>OX374640.1:10017500-11217500 GCA_947347705.1 Nymphula nitidulata
AAAGCCGTAAACGCGTCGGGTCGTTGCTCCAGATCTAGCCGGTGGATTAAATCAATGTTGTGCTACGTATCAGCGATATTATTTATGTGATTTTTCAGTTTCAATAATTTGTTTCGTAACTGTTAGTTTCCTTGTCTTACCTGGTAATCTTTGCCAGCACATCCTGTTCCCTGCTTCCCATAACATCTTTCAAAAGAAGCGTGAAAAGGCACCATATAGGCCGGCAAGGTGGAGGCTTCTAAGCAGTTTGTTCAAGCTGCACCAGCTGTCCTCGTATATTGACTCTTCTTACCGCTTCACATCATTGAGTCATTTGCCGCAATTTGTATGTAAATAAAAAATATAAATTGTAAATATTAATTTTCGAAATTAGAAACTATCTGTTTATAATTTAGTTAAACTTTAGAATAGTGTAAAGTAATATAGATGTAACTTACTTTGTTTTGTAACAGAAAAAATATTGTTCCGATCACATGATTTGCCAACGTATTTTTTAAAGTAGTTATATGCTCGATCTTTCGTACACTGCCCCATTTCTGTAATAGTCGCGCCGACAATTGACTGGACTATACACATTTGATGAGGAACTGTCATTGCTTCTAATAATAGAACGAATAGGTGCAATTTATACAATAATCTTATTAACAGGTTACTAGCCAATCATATTCTATTGTATAAATGAATAGGGGTTCGTAACATCATCCCAAATAGACTCGTAATAGTTTACTTTATTTGGTTATTGATCAACTTTGATGTAAGCTGACAATAGACGGAATAAGACTTGAGTCAGTTTTACTTGTCATTGTGTCTGTGCCATCATTTTCATCATACAACTTTGCGAGCCAGTGAGTACGAGTTGTACTTTTTTCTGGACGGAATCTGTTGGATTTGACATTCAATTTAATTGGCAAAAATCAATCTATTTAAACTAATTATTTGTGTTGATGTTACAATAAACAGAAGGTAACATGACTAGAAAGTGCCAAAGGAAACTTGTCATTCAATCCCCGCTCAATGTTCTTTCATTCGTTAAAATCTCGTCTCTTTATAATCACTGTCATTGCTTTGTCTTCTTTCAGCTGTGCTAGGAGACAGTCGTAATGACTTCCTAGTGAAAATAATTAAACTGAATATAGTAAAATTTTATACAACTCCATTAACCTATAAAACCAATAGAATCCGCTTACAGTTACAGACCTACCCGCCCCGCTGGCTAAGCGATGGCCATTGTGGGGTCGACCTCTTTTATGTTTCATGGATTGTCTGGTCTACGATCATAGTGCCACTGGGAATACCTATTATAACTCCTCGGTAACTAACCCCTTTTTCACCATCCCACCCCCAGAGACGAGTGATATGTTAATTTTAATAAACAATTGAAACAATATTTAATAAATAAGTGCTTTTACAAACTAGATGAATATTTGATTTTAAAAAATGAATAAAAAGGTGGTACCTACAATAATTATAATTCTATGACATATTATCCGGTATCTAAAATAAGTCATTTAGTACCTATATCAATAATAAGAGATGCTCAGGTAAATACTTTAGTTAAATAAAAACATATTAAGTTTTATATCTCATAGCCCTTTTACTCAAGTTTTTTTTCTTTTTTGCAATACCTGTCATAAAAGGTTGCTAAGTTTTAAGTGCAATACTTATTGTAAATTAGTATAACACCTACTAACTGTATGTACACTTAGTGAGCAAAATAAATATTTGACTTTGACTTTGACTAAGTACGGTTAGTATAGGTAATTATTAAAATAAGTCTTACAAAGTTTATTATGACTAAAATAAACAACAAAGCCTTTGTGCAATGGTTTATGGAAATTTTAATATTCTTACAACGTGAATCATAATATTACTTGGCAAATGCAAGCCGTCTGGTTAAAATTAACTGGATGCCTAGGCTGTTGATTAAACGCCGGCATCCACTGAAACGGCTGAAGGACAACTAGCCAAATCAATGAGCGCAACGTTTAACTAAATAAGCCATTCAATCCCATTGAATGGCTGCCTAGGTCGTTTAAATCGAAAAGCTTTTGTATGACTGTGTGAGAGGTTATTTTTTATAACGAACTTATCCACCAATCGTTTTGGTTATAATTGGCTATAAAAATAATCTTGAACCTACCATCGCACTAAAACTTTTCCGTACAAGATCCGCCTAGGAATCAAAATGAGCGGACTTTCAATACTAGCGCCACAATGTTAAACGTTGAGTGAGTCTAGTTCAATTGACTATCGGCTTAGGAATTAAATTGAATGCCGGCGTTTAATCAACGGGCTAGGCATCCAATTAAGCGGCGAATTTAACCAGATGGCGGCGACGCATACACTTCCTTTAAAGCACCTCTCTGATTTGCTGTGAATTAGGCAATTATAGAGTTATCCTTACGGCCTGGCCACGACATCACCGCACGCGTGTCCTGCGTCACGGCAACCACTGCGCGCTTTCTCGATGTCGGCCTCGCAGCGCGTCGTCGTGACCGCGCTGTGGTTGCCGAGACGCTTTGTTCAGCAGTGGACATCATAGGATGATATGATGAGATATTGAATTATTTAGGAGAGAGACACCGCGCCGGCTGCCTGAACAAAAATTTGATTATATCTAACTACTTAGTATTAAATGTTTAAATGAAATGATTTGTGGCTGGTATGATGTTCCCTACGCCAGCGTTGTTTTAAAAATAATATTTAACAAACAAGGTAGTTCAGACTAACCAGAAGTTTGTGGTCCGCGTTGTCGTTACGTTTGAATTTGTTTGTATTAAATATAAACATTACTAAAATATCTAGACCACGACATGTGGTTAGGCTGCAGCTGTAATATGATAATATTTACAGATTTTGAAAAGAACAATCGGGAATACATATTCCGTCAAGTTATACTTAATATTTTTTTGCTGTAGTCAATTTGAATTTTTATAAGAAATACATTGAATTGAGTAATAAATATTATTATTACCGTAAGTATAATTACTAGGCTGTGTGCGGTAATCGCGAATACGGGCTAACTTTAAACGAGGCCGTCGCGACGTATATCGCGACAGAAAAGTATGACGAGACCATCCCCCTTATTATCAACTGTTGGATCACGGATTCGATTGGAAAACTCGTTATAAAAAATGAAAGGTAAGGCGTTTTCGACATTCGAATATTTTCCGACGGTTTAGAATAAGGGGGCATGCTTGGCGTTGTCCATGGATCCTCTCAGACAGCAGAAAGCGCAACTATCCTTTTCTATCATGATGTACACGGCCACGTTAAAAATGACTTCGCTATAATTACTCCGTGATCGGATTACTTCAAGCCAAAGTCCCGGATGCCATTACAATATAGGCGATAAAAAATTGAATACATGTTATGCAACACGAACATGTAACACGAACTATGTTAACATATGTCACAGTTATATTAAACGAAAAATGTAATTTTACTAATAAATGCGTTCGTTTGTTCCAGGTAAACCTTCCACAGATTTCAGCCGCCACAGAGTTGTCCAGCCAACAGTTCACCATGCGAGAACGAAGAGAGAGATCACAACTACTAAAGATAAGGTGGGTTTATTGTGGACCTAGAATTCGTTAGTGTAAATTTAGAGCCTTGTGTGTTTTAAACGAGCAGACGACGCATCAGTGTCGTTCGATACGAACGCAAACAATCTGCTCAAACGCCAGAAGACAAGACACACAGAGATTTTATAAATACAACTAGACGGAGACAGCTAGGGCCGCTTGATTCACACTGCATTAATTATATTATCTTCTTATTTGAATTCCACTCTCTGCTAAACATCCAGGGTGGAGTGGAGTCGCTTATATGCCGTGCGTGTTTACAAATTAAAACATACGTCTATCATGGCCTCTTTATTGGTCCGCTTCACCTTTAAACCATTTTCCAAAATTTACCATTTAAGCTTCCAATCCGGAAGACCTTAGGCCTCCCACAAGGTGGACCGATGATCTGGTAAGGGTCGCGGGAAGCCGTTGGATGAGGGCAGCGCAGGACCGATCGGTTTGGAGATCTTTGGGGGATGCCTATGCCCAGCAGTGGGCGTCTCTCGGCTGATATGATGAAGCTTCCAATCCGATTTTCATGTTTCCTAATGCCGGTAAATAATTTGTAGTCTATTCAATGTTGCAGCCGGGTACACACCATTCCGACGTGACAGTCCGGGTCCAGATAGACGGCGAGGAGTACGTCCTGGACTTGCGGCTTAATGAAGACCTGGTGACGGATGGACATGTGATCCAGTATCAAAAGAACGGGAAGACTGTGAAACTTCAACCTAAGAGAGAGGTAAACAAGTATTTCAAAATTTATTAAATTTTTAGTATCTTTTGAAAATTAAAATTCGGCAACGCGCAAGTGATACCCCTGGTGTTGCAAGCGTCCATAGGCTACGGTTACCTCTTACCATCAGGTGGGCCGTATGCTTGATTGCCACCTTATGATTAAAAAAAAACTCTGTTCGGTGTTCCGACCTCTAGGTCCACCATTGCAAAGGAGAAGCATTGGAGTTTTATTCTCCTGTCCGGAGCATCGACAAACATCAGGATTTGACACAACAGGCTTTAAACAAGACAGTGTACTTGCACTTATATTACTCCTGCGTTTACCAGAGCAGTATTTAAAGACTGATTTAATCAAACCAAGGATTCAACGCCGCGTAGATTCCTGAAAGTGCATGACCTAGTTCGTTAGGATTTCACTGTGACACACAGGGCTCTGAACCCCAGCTCTATCTATCATCGGCCTTTAACCTATGACTGGAACGAGGTGATTCTGTTGTTGAGCCCCAGTTTGATTACTTTTTGCATGCAGTCTTTTACCAATTTTGAATACAATGTAATAAATGCATTTATTGCATTTAAACGCTGCTTGGCCGTATCATAGACAATAGACAAATATTTTTAATTTTACTTAGTTTCGGAGGCGGTTGGCTTCCACACATTCGACTGTGACTTATCCGAGGCTTATACTTTTCTTCTAATCGGAAAACTTACATAATATTTAACCGACATTGTACTTATGTTTTCCAGGATTTAGACTTATGTCAGTATTCTGGCTCGGTAAGGGGAAAGCCAAACTCCTGGGTCGCCGTATCGACGTGCCGAGGTCTCCGAGGGGTCATATACGACGGCAAGCAGATGAGATATATTCAGCCGGTGCAAGGTGAATTGACGTTTATCTTATCAAGACATATTTTTATACAACCAGGGTGAGAGTTAGTTATAATTAGCAAGTAAGAGCTACTCAAACGGAACTACATTCTGATACTTAAGATACATTTTCGGGTGACAATCCTCGTAAATTTTGATGACCGATATTGTGGTGGCCTGTGATGATAATATATCGGTTATGTTTTACGCACAGACCGTTTTTGTGTCGTTGAGGGGAAGCTCTACCAGTTAATCCGGGAGTAATCCCGGATTAAGCTAGGGGTATGAGGGTCTTTTAGTCTTTCACCTACTCACCCCTCAGCGATGTAAGCTTGCTGCGGGACGACGCTCTAGGAGCTATACAACCGCTGTACCATCGCACACAGACCATACACTGTTAGCCCTCTCTTGTGATGCGCTCGCTCGTCCCCCACGCCCTGACTGAATCGGGCTGTGCAAGTGGCTCATGGTCCCCTTATATTTAGTACCAGCATAGCAGGCCGGCAACCTTTAGTTACATGTTTCCGCCTGCCACAAGCCACCATAAAAATAAAGTAGGTTCGATCATCATCATTTTGGGAGTAGGAAATTTTGAAATCTGTTAGAGATAGACCCCTCATATCCTGAATAATGTGCACGTCTTTTTAATAGACTATAGTTAAAGGGGCTTAGTAGCATAGTAGAGGAAAGTGGTCCCTCCGACCATCTTTTTTGTCGCTCAGCCAGATCATATTTGGCTAGATCAACCACCTGGGCCCCTAAACACTGTGATCGCTGCTGAACCCACCCATCAAATAACACGCACAAACGCCATTCACAAATACAATTTTAACCGTCCTAAATACGCGGTTAAGGTATAATTGTTTTATTTGATATGTCTTTCAGATAACGACATCCAATCAGACCACTACATATATGACCACGGGGACCTTACAACCAATCACAAGTGTGGTTACCAGGGCGGAGTTACCAAGAACGAAAGTTATGATCCATTGCTTTTCAAGAAGTATATGGAACAAAAGAACACAGAAAGAAGCAGGATTAGTAGGGTCAGTATGCTATTGCTTTTTAGTTTTGATTTAATAATTATTACGGCTGACAAACAAGCACAGCACGACTGTTCGAAAGAGGTTATAGATCTGTAAGAGTCGTGGAAAGAAGATGCGTTGCCGAAAGGGTGCAGTCTTTTAAAAAGCCGCGTGCAGCTACGAACAATAACATACGCAAATGCAGATAAACTAGAAGAATTTCACAGGGATATCCCAAGTCCTGGGTGGTTCAGTTGGTTAGAGCAGTCGCCCGGATTGCGAAAGGTCACGGGTTCGATTTCCGCCTCAGTACGTGAATTTTTTCTAGTTTTACATTTTAATTACTAAATAACATACACGTAATAATTAAGACGATACCACGCGAATATATCAGCATTTTTACTATCGTTAGTTGTGTTATTGTTTTCAGACATTTATTTTACAAAAGCCAAAATATAAATGCAAACCATTAGCTCGACAGAAGAAAAAAACAAATATGATCTTTCTCTCTTTTTCCTTTTTATATGTTTTTTTTTTATGTCATCAATTTTTTTTAGTACAAAGTAACTTTTTTGATATAGTTTATTTACATTTAACTAAAGTATGTAGGTACCATTTTGTTCGATAACTTTTTGCCATCTTGTAGGTAGGGACATGATCCCATTGGTATAGAAATTTTGGGGCTTCTGATCAAAATACCGCGACAAGTGGTTTTGGCAGTCCTCTCGTGATGTCAACCTGACACTGCCTGAATTCTGAAGAGAGCGAAACAGGTGGAAATCTGAAGGTGCAAGGTCGGGACTATACTTTAATAGGAAGGCAAAAATAAACAGTTGGAATTATTCTCAAAAGAGGTTTTTTTAAAAAATGGTTTTTAGTTAAATAAATTGTTTCTTTTTTAACATTGTGTGTGTATACGAAATTGTAAGTGAATAAATAAATAGGTAATAAATAAATAAATTCCAACTGGTCATGTAGTTAGGGCGATACGTTGAAAAAAATCACACTTTTATATGTACTGTCATAGCTGCTGACAGATCTTTCTTACGGATCTGAAAATCAGATATACGTTTCTTCATATCTTTATCTAGAGACTTGTACAACCAAAAAACGATTGATTGGAGGATTTTACCTCGTTATATTTTAGTTTCGAAAAGACCTCTTAAAAATAAGAAAACTTAACATTATTGGTAAACGATAATTTGTATTCAATAAGAAATTACTGTAAATAGTAAATATCATTCTTTTTGTTATTGTTAACCTTTACGCGCGCGATCGCTATTTTGTCTTTTTTCCTCCCGCCGAGTCTTTCATATCTCTATCTCTGTCTGTCTCGGCAAATGCCTCGAGGACGTTTTGCTCGTTTGTGCTTCTGATACAGAGAGGCTTTAATTACGTGTGCATGCGACTCTCTATTCGTTAATTTTCCATACGAAATACTTATACAAATTAATAAAATCCCATTTCTTCAATGAACAGTACAAGAGAGACGCAGACGACACACAAGTGCGCGGTCCGTACAACGCGAACAAACTGTCCAGATACGTGGAGCTGGTGCTGGTATCGGACCACAGAGAGTTCCAAGCTAACGGCGAGAGCTTGGAGATCACCCACCATCAGCTCAAGGACGTCGCCAACATCATCAACTCGGTATGATACGTGTGTATTTATAACAATAATAAAATAGATATAGACTTAAAGCAGGAAGTACAAAGAATTATATGTCGCAGCCGTCTGGTTAAATCAGCCACTCAATTGGACGGACTCATTTAACGTTGACTTGCCGTGTTGAATGGATCGTCTTGTACTGAAAAGTTTTGGTTTGTTTTAAAGAGGACGCTAAGCCAGCGTGGTGGTGTTATAGCTCAAATCTTCTCAATCCTAAGGTGTTTGTTCCATGGAGGAAGGCCTGTGCTCAGCAGTGGGACGTATAAGCTGTTAATGATGATGATGGTTTCTTTACCAGGTATACGCACCTCTAAACATCTTCATAGCGCTAGTAGGCGTTGTGGTGTGGAATGAAAGGGACGAGATCATACTAGACGAGAACGGAGACGAGACACTGAATCACTTCCTCACGTATAGGAAGACCAAGCTGCTGGCTGACATACCGAACGACAACGCACACTTGATCACGTGAGTGGAAAATTGAACCTTAAATCATGAGAAATAAAGTATATACTGACACATTTCGTATAAAAAATTTTGTTTCATCCTAGGCACTAGGTTTTTAAAAATGTTTTACTTGGGAAGATTAATTATGTCTAGTAAAAGTTAAGCATTGTACCTATTTCTCGACAATGTAGGAACATGTGCGTAATTTGAGACGGATAATTATGTCGCGAATATTCAAACTTTTTTAGTAAGGACTTACTTTCTTAATCGTTTATTTCGTGAAATTAGGTATTAGTTAGTAAGCTCTTTATGTCCCACCGATAGGCATACATAATACAGTACTTATTTCATTTTTATCATTTACTGAAACTTGAACTTTTGTTCTTGTTTTCTAACTACGAAATAGGCTAGTTAGAAAGGCGATAAACTCTCAAAATTCTCAAAATAGCTTTTTTTTCAAAACTCTAATTGTTTATCAAATAAATTATTTCCAATTTATCGTTTCCATTTTGCGCGCTTTCGCTATTACTGTCTTTTCTCTCGTCGCTGTTTTTTAAGGTATCTCTATCCCTTTCTGTCTCGTAACTTATTAATTGTGCATTGTACAGACGACAAAACATGAAGAGTAACAGTTGTACTACGAAAGCTGCCTCTATTCCGAACGCAGTAAGGGTGATCTCAAGGTCAAACTGTTACGCTTGATATGCTATCGGCTGTACAGTCACGGGTTAAAACATGTACCCACTTTTTACAGTTGGTGATTCTCATATCTCAGTACATATTTCTTGTGCTTGTAAGTCTTGCGTTATTTCGAAAATCTTCTTCTTTATTATTCCACAGCCGACAAAAATTTAAAGAAGGCGTGGTGGGCAAAGCGCTCAAAGGTCCGATTTGCACTTTCAACTTCTCCGGCGGCGTCGCCACCAATCATTCCGAAGTGATCGGCCTGGTCGCGACCACTATAGCCCACGAAATGGGCCACAACTTCGGCATGGAGCACGACACGGAACTGGACTGCGCTTGTCCAGACGAGAAGTGTATAATGAACCCGTCGAGTACTTCGGTGATGCCAGTGCACTGGTCATCGTGTAGCCTGAAGTCTTTGGCGCTGGCGTTCGAAAGAGGAATGGACTATTGCTTGAGGTGAGAGAATTTCTTTGCTGCAGAATTTCTTAAATTAAATAGCTCGGTGGCTTAAAGCGCTTGAATCGGTTTTAATTTGTGTCTGATATGAGCAGAGGTCGGAATTAGGTAGAGTTATTTATGTACTTATACTGATTTCGTACAGCGAAAGAATAAAGTGGATATACCTCAAATCCCGAGATTAATTTAAAAGAGTTGTAAAATCCCGTGATTTATTAAATAAAAAAGTTATTTACTTCTATACAATTTAAACCACTGCACGCGCGGCGTTGGCAAACTTACATCAACGACATCGGTTGTCCGAAGTTGCAAAATTCGAAATCCCGGGAAGATCTATATTATATCAACATTTCCATGCAACTACATAAATAACTCTACCTAATTCCGACATCGGGTTATGAGCTATGCTCTTTTTCACATTTTTAAATCCGGTAACTCTTAAAATCTTACGCATAGTGTTAAAAAATAAGCGGCAATCTATTGTTATATTATTGTATAAATACGACAATTCACACTTATTAACATCTAATTATCATAATATTTTATTTCACCAACATAATCGGCTGTTTTGATGCGGCCATCTTCGGCATGCGACAATGTTCGGTCGAAAATTTAACTTCAAATCTTTAAAAGTATAAAACATAGTATTGTCTTAATGTCTTATATTTTCGCAGTACTATATATTTTAAATAAAACTACACGCGTTTAATTAGATGTTACATGATAATAATTATATCTGACGTTTAGTTTTGTGTCTTCCCGCGACCACGATCGCTGTAAAGTAATCAAATTTGAACTACGAACTGTTGAATTCGAATTGTTGAGTTCTCATCTGTAATATCTGATCAACGTACACTTTACTACCACAAGGAACAAACCGAAGCGGATATTCGACTCGCCGACCTGCGGCAACGGCTTCGTGGAGCCGGGCGAGCAGTGCGACTGCGGCACCGCCATCGACGGGGCGAAGAACCCCTGCCACGGCTGCTGCGAGCCCGACACTTGTATGCTGCGGTCTAACGCCACGTGTGCGGCCGGCGCTTGCTGCGACCTTGACGTGAGTACATGACACCGCTGGTCGGGACTAGGGGCAGTACACGGCCGCTGGTCAGGACTAGTGGCAGTACACGACCGCAGGTCGGGACTAGTGACAGTGCATGACCCCGCTGGTCAGGGCCAGTGATAGTACTAGTGACGACTGCGGCACCGCCATCGACGACGCGCGGAACCCCTGCCACGGCTGCTGCGAGCCCGTCACGCGTATGCTGCGGGATAACGCCACGTGTGCGGCCGGCGCTTGCTGCGACCTTGACGTGAGTACATGACACCGCTGGTCGGGACTAGGGACAGTACACGGCCGCTGGTCAGGACTAGTGGCAGTACACGACCGCAGGTCGGGACTAGTGACAGTGCATGACCCCGCTGGTCAGGGCCAGTGATAGTACTAGTGACGACTGCGGCACCGCCATCGACGACGCGCGGAACCCCTGCCACGGCTGCTGCGAGCCCGTCACGCGTATGCTGCGGGATAACGCCACGTGTGCGGCTGGCGCTTGCTGCGACCTCGACGTGAGTACGACACCGCTGGTCGGGAGTAGTGGCAGTACACGACCGCTGGTCAGGACTAGTGACAGTGCATGACCCCGCTGGTCAGGGCCAGTGACAGTACTAGTGACGACTGCGGCACTGCAGCCGCCGCCAGTACCGCTGTCTACTTAGCCAGAGGTGCCGAGTTTGAATTCTGATTGGGACACAGGTTTGTGCGAAATAAAATAACTTATCTGCAAGAAACATAGTACAATAATAATTCTTAAATTAGGTTGTTTCACTGAATAATTGGTATGCAAAATTCAGTAACTATATTATAAGCCGAAGGTCTCGGTTTCGAATTCCGAAAGAGACACTAAAGAGATTTATTTATAGTATAGGCATATCATGCGTTAATTGAGCTTTGTAATGATGAGATGCTCTAAACCTAAACGATGCATACAAAAAACATATTACAATTATCATGTAAATATCTAGCTATTTCACAGCTTTCCTTTCTCTATTCACATTGTGGTAAAATGAGGTGTACAGACAACAAAAAAATTTGACAATTAATGTGATCCCTATTGCATTAACATAAGACAGAATGTGTGTATGTTTTTGTTGCTTGGACTTTAATTTACTTAATGTAATCCTCATTTTACAGACCTGCCGGCCAAAGTCAGCCGGTACGGTCTGCAGAAGTGCCGACCGCGAGTGCGACCTCCCGGAGTATTGCACCGGCTACTCCGAGTACTGCCCCGCCGACGTCTATAAGATGGACTCCACTCCCTGCGCGGACCATCAGGTATGTTCTATTCTCATTTATTTATTTAAACTTTATTAAACTTTATAAAAAAATGTACAAATGGCGGACTTAACCAAGGGCTAAGCAGAAAATTCAAAGAACGGGTGCACAGCAATAAAATAGAAAAATATTTTGAACAAACTAAACTAAACAAATAATACATATCAAATGAACTAAATAGAGAGTTTTACCATAAAATAAAACTTACCTATTATTTTTTCATCAATATCCGGAATCCATCTTGAGTCAAGCACCTGTCTTTCTAGCCTAAATCAGCGTTTCCGGTCCCTCTCCGATAGTGCTGCCCTCTGTCATCGACTAAAACTTACTTAAGTGTGCACCGGGTGACGGTTAGTCATTATAGGCTCATGATGCGCCAGGTAGCCCTTACCTGGATTCCGGATATTGATGAAAAAATAATAGGTAAGTTTTATTTTATGGTAAAACTCTCTATTATTTGTTTTGTATCAATATCCGGAATCCATCTTGAGTGATGTGTTTGTTATCACCTGGTGCAAGGAAGTTATAGAAGACGCTATAATGTGTAAAAAAAAAAAAAAAAAAAAGTAATTTTGAAAAGTATGAATCATTTTCCAATTTCCCGTAGCAAGAATTTGATCAATAGGGAAATTTTCTACAAAATTTAGGGAAGCTACTGCGGATCTCACTGAACCCGGAGTTGCCTCAATGCCAGCCTCCTTGAGGAGCGACTTTACCCAACCTCCAATTATAGTTTTAGAGGCTGGCTTCACAATACTTCGGGCTGTTATAAATAAATTTGTAATGTTTAGTCTACGATTAAGCGATAAACTTAGCAACCGTCTTATCCAAAAAACAACATTTAATCTTTTATCAGGATGTTCTTTAAGCCGCCATCCTGACTGCCGATGTTTGAAATTATCAGTTTTAGAACCGAAAGCTGGCCATAAAACTATGCTAGAATCCTCATCTATTAAACTAAGATTGTCAATTCGTAACAAAGTAAGATCATGAACTCTGCGGCTTGAATACAACAATAAAAGGGTAGCTGTATGTCTAGACACCTGATACAGATTGTTTTCATCAAGACTATAAGAACTTAGAAATTGTATTAAAATTTTAGGATTCCAAATTGGAGGCTTAACAAGTTTTTTCTTAGAAACAGATATTGCTTTTAAAATATGTTTTACAAAGAAATTTGATGACAAATCAACGTTATGTTTCAAGTGAGTAAATGTTGAAATTACCGATTTATGTACTAGAATAGTTCTATAAGCAAGACCAATATCACAGTGAAGATGTGCTAGATAGCGCGCTACTTGATCTGCATTAGGAAATTTAAAATCAATTGAATGGGACTCGCACCAACTTTTCCATCTGGTCCATGCTGGCCTATAGGTGTTGATTGTAGAACTTCTCCAACTAGACATTAGTAACGTATGCTCCTTATCGGTCCAGTCTGTCAATAAGTCTTGCCAGCCAAAATCAGCCATGCTTCTAGATGTAGATCCTGAACCTCCGGCGGGTGCATTCCCGTCCTCATATCTAGGAGAACGTGTTTCAGGTCTGGAATCAGATAAGCAGGTTGTAGAGCTCGACCCTGTACATCTGCCCGCCAGAACACTTTGTTCCACCTCGGAGCTATTAAAATGTATTGTCCGCTGGCCATATTCAAGTGATTTAGTACTCTGGGAATAAGATTCGGTGGTGGAAACAGCCACGCTAGGTTGTAGTGCCATTGGTGGCAAAATGCGTTGTGGCGATGTGCCTCTTGATCTTGAACATCCATTGAGCAATACTGCGGTACTACATGAGCTGTTTTGGATGCAAAGAGGTCTATTTCGGGAATGCCCCACCTTTGAAATATGGGTGTTGTTGCTGTCGTGGTTAGGTGCCACTCGGGACAAGCTCTCTGGCGAGATAGAGCGTCGACCTCTACATTGAACCTGCCCGGAAAATATTGAGCTATCAGATGAATATCTAGTTCGTCTAAAATTTCTAGAACTTGCCGAGTCTGTTTCAGAAGTTTCTTCGATTTTGTGCCGCCTTCTTTGTTTATATATGACACCACTGTCCGGTTGTCTGTTTGGAGAAGCAATACTGCTCCCCGTAGGTGATGTTGTTCTTGGAGTACTGCTGCGTAAACAGCGAACATTTCTTTCTGGTTTGCGTGCCAGGCTATTTGCTGTTTCGACCATGACCCCGTGATGTTTTTGTCGTCGAGCTGTGCGCCCCAACCTATGTCTGACGCGTCCGTTGTTAACAGATGGGTCACTGGGTTCATATGTATGGGCATAGATTTCCCTATTGCTTTGCACCACCACTCGATTTCGGAACGAACTGGACTCGGCATATCTAATTTTCGATAGGGGTGGTTCTTTGGCAAAAGTCGGCTGAAGTATTGCAGTGTCCGACAATGAAGCCGTCCTCTCCGAGTTACAAATGTCGCAAAGTTGAGTCTCCCCATGAGGATTTGATACTGTTTGAGAGACCACTTGCAACTTTTGTGCTGTTGGGAAAGTGCTTTGCGTAGCGTTTGGCACTTTAGCTCCGACAAGGACTTCGTGTTGTTCTTTGTGTCCCAAGTTATGCCAAGAAACTCGAGGCATTGTGTCGGAGCCAGCACAGACTTGTCGTAGTTGATTGTCCAACCTAACAACTGCATGATCTTTATAGTGAATGCTAGGTCGTCGTGTAGTTGACGAATCTCTTGGTTTGCGAGGAGAAAATCGTCCAAATAGACTACGCACCTGATGCCGTGACTTCTTAGAAATTCTGCCACCCAGTTGGTTATTGAAGCAAACGTCCTCGGCGCTGAAGAGAGGCCGAAAGGCAAGCACGTCATCTGGAGCAGTTGATTTTTTGTCGGATCGTGATGGTAATTGAGCCTCAAGAACCTGCGATGCTGCCGAGAGATAGGCACATGGAAGTAGGCTTGACTTAAATCTAGTTTCGCCATCCAGTCTTTCTGCTGAAGAAAATCTGGTACACGGAAATGACTGAATAGTTGGAAAGGTTTCGTTATTACAAAGCGATTTAGTTCTTTGAGGTTGAAGATAGGGCGAAAGGTCCCGTCTGACTTTGGCACCAAAAAGAACGTTGAAAGGTAGCTGGCATTCGGTTCTGCTTGTTCTAGTACTCCCGACTCTAGCATACCTTGTATCTGTGCTGTCATGTCGAGTGAGGTTTTGGTTCTGTAGCACTGAAGGACTGTGGAGCTCGGATGTATGAGTGGCGGCTTTAGTATAAAAGGAATGCGGGCACCGTTCAAGAGTTGACAAATTTTGTACGGTGCACCCAAATTGCTCCAAACGTATTGAAATTGCTTCAGACAGCCGCCTCGAAATGTCAGATAGTCATTCGTTGCGCTTATTTTTAAAGTTAGAGTGCGGATGCGATTTTTTTCCTTTTTGCTTATCACGGTTGCTGTTTTGCCTGGCTCCTGCTTGGTTTGAACGACGAAATGAATGTTGAACTTTTCTAGTGTTTGGGCGAAACGTATCATTCACTTGTTTACTAGTTGACGGCTTTTGATTTTGATAAAAATTATCTTTTGCCTGAGGACGGGGCGTTTCTTTTAAAACTGTTGTCAATTTATCCGCCCCCCCAATTTTTTGAAGGTAGTTTTGAATTGATTGCTCATTAAAAAGTGAAACTGAACTAGGAGGAATTTTGTATAAAACTTGACGATGAAATTCCTCTGAAATTTGTTTTAGCAGGGCCTCGCGACGTAAATTAATAAAATCGGCCCGCCTACCACACACTATTTGTAATATATCATCTGTTACTTTACTATAAGCAGAATCTTTTGAAAAAATTGTTTGCAACTTATCGAAAAGCAAATTTGGGGTCAAAGAATCTTTTGATGCGAATACCCAATCCACTAGAGATTGCAGAGTGTTTTTCAATTCATCTTTCTGGGAAAGCAGAGCATTTGTCAAGCTAGCAAAAGAACGTTCTAGCAAATATGATCGAGGATCCTCCTTTAGCATAGCTGCTTCAAATTTTTTCAACTCATCATTTACATTAAGCTCCACGAAACCGGGGGTAGCCAAATATTTCTTTTGTGTATCGGCAAAACGAATGGCATACCAGTCCTCATTGTTAAAACGTTGTAATTCTATCAATTTATTCAAGAAAATATCGTTGGCTTTTGCATATAATGGATCTTTAACCGTAGTACTAACCTCCGATAAAATATTAAGTTTATTACATTGTAAAACATTCTCAGGTTTTTGTAAATTAAGCTCGTTTGAAGGAATCACGGATTCTATAGAATTATTGGGCATTTCCGTAGAATGACTGTCTAATTTTTTAATATCACCATTTTTAGTCATTAAGCTCGTTAAAAATGCAACTTGTTGGGACAGAAATTCAAAATGTGCACTACTCACAGTTTGTTGTACTTTCCTCGGCTTAGATCTCGCCGGGCTAGAGTCCCTGCTGGTCTGCGAATCGTTTTCCAAGCTACTAGAGCTCGGGGATGGAGAACGCTTACGTTTTCGTGAACCACTTTCATCACTAACATTTACTGACCGATTTTCCTCAACATTATTATTCTCCATAACTACCGGAGAGGATTAAATCTAAATTAACACTTTTTAAGAAAATTTTCAAACGAAAATTAACAAGTTAACCGTTAACGCTGACTTTTGAACGGCGTGAAAAACGACGCTATAATGACTAACCGTCACCCGGTGCACACTTAAGTAAGTTTTAGTCGATGACAGAGGGCAGCACTATCGGAGAGGGACCGGAAACGCTGATTTAGGCTAGAAAGACAGGTGCTTGACTCAAGATGGATTCCGGATATTGATACAAAACAAATAATATATAAATATAATATAAACTACATAAATTTTTACACATAAGTAACAAAACTACATGCAAATATTAAAATAATCAATACATAAGAAAAAAAGAAGATGAAATAACTTATACTAGTAACTACTTAAGTGATTTTAAGAAATATTCACGCAATTCCTTTTTGAAGAGCGTCCTGTTCCTGGATTTCCGCAGACTGTCAGGTATTGAGTTTCAGAGCCATATAGCAGAGAAAACAAATAAGAGTATTATTTATGACTTTTCGTACAAAAGAGATGTGTCAAAAATGTATTAGATGTTACTATGTACACTATACTAAAATATAGGTAAAAATATGCCGAACACTGTTCAATTGTCCGTTTTCTTTTTATTTTCTTTGTTGCGTGGTACAGAACAAGATTTTTTATAGAAATAACTGCAACACAGCCAAATATTCATCATGGCGCATATGTCACTTTGGTGACGTTTAGTTGACTTCTATGTCGCCCGCCATGTTGCCATAGTGAATTAAGGTGAAATCGACGAAAATTTATTTACTTTGTACTAACAAATTATGCAAGAAAACGAATTATAAGTATTATTCACGGATTCAGGCGACTTTTCCTGATTTTTTGAAATACTGTACATATACCTGGCTGGATATGAAACATCTCCTTTCCTTTCAAGTCGAAATAATTCGAAAGGAACAAACCGATTCTCATAAGACCATGCTTATGCAAGTCAGGCTAGTCTAAATAGTTGTTAGAGGATTTTTTATAAAACATTCTTATTGATAAGTAAGTTTTTTTTTACATTTTCATGCAAATAAAAAAATGCCAGTTATTACTTTAATATTAGACTTTTAATTGTAATTGACTTGTGTTTAATGAAGAGTTTTTGTATATATTTGGCTGCCATATCGTAAACACGCCGTATTACAATCTGCCTAGGCAGATCGTCTCTTACTGAACAGTTTTTAGGTTTGTGTTAAAATGGAAGGTTAGTTTTTATAGGTGTTTTTTTACTGGTTATGAAAAAAATCTTGGACCTACCAATCTCACAAAAACTGTTCAGTACCAGATCTGCCTAGGCAGATTGTAATACAGCGTCGTATTATACGACATGACTGGAACATCCTACTAATATTATAAACGCGAATGTTTGTATAGTATAGATTTATGTTTGTTACTCCTTCATGCAAAAACTACTGATGGATGGATTTTAATGAAACAATAATATAGCTTATACATCAGAACAACATATAGGCTTTATTGTAACAATTACAAATTAAGAAAGAAAACGATGAAAAAATATATGCTCCAGGCGGGAATCGAAACCGCATCTCCTGATTTCCGGCCAGTAATCAGGAAACGCGGGTTCGATTTTTTTTCATTGTTTTCTTGGAATATAGACCTTTTCCATACAAACTTTCATCCCCTATTTCAACCTCCTACAGCCCTTTTTTCGCATTAAAAAGTAGCCTATGTCTTTTCTCGGAGTCTAGACTATCTCTGTACCAAATTCCATTTAAATCGGTTCAGTAGTTTAGGCGTGATTGCGTAACACACAGACAGACAGAGTTACATTCGCATTTATAATAAAGCAAGGAAAATAAGGAAGTAAGGATTTTTTTACAATAAAGTAGGCGTTTAAACGCATCAAAAACATTAAAATGTGAACATATAGGCTACTTGAAGTACTAATCCTGCGCAGACGAAGTCGCGGGCAGAGGCTATAGTATACAAATGAATGAATTGAATTTCGTCAATTTTAGTTTGTAAGAATTTTGCGGTGCCCTTATAGGGTTCTTGTTCTTGGATTATATTTAAAAATTAAGACCATTGTATTTACAACAAGAAAGCAAATAAATAAATAAAATGCTTTATAAATAATTCCCTTGCGTTTCGGCCAGGCTTACTGCGTGCGCGGCTCTTGTCGCACCCACGGCGACCAGTGCCGCCTGTTGTGGGGCTCCACTGGCGAGAACTCCGACCAGCGGTGCTACTTTAACAACAACGTCAAGGGGAACAAGTGAGACACACCTGCTTACTACCTGATGCTTACCTTGTATATTGTTTGAAATTACAGGTTGTAACTGCCGAAATTATTATTTTGTAAAGGGTACACTGTAGGTAGATAGTATAGTAGCAATAGTTACCATTTCATCTGTTCACAATTAGCATGCAATATAGTAAAGTTTAATTTATTTTAAAAAATATTCTAAGCTGACAATGGGCCTGATTCTGAAGACACATTTTAATTCTAAATTTAAGTACAGTACATCTATTTCTCGCAATATGTAATAGGAAAAAGATAGCAAGAATTTGTTTAGAGCTGTCAATTAAATTTAGATAGATTTCAAAGAAACCATAGACAATTTTAGACGGCATGTACGGAGGTGCCTTCTAAACACTGCATTTCATTACGTTCAAAAGGTCGAAAATTGAACGCACGTTTCTAAATGTCAAATTATATGATAGCCATCCTTTTCGTATTCATTTTGAGAGAAAGAAATGCACTGAACTAAAATTTAGACTTACCATGTGTTCTCCAGAATTAGGGCCAATGTCATCTTAAAATATTTTAGTGTTAATGTTCATTTATATTATTTTATTTAAGTACTTTTACTAATATATTTTTCATACTAAACATTTTTAAAATTTAATTTAATTTTACTAATAGTCAGCACTTGAAATAATAATAATAATTATGTCAGTTATTTATAATTTATGTACCTACTTTTTACAGTATAGAAAGCGCGTTAAATATTCTTGTTGTACAGACGGCAGCACATCACATGTAACAGTTGCACTACGAAAGCCGCCTCTATTAAGAACGGAATAAGGGCGGTCTCAGGGTCGAACTGTTATGCCTAATGTGCTGTCGACTGTACATTACTGTGCACATATCATAGCATTTTTAAAATCTTATGCTTTTAAATAACAATAACAATAACTTTAAAAACAATGTGTTTCGTTGTCAGGAACGGCAACTGCGGCCTTAACCGCTCGCGTATGATGTTCCGGTCGTGCTCCCCGCAAGACAGTCTATGCGGTTTACTTCACTGCCGGCATCTCAACGAGCGTCTAGAGTTCGGCATGGATTCCATCGCAACGCTCGCCGCTGTCTTCATTAACAACAACGGTTGGTATAAACGCACATGTGTTCCGGCTTCAGACGAGTTTTCCACTTGATTACCCTGGCGGTGGGTCCAAACGGAATATCGTACCAACTAGTCCTTTTTTATCTTGACCTACTGAATTGGGGTATTTAATGGGTTTTACCAGAGGCCGGAATTAGGTAGCGTTACTTATGTACTTACACTGATTTCATACAGCGAAAGAAGAAAGTGGATATGCCTCAAATCCCGGGATTAATTTTAAAGAGCAGAATAATCCCGTGATTTATTAGATAAAAAAGTTATTTACTTTTACACAATTTAAACCTTTGTACGCGTGATGTTGTCAAATTTACATCGACATCGGATGTCCATTAGAAATCCCGGGAAGATCTATATTAATATCAACATTTCTGTGCAAGTACATAAATAACTCTACCTAATTCCGACCTCTGGTTATAACTTAAACCTAAAAGTGCTACTTTCCACTACATAGTTATGAGACAGTTTTATTTTAACATTATTATAAATGTTGACTTATAAATTATGTGATGACTTACGGAACTGAGACGTGGCCGCTTATAATGAGCCTCATAAGAAGGCTCAATGTTACCCAAAGAGCAATAGAGAGGGCTATGCTCGGGATTTCTCTGCGTGATCGAATCAGAAATGATGAGATCCGCAGGAGAACAAAGTTCACCGACATAGCCTGAATAATTGCGAGCCTCAAGTGGCAGTGGGCAGGCCACATTACAAGGAGGACTGACGGCCGTTGGGAAGGAAAGGTCCTCAAGTGGCGGCCGCGTGCCGGGAGACGCAGCGTTGGTAGGCCTCCCACAAGGTGGACCGACGATCTGGTGAGGGTCGCGGGAAGCCGGTGGATGCGGGCAGCGCAGGACCGATCGGTATGGAGATCTTTGGGGGAGGCCTATGCCCAGCAGTGGGCGTCTCTCGGCTGAAATGATGTTATTAATGTTTGAAAAATAACTTATAAAAATATCATTTTTTTCTAGTTTGGATATATTTAAAACCAATATAATAGTTCGTATCCAATGATAGTGATGATGATTATATAGTTCGTATCCAATGATAGTGATGATGATTAGGTAAAAAAAAAAATTAATTTAAATTGAACTAGAAAATAATAGATGACTGTTGAAATCAATTCATTTCCAAAACTTTAAATTAAAATATCAAACATGTAAATATTCTATGGGCTGTTTACTTGCAACCTAACTTGATAATCCTAAACTTATTTTCTGTGTAATAAAGGGGAAGTAAACAAGGAACTTTACAGAGGTGCCGGTTTGAGAATCAGCATCAACTACAGATATTAAATATTCTCTCCATTGATATAATAACAAATAGCAAGATTTCCTCAGAAAATAACATAATCACCTTTAGGGTTTACAGTGGAAAATTTGCGTATGTGTAATATTCACAATTAAAACACCTATATTAAATCTTAATATGTTTTGCAATAGGAACTATAATCCCTTGCCGCACAGCAATAATCGACTTGGGGTTGAGTGACGTTGATCCTGGCATGGTTCCCGATGGCGCTAAATGTGGATCTAATAAGGTAAAGTACTTGTACAGACGGCAACACATCAAGTGTCACAGTTGCACTACGAAAACCGTCTCTATTATAATAATAATATGGACTTCACCTAAATCCTTTGAAATCTAAGGCTATGTTTTTGGGAAGTGGGTACATGACAAAACAGTTGGACCTGAAGTTGCTGCCACCTGTGGTCCTAAATGGCTCGCTAATTCCTTTCTCTCTCACTGCGAAAAATTTAGGAATCACTTTCGACAGTAACCTAAATTGGAAGGCCCATGTGAACGAAGTGAGTCGCAAAGTCTTTTCCTCCTTCCACAAGCTTAAATCTCTGCAACACTTCTTACCGATCCAAACCAGAATCTCTTTGGCCCAGTCGTTGATTCTTCCCACCTTAGACTATGCAGATGCTTGTTATCTTGATATCACAGAGGAACTATTAAACAAGCTTGAGCGACTGCAGAATCTATGCATACGTTTCATTTTTGGGTTACGTAAATATGATCACGTCTCTCATTTCCGATGTCAGCTTAAGTGGCTCCCTATCCGACTTCGAAGGAACTCACGCATTCTTTGTCTTCTTTTTAATATCTTACTTAACCCAACATATCCAAAATACCTTCGTGAGCGCTTTGATTTTGCTCGTCCTCCTGGCATACTCTGCAGATCGCATCTCCGCACTCTTCTTAAGCTTCCTTCCAATCCTTACCGTACTGATTTCTTTATCGACTCTTTCACTGTTCACGCAGTCAAGCTATGGAATGCACTACCGCCAGCAATACGTGAAATCTCGTCACTTCCACTATTCAGGAAGAGAGTTAAAGAGCACTACCTTTCCTTGACATAAAATTTCCTTTTCTTAATTTTAGACTTATTCTATCGTAACTTCCTTTATGTTCATAATTAGTTTATTTATTTATTGTATTTATCTATCATATTGTATTGTATAATTATATAATATGTATTATATTGTATTGCATTGTATTGTATAGTAGATATATTTTATGTATTTTATTTGTATGTATTATAATTTTTAATCAGTTGGTACGAGTACACACGACATCTTTATCTCGCAGCACATCTCCTATTGTAGGTGGGTTGGAAGAGATTTCTTTTAGAAATAAGCCACACCTTTTGTACATTTTTATTATTATGCTTTTCTTTTATTGTTTCTTTGTGTACAATAAATTATTAAATAAATAATAATAATAAATTTTTATTAAGAAAAATGTACAAAGATTTACACAAAATTCCTTACAGTTAAATAATTATAAGCGTAGTAAGGGCGGTGTTATAGGCTAGGAGCTCGGTGGCGTATTGGTTTGAGCGCTCTGGTTTCGAAAGCAACTTTCGCCATGGTCGGTCCCTGGATGGGTCAAACAAATTTATAATCTCGAACTCCTCCGTGCTTCGGAAGGCACGCTAAGCCGTTGGTCCCGGTTGTTACTGCAACCGCTTTAACCCACCAACCCGCATTGGGCCAGCGTGGTGGTGTTATGGCCCAATCTCCTCATGTGTTTTTCCCATGTAGGAAGGCCTGTGCCCAGCAGTGGGACGTATAAAGGCTGGTGATGATGATGATGATGATATAACATCCAAATGCATGAAGGAGGTTTTTAATCAAAGAGTTTTACATTTAAATACAGAAAAACCAGAGGTAAACCAGACACCACCTGTGAAGTGTGGTCTAAATCAAACCTTAGATTTGCCCGCCAAAACGTTTATTCCACTCTTTACAATTGTTCAAACTCTAATGGTCACTTGTCCAAGGTCAAACCGTTTTTCATTCATGTATTGTCATTTCCACTTGTCACTATCCCGGGACTACTCAATCGGGACTCGTGAAGGAACTACATCCTTTCCACACTTGTATCGAAAGTATTAAATATAAAGTGAAAAATTGCCAAACAAGTATCAATTGAATCATACCTACTTTATATGAAACAAGAAAAGTTTAAGGATGTTAAAGAATTAGAAGAATAAAAAACTCCTACTTATAATCAATTCATAAAGAATTTTAGATTAACACGTTTAGTCGCCACGCCATGATTTGTGAAATGGTTGATTGCATTGAAAAGGGTTTATTTGCGTATTGGTTCTTTTGCCAATTGGTTTTTTAGAGAATTGGCCCTTTCGCGAATGAATCCTTTTGGGAATCAGTCATTAGGGAACTAGACGTTATAGCAGACTTACTCACTTATTTTTTGTATTTTGTAACTTAATTATCTTTAAATGTGTTACTATAAGTCTACAACGTTGTTATATATTATTGTCATTCAGATGTGCCTCAACCAGAAATGTGTGTCAGTGGATAGCGTGCGCACCGCCTTAGCTCACAGACAATCATCTGTTTGTCCGTCTGACTGTTCCGGCCGGGGAGTTTGTAACTCTGAAGGTATATCATGTTACTACTACTTTATATTATAAACCACCTATGATAAAAAAAATGAAAGGGTAAACAAAAGTATATGCATTTTTTTAACAAGTTTTAAAATTGAGATCATCCAAATAATTTAAAAACTTAGCAAAAAAAAATTAAATCGCAAAACAAAATATGTTGTTTTATACAAACAGATCGTATGTTTATATATCGAGAAAGGAAATGCATATCCGGCATATAAAATCTTCTGTATCCGGAAAATATACTAATAATTCGTTTTTATGTATAGTTTGTTTGTACAAAATTTGGAAATTTTTCATCGATTTCAACGTCATTCAATATGGCAATATGGCGGGCGACATTGAAGTCAACTAAATGTCACCGAAGTGACTTAGACGCCATGATGAATATTTGACTGTGTTGCAGTTTTTCCCATAAAAAAAATGTTTGTACCACGCAACAAAGCAAATAAAAAGAAAAGGGACAATTGAACACTGGTCTGCATATTTTTACCTATTTTTCAGTATAGTGTACATAGACCTGGCATACATTTTTGAACAGATTATTCTTTTATTATGAAACCCCTGATTTTTTTTCGCGGTTTCAAATATTTTTTTACTAGCCGTGTTTAGGATGAAGACTACTGGCATCTGTGCCAGTAGTCTTGAATTTTAAATGAGGTTTAAATTGAAACTCCAGTTTTTGTAGAGCGATATAATTATTTAAGTATTTGTTTTGTTAGGTCACTGCCACTGTGACCCGGGCTTCGCCCCTCCGCTGTGTGCACTGCCGGGCTCCGGAGGATCCGTCGACTCCGGACCAGCCACCAATCCCAATGGTAACTATAGTTTTATATGAAAAAAAAAAGTACAACATAAACATATAATATAAAACAACCCGCTTCTGTTATTTTTTATTTTTATTGTAATGGATCCAATAGTTCCAAATGACAGGCAGTTTGTTTTGTTCTTGAGAAAAGGGGAATCATAATTTTTGTCTTTATGTTCTTTAAGTTATTTATTTCAAAGAGATATCATTTGTTTTTTAAAGATCGCCAAATTCATTTTAAATCAGGTTAAGATTGCTAGAAATTAATTATTTCAATTTGTGCTTAGGGTTTATTTAGTAATAACTCATGTTTTCTTCCACAGTCCAAAGAAACTTCATGATTGCGATGTACATTATTTTCCTCGGGATACTGCCTTCGATTCTCCTCGTGCTGTTTCTCTTCTACTACTCGCGACACAACGTGATCTTCTGGTGGAACAAACCAAGAAAATCGTACGTACATAACTTGTTAAGCGGCAAAAAGTTCATAAACAAACCCAGCTTCTCACTCTCAAAATTTACACACACACTCACGCACAAAAACCACACAGACACATCGCCAATAGAATTAGACACAGACGTCGATGCCACAAAAATAACTACAGTATTTAAAAACAACATGTTCTTAAAGTTTATAAGAGGCGACGCGAAAGAAAAGAAAACGCTAAAAAAACTAGATAGAAAAATCAATAAAGATGACATAGAAATTGCTTCAGAAAATGTTATTAAAAAACCTATGCTAGTTAAACCAAAGGAAAATAAACCTAATGTCGTCATAGATAAGGCTGATTTAACGTCGACTACTAATGAGATGGTAGCAGACACTAAGAACAGATCTCGTTTGCATAGCATTACAGAATTACATAAAAACTACAAACTGCTTGCTATGTTACATCGAACAGACTCAAGTAAAAAGTTGCCAAAGAAATCTGAGAGTAAAGTTGATAAAGAAGAAATTGAATTAGCGAACGATAATGATAGTAAGTCTATAGTAAAACCGGAAACAATGGTAAAACCAGAAACATCCGTAAAGCCAATAAGTAAATCAAATGAGATTACACCAATAGTTAATACAAATAAGGTTAATTTTACTTTAAAAGAGAAGGAACTATTATCAGCTATACATCGTGCAACAGAAAATAAAAAAATTGAGAGAAAAATAGAAAATAGTGGCGATGATAAAGCAACAAGTACGGATGTTAAAAAACCTATAAGTAAATCAAATGAGATTACACCAATAGTTCATACAAATAAGGCTAATTTTACTTTAAAAGAGAAAGAAAAATTACCAGTTGTACATCGTGCAACAGAAAATAAAAAAATGGAGAGAAAAATAGAAAACAGTGGCGATGATAATGCATCGAGTACAGATGTTAAAAAACCTGTCGTAAAACCTAGGCCATCGGTAAAACCAGGTCAATCAAATGAAATTAAACCCATAGTTATTACAAATAAGGTCGATTTAACTTTGAAAAACAATGAAAATAAAGAATTGTTACCAGCAAAAGAAGATAAGAAAGTTGTAAAGAAATTTGACAAAAAATTTAATAAAGATGACATTGAGATAGCGACAAGTAAAGATGATGTTAAAACGCCCTTAATGAAATCGAAACCCGCAGTAAAACCAAGCGAAAGTAAACCTAATATATCTATAATTAAGGGCGGTTTGACGTCAACAACTAATGAAATGATATTTGGAACTAAAAATCGATTGCGTAGTATCAAAAGACAAGGAGCTGTCAGCGAATCCAAAATTGAGAAATAAGTAGTGCTTAAACATTTTTAGGCACTTTTTAATAGGAACACTTTAAAAAATGACACAAAAAACTCTTGGGGCATATATTTTATTATGTAAGTATTAGTATAAAAATTGATATTTTTCTTGACAAATTAATTGTATATAAAAATTACTTCATAATTATATTAGTTTATGCTCATGACTAGTTACCTAAGTAAGTTAAACAAGTGTATTTTTTTCTCATTATTTTTAATATTTATATAAAACTATGTGATATATACAAAATGCTCAAACTTTAGCTCACAAATTATTAAGTTATCGCACTCATGTATCACTTAGACAATCATTATTTAGTCCCATATCACTCATTCCACTAAAGAATTGGAATGAAATTTACTTCTATTTCTCATCATTTTCATGATTTGTAAGATTTTCTTGCTTTGTAAGCGAAGAGTGAGCAAATTTCAATCTATTTCTTTATTTGTTTCGTGAAATAGAGATGGCGGTGATAGAATTGCTTATATTACACCACGCTTTGTTTTGTAGATTGGTGGAGCTTGTACTTGTAAATCCTTCATTTATTGATCTGAGTATTTACGCGAATATTATGATGATGTATATTTTTTATTGTGTAATTGATTTATTAATGGTATAATAAATCTTTCTGATGTATAAATAATACTCAAAATTTAATTGTTTTCGTTTTTTTTTATAGTTTTAAATATAGCTACGTAATTGGAGATATAATTGTGATTTTAGGGTATATTTTAAGAATAAATCGCATGGATTGTAGTACTAATTTAAAGCACCGTTTTGAGAAGTAGTTAGTATTAATGTTTGCATAGAAGTAATAATACATTGCAACCAAATAGTTTTAATTTTCAATTAGGTGAAACACATTTCACTTATCGAAGTCATCACAAGTCATGTCTATTCTTATTTGGGACACATTGGGCTTAATTCTGTAGAATACACGCTGAATCTAAATTTAAGTTTAGTTCATTTAGTTCTCTCAATAGGAATACAAAAAGGAAGGCCCCCAGGACGAAATTTCTAAAATTGTGTATGGTATCTTTAAAAGCTACCTAAATTTAAGTTATTTGACAGCTCTAATTCTAGTTATCTTTTTCCTATACCTATTGAAAGAAAGAGATACAACACTACTTAAATAATTTAGATCGAGTGTCCTAAGAATTGGACCTTTACATTTAAGGTAATAAAGTAAATGTTAAGTTTTCATTGGTTGAGATGTCTCGAACATATTCGAATAATTTATTATAACACTGTGAATTTTCTTGTATATTTTCTATTTCTTAAAATTAAATTTTAATATACTTTTATACCTTTTTCTTATTAATCTTCTAACAAACCTTCTGAATTTTAAAAGATCATTTATACTAGATTTTTTTTAAAATTAACAGTGTGTACTGATGTTAGTCTAAAGAAGAAAGAGATAGGGTCACTTTAAAATATATACTAACGTTTGTGGTTTGGTTCAAATTCACCACAATTGTTTTCATTTTAAAACTAAATTATAACATAGTATAAATGATCCTTATATTGATTTTATGTTGCCAGTTTCTATGTAAAATCATTCCTTTTTAGTGGTTTATTATTTTCTTGAATATTTTTAAAATATAATTCTTTAGTCTTTTGCACATATTTGGTGGCCATCAATAAGTTTTAATGCCAGCTTTCTGTAGTTCTCATAACTGGCAACACCAGGTTTTACTAGATGCTGTATTAATTCACTGCATTTTTTTGGTGAGTGAGCACTCTTCTTTTATGCTTTAGCATGCCCTTTGTGCATTTTGTTATTAATGTATTGCATGTCCTACTATCTATGGCACTTATAACAAAGTTTGTATGACGCATGTGAGGCTATCTATTTTATAATATTCCGAGAAGAAGGGCGGAACAATTTTAATATTGTGTTCTACCTCGATTGTAGCGTATAATTTAATGTTACATACTAAACAGTACTGAAATATGTAGGTACAGACGGTAGCACAAAATATTTATATAAATTGTAATACGATAATCGCCACTATTACGAATGGAGTAAGGAAGTTCTCAAGGTTAAATTGCAAGTTTGATTTGCTGTCGGCTTTACCTATCTATAACAAATAATAATGCTGGATTATTATAACATATAAATAAAACTACAACTACATTGATGGGCCGAAGAGGACTTTGCATGCGAATGTATGAATAACACTCACTTTTTCTAATAAATATATGTTATGTTGTACAGAAGGATTCTCCGCAGGTGATCGAAACGATTCTCATGTCAATAAAAAAATCTGGCAAAGTAACGGGTTGATAATTGAAAACAATAATATCTGCTGTTGTGTTGGATTTGACATGAGAGTTAATTTTATCATCACTGGAGAAAATTATAGATTGAAAATACTTGAAAAATATCATGTCTTGGGGCCGCTGTCGAAACCGCGACCTCTCGCAATTCGAATGAATGTTCTAACCATTTGAGCTACCAAGGACTTGGTTTTATCCGTATTTGCGTTTTATGCTATCAATAAATCAATCAATCAAACTTTTTTGCATACTTATGCCCGTTTTCACATTTGTTTAGCGTTAGGATACTCGGCGATTTTTATCTCAGTCTATCTAAAGGAGATAGAAATAGACAAATGTCGTTAAGAATCACCAAGCTTAGGGAATTGTTAGTGAAAACGGACATAACGTGTACATTTATAGGTACATCGACGAGGTAAATATAACTCAGCAACCTATTGGTAATGCAAACAGTTAATCTTTAATATACATTTTTTTTAAATTATATTACTACTTTGCATTACTTCTAGCTATCCCAGCGATCTTCGTTTCTTCTTCGATTCTTTTTAATTAACATTCACCAATTTTGAGCAGCTCGGTGGCGTATTGGTTTGAGCGCTCTGGTTTCGATACGAAAAACAAAGCAACTTTCGCCATGGTCGATCCTGGGATGGGTCAATCAAAGTTTGTTATGTCGAGCTCCTCCGTGCTTCGAAAGGCACGTTAAGCCGTTGGTCCCGGTTGTTACTACAACCGCTTTAACCCACCAACCCGCATGGGGCCAGCGTGGTGGTGTTATGGCCCAAACTCCTCATGTGTTTCTCCCATGTAGGAAGGCCTAGCAGTGGGACGTATATAGGCTGGTGAAGATGATGATAATTTTCAAGTTAAATCATCATTGACATTCATTCATTCATCGTTGTTCATTTGTCTATTATCTCTAGTATACGTTAGCGTATTTAGAGCAATGCCGAATCTAACCGAATCGTAGATATTTGAAAAAATACTTGTTCTTGTGTTGTAATAGAATATTTCGATATAGTGAGGGTAGACGTTAGCTTATAACGCAAATGGAGATAGACTAGAAGAAACCCTTAAGGTTATCTTAATTCCTTGGTAGCTCCGTGGTCATTGTGAAAGGTCATGGGTTTGGTTTCCGTCCGAGAACATTTTTTTTTGTTGATTACATAGTTTTCTAATTACTTCAAGCAATGCATAATCAACCTTATCTCATTTTAACTACTGCTGAGATTTTTGTAAAAAACAAGTCTCACCGAGCTGCCGCTTTATTCGTCCAAGACGTGGATCGTCTGCCTAACGGAATAAGGTTGCTTATGCAATGCTCATTAAACCAGTCACATCGCCGCCACTTCAACGCGTTGCAATGATTATGATTGCAAATGTAGGGTGGTAAAAAATATCCTTATAATAAAAGTAACATTGCTGTTATGTTTCCACAGAGTACAATCACCGAAAAAAGCAAGCTTGCAACAGCGAATCTCTCGGAGCGCGAGCAAATTCGCGGCCAACTTCCAGAACAACGGGCAGAATAACGCGCAGCCCGTCGTCCACACTTTGTCCAACCCCGATGACATGAACTCGAGCTTGCTGCGAAGTGACTCGGACCGAAGCCCAACAGGTAACATTAACCCGTCAGTCAACTTCTTCGGCAACTTCAAGGGCTTCTCTCTCACACCTATGGACAAGCAGGAGAACGAAACGTGCGACAAGCCGAAACAAACGGACAAGAGCGCCAAGATCACTCCAGTACATCGGACCGGAAGCAACAATATCAACGTGATCACTCAGGGTGTTCTCAAACCGGTGTTGCGGTCAGCTCCGCCGCTGCCCGTCGTTCCTCAAACCAGCCCATCGGTGAAGAGAACGAATAGCTCTGTGCAGAATAAAATAAAGGCTTTCATGGCTGCGGAGAAAACTGAGGAGCTGCATCCCGTGCAGACGAATCCGCCGCTCAGGCCCGTCATATCGAGCCCCATCCTCGAAGCCTCGACTTGTACAGCCAAAGAACTTATTTCTCCCTTACAAGGTTCTAAAACGCTGGGTCCTATGAGGACCGCGCCTACAGTACCGAGTGGCTCGCCAGCGCTACCGCAAAGACCTTTGAGTATGCATTTAGCGAACCACGTTCCCCAAAAACCTCTGCCCGAAGAACCGAAGAAGGTGAAAGAAGGAATCTCTCTCAACCGCATCGCTTCGTTCCTAAAACAAGAGAAACCAAAAGAGAAGGAACGCAAACCTGTCGAAAGGAGCCACTCCCTGCCGAAAAACCCTATACACCAAGTGAAAGTGTCAAAACCTACGGATAAAGTGACATTAAGAAATCTACAGATCTCTAACCCGATCTTGCAGAAAGAGATTGATCTACCGGTCAGCGCGGTGCCGGTGGTTTCTGACTCAGAAGATGGAGATGACCCTAAGTCGTTTATCAATAGAGCACAGAGTATGCGAGCGCCTTCGTCTCAGAAGCCGGTATTACAAAGTTTTGGGTCTATGAGACAAGCGCCGGGAGTTCCTAGACCGTTGTCTATGGTGGGTAGGCCGACGGCTCCACCGCCGCCATTACCCAACGAGCCCAACCAAGTGATTTACCAAAACCCCAAACCTTCAGATATCAAAACCGCTGACTACGTAGACTGCATAGAGGAGAAACAAGCTCCATTAGCGCATATAGACGAGGAATCAGGAGACAACATTTACGCCATCATTGAGGAGAGTCCAGAAAAGCATTCTAAACCTCTTCCCGGTGTCCCGCCTCCTCCTACGAAGACCTTACCCCAACCGCCTCCAGAAGGCTACAACGCTCCAAAACCGATAACCAATAATTCAGGAAGCGCAGACAACATGGGATTGCTGGGAGAAATAGTCAATGAAATACAGAACCGCAACTTTGAGTCGATATACTCCGCGTCGACGTTGTCCCGGAAGAAACAGAAAAAGGACAATCAAGAAGCTAGTAGAGACAGCACATACATGAACACGGACAACTATAGGGCGGCGGAGAGTGTTTATAGTAACTCTGGGGCGAAATCCAACGCTTCGACTACTAGCAGTGGGTACTTGCATCCTTCCGCCGTCAATGTACCAACTTACCTTAACAAAGACTCACAGGAGTCAAAAACGGAAAGCGAGATAGCTCCACCCTCTCCAACGTTGAAAGCGAACTCGAAAATACCTACGTTCTCTCGTCAAGTGACGCCGCCAGGCCTTAGAAATACTAGCACATTTAAAAACGTGCCCCAATCCCCGAAAAACATAAATAAAAACGTTAATTCCAATGGAAAGAGGATAACGAACAGTCCTGATATAGTGTCTAGTTGTGCGGTTGATACGAAAAATAAAGCGCCGGACGTAATTAATAACAATAATAAATTACCAAACGAAACGCCTAAAGTCGCCACGAAGCCAGTAGTGCCGAAGCCGAACGACAATCGGCCACCATTAAGACCTGCGCCGACTGTAGAAAAAAAACCGACATTAAAAACTGCGCCTGCGTTGAAACCCGTCGTCAATTCTAACACCAACCTAAGTAAAACACAAGAAAAGAATCCGCCTTTGAACCGAGCCAACTCGAAGGTCGATTCGAACGTGAAATCGATAACGGATAATTTAAATAAAAATAAGCCTAAAGTAGTGCCGAAGCCGAGTGTATTGCAACGAACTGATTCTAATGTTAAACCTACCGCCAACAAACTCGCGGCGAAACCGTCGAATGTGGCTAGTCTCCAACAGAAGTTTGAAAATAGAAAGTCTTTGGGTAAAGAAATTGGCGCTGCTAAGAAATAGTCTTAGAACAGACAATGAAACGGTTTTAAAAATGAATTCGTTACGAATTTACATTTAACGAAGTTGTATAAGACAAGAAATGTTGATTTTAAATCTCATGATATCTCAGAGTTATAAAATGGTGTATTACATCAAAATGTACATATTAAGTAAATGAAAACATATTTATATTGCGCTATTTTAAAGTGATACTTTATTAAAGAAAATCATATTTTCTTAATATTGCTATTCAACAATTAAATATGACGACAAAAACGGAACTGAAATAGATTACGCATACAATTTAGTACAAGTCTTACGAACTAAAATGTATACGTATTGAGTACGTCTAATGTTAATGACATAAATAATTTTCTAGTCGGTATGTTTATAATTACCATTGCTCCCTCTTTACACTTGAATCGTTTAACATAGGTATCATCACAAACAGCGTAAAGCAACACGCTATCGGTTTTAAAATTTCGTTAGAATTTGGGCTTAATTTTGAATATGTCACACTAAATTGAAATTTAAGTTTATTGCATCTCAGTCTCTCAATATGAATACAAAAAGTTCGGCTGTCATGTAATTTGGCTTTTAGACCGTTGTGTTCAATTTTAAATCTTAATGAACGTGATAAAATGCAGGTTTTAGAGAGCACTCCCCTACACGCCTTCTAAAATTGTCTATTGTATCTAAATTAAATTAATTTAAATATTAGTTTGACAGTTGTTATTCTTGCTATCTTTTTCCTTTACATATTAAGAGAAAGAGATATACTGTAACTTAGATTTAGTGTCTTCGAAGTTAGGCCCACTGTCTCAAGAATGGATAGTCCGCAGCACATTAAAGGAAAATAGTCCTTATCGTTGTATTGTTCTAATGGACATTTCTTAATGAGCTCAAATAATTAGTTAGAAAATACTTCTCGACAGATAGTTTAGTGCGGCCTGTTTTTCATGTAGAATATTTTGATATGGAGACGATCTTTGTACCTTTATATGAAGTTAAAGACAAATGTGAATTAGCTTTTTTAATATAAACGATGCATTTCCCTTATACAGAATGAAGGCAAATAACTTGAAAAATTTTGTGTAGTAGTTCTCACGGTAAGTTTTTCTTGTTTAGCTTCATTCTTGTATATCAAACGGTACGAAATGAAGTGTTCATTGTTGTGTCGATATAAAATAGATAATTAGTCATAATTATAATGAATGTAATGTATGTAAGTACTAAGCGAAAACTATTTTTGTATTCATCATTTTGTTTTCAGCTTAGAGCATAGAGCAAACATTCAGCCAGTGTTGAAATATTTTGATAGAGTTCTTAAACGTGAAAGGAGATAGTAACAGTTTGTATGGGATTTGGGCCCGCTCATGACCACTATTTCTTCGTACAGTTAGTTTTGTAGGAATACATCTTAGGTTATCATTTCCATAAATCTTGACTGATAGAAACGGCCAAAAAAAATATTTTAAATTGCTGAAAAACATCACAGAGGTACCTATTTTGAAGAACACAGAATATCAATGTCAAAATACAATTTTGATTTTCGCTACTTTACGTTGAATATTGTCGTTTTATTTCAATATGGCCAAGGTCAAAAAATTCCGAAAATCCACAAAAACTCTAAGCGTATCCAAAACATTCAATGTACAAAATACAGAATGACAATCTGAATTAACGTCTATATGTCATTGAATTCGACTTTTTACTGCATCATTTTGGCTGTGGACAGGATACTTTTCAGGGTAGGGTATAACATTTTTTTTTTTCAATAAAATAAAAGAGTTTTGTGTTATTTTTAGGAAACCACGTTTTTCAGTAAATTTTTGCTGACAAACTGAAATGGTGCTCGTGAGTCGGCCCAAAACATTACTCTCTCCTTTTTCGGGAAAAATAACAACATATGAATATGTATTTTAATATTCAGAACATCAACAAACTGTCTATTTAAAATGGTCATGGTTGTGTTCCATTATTTCACACTTTTTGTCCTTTTGCTCTAGGTCACGAGATTGATGGTACAGTAATATATACTTATATGAGAATAAGCAATAGATCTCTGTAAATATTCTTATTTTGTTTTAGTATCTTTTCATTAAAATGTGTCTTAGATCAATAAATATAATTTGTATTTTTATAAAAATAAATAGTTAATCTTGTGTATGATATAAATTTTCAGTGTTGCTAAGTATAAAAATTTTATAAACTTGTGTATAGTCCAGCGATCCTACAAGAGATTCATAAGACAAGATGACTTCATACATTTGTTTAAACCATAATAGGTGCTAAATCTACGTGCTTGATCCGTAAGTCGCAAACATATTATATGTAATATTTTTGTATAAAGTTTAACAGATATAAGAGATGATAATTATGTTTAACAGGCGTTCATAAATGCATGACATTCGTCCATTGATATGTATCCCACTGCCAGCCTGGTACAAACTTATGGTGCTCGCGTCTCAAAGCAGCTTATTATGCTACACAGTTAACAAGTACATTGCCACATCGAAGCAAGACAAAATTAATTGGAAATGTGATATATAGGTACCATATATTATAATATGAATTTCAAATTCCTATATAAGTTATAATTAACACATAACAAAATACATTTTTCATTACAAAATCATTTTGATATAAAACGTCATAATAATATAATTGTAAATTAATAATAAAATTTAAGCAAGTGTTAATAAAGACTGATTCTGTGAGATTTGTTTTTTGTCATGATTACTCACAAAACTCCATTGTCATTGGTGTAGTTTATTAATTTATACATATTTGTGGGTACAAGGCGACCTGAAATAAATGTTACGCGAAAGCCTTTAGCACAATGCCACTATCATAGTTCTTACAATAAGTGTACAAAATTGGCAATTTTCTCAAAAAAAATTGACAAAATTGACCGTTCAGCCCCATTATTCCCTAACTCAAAAGACAATTGCCCGTGGATATTCGGTGTTTTACGTACATTGATGTTTCACAACGAAGCGTTTCGTTTCATTGTACCGTGAAACAACAATGTATACAGGGTGGTTGGTTATCACCATAAGGAGCGGGCACCTCCGTATAAATACTAGTGTTAACAAAAATTCAAAGTTGTAAAATAAATTAAAAAATTCTGCATACAAATAGTTTGGTCAGGTAAACAAAATGTGTGGGTTTCAAAGGAGATTTTTCATATCCGGCAAGTTATATGTACACTTTCTCAAAAAATCAGGAATAATCTCCTGAATCCGGGGAAAATACTAATAACTCGTTTTCATGGACAGTTTGTTTGTACAAAATTTGAATTTTTTTTGTCGTTTTCTCCGTTATTCAATATGGCAATATGGCGGGCGGCATAGAAACCAACTAAACGTCACTAAAGCGACATAGGAGCCATGATGTTTATTTGACTGTGTTGCAGTTTTTTCTATAAAAAATCTTGTTTTGTACCACGCAACAAAGCAAATAAAAAGGAAACGGACAATTGAACACTGCTCTGCATATTTTTTACCTATTTTTCTGTATACTGTACTGTATACTATAGAGCTGGCCGGGTCTCCATGAATTTTTTAACCATCTCTTTTAATTTTATAATTTTGAACTTTTGATAACACCTTTGTATATATGTAACTATGTTAACATCGGTCCACTACTTAGAACAATAACTAAAGCATATTGTTCTGAGGTCTACTATAATCATCGCGGGCCTGTGAAGACTATGTCAGTGACATTTACGTGGCAACAATAGGCATGTTGACTTCAAGTAAAAATGTAGATTTTTCACAAATATCTATTCAGAAAATATGAGTATTTAATTATTTATAAATAAATATTACAAAACGCATGAAAACCATTTGTACTATTAGTTTACTTACATTAAATGTAACAACTTTTAATATGTATGTAAACACATAGACATTAACAATTTTGTCCATGCGTCCATAATCCATGCATATGGTAACCACTGCTGCCATGTGTCGTCACTCTTCAGCAGAATTTTCTATGGAGCTTATAGGCGTTTTTCGACAACTTTAGTTTAGTTTAGTAGCTCCTCAAACAATGCCTAAATCTAGAAACTGTTTGCAGAGGGCCTAGACAAGATGCCTTTCGATAATCGCTATCGCTAGCACTTAGCTGATTATGTATGGGATTTGACATCAGCCGTCGATTGACGTTTTTATCAATAGTAAATAATTATTTTTAAAGAAGTAGTATATCGGAAGAATAAAAAAAAGTCTAATACTATAATACCCTATTGTTGTCACATTGAAGAGGACCGTCGCGGTAACTGCATTGGTATGACCATCGGTATTCTCTATGACGTCACATTTTCGTAAATCTATCTTATCAAAATCGAGCAAAAAAAGCCAAAAAAATCACGTTTGTTGTATGGGAGCCCCCTTAAATATTTAGTTTTTTCTGTTTATTAGTATTTGTTGTTATAGCGGCAACAGAAATACATCATCTGTGAAAATTTCAACTGTCTTAACGATCACGGTTTATGAGATACAGTACAGCGAAGTCTAGTAATAGGGTCCCGTTTTACCCTTTGGGTACGGAACCCTAAAAACAGTCTGTTTTTCACGAATCACCCACTTGTCTTCGTAACTTTATTGACGTCTGGTGAATGCCATATCTCTTTCAAAATGCCAACATGAGGTCATAAACAATACCGTTACGGTCGCCCCGCGGATATAAACAAGACTTCGCCTTAGTACCCATACCTATAGATTGGTTATCCATATTAAATAACAGCCTTGCTTATAAACGCTTATTAAACTTACTTTAGGTAATCTGTTAAGTACCCATACCCACATGTCAGACAATAGATTCTCTATTGTATCCAGTGGGCTGTTAAACTACAAAAGGTGAAACACTTAAAACATATTCTGTTTCTTTCATTCATATGTCAAATGAAAAAGACAACCCATGATCAACTATAAAGTTTTACTGAGCATTTGTGAGTAAGACCGTGACCAGTTACAAAACATGGTTTAAAGGTAAACCTAGGTTAAAACTAAGTCTGTCTCATTTTTGTTAAAGCCAGATAGAATCTACATGATTTACTCCAGTGGAAAGCCGTCCTTATGTAATTACCAACTAGGTCTGTTTTTTAATGATCAAAAAATTAAGTATTTAATTTATGAATGTTAAATGAGCTCATAGTAAGGCCAGTTTTATAGACCAGGCTTTAGACCACGTTTTGTGATAATATGGTAGTATGGTTCATCAATTTAAAAATATATTTTTAATTTTTTATCATCAAATTCTCGAATTGCTAACAAAATAGTATTTTATTAGAAAGATGTAGAATTTAAATTGTAATTCGTATGAAATTGTGTTCTTTAGTGCTTTTACAAAACCAGTGCTTTCACTGGATTATGATGTGATAGCTGATTTACATGAATATTTAAAGTGAGAGTTGAGAAGTACATAAATAAATAATTGTAAAAATAACCAAAGAAATTGTATAAGTGCGTGTCACGGAAATGTTTGAAGCACATTGAAACTATTTAGCTTAAATGGCAGCTATTTTGAATTATTAATTAGCTTTTGCAAGACTGTGGTAACACACAAAATAATTTTGATGGCACTTAAAATTAGAATTAAGTTGAATGTAGATATATAGCAAAACAATTTTGATTTTTGAATTGTTAACAAAGTGATTACGGAAATGAATAAATACTATTCAATATACATGAGTTTTTTTATTCTTAGGTATTATGAACTTTATATTGGCTATGGTTTTAATGTTTTACTAACATTAAAACCTTATTAACCAATCTAGTTAGATAACCAGAAAATTTACGGCCTACTTGGTGGTAAGTAACTAAAGTCGCCACACACACCTGCAATAACAAGGTAAAAAATCACTTGGTATTGCAGGTGCGTTGTCATCCTAAGGCCCAAGATGAAATGCCTTCCCTGCTCCCTACACTGCCTATTCCTTGAATCCGAATAATAAAGCGACACGGCCGAAATGGGAAAGGTGGTGGTACCTACCCACACGACTCCAACGGGCCTACTATCTGCTAATTAAATGCAGTTCGAAAATAACTCAACCAATGGCGACCATCAGTAACTTTTCCTGTCTCTTTTCTTAGAACGCAGAAGCGGCAGATAGACTTGATTTATGGAGCTGCGTAAGTGCAAGTCATCTACTTGTATGAAAAATGCTCTGCCGTGGCTATCATCACCTTATAAACACCTACAATAATAATAGCAGGGGGAAAATCACTTGTATTTGCAGTTCAGGTCGATAAGAGTGGCTGCCTTTCCCTTAATATATTTTTATTTTTAACTAAAGGTGTAAGTGTTATTTATGTAAGTACCATGTTGTGATTGTGATACTCTGTAACTGACTAATGGCCTGCCTGCGCAGACGAGGGATTTTTGTCCGGTAAAATAGATCGCTTACAACTGTATCGAGTAACGCAAACGAGGGATTAAAAGTACCGCGTACAAAAAGTCCCCCGAATAACCGAGGACATGCAGAGAGCGGACCGGACAAAAGGACGGGGGAATCCCCGAATAAAATAGAACCCGCGTGACTAGGTGAAGCAACGCGTACATGGCGGACTTTAGTCCGCGTTGTGCTCTCGAGAGTTACGTGCGTATGCAGAACGATTTATCGCACACCGTATGTATGTATAGTTCGCGGTAAATCCGCGGCGACTTTTTATTCGAGGAGCGTACTTTAATCACCGCCGCGGAGTAAAGTCCGTCGTCTGCGCAAGCGCTAAGAGTTAAGTATAACTTTTAATGATTGTTCAAAAACTCTAGTTTCCCAATAAATAAAAATAATCTGAAACAGCATATGGCATACGTAAAAACTCATATGAATGCCACATCACCACTCTGCTTCGATTTAGCTAGTATTGAAAGAATTTCATTATTCTTTCAGCATTTTTTTTCACTTTTATGTAAAAGTGAATAGCATTAAGCAACATTAGGTTGATTTCCGTTTTCTCAGCAAATCAGCAAAACTCGTCTCCTTTAGTGGACAGGCAGCCTACTTCCAGCAATTAATGTCAATTAAAATCCAATTGTTCCTGGAATATGCAGCTTGTTGACAGTTTAATCATCATCACCAGGCTATTATATATATGACCGAGGGCGTCGCCAAGGGGGGGCAGGGGGGGGGCAGCTGCCCCCCCCCCCTAGAGATCCAAAATCAAAAAATGTAGCCAACAAAACACCAACGAATTCGCTAAGTATGTACTAAAGTAAAGAGTAACATTTTATAGATAGTTTTAGAATAAAACTTACAAGAATTTCATAATAATGTGGTCGAGTAAATTAAGGACAAACCCCGAAACTTATGTTTTTATTAACAGCCGTAAATTATTTTTGTTCGATATTTCTAATATTTGAATAAATATCAAGAGCTCCTGAAGATACACATTGAACTTTTGAACCGACCTTATTACAATCATGCTCTTGAGTGTTGACTGTGTTACTCCTACAATTCTTTTTTATACTACTAAGGTGGCAATGAAGCATACAGATCACCTGATTGTAAGCAGTCACCGCATAGTCTATTTCGCGTTGTCGACCCTGTTAAAACCTTTTCCAGCTCTTTTTAAGAACCCCGTGCTATACTTTTTTTTAACAAACTAGATGACAAACAAGCTGACGGCCTACCTACCTGGTGGTAAGTGGTTACCGCTGCCTATAGACACCTGCAACTACAAGAAAAAAAATTACTTATTAATGCAGGTTCGTTGTCATTCGGAGGCCTAAGATCAGCCTTCCATGCCCTGTAATTACACTGGCTACATTTTCTTTCAACCCGAAAAACAGTGAACTGTTTTACGCCTGAAATAAGACAGGCGATTGTACTTTTTCGAGAAAACCTCTGCATAGAGCTCATTCCACAACACGAACAGCGTACGCGGGAGAAAGTTTCTCTGAAACCATACAGTTCGCGACAACTTTGGTTCAAACGTGTAAGGATGAAATTCTCTACCAATGACGAGCGGTGAGACGACAGAAAGAGGCCGTGGGCATCATATCGAATAATTCCTTAGAACACAACTCGTTATACACACGGTAGAATGCAGCAAAGGAGGCAAAATCTCTCCTTAGGCTTAAGGGTCCAATATTTCTCGTAAGCTCAAGATCATCGACAATTCTCATAACGCGTCTTTGAACCGCGATAAATGGTCCTAGTGAGTATCCCGCCCATAGGTGGCAGCAGTATTTCATATGGAGCCTTTTTTAACGCGGGGGAAGTAATTACAGGTTAAGGCCACTGAGCCCAGTGGCGATTTTGTGTGCCTCCCGGACATAAAACTCTCTCCTACTCACTTAAATCCATCGCTAAAACCCTCTTCCGTCATAATTGGGAGATATGGGAACGAACAAGCAGTCAACCCTGCCATTCCGACGGTCAGCCCGCACAACTGCAAGCTTCTTCCAGCTCCACTCTATTCATATTTGACGGGCTGTGTTATTCGGCGGTGAGGCCCCCTGACCTTTCACCTAAGGCGCCACTACAATAGGAGAAGCAAGTGGACTTAACGCCTTCTTCTTCCCGTGGCCGTCTGCAACTGATCGGGTCAGCTAAGGGCGACCCGTTTCTAACCAGCTCCGCAATCTTCTATTTCATATGGGGCCTAACTAGAGACTTGACTTATACCACACCAAGCTTGAAAACCAGCTTGACTTTATTCTCTATCTAAATGACTGCTGAACTGAACGTCAATAGGGATATCGCGAAGTCCCGATACTCTTAGACATGTAAAGGGTGTGCCAAGAAAATGTGGAGCCACAGTTAATGGGGCAAAATTCTTATTAGGGATATTGGCACGAGCCGCATACTAGGTGTTTCTAGTACTTTCATCCGCATAACAATGCAGTCTATCAATAGACAGCTTATCATTGATATGGATCAGAAACTGTTGGAGACAGCACGGAGCCTTGCGGGAGGCCAGCATTAATGTCCATGCTAGCCGAGTAACTGCCCTCAACGACTCTTATGCATCTACTGCATAAAAAGCTAGCGACTCATTTGTACAAGCCGTCAGGCAGCTCGTTGGTAACTTCTAAAGAAGTTTTCTGCGCCTTTGCTTCGTCTAGACTAACAACCTTGACTTTCAATGACTAGGGCCCAATGGTGTGTGAAGTATATGATAAGATCACTCATAGAGTGACTGTTTCCAACGCCGTATTGTTGATGGTCGCTTAGGTCATTCTCATTTGTTCTTTCTTTTTCTCATTTTATTTCTATAGGCGACGGTAACCACTTACCACCGGGTGCGCCGTCAGCTTGTTTATCATCTAGTTGTATAAAAAAATCTCCATAATATGAACTTGCCCCCCCCCCCCCCCCCCCCTAGCCCATGGGCTGGCGACGCCCTTGTATATGACACTGCTGTGCACAGGCCTTCCTACATGGGTGGAACACATGAAGAGTTTGGGCTATAGCCCCACACATGTGCCAATGCAGAGCTGGTGAATTAAACCGGTTGTAGAACAACTGGGACCAATGGCTTAATGTGCCTTCTGAGGCAGTGCATAGCAAATTTTGATTGACCCATCATGGGAATGACCATTAGGCCACGTCCTGGATGCCAGCGGGCGGTGCGGGCGACGGCACGCGCGTCTTGATCAAAGTTCATAGATTTGTGTGAAGCTGTTCTCGACGACAACGGTGCGGGCGGCGGATCACGAGCGTCTATTCGTACGTACACCGCGCGCACCGCCCGCTGGCGGGGCCTAAGGAAACTTTCCTTCCGCCCTTCTTACAAAAATTTATTTAATGACATTTTAGTTTTTTTTATGTATACATCTTACTTAACAAAAAAATAAGTCCCATTTTAGACAAAGAAACCACATTTTTAAAGTTATCATTTATTATTACCAAAATTATTTACTAGACTTATAACTAACAGAATTTTACTATCTGAATTCTGAGAAAATGATTATTTTACGTTTGTATATAACAAAATTTCTGTTTCAAATCACAATGAAAATATTATGATATGAATACATGTTGGAAATTTATTTAATTCATTTGATCATTTAATTTATAAATGTAGTTCAGAAAACAGATAGAATTTTCATTACAAACTCCTTTGTAAGAGTGTTTTGTTTTGTCCTCCGGGAGGAGAGGACACAATGATAAAATTATACACTTTATTTTCCAGCAGCAGTAGCGAGTGGGTTTCTCAGTACCAAAATGACAGAATCACCACGCAGGAACATTTTTGAGATAAACTTATCCTTATTGACAGCCTTGCCCTGAAAAAAGCATCAAAATAACATTATGATAAAAATGAAAAAAAAAAAAAAATTTAGAATTTTATTATTGTAATTCTAAATGTTTTATTTTCTATTTCTTCAAATAACTACATGACAAGCATTCTGACAGCCCAACTGGTGTTAAGTGGTTACCGCAGCCTACAAACAATGGCTCACTGTTTTATAGCTGAAATAAGAAAGGTAGTGGTACCTATCCAGACGATGCTGTGCTATATGTATATGGGCCTACCACCTAGTAATTATTGTATCAAGTATAAATAATTAATAATTATTATTGTATCAAGTATAAGTGCCAGGAACATTAAACATTAAAAAACCATTTCCTGTGGAATGTAAGGCTTCACAGCTTAATATTTCTAATTCTATGAAAAACAAAAAAGTTTAGTTCAAAAAAAAATTAATTTGTTAGAGGTTGTAAAAGCTTCTAGACATACTCTTTTTACTTTGTATTTAAGTTTTTAACTAAAGAAACCATTATACCATTATATATATTTTATATTTTTTTAGATTACTCTTTGTTCTTGTGTGTCAATAAATCTTTTGATTTCAGATTTTCTAAAGAATTTCATTAATTCTATCAAAATTATATTATGAATAAGCTCTCATTTAATAAATGGTTACATGGCAACAACAAAATATCTATTACTCTTTCTCCTTTGCAATGTAACTTTTAATTTTATTATGATACTAAATAACCTCAATTAGCAACATTATTCTAGACAAGCAATCACTGTGATGAAGGCATAGTTTTACACAAATAATTAATATACCTTCTTCCCTTTGCCTGTTCTAGGGACTTCGGTCCACATTTCTTTCACGTTCTCTAGTACCATGTTACAATGCCGGTCAAATGCTTTCACGCGACCCAACAGCTTTTTGTTATTTCTGCAGTTGATCAACACTTGCGTATTGTTTTTGACTGATTGCGTGAGAACAGAAAGAGGGCCCGTGCTGAATTCTTCCTCTTCGATTTTTGCCAATTCTTCTAGAGTCATCTCTGAACGAGGCTTGGATGTTGTAGCCCTGAAAGAACAAATAAAAAATTACAAAGTATGGTCCAGACTATGGACTCTAGAGTAGAATATTTTAGGTAGTGTAGTGTAAATCATTATTTTAAGGCATGGGAATTAAGACTTACATTTTTATGAAACTAGTTTACAAGTTAAACGGAAAACAGAAAAACGCACGGTGAAAAAGGGATGCTAAAAACAGACAGGTACTAAAAACCACAGATGACTAATATTAACACAATCTACTGAAATCTACTCTATGCTACTGAATCTACAGTCTACATACAGCAGAGATCACTAGTTTTTTTTTGGTTAATTCTCCCTAAAAAAGGAAGGCAAAGGAAACTAATGCCCATACAGCCATGTTTTAAGTATTTCTTTATTTCTTCTTTTATTGCATTAAAATGCTGGCGTAACACATTTCATTGCTTCTTGGGAGTCATCATTTCAGCCGAGAGACGCCCACTGCTGGGCATAAGCCTCCCCCAGGGATCTCCAAACCAATCGGTCCTACGCTGCCCGCATCCATTGGCTTCCCGCGACCCTCACCAGATCATCGGTCCACCTTATGGGGGGCCTACCAACGCTGCGTCTCCCGGTATGCGGCCCCCACTCGAGGACCTTTCCGCCCCCACGGCCGTCAGTCCTCCTTGCAATGTGGCCTGCCCACTGCCACTTGAGGTTCGCAATTCTTCGGGCTATGTCAGTGACCTTAGTTCTCCTGAGGATCTCATCATTTCTAATTTATGAGGCCCATTGTAAGCGGCCACGTCTCAGTTCCGTAAGTCATCAGTGGCAACACACACGAATTAAAGACAAAAGTTTTTAATTCATGTGTCCTGAGACACTGCGGTAGTTGGGCCGAGAATATGCTGCGAAGCTTCCCAAACGCTGCCCAGCCGAGTTGGATCCGTCGTTTGACCTCTTTCTGGAAGTTGGACTAATAACTTTGGTCTTATGGTTGGATTATAATTTTGGTCTTATACATGTTCATTTTAAGACCCACTTGTTTGGAGACTCTACAGAGGTCGTCGAGCATTGTGCCTAAGTCCAACCACGATATCATCAGCAAAACGAAGGTGCGTCATGTACTCGCCGTTAATGTTGATGCCAAGTCCTCTCCAGTCCAAAAGCTTAAACACGTCCTTCAACGCGGCTGTGAACAGTATCGGCGAAATAACATCGCCCTGTCTCACACCTCGCTGAAGTCGTATTGGTTTCGAGTTTTGATCCTGGAGGCGGACTGACATAGTGGCGTTTTCGTACAGTGACTGCAGCATTTGGATGTATCGATAGTCAATTTGGAACCTCTGGAGTGACTGAAGCACGGCCCAGGTCTCAACAGAATCGAAGGCTTTCTCGTATTCCACGAACGCTAAGCATAATGGCAGGTTGTACTCTTCGGTCTTCTGTATAACCTGCCGCAGCGTATGTATGTGGTCTATGGTACTAAAGCCTTTTCGAAATTCGGCTTGTTCGGGAGGCTGGAAGTCGTCAAACCTGCGTGCGAGACGATTCGTTATAACTCTCGAAAACAGCTTGTAAACATGACTCAGGAGCGTGATGGGTCTGTAGTTCTTCAATTGGGTCCGATCACCCTTTTTGAAGAAGAGTGCCACCACGCCCCTGTGCCATGCTTTTGGCGTTTTACCCTCGAGCATGATGGAGTTAAATAGCCTCTGAAGAGCTTTCAAGACCACACGTCCACTTGCTTTCAGAAGCTCGGCTGTAACTCCATCGTTGCCCGGTGCCTTGTTGTTCTTGAGCTGTTTGAGAGCTACACTAATCTCGTACAGGCTGACGTCCGGGATATCTTCTGTGTAGTGTCGGGTTAATTTGGCTCTTGGATCGGTGGCCTGAGTGACAGGTGTGCGTGATGTCTTGGGAGTGTTTGACATGAAATATATGATGGATGACAGTCACTTTATGTGCTACTTGATGAGGTGGATAGCCCCAAAAAAGTTCTCATCGTATTTCACGACATAATCACTTTTATTCTAAAAATCTTTTAGTTGCACGTCAACACAAACAATTTGTACATAAAAAACACCACTTTTATAACACAAAGTTCGCTCTGACACAATTTTTAATTATTATAATAAAAATCTTGACCGACGCCATTACAACGCGCCAAACACCTGTGTTTTTTGTGAATTCTCGCTATAAAGGGAAGGCACAGGGAAGTAATGCTCATACAGCCATGTATTCAGTATTCTTTATTTCTTATTTTATTGCATTGAAATGGTGGTGTTACACATTTCAATGCACATTTAGAGAATTTGACGCTAGTTGTTTAATGACAGTCTCCATATGATGCTACTTGATGAGGTGAACAACATCAAAAAAGTTCTCATCGTCTTTCACACAATGGGCCTAATTCTGGGAACACACTTTAATTCTAAATTTAAGTACAGTATATCTCTTTCTCGTAATAGGTAATGGGAAAAAGATAGCAAGAATCTGTTTAGAGCTGTCACTTAAAAGATAGATTTCAAAGAAACCATAGACAATTTTAGACGGCATTGTATGTACGGAGGTGCCTCCTAAACACTGCATTTTAGCACGTTCAGAAACGTAGAACATGTACAGAATTACACACATTTAGAAACGTGCGTTCAATTTTCGACCAGTAAGGTCAAATTATATGACAGCTATCCTTTTCGTATTCCTTTTGATAGAAAGAAATGCACTAAACTTAAATTTAGACTTAGCATGTGTTTAGCAGAATTAGGGCCATTGGCCCTTTATGAAATCTATCTAAATTTAAGTGACAGCTCTAAACAGATTCTTGCTTTCTTTTTTCTATTACTTATTGCGAGAAAGAGATATACTGTTCTTTTTAGAATTAAAGTGTGTTCTCAGAATTAGGCACAATATCTACTTTTATTCTAATAATCTTTTAGTTTCACGTCAACACAAACACTTGGTTTATAAAACAACACCACTTTATAACACAAAGTTCGCTCCGACACCATTTTTAATTATTGTAATAAAAATCTTGACTGACACCACTAAATCCCGCCAAAAAACCTTAATATTTTTTGTCAAATCATCCCTATAAAGAGAAGGCAAAGAGCTACTAATGCCCATACAGCCATGTCTTCAGTATTTTTTTTTTCTTCATTTATTGCATTGAAATGCTGGTGTTACACATTTCAATGCATCTTGGGAGTATTTGACGTGAAATAATTGATGACTATCTCCTTATGATGCTATTTGACGAGATTTTTAATTATGTAATAAAAATCATGACTGACAAAATCCCGCCAAATACTGTTTATTTTTTCATTTTTTTTTGGTTCATTCTCCCTTCTTAATGAGAAGGCAAAGGGAACTAATGCCCATACAGCCATGTTTTAGTATCAATCAATACGCGCTAAAAACTCCTTTTGATTTGGTTAATTCTCCCCCAAAATAGAACAAAAGCAAAGATATCAACCCCTTATTACCTGTTTAGTTAGGGACAGCCAAGGGATCGAATACAAGCCATGTAACATATAGGTTCAAACAAATTTTCTTTAATTCTTCATATATTGCTTTGAAATGCTGATGCATCTAGGGAGAGTTTGGCGAAAAATATATGAGTCATAAAATGCAAGACTTAGAATGCAATTCCCTACATGCCTTTAAATTATATTGTGTATGGTTTCTTTAAAAGCTATGTAATAGCTCCTAATCTTTCTATCTTATTCTTTTAAATATTGAGAGAACGAGATATAAAGTATTTTTTTTTTATTTAAAGTGTTTTTCTTCAGAATTAGGCTCAATATGTAACCAACTATTTTAATGTTGACTGACAAAATCAAAGAGAATAAATCACTACGTTTAGAGTGGGGACTCAAGTGGAGAAAAAAATGTTTGAAACGGGTGCTACGGGTGCTAAGCTGTTACTGCCAACTTCCAGTTTAGACTTAGCATGTGTTCTCCAGAGGGCCTAGACAAGATGCCTATCGATAATCGCTATCGCTATCGCTAAGCGGAAAATGTATGGGATTTGACATAAGCTCTCGATTGACTTTCTATTGTAAATGTTAGATCTCATACATTTTCTATTTAGCGATAGCGGTAGCGATTGTCAAGTGGCATCTTGTCTAGGCCCTCTGAATTAAGGACATTTATGACTGGCTTAGAAGTTAGGTCTCGAAGCCAGAGCCGTAAAACTAAATATATACAAAAAAGTTAATCCTAAAAAATTTAAGAAAATCTATGGTCGGGGACTACCTACCAACTACCACACAGATTAAAATTTTACCTTCTAATCTGTGGTATTTACTTTCTCTATCATTGATAGCTAGCGTAGCGTTTTATATTCTCTTTGATTGATAGCTTGATAAGGAGATATGGCCATCTTGTAAGGTAGGTATATATTAATTGAACAAAATGACAAAATTTTATTTTAAGTACATACTCTTTGTAACAGTTGCCTATTTTCTTTGTCCTTTTTTTCATCCACGGAATGAATTTATTCCGAGTTCTGTGATTCCGTAATTATTTAACGTAATTTCATGTTGTGACTTCGATAAAGAGATACCTACCTTTGTTCATGTAAGTACTAAATAGACAAGCAGACGGTCTCTTTTTGGGCTCTCAATCCGAATACTTTTGAACAGCATTGTGATAATTATATTTCTTTACACAGCTCATTATATACCTATGCTTATGGATTATTTAAGGTCAATCGTATTTTTCGATCCGCTACTTAGTCTAAAAATATTTTAAAAATCTTGCAGAAATTAAATCGCACCTTTTCTCCCCCGTTGTCGTGTCGTAAAACATGTTACAAGCAAGTCACTTAAAAATGCAGTATGATTGCTATGATGCTTGAATCTATCTATAAATGAACTGTACTTTTTGTTCTTATGGTCTGTGTGTACGATAGATAAGTAGTACTTATTAAGGGAATTAGTGGGAATGTGTATCGACCTCCTTGGAGTAAAAATGTTCTGTGGTATCGACCGACAGGCGACGGCGCGTAGGCGGCTTTCAGTTTCCATGCTATCGTTTATTTTGCTGTTTTGATTTGCCAAACCAGCGTGATTATATATTAACCCTTAAAATTTTTTTTTTCCCAGCTCCAAGATGCAGTCTAAATATTACAAAAACAACATAATATGTGGTCCCTTGGATGCGTACTGTCTCTTGTGTGAGAACTACATGAGGAGCGAAGATGACATCCAAGCACATATCCTGAAGCCTGTCCACAAGAAGAACTTGGATCAAACGCCTTACTGTGAAAAATATAAAGATGACCACGTCAGGAAGGTAACATTTCAATTTTACTACTTACTTTTAAAATGAATTTAAATCTTAATTAGCCCCTTTCAGAATTGAAGTTGTAAGCCTCTAAGGCTTACTATCTACTGCTATATCCGTAAATGAAGTTTCGGGCCTCATAATCACTCACTCGACTTTAGGAGCACCGTTCTGAGTATGAACCCCCAGTTGACAGCTATGCTATTCTATAAAGTCATACTTTTTGGCGTTTGTTTAACAAGTATTTGACATCCGTTGGCGACACTAGCATTTCGACGACAAGCACGGCGTGAGCCTGAACCAAAAAGTTTATTTAAACTGGTTTATTTCTGTATGTATCTTTAAGTAAATGCCCATCTAATATTAAATGAAGTCATTATGATACACTTTAAACAAGAAAAACTAAATCGAAAAATATGATTGTACTTCAATAGGGTAGTTGACAATTTTTTTTTTAATAAATAAGAATAACTCAATAAGGAATTGGCTCTCACTCTGTTTGAGTCAAATGGTTTTTGTGGCTGTACTAATTCTAATTGTCTAATTATATTCTCAATATGTTTAAGTGTCTGCTTAAATTTATATTCTCTCTTGTATACAACTAACATTCTAAATTGCTATTTTAATGCACTTATTAATTCATTGAATCGGTCACTGATAATTGTATATAATTTTGTATTATTTAATTATCCAAATAATGTCAAAGATTACTACTGCCAGGAAGCTATTTCATGTTGCTGTATAGGTTTTTTTTATAGTTTAATTTTAAATAATCAGTGTTCAGTTCACATTCATTACTATTCTTCTAGGAAAAGCAAAGTTTTAGTATTGTACTCATCATATTCTTATTGTAACAACACTTGTTCCAGGGCATGGGTGTGTGTTGTAGGGAATGCAAGTGGGTTGATAAATAAACATAACATTGCCATACTTACATTTTTGAAATATATTTTAATCCAAATTGTTATTCGCTTATTCTTAATATATGTTACTTATAATTTCTTACGCACATATTATACTAATTGTATACACAAACTTTTTAATACATACACTATATTTCACTATTATACACCAACACATTTTTCAAAGCATGTATCCCTATCTGACGACTGTAATTTGTTAGGTAACTGTTATTCGCTAATATTCCACTCGTTTCTTGTGCATTTATACTACAGGCGCACCTAAGACTAAATTTTTTAAGTTAGCACTATACAATGCGGGATCACTCAGTACAGGGCATGACGATTTCTTGGTTGCTATGAGTAAGTTTAATGCTGATTTAGTCGCCATCAATGAGACATGGTTACGTGAGGGGCAGGAAGACCGTGCGCCCGTCGTGCCTGGCTATCGGCTGCGTAATACTCCGCGACCGGTTGCTATGCGGCGAGGTCGTGGAGGGGGTGTGGCGTTCTACGTCAGGCACGGCGTACGCGCGCGCCTCATCGCCCATCCCGCTTCTCCCATTGAACAAATGTGGATGTCTACTACAGCTAATGGTCTTAAAATTATTATAGGTACAGCTTACCGCCCGAACTGGATTAATGTCGACACCTTTTTCGATGCTATTACCGAATCAATTTGCTATTTTTCACAATATGATCACGTCATTTTAATGGGTGATTTTAATATTAATTTGTTAGATGTTTCACAGGATAAGACAATAAAATTTAAAAACTTTATACAATGTATGGGACTCGAGCAGGTGGTGACCGAACCAACTCACTATTCCTTGGAAAATGAGACTCTGATTGACGTTGTGTGTACAAATGCCCCTGTTCGTAATATTTCTGTCACAAATATTACGGGATCTCTCGGGCATGCGATGGTAAACTTTACGCTGTATGTTAAACGTGTCAAAATCCCTCCACGGACAATTAGGTATAGACCTATAAAAAACATTAATATTGACGAGTTTAACAAAGATCTTGATAGAATTGGCTGGGAATCGGTACTGAATTTGAGCTCGGTGGACTGCATGGTAAATGCCTTTAATGATATTGTTTTAAAACTGTTTGATAAGCATGCACCTTTAAAAACTGTCAAGTTAAAATCTGATAAATCTTTGCCTTGGATTACTGACGTCATAAAAATTATGATTGATACTCGTAATGCAGCCCATGAAAAGTATAGACACAGTAAAACAGATAGTAATAAACAAAATTATATTGAAATTAAAAAATTTGTTAAAAATAGTATTTTCAATGAACAACAAGCCTATTACAATTATCACATTAATTCTAAGCAAAATGATCCTATAGCACTTTGGAAAAATTTAAAAAGTAATATCTTACCAGATTCTTCGAAGTATGACTGTTTCCCCGATTTTTTTAATGACCCTAATAAAATAAATGATCATTTTCTTAATGTTCCCGGAGACAATTTGGTGCCGCTTTCGGAAGCAACCTATTTTGAATTTCACAACTTCGGTAATGTCTCATTTATGTTACAGCCAGTACAAGAAAGTGATGTTGCGAAATACATTACTTCCATTACTACAAATGTTGCGGGTGTTGATGGTATTAGCAGGGATATGCTTCTGTTAACACTTCCACAGTCTCTTAAAATCATTACCAAAATTATAAACAGGTCTATACTAACAGGAGAGGTCCCAAGCATCTGGAAGTCAGCCCTGGTAACACCTCTGCCTAAGGTACAAGACCCCCATGACCTTAAGGACCTTCGACCTATAAGTATTCTGCCTTATTTGTCGAAGGTTTTAGAAAAAGCAGTTTATAACCAGCTTAGTAGTTTTGTCGAAAAAAACAATATTTTGCCATGTGCTCAATCTGGTTTTCGTAAGGGTATGGGTACGGTTACTGCTTTGCTTGATGTTGTAGACAACGTGCTTGCAAAACAAGACACTGGTAACAGTACATGTATGGTACTCTTGGATTTTTCCCGCGCGTTCGACTGTATAAATGTGCCTCTTCTTTTAGCCAAGCTACATTATTATGGTGTCGACTCTGTATCTCTATCGTGGTTCAATTGCTATCTAAAAAATCGTTACCAAGCAGTCAGGCTTTTTAATGAGGATGGATCCTACTCACTATCTGCATCAAAACCTTTGCTACGTGGTGTGCCCCAGGGTTCCATTCTTGGTCCTCTGCTTTTTATTATATATAGCGCCGATGTCACTAGAGTAATTAAAAATTGTAGCTACCAGTTATATGCTGATGATATACAGATGTATTTAGCAGCCAACCCCCGCGAGTATGATGTAGCCATGTCAAAGTTAAATGAGGACCTCAACAGTGTTGCATCCTGGGCTAAGCGGAATAGTCTAGTTCTCAATCCCAATAAATCAAAGTACTTGATTCTTGGTTCCAAGCATCAAGTAACTAAAACCTTAAAGTGTAGCCCTGTTGTTGAGATCCATGGGCATAGTATTGAACGAGTGAATGAAACCAGAAATCTGGGTATAACTATTGACAGCTATTTACGTTTCGAAACCCATATAGTTAACGTAGTCAAGTCTTGTTTCTTTCGGTTAAAGGTGTTGTACAAAATTAGAAATCTACTCAGTGAAAAAGTACGTATTACACTATGTGAGTCATTAATATTGTCAAAGCTTAATTATGGAGATCTAGTGTACGGAGCACGGCTACAGTCAAAAACTCGCCGCCTAGTTCAACGAGTGCAAAACGCTTGTTATCGCTTTTGTTTCAAGGTACCTCCTAGAAGTCACATCTCACCATATCTGAACAGTGCTTCGATGCTGAATATGTGTTTCCGGAGACATTTACACCTTGCTTGTTTGGTGTTTGACGTTGTGAAGTATAAGAAGCCAACATATCTCTTCTCTAAATTACGTATAGGCACATCTCCTTTTCATGACAGATACGGCACTAGAACTTGCAGAAATCTTTTAGAATGTCACCCACACAAGTCAGTTGCGTTCGCTGGCAGTTTCCGCTACCTTGCTACCAAATGTTGGAATAACATACCGCCTCCTATAAGACTAATGACCTCAAAATTTTGTTTTAAAAAACACATGAAATCATTTCTTTTAAATAAACAACGTATAGGTATTCCCAACGGGTACTTGGTGGCGGATTTTGCCATTTGAATGTTTCATTCCGTATACATTAACATAAATAATAATTTGTTCATAAACAATACATACACATATTTATTAATACACTCAATACAGTACCAAATCATTTATAGGTTTAATAAAACATTTACAGCCTCATGCGAACACACATTTATAAATATTTTATGTTATATCACTTTTTTTTTAAACACCTCTGGAGTACGTTTGGCAATTTTATTTTTTCTCTAAAACCCTCAGGTTGTAGCAGAATATCAGTGCTTTGTCCACATCCCACGGTGTGGGCAGAACCAGACACTGAGCTGCGACCCTTTTTATATTTCTACAACACACACACAAATATTTCCTACCTACTTGATATGTTTTAATTTTGTTTTTTTTATTTTATTTTATTTTTTTAATTTGTGTTTAGGTTACGTTAAATGTTTTAGTATTTTGTATGTGTGTGTTGAAGAATTAAAATAAACATTTTATCTATCTATCTATCTATCTGAATATTGCGAAAGAAACAGTATTTGAGCACTGCTAAAAAACTACTAAAGCGTATTCACTAATCTCTACGTCGATCTCTTGGCTGTGTATGTTTGTCGCTATTTTAGAGATTGGACTTGAAATACAATCGATATTTTTCGATTTATTTTTTCTTGTTTTTAAACTGTATGTTAATACTTGACTTTTACATAAAGCTGTGAGAATAAAAAGCCTCTTTAGTTCTGGCTTACGCCATGCTCGTCGTCGGAACGCTAATGTCCCTAATGAATGTGAAACAAACGCCGAAAGGTATGACAGCGCTGCCAACCACCACAAATTTAAGGCTGCCGAATTTACTTTAGAGAATCGCATAGCGGATGTCGTGCTGCGCACGTATGCTTGTCGTTTTTCATGCAAATTCACTACGTAGGAACCGTACGCACGCTCGTGCGCGGCTATTCGCACGACCGCAGCACGACTGCAACCGCTTAATTTGAAAGAGCCCTTAGTGTTTTCCTGTGGGGAATTGGGAATGTAAAATCGCTAGAGCTAAAATCTTTGTTTTTAAAAAATTGCAATTTTTTTAACGATTTAAAATTTTTTTTAACAAGTGTTATAAGATTACTTCACTGCCATCAGCCTTCGTTTCCAAAGTGGTCCAGGTGGACCCCCAGGGGTTCACGGGAGACTCGACGGGGGTGTACGTTGGCGGGACAAATAACACATTTTTTTGTTGAGTTTTGGGAATATGGTAGAAATGTAGCAATGCTGCAAGGGGTTCTTGGAACCAGCTAAATTTTGAAAGTGGTCTATGAGAAAAAAAGTTTGGGAAACTTTGGTTTACGAGAACGTTCCTATTACATACTGTATAAAAAGCGGTTTCCAGTAATTGCATTTCCAGACTTGCCCGCTGAACACAATGACGATCGCCACCTATCTATTCGATTGAAACAGGTACACTTCGGAGTGTAGGAGGAATACGTCTAAAAATAGTTACATGTTTCGGAATTCGTTAGAAAGTAGCGATAGACGTGGTGCGAGCGGTCTGAAGAAAACACGTAGATTTTTCTGAGCCAAGTGTTTGATCATTTACAATGTTTGCACATCCAGACAAGCTCAAGCCAAAGGACAATCTATTGTGGATTGGTAGGTAGGTTCTTAAAAATATGGCATTATGTGATATGTTTAAATATTGGGTTCTCTTCAACGTTCAATTCAATTAGGTAAACTTTATTTATTATGTTATTGCGGTTTACCTCAGAGACAGTGCGTTTTTTTATTCCCCATAATTAGTATCGGTAATAAATAACATTTATTTCAAGAACAAAATAACATGTAATTTTTTGATATATTTTTTATCCACTACGAAATTCAAGTAACTTTGTCACTCTACGTTTGGTAGTGAAAGGGGTAGGTTGGAGGATGCGCGGGGGTGACATTGATTAGTTAGCGCAACCATAGAGTAGATTAAATATGCTGAGATAGATCAGTTTGTCACTGAACTGTAACTGTGTTTGCAAATTACATATTTCCTCGTTAGCAAAATTTTTCACAGGAGATTTTCAATTTTATTGCTAATTTGTTTCGGTTTAATTTTTTAAGAAAAATCATTTAAGTTTTAGCCGAATAAATAAAATACTTAGTAATAATCTACAAACTTTCAAAGCTTTTTTGACATTGGTAATAATCATAACATAATTCATGTAAATTCATGTGGCCGTTATATCGTCAACAACGGGAATGAGATGAAAAAGATCAACTTCAACTTACAGAGATTTCTCACAATTTGGATTACAACACTATTTATAAATTTTGCGATGTAAATCACTATCACAGTTCTAAAAACATAGCAAGAGTCAACAGATGAGCAAATCAAATGGAGTCCAGAAGCCTAACACGGATCAACTCAACAGAAATATTAGAAAAAAATACACTAACATATGTTACAATAAAGTAGGCGTTTAAACGCATCAAAAACATTAAAATGTGAGAAAAAAAATATTATACAGAAAATTAAATACAACATCAATTTTTTCACGAAAACTAACCACTGACATTGATGTCAAACAAGTCTGTTTCCATCAACAAAATTATAAAATAGTTTTGTAACAAGAACAAGGGAAAGTAAGTAGTTAAGTATCGAACAGGGCGACTATGATTACCGCTGTCCTGTGGACATTTTCGAGTAAAGCTTGTTTGATATTTTTGTTTAAAACATGGTAAAACAAAAAATACGTCTCTTTTTTTTCTTTGTAAGAACTTCATATTCTTAAAATTTGCGCACAGTCTCTGAAGTAACCCTGTATATTTTCTCCTCGCCAAACCCAATCAAATGAGATGAAATCACAAATTGATTTAATAAGAAAATTTTAATTTTAGAATTTATCAGTGACTTACTTACATCCCAAATACTGTGTGTGTACACTACACTACAACATGTTTTAAGCCTTTACGTGCCAGGCATCTACGTGAGTGCTTGTCACCTGCTTGATGCTATTTTATATTCGGATTTTATAAGTGGTCAGTTCCACGAGCCTGACCAGATAACTTAAAATCTGCTGGTATATTTCCTTTTCAGGTGAAAAGAGGTTACTACTGCGAGTTGTGCAATTTACTGTTTTCCACAATTATCAAAGTGAGGCTACACGTCACTGAAGTGCAACATAACACCAATAAAATCTCACAAACTTGGAGGAGGATCAACGGTGGAGTGGTCGTGTTTGAACAAATCTTCTTATCTGATGAAGCCTGGAATGGCTTTATTGATGGGACTTGTTTCATTTGTAACGAAGATTTCCAAGAAGCAAACATTCACAAATCTGAAGATGATCATATCCTCAAATTGATTGACAGCAAAATAGAATTTGTTGACAACTCAGTTTATCGTGAAGTAAGACATTTCATTGGGTGATTGTTAATTACCTACTTAACAAAATTTTTGTTGTATCAGTCTTCTAAACTGAATAGTTCCATACACACAAAATGGAATGTTCAGCTGTAGACCATTTAGATAGATAAAATAAGGGAGGAGCTCCTTGGCGTAGTGATTTGAGCACTCTGGTTTTGATTACGAAAATAAAGAAACTTTCGCCCAGGATGATCCCGGGATGGGTGAACTAAAATTTCTAATCTTCAACTCCTCCGTGCTTCGGAAGACACGTTATCCCGTTGGTCCCGGTTGCTACTGCAACCGCTTTAACCCACCAACCTGCATTGGACCAGCGTGGTGGTGTTATCGCCTAAACTCCGTATGTGTCCCATGTTGGAAGGCCCAGCAGTGGGACGTATACATAGGCTGGTGATGATATCAAAATAAAACATTCTTATTGTTGTTCCAATGCAAAAAAGAAAATCTTTTCAAGGTGTTGTTTTATTCAAGATTGATGCAATTAGATATTCTTTAAATGTTTTAGACAACCCATGGTTACCAGTGTATGACTTGTAATAAGAAAATTGAGTTAGGCGATAATTCAATTATAGAACATTTTGAACATCCCCATCATAGAAGCAACAGTGACAAATCTGCTGATTATCTGATGGAAACATTTATAACTACGACTAATAAATATGAATTTAATGAAAACAACAAACCCGAGGCAATAAAATTAGATGATAATGTAGAAAAGCAAACTAAAGTCGACAATAGCGAAAGTGTCGTACGTGTTGATTCAGCCACGATAAAAACTGCCATTGTTAACAACATAACAGATACCCATGAACAACATATTATGGATACACACGATCCATTGGGCCGCGTCAATTACATCCAGGAGAACGATAAAAATAATACATTACGCTGTGTGCTATGTGATTGGGTAGTTGGGGAAGCAACAGTTGACTTACATGTAAATAGTAAACACCACAAAACACTAGCCAGAATGCATAAAGATAGAATTGAAAAAATGTTTCCACCTAAAAAAGACACAAAAGAAGGTAACAGTCAAATGAACAACGCTGAAGTTGATAACCCCAAAAGCCAAATATTAGATTCCCTCACTGAATTCCAAAATAACGATATCAATATAAATTTCGAAAATGGCACAGCAGTTTGTCGACAGTGCTCCAAAAATTTGATTTTTACTTTTGACGATATTAAGTCTCACATTGAAGAACACACTAATCAATTAAAAAAAGAAGAGAAACAAGCCCCTAGCATTCCCTTTAAAGCTAATAATACTGGGACATTTAGTGTTAAAAAGGGCATGCTGTATACAGCGCCTGTTTTAATTGAAAAACATAAAGAAGATCAAGCAGAACGAGATGTAGTATCAGTATCTTCTCAAAACCAAGAAGAGACTACTTCGGACGATCTTAAAGAACGTATAGAGAATGTAACACATGGCAGCAGAACAAAACGAACTGATAAAAATGGTGAAAACATTAATCTAAAACGAATTAAAATGGGTCAATTCTTTAGGGCTTATTTTTCTTTAATGCACGTTGAAAGTGGTTTTCAGTATATGGCACTAGAAGATAAGTTTTCTGTCCCCGAAGATAGTTTTTTTATGATTGTGCTGAATAGTTTGCAAAGTTACACGTGCCACTTCTGTGAAATATCATTCAATGTAAAAGAAAGGGCAGATCACCTGAATACAACCAAACATTTAGAAGCGATGAATAATGTAAGGTATATTATATCTTTCGACTCAGAGTTTGTACGAGAGGTGAGTAAAATATACCGGGGTAAGGGCACAGATTAACTAATAGTCGTAAGGAAACGTTCTCGAAAACGAAGGCAGAGGGCAGTGCTGGCGATTCTAACAAGACTTGTAAAAAAATCTCTTCCATACAAACTGTTCGCGTAAGAGGTACGTTTAGAAAAATTATACGTAAGAACAGCACATTTTTCGCGATTTCAGATTTTATTTCCAACATTTTTTTGCCTTTGCCTTCATTTTAGAAAGCGTTCCCGTTACACGCTCTATACATTTTTCAAAAATCAATTAAAACAAACAGGTTGGTGACGGCAATACGACAATAAATTAAAACATGGCTTATATTAGTTAATTGAAATGTTTTGTAACTTTCAAATAAATCCTATTCATTTGATACTTTATTTCATAGAAATGCTATAAAATTATTAAATGAAAAGATGTTTTAATTTACTGTCGTATTGTCGTCCGTCACTATCCTGTAGATCTATGGTCGACAGCACATCAAGTGTAACAGTGACCCTGAGACCGCCAGCCCTTACAGCATTCGTAATAGAGGCGGCTTTCGTAGAACAATTGTACCAAGGTTCTCGCTGAAAAGGCCATCTGCGGCCAACAGCAATAGTCATTCAATAAAACTAGTGGCGCAGTACCACTACATTACATCAGTCATTCAAGTCTTCAATTGCATTAAATTTGAGGTTTGATAGGTAAAGTAAGAAAAATATAAAAGTATTTTATTTAAATGTTTGATTTTGTGCGTTTATAACAAATGAAATTTTTTCATCACTTTCTTTATTTGTATTTCTTAAAAAAGTATTTTGTTGAAAATGAGCATTTTCCTTAAAAGAGATGTTCTAACAAAGGATAGACCCGGCCTATGTACGGTATACTGAAAAATAGGTAAAAATATGCAAAACAGAATTTAATTGTCCGTTTTCTTTTTATTTGCTTTGTTGCGTGGTTCAAACAAGATTTTTCATGGAAAAAACTGCAACACAGTAAAATTTTCATCATGGTGCCTATGGCACTCGGTGAAGTTTAGTTGAGGTCTATGTCGCCCGCCATATTGCCCTATTGATTAACGGTGAAATCGAAATTTCAATTTTTGTACAAACAAAATATGCATGAAAACGATTTTTTAGTATTTTTTCCGGATTCAGGAGATTTTTCCTGATTTTTTTAGATAGTGTACATTTACCTGGCCGGATATGAAACATCTCCGTTGCTGCACCTACTTATGTCATTAGTTCTCAAAATTCTTTTCTTGTAATAATAGTTTTTTTTTAAATCAACGGGTTCGATTAATAATGCGGTTTTAGTCATTAATATTGGACCCGAGACTACTTTGAGTACTTACTTTTCGCTATTCCTCATACTGTCGTGCATGGCCAATACACGCCCACTTGAAAAATTCACCTGTATAATTTTTACTCCTTTGCATATAGCGTGTACGGAGCAGTGTGAGATTTAGCATAATTAAAGATCACGTAGAGAAGAAGTGCAGAATAAAATAAAATAAATGTTAGTTTAAATCCTAAGTTCCAGTGTGGTCCAGGTGGACCCCCAGGGGTCCATGGGAGACTCAACGGGGGTCTACTACGTTGGCGTGACAGAAAAACACATTTTTTGTCGAGTTTTGGGAATATGGTAGAAATGTAGCAGTAGGGTCCACCGGAACCAGCTAAATTTTGCAAGTGGTCTATAAGAAAAAAGTTTGGGAACATCTGAGTTTAAAAATTATTGGTCCAATTTCAGATTCGATCAGGCGTGTTTCATTGCGGCTTCTGTAATACTATTGAGTTGGATTTAGACAGCCTGAAGAAACATTTGAACACCACACACCATAGAGAAACTAAGCAATATTTAAATTGGCATCTACTACGTTCTAAAAACTTAATCCAAAAAAATATGTCTATTGTAATGCTAAGTTCACAGAATCTAACCAGTTACTGTAAATCAATGCTTAATTAATTAATTATACATTATTATAACATACTTATAATTACACTTACCTTATACTTTTTCTAAACCCTATTCCCTCTCGTCCCAACCCTATTCAAACGTTTCTATGGGCTAAGACAAGGTACACGGCCATTATGTTAAACTCCCATCCCATACAAAATTGCACATGGAAGAAGGTTTTTGTATGGATCTTTTACGGCCAGCAAGCCCACACTAATTTATTTACAGTGTTCATAAAAACTGTTAAGTGTATGCCAATATTCCTTATTATACTTATTATTAGGTCATGTTATTATGAAAAGGTGATTATGTAAAAGTAAAGTGTTAATCGCCCTCTGTTGCTGACTGTACCTATAGTATTCTAGCGTGTCTATCCTAAGTATGACCTATAAGTATAATATTTTTTTATTAGGCACTTATCCATAATAGATAGTTTTTGAAGTCGGTGCTTAATTGTTTCTGAAAACTGCATAGCACCAACTCCAAAAATACCTTTTTGTGGGATAAGTACCTACTTTTTAATTATTTTTATCTACTCTTACATCGTAAAATTTAAAATATAAAACTCAGAACTCAAGAATTGTCGGAAAATTTTAAATGTTCGTCGCTGTGGTCTAACATAATTATGTATAACATATATGTTTAAAGTACCTACTCTTTACCATTGAATTCAAACTTCTTTATATATTATATAAAGAAGTTGATATATCGAAATTTAACGCCAATTCAACACAATTCCATATTCAATTTCATAATTGTAATATACAAAATGTTAACACTTACAATAACCAATAAATAGGTAAATTGTATCAATCTCTATCTTTTATTTGATATATTCAATGTATGAGATTAGATAAAGAAGTGTATGAAACTGCACATAACTAGGTATGTATTAACTACATACTCGTGTATAATACCCCTCATTATGTACCAGTTTCATAAACTACTATTTCCGTTTATAGTGTTTCATTATGTATGTAGTGTTTATTTTTTTAATATTTTTTTAAGGTTGTATTCCTACCACTGAAAATTCACAGGAAAGCAAATATCCGCTGTTTTGCATACATTGATGACATAGTTACCTATACCATTGAAAAATAAAATTATAATAAATTTATTTATACTATACTAAAGTTTATTACAAGCTCTCATATCAGTAAAGCCCGTCTGAAACAAAAAAATGTGTGTTTTCAGTTTCACTTTCAGCCTACTTAGTGGTAGGAAACGCCGTGACAATAATAGCAAACCGACTTTTGGACGATTTGATAAACGCTGTAGTATTTTTGAAAGCTTATTTTCTAAAAAAAAATTAAGTTGGCTAATTATTTATTTTATGGGTTCTAGGCTTCTTGAAATTTAACTGATTTTATTCGTAAGAATTGTTCTCAAATAAAACTATTAAATACCTTTGCTATGTAAGTGTGATTGATTAAAAATGATGCTAAAATTAAAGAGTGCAACGCGTGTAGACATTAATAAACGCGTGGCTTTTGGATATTGATCGACTAAGGTAAAATTAGTATGACCACCAGGAAACGGCGAATTTATTACTCCTAAATAATTTCATAAAAATAGACGAGTTTAATATTCACGCCCAGACTATTGAACTGTTAAATATGGGTACCTACCCCAAAAATTGTTACGAGGCAACAAATATTTAATACAAAAATATCATGGTGGAATAAAACAGTTGAATTTTTTTTCCACCAAATTTCAACGGTTTTTATTAAAATATTTGAGACCCGAGAAAACTCAAGAAATTGGGCTCTTGAATTCTCGAAACTCTCGAAATAAGAAATACTATTCTGGAGATAGCTATGTTATTGCACCAACCTATTCCTTAGATTTTTTTATTATTTATATACAACTAGATGACAAACAAGCTGATGGCCCTAACCCTTACCTAATGGTAAGCGGTTACCGTGGCCTATAGAGTTATAGACACCCGCAATAACAAGGAAAAATCACTTCAATTTATATAAAAAAGTTTTATAATATTTTAACCTTAAAATGAAATAATATGTCTCATTAATTGACAATGACACTAGATATAGGTCATGGTCCTTCGAGCCACTGTCTGTAAAAAAATTAAACAAAAATAAAAACTGACTTCAATGCACTAAAGATGATAAGGTAATTAAATTTCAGTTGGTATTCATCCCCTAGAAACATATTTTTCCGTATATTAACAATTACAATTGCAATTACTGGGCATGGACGGCATTTCATCTTAGGCCCCAGGATGACAACGCACTTGCAATATCAAGTGACTTTTCCTTGTTATTGCAGGTGTCTATAAGCGGCGGTAACCGCTTACCATCAGGTGGGCCGTCAGCTTGTTTGTCATCTAGTAGTATAAAAAAAAAAAAAAAAAATTTGCTAAAATAATGATTTTTTACGCACTATTCTTAGTCGTAGAACTCGTAGATAGAGTAGTTTTTAATTGCATGGATAGATGTCGCTACGAACACCGTACTATAAATTATTTCCGTACGGTATTGTCAAGTACGATATTGTGTAGCGAAGCGAGAAGCGACGGGCATGTTTACATATTATATGTCTACATCACATTCATGTTTCGGCATTGGTAGCGTCGACACGCAAAAGCCCATATTCGGAAAAGTTATAAAAATAATAAAAAATATAGGAAATATTCCTTAAATTTTGCACAAACAAAAAAACAATTGACACACGACAGTGTGCGAGTAACTTTTGGAACAGTTGTTTTAAGTGCTCCCGTACTATTAAATACTTTTAGTGATTTAGTTTAGACATTTGTGATCTGTGAGATATGAATTGTTTGTAAACATTGAGTGAGGTTGATTTTATTGTAATTGCACTGGAATCGTCTCCGCAAGGTAATGTTGATAATAAAAAAATAATTCAATTTTACAAAAAGTAGTGTTCAAAAAAGGTAATTTTTTGAGAATTTAGAATATGAGATTCGATTTCGAACCGGTGACGCCGGCTGCTGGTGTAGTTTTTAATTGTTGCTTGGGCTTCGAATATTATTATGATGAACGCAAAACGTAAATGATTTTATGTAGAAAGATTTGTTATTTCATTTAATATAATTTGAGATAAGTAGGTTAGATACAAATATGGGTACTTATTGTTAAATATTATTTGGCACTGTCACACTAACCGACAAATTAAACCAGAACCTCATAATAATTATTCTGTTGTTGTTAGGTAATATGTAAACATTGATGTTTGTACAGACGACAATACACCAAGTGTAACAGTAGCACTACGATAATCGTCTTTATTACGAACGTAGCAGGGGCGATGTAAAGGGCTGCATAATAATTTTTAAGTAACGGTGAAGTTGATAATTAATTTACGAGTCCATTATTTTTTATTTAAAAAACATAGAATAATAATAATATAATGAAAATGAGTATTCTACAGAAGCTCTTGAATATAGCAATCCAGTCTTTTTAGAATACAAGAAAATATCTAATTAAAATGTTTGTAAGTTGTATAGGCACACTAATCTCTAGAAAGTCAGGGCTTCAAAAATACATACGGGTAATATAGGTAAAACACCTTTATGGCATTTGTAATAGAGTTCATAAGCTTTTAGTGTGTAGCTGTACATCTTTTCTGACGTGGTCTGTAGTACTTTGGAAGATGTCTCAAGGCAAAAGTAGTTTTGGCAGTTTTCTTTGACAGCTCAAACTGTTTAAAGTTATCACCTAAATTTGCTGTTGACTGTAGCTACTTAATTAAGGCTGCTTGCATACGTCATACCAATTGGCGGCCTATTAATCGGAGCTATTTTTTTCGGCGATATATGTTACATATTATAGATTTTGGTACGCGGTCCACTAATTAATCTGTGAGTAGTCTTCGTTAGCGCATATGTATACCTATATTTCCAAACGTTAGATTTTCCACCGACACAGACCGGATGCATCGAGTCGATAGCACATCAAGCGTAACAGTTTGACCTTGTGACCACCCTTACTATGTTCGTAATAGAGGCGGCTTTCGTAATGTAAATGTTACACTTGATCTGCTGTCGTCTGTAGGACGTGTCGTAACGTAGGACATGGTGCGTTTCATTTACACGAACACAAAAAAATGTTCAGTGATTTTAAGGATGGGCTTAGACTGAACTGAAATCGGCCAACGGACGTGTCCGTCGGGCCACGTGCACTCTAGGGTTCCTTGTCCGTCATATATGCGGAATTAAAAGGGGGCTTGTGGTTCGATATTGATATTTCGTACTATAAGAATATTAATCTAGTTCACGGTTTACTGGCTAATAAATAATATCAAGAAAAAATATTTTCACACCAATACCTATTTTTGATCACTGTCTAGCGATCCGTTCATAACATTGATACAATCTCTGAATCTGGTCAGTGCTTCGACCATAAGGATGGTCTAAAGTTCAGTGCAACAATCACTGATCTATAGAGAGGGTCCAAATCCAATAACCAAACCTCAGGACCAGACCCATGGATCCAGTGGGAATGTTTTTTCATGAAATCCTGTTTTTAGTTTCAAACCTTCCATATAGGTAAGTAAACTGGATCTACTGAGAAAAGGAAATAACATTTGTATTTAGGGAGAACAAAATAGTTCTCATGAAATATGAAATCTAACGACAGTCCCACAATCCACACCATGGAACACACAATAATCTTTATTATAAATCTATCAAGCAGCAGAATACCCTCGGAAGCTTGTGACAGTTAAAAAGCTGTGTCTGGAATCTGTGGCTTGGCAGGAGTGAAAATTAAGACAATATTGTGGCACTGGGCATTACACTATATTCTACATAAATAAGTGTGTGTATGCCATGTGACGTGACTGATGAATTGGAGGTCATTATTGATCACGATAATAATATTATTTATTATGTCAAATGTAAAAGCCAAACCATGTTTATTAGTAAGGCCGTCAACGAATAAAATGTAGGTACCAAAACACTCTTGTCTCCTTGTTTCGTGTCAAAATTACAAGGACATTTACCCCTATAGCCCCTCATTATACAGATACTACGCAATATTATGTAGGCGCAGGCATTCTTACCATTTATGTATTATTATAGCCTATAGATGACGCCTCAATAGAACTTTATTGAGCGATTGTATTCTACATGGCTTGACTTTTGCATTTACTACCGCACTAATCGCTTTCATTATGTATTCAGAGAACTAGCGTGATAGCTATACCTACATATAGGTAGGGGAATCAGTAAATATATCTGTACAAACGGTAGAACACAGGCTCGCTTCCTGATTCCCGACTGGAGCACTCACAGGACATTTGCCAGCAACTGAGCTCCACAAAATGCAAATTTCCCCTGCACAACCTTGTCGGGCATGTGGTAAAGGCCAGGAATCGATGGAACATCTTTTGTGTCAATGCGATGCCCTGGCTAGGATCAGAATGAGTCTTCTGGAAGTGACGTATCCAAGGCCAGAAGACTTTCATCCCAAAGGTATACTGAAGTTTATGGCAGCTATATTCGGGACGGGGGAGGAGTGAAGGCAGGGGAGGCACAAAAGATCCCGAAGGGTCGAAGTGCATCGTGGCAAAGTCACGGCCTCATGATAAGATAAGATAAGATACATATAGCATTAAAATAGCGGCTGGGTAGCGCCTCCATCTTGCAGCTAAATAACCCTAAATTGTTGAGCTGTTTTTTTTATCTAGCTGTGAGCTATAGTTCCCACTTTGCAGATTGAAGAAAATCGTATTTTATTTTTATATGCCAACACCACAATGCAATTTAATATTTCTAAACTCACTATGATCATTTTTTTAAAAAGGTTGAATGTCAACACTTGTCAAAGAAGTCTCACTTGTCATTGTAAAAACACTTCAAACTTAGTTGACCAGATTTTTAGGACAAAAAACAGTCTGTTTTTTATTGTATGTGGGATAATGCCGAAAAAAAATTAGCTAAGCAGATTTAAGTCTTAGTTATGTAAAGTAGACTATATTGCGGTTGTCTGAATCGTAAAACAGTCCCAGAATCTTTCGTTTTTAGCTTGGAAGACTCGACTGAATTTGGGTCTACTAAGTGGGAAAATATCATCCCAGTGTTCGTCACTACAAAAAAAAATACAAATGTCTATATAAAATTCGCGTGGTCGAATAAATTTAAATAAAACCTAGTGTGTTATTAGTTTATTACTCATATACAACGTGTGTCTGTCTGAAAAAAAGTATTTCGGAGTGCTTCCCTTAGTAAAAGTTACAAATATTGATATTGAATATTGATGAGTACTTTCATCGACAATCTGCGGTAAAAAATGTGACAAGTGAAGCAAGGGCAACTAGCTAGTGTAATAAAATATTGATGTCATACTGGACAACGGAAGCTATAATTCCCACTTACAATATTTTGAAACCGACAGGAACAGATGTCGGGATATACAGGGTGTCCCAGAAGCCGACGTCAAGCCGAAAGCAGGTGATAGACTAACTCATATAAGTTGTCGGAAAAATATAAAAAAAAATCTAAGTCCTATATTTTTTTTTAAAATCTAGCCTATAAAAAAATCGTTAAAATTTACACCCTGTGACGGTTTTTTCACTCTTGTTGCTACAAATCTTGACTTTTCTAAACATTTTCTTTTGTTTTGTAATCCTGAATAATGTTTCTGTATATTCTAATCTAAAATTTAAAGCTAGCTGCTCCAGATTAGAAGAATATGCCATTTTTATCTAAATTAAATATTCAAAATTAATTTTTCACATAGCTTTAACAAGCTGTACTGAAAAAAAAATGTACCATGCAAGTTTGGCAAGTAACTGCAAAAGTTGGCGCATTCAATAAGGATACCGAAATTGTATTATACTTGGTAGATAATTTCTACGATTGCAGACAATATTTTTTTTTTCCAAAAAACAGGCAGGTTTATACAAATTTTTCTTACGTACTTAAAATTTATTCTAATGTACCCATGGTTTGCTTTAAGGCCGTAACTTTAACATTCTAGTTTGAGTGAGACCGGGAGAGTCATTTTACGAAGTGTGAGAGAGACAGATAGTGAAATAAATTAAATACACAAAAATTGTTTAACATAATTTATTTAATTAAATGTCAAGATTTACAACAGGTGTTCAAACTGTCTTCCTTCAGCTCTAATGCAGGCTCGACATCTTCTTAAAAAAGATCGGGCTATCAAGCGGGCGAATCTTCCATTATTAACAAAATCATTTGCTTCTATTATTCTTTGCCGTAGGTCAGTCACAGTTTCGATTGGCTTTGCGTAAACTTTTTCTTTCACCGCTCCCCAGTAAAAGAAATCTAATGGATTTAAATCTGGGGAACGGGCTGGCCACGAGATAGTACCAGATCGTCCTATCCATCTGCCTGGGTATTCCTCATCGAGATATTCTCTTACTGAGCTGGCATAGTGAGCTGGGCAACCATCTTGTTGAAACCACATATCTCTTAGAATGTTAAGTGGCACATCTTCCAGTAGATTTGATAAATCATAGTCCGAATCCAAATCACAAGCAATCAAGTCCAATAAACGAAGCAGAAAGTGGTAAGCACGAAATCAACACCAATGAATACAAAAAGATGCGCAGTAAGCGAAGGATCGAAACGTACTGATGTGTATTGTTTGTGCGTTAGCGAATAATAGGGTAGTTGACAACTTTTTTTTTATTTCATAAATAAGAAGTTTATAACTCATTAAGAAATATTGCAAAAGAAATAGTATGTCTAAGATCAATAGTTTCACAGATATAGTGGTATGTTTGATGTGTTGCGGCGCATCGTCCAAAAACGCTCCATAGAAAATCTGCGGAACAGGTGACGTCACATGTTCCCATATTACTAAGAAATGTATGGGCATACTGACATAATTGATAATAAGTATGTATTAAATGTGTTTTTATTAATAGTTGTCATAATAATAGTTGTTTAAATTGATGTCAGCACTCTAATATCTTTTACAATTTTTGATATATTTTGAAAAAAAAAATATGACCTTTTTTTAATTTTCAAAACAGTACAACTTCAACAATATTCCATTTCTTTTAAGTTTGAATTGCTTTTATGGGTAACAGTAGCGTATATTTTCCGAATTTGTTAAAAATAGCGCCAAATTCAAACTTAGGCAACATCCCAATTGGCGTCAGTATCTGTCTCACTTCTACTTCGTTAAATGACTCTCGCCGTCTCTGTCACGTTAGCGTCACTATCTGTCTCGCTCAAACTTTGTACAATGACTCTCCCGGTCTCACTCAAACTAGAATGTTAAAGTTACGGCCTTAAAGCAAACCATGGGTACACTAGAATAATTTTTAAGTACGTAAGAAAAATTTGTTTGAAACTGCCTGTTTTTGGAAAAAAAAATATTGTCTGCAATCGTAGAAATTATCTACCAAGTATCATACCATTTTGGAATCCTTATTGAATGCGCCAACTTTTGCAGTTACTTGCCAAACTTGCATAGTACATTTTTTTTCAGTACAGCTTGTTAAAGCTATGTGAAAAATTAATTTTGATTTTTTTTTTTTTTACAACTGGATGACAAACAAGCTGACGGCCCACCTGGTGGAAAGCGGTAACCGCCGCCTATAGACACCTGCAATAACAAGGAAAAATCACTTGATATTGCAGGTGCGTTGTCATCCTGGGGCCTAAGATGAAATGCCGTCCATGCCCAGTAATTACACTGGCTACCTTTCCCTTCAATCCGAAACACAGCGAACTGTTTCACGGCTGAAATAAGAAAGGCGGTGGTACCTACCCAGACGACCCTGAAAATGAAAATATCTTTATTCAATTAGGCCCCCAAGAAGCACTTTCGAATCGTCAACCAAAAAACCCTTAAGTCTATCACATAAAAATAATATTAACTAACTAACAATTTCATAATGTTTGTCTCTCTGTCTTATCTGCATCTACGTAAGCTAAGAATGTTATGTCAGTCTGTCTATCGGTCTGTCTGTCGGTCCGTCGGTCCGTCTGTCCGTCAGTCAGTCTGTCTGTCTGTCCGTCAGTCAGTCTGTCTGTCAGTCTGTCTGAATTTACACCGGTTCCAAAAGTTGAACTACCGAGAAGATTCCGGCAACAAACTCGTGTAGTCACTCTTTTTAATCATTAAGTTACAATGTTTAATTACACAGTAATAGTATTTAGCAGCTCAGTGTCGCACAGAGTATTAAAAAGGTACATTAAAGTACCAATAAGTACCTAATGATAAGAATATTTACTGTATTTAAAGGCTGTCCGACAATGCACCATCACAATAAAGGTATTACAATACACAAAGGTCAACAATTAATATACAAAGACCTAATAAAGCTAAACATCTTTCATTAATTTTAAACACTTGTCTGAGCACGTCATTACAATAATAATTGTATCGTTTTATATATAATATCCTATAATGCCATATACCCTGCACACCTACCACCTAAATATAAAAAAAATAATATAAAAATAACTACTAGATACTAATTTATATAAAAATGGCATATTCTTCTAATCTGGAGCAGCTAGCTTTAGATTAGAGTATACAGAAACATTATTCAGGATTATAAAACAAAAGAAAATGTTTAGAAAAGTCAAGATTTGTAGCAACAAGAGTGAAAAAACCGTCACAGGCTGTATATTTTACCGATTTTTTTAAATGCTAGATTTTTTTTAAATATATGACTTAGATTTTTTTATATATTTTTCCGACAACTTATATATATGAGTTAGTCTATCACCTGCTTTCGGCTTGACGTCGGCTTCTAGGACACCCTGTATACTTCCCACCAAAAGAGGGCTACATCACCCCCCGTTTTTCTGTGTATTTTTGAAATCTACGAACCAAATTTACCCAGGAACAAATCTTAACTTTTTTGTTAGCGCCTACACAGGCTCTCGTTTGAATAAGGGTTATACAATTATGTGACAAACAAGCTGACGGCCCACCTGATGGTAAGCGGTTACCGCCGCCTATAGACACCTGCCTTAACAAGGAAAAATCACTTGATATTGCAGGTGCGTTGTCATCCTGAGGCCTAAGTTGAAATGCCGTCCATGCCCAGTAATTACACTGGCTATCTTTCCCTTCAATCCGAATCACAGCGAACTGTTTCACGGCTGAACTATGAAAGGCGGTAGTACCTACCCAGACGACCCTACATACGGGCCTGCCACCTAGAAAAATTCAATCATTGCTGCTCTGTGGCCTTTGCCCCACGAAACAAATATCTAACAAGAGAAATAAAGGGATTATGGAATTAATTGATATTGATAGCCGTCTACCTCAACGAGACACTCACGATCAATTAGTTAATAGGTTTTAAATTAAACTGTTGTGTGTGATCCTCAACGTGCTTCGTAGAGACAATAACTACTTAATAGTACCAATTCTCGATAGTATTCGTGTGTGGTCTTGAGGTGCCACGTGAGCTAAGGTTGTGTGTATAGACAAATGATTAGGTAGGTACTCGGCTGGATATTTCAAACGTAGAATGATGAAAGGAACTTTTATGGGTTAGTGATTTTATTAAGTAATTAGAAATTAATGTTTCATTCATCATAGATTACTAGGTGGTAGGACCGTATGTAGGGTCGTTTGGGTAGCAAGCATCGCCTTTCTTATTTCAGCTATGTCACAGTTCGGTGTGTTTCGGATTGAAGGGAAAGCCAGTGTAATTATTGGGCAAGGAAGGCATTTCATCTGAGGCCTCAGGATGCCAACGCACCTACAAATTCAAGTGATCTTACCTTGTTATTGCAGGTGCAGGTGTAGGCGACGGTAACCGCTTACCAACAGGTGGGCCGTCAACTGGTTAGTCATTTAGTTGTATAAAAAAACATCTCTCTGTCGTCCTCATCGGTGAAACATCAAATATGGAAGCAAAAATGAAACGTCTGATTCCGCATACTTAATGACCTAACTATAGTCAATATCACATTGCTACCATTATTGATTTTGTTGGCAACGAATGATTCTGTTTACTTTTATTTATAACTAGCTGCGAAGTATTCTTAGAAGCGCACCAACTTAGAACCGCACCAAAAGTACACAGAAAGGACGTAAGACGCAAACGGGGCGTGGACATGTCTCTTCATCTTCCCTTCCATACAAAATGTATAGAAACGTCACGACGCAAAACCGCAAAACATACAGAAAAGACAGGGGCCTTACCACCACCTTTATAAAAGCGATTCATATTCCGCTCGGTTCCAGGGCGCGGGCACGGACGCTGCTATACATTTTGTATGAAAGGGACGATGAAGGGACATACATATGTCCACGCCCCGTCTGCGTCTTACGTCCTTTCTGTGTGTACAGCACCTTAGAGTAATTCTAAGAGCGTTTCGAAACTATTCCACAAAACGCACCAGTTTTGTGCGCTAACAACTAAATCAATAAAAAATACCCCCGGCAGGCTTTGCAATGTCCGGAAAGAGAAAACTGTTAGGTTTTGTAATAAAAATAAAAGTTTTTTTAATGATTTATGAACCTTTACGGGCTACCCCAGAACACCCTACCAAAGTTTCAGTGGTTTCGGAGCGCATAGAGGACAAACAAACATACAAACATTGTTTTATATTTTTATGTATAGAGTTTAACATACTATAGATATAGGTACTCTTTTGCATTGATGAATGTTATCTTGCGCCGTATTGTGTGTGACATTCATAAGAGTTGTTTGTAGGTATTTCAATTTCAAACTGGGAATAACATAGGTTTTATTTAATATACAGGATGTTAGGGGGACGCTCACAAATACGAAGGCAGGTGGCAGTGCTGGTCACCCTAAGCACGATATGCTAAAAAAAAATTTGGAATCGCGAAAAAAAACCAGCTGTTTCATACAAATTGTAATATTTACACGGCCTGTTTGTATGGACCACTGATTTTATTTTCTTGATTTTAAATTAATTTTTCAACAAATCGTGTTTAAGGTAACGAGCACTGCTATGCGATTCTCTAAAGTCAGCAGTCATGAATTCGTGGCTCGTACTTTTGGCGTTTGTTTGAAAACCGTTGGCGACACCAGCGTTCCGACGTCGAGCACGGCGTGAACCGGAACTAAAAAGTGGTTGATTTTTATATCTTTATGTAAAAAATCTATCAAAAATTGATGTAGTCATTGCGATACAATTTTAACACAACAAAAAAGAAATAAAAAAATATCCATTGTACTTCATGTCGTATAACCAAAACAGAGACAATCGTACACAACCAATAGACCGACGTAGAGATTAGTGAATACGGATTCACGCAGCGCAGTGCACAAACGTCAAAACCAATGGCAGCTCGTCGACTTTGTCAGACGTCAAGATCTATGTCGAATATCTTTTTTTGTGAATCACACTGCTGCTCAGATACCTGCCTTCGTTTCCGAGAGCGTCCCCCAACATTCTGTATGTTAAACGACAATATTAAATAAATAAATAAATACATATCTCTAGGTGGATGTTACGCTTTAGGAGTATTTATTTTTATGAGCCCTATCAATAATGCCGAACCCTTAATTGTATTTGTTCAAAATACTGTGACGGAATGTATTCTTTAGGTACCTACATTCTATGTGCCGATTCAGACAGTAGGTAATTTAGTTTTATGATTTGAAAGGAACATTTATCATCATCATCATCCTCATCTCAGCCTTTATTCGTCCCACTGCTGGGCAGAGGCTTTATCGTACACGGGAGAAACACAATTTTGGGCCTTAACACCACTTCGCTCAGCGCTGGCGCACGCAATGCGGATTAGTGGGTTAAATATTTCACTCTATCTCTCAAATCCATACCTACCTATTTAAAAAATATAAAACAGCTTTACCAAAATTCACAGCAGGCGCTGCAAATCCAAACGATTTAGGGCTGATATTTCAATCTTCAGATCCAAAAAATAATTCATAGGTTTTGACACATTGTATACGTACTTATATAAATGGATTAACTATCAACTTGTCAGTATTTCTTTGGATAGAAGTTTTAAGAGCATTGAAAAATTGGCTCTTAAGACCGTTTTCACTAACCATTCCCTAGACTTAGGAACTCTTAACGACATTTGTCTCGTTCTAGGCATAATATTAGATGACAAATTCTCATGGAGTGATCATATAGCAAGCATTTGTATTAGAATACAATCTTTTGCATATGCTTTATGGCGACTTACAAAAATAAGTAGTATGAAAATTGCAATTTAAGCATACCATGGCTATGTGTGCTCATTACTTAGATACGGGATTGTTGTATTTTTTTTTATTTTATTTTTTATACCACTAAGGTGGCAATCAAGCATACGGCCCACCTGATGGTAAGCGGTTACCGTAGCCTATGGACGCTTGCAACACCAGGGGTATCACTTGCGCGTTGCCGACCCTGTAAAAACCTTTTCACGCCTTTTTTGAAGAACCCCATGCTGTACTCATTCGAGAAAACCTCTGCAGGGAGCTCATTCCACAACTTGAGCGTACGCGGGAGAAAGTTTCTCTGAAACCGTACAGTACGCGACCACTTTGGTTCCAATTTGTGAGGATGAACTCCCTGCCGATGGCGAGCGGTGCGATGATAGAAAGAAGCCGTGGGCATCATGTCAAATAATTCCTCAGAACATGCCCCGTTATACAAACGGTAGAACACACACAAGGAGGCAAAATCTCTCCTTAGGCTTAAAGGTTCAATACCGCTTGTGAGCTCAGGATCGTCGACAATTCTCATAGCGCGTCTTTGGAGCACGTCAAATGGTCCAAGCTGGTATCTAGGCGCTCCCGCCCATAAATGGCAGCAGTACTCCATATGGGGCCTGATTTGAGACTTATACAGTAACAGTCTTTGCCCCGAAGTGAAATACCGCCGCGCTCTATTGAGCACACCAAGCTTCTTGGATGCCAGCTTGACTTTATCCTCCAAATGACTGCGGAACTGCACGTCGCTAGAGATATCAATCGGCAGCATGATAGGCAAAATGCGGTCATATCCCGCCAAGGTACTGCGCAGGGATTGCAGCGTGCTGGCGCGGCGGGCGGAAGGGCCCCCAGTCCCCCCCTGTGGCAGAAGCCGGGTCCACTCCGGTCTCCTTCTCCGGCACGGCAACTACCACAGGGATTTTACACAGACTGGCGGTTCAGCCTCCCAGGGCGGAGATTAGATAATCCCTGGGTTCGGGAACCCGTTCAGCCTGCGGGCGGCCAGCGGACAGCCGTTTCACTGGGTCTCCCTGACCGCCGCGCCAACAGGATGCACCCACACGAGTAAGTGGCAGTGCTTAAGGCACCACGGGTCCACCAGCTGCCAATACGGGGACTCCTTGAGGAGCTCTGGCAACCTTACTCACCGCAGGAACACGACACTACAAAAGCAGCGTCATTTGGCTGCGAACTTCTGTAAGGTGGAGGTATTTCACCAGTCGGGCTGCTCCAGTTCGAGCGAATTAACGCTATGCCCTATGGGGTAATTCTTGTAATATTCAACAAGCCTTAATAGCTCAAAAAGCTTGCATAAGAGCCATCTGCAACGTTGATATAATGACGTCATGTAGACCCCTGTTTAAAAATATTAGTCTTTTAACAGTTCCCAGCATGTACACATTAGAAATTTGTACTTTTGTTCGAACTTATCCAAACTTATTTAAGAATACCAATAGACACCCTAATAGACTAATACTTCCAATTATAACAACAACTTCATTTAATAAAAATAGTTATGCAATGGCCATAAAAATTTATAACAGATTGAACAATGACATTAAAATACTACCTACACCTTTGTTCAAACAAAAACTCAAAACATGGTTGATAGAAAATTCCTTTTATTCAATTAATGAGTTCTTTGAATACTTTAAAGAACATTAAAAATTGTTGTAATATAAAACTAAAAGTGTAGTAACTCGATTATTTTGAATCTTTTTCACATTGTGTATCTTAATTTATTTGTTTTATGTTTGACATAAAAAAAAAAACATTTTGCATGCCAGTTTCTGGTGAAATATGTGGATCCCAAACCTTTTGTTGACATCGAAACATGAAGCATATTTCAAGCGAAATAAATATCTTTCTTTCTTTCTTTCTTTCTATCTCCTTTGGATAGACTGAGATAAAAATCGCTAAGAGACTCTTAACACTTAGCAAATGTTAGTCAAAACGAGCATTAGTAACATTGTGCATTCATATCATGGCACCTCACATCATAATAGAATCTTAAGAATGGCACTTTTGGATAAGCAGGGTAAAGGGAACAAAATTGTCTAACCTGAAAACATGATACTGGCGGAGTCTCTAAAGACAGCGCTAATAAGCCAAAGAAAGACCAATTAATTACAACTAACCAACCTTGGTTGGTATCGGAACTAACACCAGGGGCAGTAGGTACACCTACTGTGCAAGACTTGCGAGAGACAATGTTTGAAATAGGTGGGATTCAAAGTCGCCAAGCCAATTTACGTTTGAGTACTTGTTCTTTACGTAATTGAAGTAGGAGCATCATTGATTCCGCATGCAAGCATATTACTCATGTTGATTGTTTCCGGTAAGACAGTAAGTGCGTGTTTGTTCTTGGTTAGAAAAGAAAACAGACCTTATTGTTTGCGTGCAAAGAATAGGTTAAATAATATTTTAGTATTATCATATCAATGATCAGTATTAAAGCTTTTTAATGGCGTATTGGTTGGAGCGCACTGGACTCTGTTTTCGTCAACGAAAACAAAGCAAGTTATCTCGAGCTCCTCCGTCTTCAGAAAGCATACTAAGCCGTTGGTCCCGATTGTTACTGCAACCGCTTTATCACTCCACTTAAATTGGGCCAGCGGCTTGGTGGTGTGATGGCCCAAACTCCTCATGTGCTTCTCCCATGTATGAGGACCTGTGGCAGTGGGACGTATATAGGCTGGTGATGATGATCATGACAAGTCTTAAATAAATATTTATGTATTCTAATAAATATTTGAAAGATAAGAATATTTAGAGAAATAGGTAGGTACCTATCTCAATTAGAAAAAAATCTCATCCTGGGGCGAGAACCAAACTTGACTGACTGAACTTAGGTACTTGGGATTGGGATAACCCACAGAATAGATAAAACCCTCTTTATCTGGTTTAACCCAATAAATACTAGTTACGAGCAAAGGATTCAAATCTTTGGCTCCTAGCACCTTTATCTTTTGGACTGGTATTCGCACGCGGAAACACGTAGAAACTATTACATCCGAGTTTAAAGATATTTCTGCCCAGCATTACAAAAGTCATCATAATGATTGTATCAATGTTAGTCGTAAACCAGTTCTTTCCTTATAAGGCTGTCCTTCGATCACGCATTTCCGTATTTAGCTATGTACTTACTTCTTATTGTCGCTATGCCTTACTTACTACTGCATTTAGATATAGACCTAAGCCTATAGGAATTTAAATTCTTCAGCATCAACAGCTTATGAGGCCGGCCACTCGGTCTGGTCGATTGGCCAGTTAGTACCCTTGTCTACTAAGCCATGTAGGAAGGTGTGTCCCCAGCAGTGAGACGTAGGTATACTATAGGCTGGTGATGATGATAATAATGATTATAATTCTTAATCTATTTATTTATTTTTATTCCTTTATATTTATTTTCTCCGTTGTCTACTAAGCTTCCGCTATGTGATTCACCAGAACTATTCGACATCGAGCTTGACGACGAGTCGCCATGTAGTGCGCGTAAGCGTTTCACTAATCTCTACTCGTCGGTCGATCTCTTGGCTGTGTATGTTTGTCGCTGTTTTAGAGATACGAAATGAAGTACAATCGTCATTTTTCGATTTAGTTTTTCTTGTGATTAAAATGTATCATAATGACTTTATATTTGATTGACTTTTACATAAAGATATAAAAATAAACAACCTTTTAGTTCCGGCTAAAGCCGTGCTCGTTGTCGCTAGTGTCGCCAACGGTTGTCAAAAAAACGCCAAAAGATATGAAAGCGCTGCTACAACATGAATTTAAAGCTGCCGACTTTAGAGAATCGCATAGCTGTACTAATAAGTATCCTGTGCGATACAAAGTACTTATAGAGTAGGACATCGCATACAAAATTAATATTCGATTATGTAGTTTATTCCCGATCAGCGATTCTAATCGCCTTCCATTCTAGCAACGCCAGCAAGAGACTGAGCAAAGTGTAGCGCAATAGCCATACTTCAACGGAACATACGGTAGATATTGGTTTTGGGTGATGGTGTCTTCTCTACACTTCTAAATGGTTACATATTGTACTTTTTAACACGGAACACGTTTTTTGCATGCAAAAGCTTTTTTAAAGTACTTTAAACTATTTATATTAACGCAAAGGTATACAAGTATACTAATTACATCTATTTGCTCGTGACTGTTGCTATCTGTATGTTCATGCACTTTCTACTACCGTATTTTCGTAGTCTGTAAGATCAAGATAACTGAGCGGATCTAAAGTAAAACTTGTTTTTCAAAGGCCTCGACCTCTAATGATTACCATTGCCACTGCCCCGTCAAGAGTTCAGATAGGCGTAATTGGAGTTCAACCTTCGTCCAACCATCTCCCTCTTATTCGCTGAACTCAAATAATAAGTGCCGATGGATGAATCAGTGTTTTGAATACATTGATGTTTCACAACGAAACGATTCTTTTCATTGTAGCGTGAAACAGGAATGTTTATAGAATTCAGTAAGGCATCGGCAGTTGTAATTTTTAGCGAGTAGGGGATGGTCTTCCGCATGCATTGCTTTTAAGATTGCTATGGTTTATAACGTCATAATATGGTGATTTCGTCCCGCCCACGATTGCGATATTGTATTCGAAATAATTCGTAAGCGGTACGTAGACCAGAGGACACATTATTCTGTGTCCTGTGGTATGTCAAATGTATGGTGTGTGGTATGTGGTGTGGTACATCAAAAATCATACCATGAAAACCGCTGATATGCTAGCGGATTCACAAAACATAATAATAACACATAAATGAATGTGTATCTATATGTGTGTGTGTACGTGCGTTCGGGTGTGTCTCGCTGTGTGTATTTTTGTGTATATGTGAGTACAACTGTCAAGACTCTAGAACTAGACTAAGACGTTACATAGCGCTATATGAACTCTATGAACAGTTTTACCAAAAATAAAGCTAATGAATGAGAACAGATAGTTATTTACCTACGTATCCAATTACCTATTATAATAGATTCTCTTAGAATACAGTAAGTAAATAGATATTGTAGGCGTTACGTCGTAATTGAATTGTCGATTCAAATTACTATTTCACCTTGACCTACAAACAATGAGACGAATGTGTGATACAAGGTCGGACACACTAGCTTACCTTTAGCAGTTTCTTGGAAGACGTAAAATGATTATTTTACTTGTTAGACAAAATTTTTCCCGAACCATAGCTACTTAGCTATGGTTCGGGAAAAGTTTATCAATCAACATATTGATTTTGAACTCCTAATTATCAATTTAATTTTGCCTTGTTTCTGCGATACTCCCGGGTGGTCTAATTAAAATTTACACTTAGGAAGGTGAACCATTGGGAACTTATACCTTAGTAAAAGTCCCAGTGGCTCACCAAAGTCATGTTGAACTCTACTAAATAAAAAACTACTTACGACAGAAATATGAAACGTCTCTTAATGCTCTGAACTTAGATGAATAACACAGAAAATAAAAGTCAGACTTCCAGATGCCTATGGCAGTGTTCTGGATGATTCATTACGTCCTGGAATGTAGGTCATTTACAACTTGATGGATGTTCGCATTTCTGGGGCTAGCTACCACACGATAAAGGTCTATCTATTTGGTGGTCTACTAACTTCGTATTAATGATCAAAGTTACGTATAATTTAACCTGGTATACTTTACTTTATCTTCTACATGGATTAGTTTTTTTTTAGCCCCCGACAAAAAAGAGGAGTTAGGTTATTAGTTTGACGTTTCTGTCTGTGTATCTGTGTGTCTGTCTCTCTGTGGCGTCGTAGCTCATAAACGAATGGACACAAATCCGATGAATTTTAAATTTGGTGTACTGTCAGTACTATTACTTCGGTACCATTAAAAAGGTCTGCGGGATGCTTAAATCTTCTAAAACTTAAGTACAGCCATATAGTGAGTTTGGGCTCTTATGAATAGTCCCGGAATAGTCTCAGTGGGATAGTATTTATAGTAGATGATAGATTCATAGATAAGATAAGGCCGGGGGTTACTTATAATTTTTAATTTTATATTAGGTATAAATTAAAATCACTAATGAAATAATAGTTAAAGTAACATTCGATACTTAGCCGCATCTTTGCTCCCGCTGCTCTTATGGCAGCCAGTGACTTATGGTTCTCGGGGGTTATTCGACATTAGGTCAATACGCTGCACATGTAATCCTACTTTACTATACTACCTACTTTTTTTAACCTTAACGGAGTAATTCTTGGCCTTTATCTCACCTAGTGGTAAGTGAAGATAAGGCCGTGTTCGTGAGTCTTGTTCATCACAGTATGTCATGAACACCAAGAAGCTAAAATGACATGTTATTGTTCGTACATACGCTGGAATCACTAGAATCTGTGTCACTAGTATCGTCTCATAACATAGTCTATATATATTTACTTTTGCTAATAAATAGGAAAGAACTTTTCAATTCTTTGCTTGCTGAAAGAACTTTTCGGGCCAGCAATAAGGAGGCGGTGAACTGTCGTCGCATATCTTCTACATCAGGCGGAGTTGAGTCATTCGGTCATTTGCCGTGCTTTGTATAATTGTTTTATTTAATACTAATATGTCACGTAATATGTACGGTCAGCAACAGAAGTCTATTAACACTTAAGTACCATTTCGCACTTCGTTATTCACAGTGTTTCTTAGAAATAGCTAAGGATGTTGACAAATTTTGGAAAAGTGTTTCATCTTTATCATGTCGTGTTTATGTACAGACGACAGCACATCAACAGTTGCATTAAGAAAGCCGCCTCTATTACTTACAGAATAAGGGCGACCTCAAGGTCGATCTGTAACGCTTGATATGCTGTCGACTGTTAATCGTGGTCTAAAATGTTTGTCAGTTTTCTAATTAGATTCCCCGTCACACTGAGCAGTAAAGGCTAAAATGCTAAGTCAAGATACTTATTACTTTTTAATATTTGGGAAGCATTAGGTATATTCACTAAAAGAGTGTTAATGACTTTCCGATTATCAAACTCATTTCTTAATTAAAAAATTGACACATTTAAAAATGAAAGAGGATTTCATTTCTTTTAATAACAAATAAGGTTTTCTACATACATCTTAGTAACCTTAAGCGACCGATATTCGAATGTGAAAAAATCTATTACCTATGTCTTCTCTTCTCAAATAAAATCATCGACCCTGCGATACAGATTTGTGCATGCAACTATAAACCTTAAGGTGGTAAACATTTATAGACCGCGACTGCACCTGTTATAGCCCAAAATAGTTATCATATTTATTTTAATACGACTAATGTTTTAAAAATCATGCAACATAAATTCCGATTCAAATAACGCTCAAAATAGCAAAAACATGTCACGTGACCGCGGTGACGACATCTGTCTACCAATCACCGATGAAGAAGGAACACAATTTCATCGTCATAGCCAATCACTGATAGGTTGCTATGGTGATTTAGATGGTTTTCCTTTTGACAGCGTCTGATTCTAAAAACAAGTGACGTCATACGCCGAGATTGGTGTTCGTTGTCACGTGACCTGAGAGTGATTTAATTGCATTTTGTTTTCTAGCTATTATTCAAATTCCGTAATAACAAACAATTATAAACAATAAAATATTGTGTTCTTTAGGATTTCCATTTCATAAACTACCACTACGCGTCAAAATTATATTTTTTTGAATACAGTCAACATCCCTATTGTCAAGATAACCAATATGTTATTTTGAAAAGGTAAGTTGAACTGTTCGTTAAGCGACTTCTGATGCTGACTGTACCAACTTTTCTTAAGAAAATAAAAATTTTGGAAACCCTTTTTCACGGTTAATGTCAGCTATATGGAATCCTATTCATAAGAAATAAGATGACCGCAAAATAATACATCATGGTGGCGGCATAATCTTCTGAAATCCAGATCAGCACGAAAATAATATCTTTTTTTAACTCAGCATAGTTAGACCGATGGAAATGGCGGCGGACCAAATTGACTAGACAATTTTAAATGTAATGCAAGACACTCTGTCCCCTTTCAAGAATAGGTAGATACTTACTAATTTCTACTCAATAAAAATACGAATAAGGGAAATGCTTTGAATTTAATAATTTATGTCGGTCGGTGACCGATGCATTTTTTATTTATTCTAACCGCAACAGCAATGTTCCCCTTGCACCCGTACGCTTTGCCCCTCAGGCGAATTTAACAAATGCCTTGTCTGCTACGCAGTGGTCTATGGCCTCTATTAGATCCACAGTTTCTTGCTGACAATCCTCAGCAGTGTACGGCTTATTTGCGATACGATTCTGACACTCCTTTAACTCTAGAAAATATTTTCTGACTTCGCAGTCCTCTGTAGGAAAAAGTCAAAATTTAAGTCGTTTAAAATAGAATTTAAAAGTTTCTACTCAACTGGTGAAAACTGTGTATGCCAACTAATATTATTGTATCTTGGAACTTTATGTCTACATACGATCTACAACCGGCGACCGATAATAACAAACTGTGCTGGGGCTTTACCACCATCTTTATAAAAGCGATTCATATTCCGCTCGGTTCAGTATTGGTTCCTAAACTGCATCGCTGGCATAGTCGTAGATAGCGTCGTAGTACGAATTATCGATTCTACTCAGTTTAGGTCCTAAACTGGATCGCGATAAAAGATGGTGGTACGGGTGCTGATCATATTGATGAAGGTAGTAAGGGATGCTCAATTTAATAGGCTCTTTAGATTTAGAAGTGCAATTACAAACTGATGTTGTCTCAACATAATTTATTATTATGTTGAGACAACATCAGTTTGTAATTGCACTTTGAGAATCGCACGACATACGGCTGTATTTTACGAATATTTCACGTGCACGTGTAAATTATATTTCTGATACATCTAAGCATCCTACAGCCTAGACCATTATGGTTGAGAATAGCTAAGAAAAAGAAGATAAATTATAATTTATTTAGTAGCATCCATAACACCATCTTTTGATGATGCTTATTTTGAGCTACATAATTAGTGAGAGTGTCTAAATATAAAATGGTAAATAAATATATTATGCTCTTCCAAGGCGACGCAAGCATAAAAATTGAATACGCTTTGAGATATTCGCTACAGATAAAAATATGCAAACGAGCGATTATTAGATTGGTAGTTAGGAATGTTTAGTACCTACTAAGTGACACTCACTTGCCATACATATCCCTCGTTGTTTTGTTAGTTGGTCTATCGCTTCCTGAAACAAAATGTAACTGGATCTAAATTGAATTGTTATTTGTGTGTTAGTATGTTTGTTTTGTTTCTTTTTGTATTTTCTTTCATTAAATATTGTAGGTAATTTGTGTATTAGTCTGTTTGTTTTGTTTCTTTTTGTATTTTCTTTCATTAAATATTGTAGGTAAACTTATCAGGTAGGGGCAGAGTGATTTTTTAAAAAAAATCACGAATGAAAACCATTTTTTCGATAGTAAAACATTCCAAAGACGTTCCTTATCAGTACCTCTTTTTTGTTCTGTAAGCAAAAGGATAAATATTTAAAACCCATACCAAGTTTATTAATAGAGCATAGGCAAAGATAGTACACACTAACGCGACATAGGCATTATATTGGCATGATTATTAAAAGAGTTGTTTTCAGAAATCAGTACTAAGGTTTTGAAGAAATAAATTATTTCCGATAATCGTTTACGTTACACGCACGTACGGTGTTGTCTTTTTTCTGTCTCGTTCGGCCAAAACAAAGTTGGCGTCATGAGGTATAGCCATAATGAGATGATGTCAATAAGGTCTTATTAGCTATGCCTGCCAAGCAACGTACGGGCCAACAAAGTAATCGATTTAAAAATATAACATGAAAAAATGTTCACAGGAAAGAAAAGTATAGTAGTACCTAGTAATAGTGAATAAACTATGTACCTACCTATCTTTTTATCAATTTGCTTTGACACCAGGATATAGTCATGGTTTAGTTTAGTCGTAGTCGTATTGTTATATTTCAGACAGTGTTTACTAATATGTCAGATTCTTAACTACCAACCATGTAATGACCGTGATCGTACTAGCCTTAGGAACCAATGTCACTCATATGTCAAGTTACACGTTTATTTAATGTAAGGGCCACTTGCAATATGACAAATGATTAAGCATGATATGAATCATTGTTAAGGTCAAACCGCACTAGAGTGGCACAACTGTGGAGAGGCGCTGCGCGGCCGGAATAATATTCTTTTTAACAGTGGTACAGCAGAGTTGCCGCTTGGAAAAGCAACTATATCAAAGCATGGGCAAATTTGCAACTGTATTCCAGGCGGAGACATATGCAATTATCCTATGTGCAATGAAAGTGATAGAACAACAGACTAAGAATAAAATAATATACATTCTTAGTGACAGCCAAGCGGCTCTCAAGGTACTTGGCTCACCGCGCATCAACTCGGATCTAGTCCTAAACGCTGTACGTGCCCAGAACAGGCTTGGTAGACATAATGCGGTGAGACTGATCTGGGTGCCCGGCCATGTGGGGGTGATGGGCAATGAGAAGGCAGATGAGTTGGCAAGGAAGAACTCAGAAAACACATACGTGGGTCAAGATCCGTTTCTAGCACTTTCACAAAGTAAATCCTTCCTAGGAGAGGAGGTAGAAGGATGGATTAAGTACATCTATTTATACGGTAGAACACAAGCTCACCTCTTAATTGGGGAACTCACAGCGCATTTTGCTACTAATCACATGGTACACAAAATGCAACTCTCCGCAACACAACTTTATCGAGCATGTGGCGAATGTCAGGAATCTATGACGCATCTCTTGTGTCATTGTGATGTCCTGACTAGAACCAAAATGAGACTTCTGGGCGTGGCATATCCAAAACCAGAAGACTACAGGCTCTTTCTGCCTAAAGATATAGTGAGGCTAATGGCAACTATATTCTGGACACAGGAAGAGTAAATGCAGGGGAGGCACAAAAGATCCCAATGGGTCGAAGTGCACTGTGAGATAGTCATGGCCCGATAGTAAGATAAGATAAGATATATGCTCGAGTGGCGTAGTGGTAGTGGCGTAAGATAAGATAAGGTATATGCTCGAGGAGCTCGGTGGTGTAGTGGTTTGAGCGTTCTGGTTTCGATTACGAAAACAAAGCAACTTTCGCCATGGTTGGTCGCGGGATGGGTCAATCAAATTTATTATCTTAAGCGCCTCCGTGCTTCGGAAGGCACGTAAAGCCGTTGGTTCCGGTTGTTACTGCAACCGTTTTAACCTACCTACCCGCATTGGGCCAGCGTGATGGTGTTATGGCCCAATCTCCTCATGTGTTTCTCCCATGTAGGAAGGCCTGTGCCCAGCAGTGGGACGTATATAGGCCGATGAAGATATATTCTACGTATACCTTTTAACAGTTTTTCTTAAGTAAATTCAAAATTCTGCAAATTGCTTTCTGCCTTAGGTTGAGGGACATAATAATATTATGATGGATGTAAGGGTGACAGCGGCGAAGTCCGTCTATGGGGCAATTAACTAAATTGATTTCATTCCTGCTGTCACACTAATTATAAAATTCGAAAAGCTATAATCGCAGAATAATTATGTGCACCAAATTCGAGAGAAAAATACCACTTATGTTATACCTCCCTCAGATAAAATTAATTAAAAATGCCTTATGATATGACATAGGGAGGGTGGTAATTTCATACAATGTCGAAGGCCGATCGCTTCGAAGACAAACGGTCTTCAGTATTAAACGATCTGCCTAATTGGTCATCCGACATGCCGCGAAAAGCCTGAGAAGAACACGATCTGCCGAATTCAACCCGCCTTCAACATTATTATAACAATACACATAAGATTAATAGTTAATAAGAATAGATAACGTGACTTTAGTTTTTGGTGGCTGGGTGGGGGACTAGCTAGTAAGTAATTGTTTTTGATTGACAATAGAATCAAATAGACTATTGTTTTAGTTGCACATCAGCGTATGATCTGGCTACGGACTTCCCCAATTTGGTTTATTTAATTTAATTCCGTTCAAAATGGCAAAACTCCTATTGTGCGGATACAACGTGACTTGTATTTTTGATACGGTGATTGTGGTTTGTCATTGAAGATCAATTTGCCAAGAGGATCTGGAATAAAATTAGTGGTCACTAATTACAAACTTACGTAGTTACAACAGACTATAATTTTAATGTCATCCTACGTTATTTTAAGAAACGTTGTTTCATGATGAAAATGACTTGTGAAGTGTAGGGACTTACATTTAACCGATCATAATTTTATGTCAGAAAGTGACTAAAGCAGGCAACAATATAATTTCCCTTGATGGCATGCGCTTAATTTGATAGAATATTTGGAAACATCTAGAAATATCCTTTTCCAATAATGGATGTAAGACCATATAGCCAAAATAGGGAACCGAATGAAGAACACAAAATCATATAATATTTTGTAGTGTTATTCCCACCATGGCGAAAGGAATACAATTTTCTACATAAAAATGATTCTGCTACCGCCTGTAAAAACGCTCAAGCATATCTCCTGTTTTCTGTGAAATTGCAATAAAAAAACTGCCTAAATCATTAAACTAATTGGTAACAGCAGTTATTTTCAATTACGCAGCCTAATAACTAGTATTTCAAGTGGCAACATATTGATTTATTTTATCGCTTCATTATACCTACTTATTAGTCTGGTTGGCTACACTCACATTTATTTAGAATTGGACATCGCTAATCTTCTTCTAATAAGTCGTCTTTGTATTATTATATCTAAGTATAAAAGTATAAGGTTTCATATATCAAAATTATATTACCTTGAAACCCAAATAGTCATTTAGCTTATGTTCATAATCCGTTACGGTTAGAATAAAATTGGATAAACTTCAAAGTTCATTTGGTTTTTATCATTTTAATTTCCATTTACACCATTTTTCTTCAGATTCTAAACTTAAGTAGTGTCTATTTCAAACATTAAACATCCAAATTATTTCAAACTTTGATTGATTGTTGATTTTGGAGTACAAAAAACTTGTATTTTTATGATTGATTTGTAATTGTAAGCCTTTTTCTACGTAATGTCACTGAAAACTTAATACATAATGGTATGATACGTGAAAATATAATATAGTAATAAAAAGTATCAAAGAACTTCATAGTAAAATTACCTACTATGCTTTCGTGTGGCATAGATATCCGTGGGACGGCCTGTATACATAGAGGTAGGTAGGTACACCTAATTGAGTTTTTATCAAAAACACATTAAGTATCAACAAATTCTCAGTAACTCTTTAATTTTATCACAATTATGTATAAATAGAGGTACCCACTGTTACTGACTTAAGGGTGGATGTGAAAGGGCTGGTAGCAGGGAAAACGGTTTATTGGTAAAATGATATAAAACAAAACGATATAAAATACAAGTAACTGACCAAACCGAGCAGTGACAGCGAACTGCCATCAAACTAAAACATAAGACAACTTCTTAAAAGAATAATCAAAAGGGCGCACTAAGCAGCCAGTTCGTAACATCGTCCACTTTTTAAATTAAAACAGCGGCACCAGCTTTCTCAAAGGTCTCTTCAAGGTACCCGCTTCCGTGTCCACGTCTGCCACTCGTGCTATTCCGTCGTTCCCCAGATAAACACGTGATATCCTGCCACGTGGCCAAGTACCCCTGGGTAACCGGTTGTCTACCACCAGAACTAAGTCGCCCTCTTTAATTTGTGGAACTTCCCCGCTACCTCGTCGCGGCACTAAGGTAGGGAGGTACTCTCGAACCCACCTATTCCAGAACAAGTCTAAGAGCCTCACAGACCTTCTCCAGCTGGTTCTGCTAACCAAGTCTCTGTCTGTCACAGCTGCTGGTATGGACTGTCCAGAGGACGACCCTATGATAAAATGGAACGGTGTTAGCGCTTCAGGGCTATCGGGTTCAGCAGGGACGTGCGTTAATGGGCGACTATTAACTAGGCCTTCAGCCTCCGTTAGCAGCGTCATGAAGATTTCTTCCGATGGGGATCGATCTCGAAGTGTCACCTTTAACGCTGTTTTCACAGACCTCACCAGGCGTTCCCACGCTCCTCCCATAAATGGCGACGAAGGAGGAATAAATTTCCACGAGACCATTTCGTTAGTGGCAAAGTCGGTGATAGCATCTCCATAAAGTTCTCTCAGCACCCTCTCGGCACCTATAAAAGCTGTGCCATTATCAGACCAAATCTCGCTCGGGGTTCCTCGACGAGCACAGAAGCGGCGTAAACTCATCAAAGCAGCATCTGCGGACAAGCTGTGCACCACCTCCAAGTGTATCGCACGCACAACTAGGCAGGTGTACAAGGCAACATACCGCTTTTCTTTCCGTCGACCGATGGTAACTTGGAGCGGGCCAAAATAGTCAAGACCAGTAAAGCTAAATGGTCTTCGATGGTGTGTCAACCGAACTGCAGGAAGGTCGCCTATGGGTGGTTTCCAAGCTCTTGCTCGTCTTACACTGCAAAAGACACAACTCCGACTAATAGCTCGTACGGCGCTCCGAAGATTAATCACCCAATAACGCTGGCGTATTTCGTTTACCACCATTTCAGTGTTTCCATGAGCAGCTCTCTTATGACAGTGAGTTATAAGTAGATGTACGGCAGGATGTTTCGGGTCCAAAACAATTGGGCGTTTCATTGTCTCATCAACGTCCGTAGCGCGATCGATCCTCCCGCTTAATCTCAGCAACTGATTCTCGTCGAGTTCTAGGGACAAGTTGATTAATCGACTCTTCCGTGGCAAGGGTAAACGGTTTTTAAGGCAAGCCACTTCCTCCGTAAATGAATCCAGCTGGCTCTGTCTTAGGACATGCACTTCTGCCATACGTAAATTTTCTGCGGTGAGTTCCTTCTGACCATCTCTGTTCCTCAACAATGTTACGAACTTGTGGGCCGTAGCTGTAGCTCTTAACAATTTTAAATATGAACTTAATCTACGTGGATCAGCAACTAAGGTGCTTGGGGGTGAGGCTAGTGATACGAGATGACATAATGGTTCTGTGGATGATTTTAGTTCCAACAGACATTTTGCACTACGGGCCATATCTACGGATGGAAATGATGGCCACTCAGTCTCCGAAGCCACTAAAAATGACGGGCCTACAATCCACCGTGATTCTGGTGTAATTATAAAGCGTTTTGGACGTGTGGCGTCGTCGGCTACGTTCTCGAGGGTGGGAACCCAGCGCCATTCATGGACCTCGCTAAGCTCCAGAATCTCGCCAATCCGATGAGCTACAAAGGGCTTATAGGAGCGTGCATCACTGCGCAGCCACCCAAGTACGTTTAACGAATCACACCAAAACACGCGTCTCAATGGTTTATATCTATGAGAACTACAAATGAATGATGCGAACCGCGCCGCCAATAAGGCTGCTTGTAATTCCAAGCGAGGTATGGATGTAGGCTTCAGCGGCGCGACTCTACATTTACTGCCAATTAGAGCGAGCTTCACACTCCCGCATGCGTATTTAAAACGCCAGTATGCTACTGTGGAGTACGCTACTTCGCTCGCATCAGAAAATAAATGCAGCTCACGTCCTATGACGTCGACCTTACTCAAACTGTAACACCGAGGTAAGTGCAGGCTAGATGTCGCTATAAGGTCTTTGAACCAATGTTCCCATAATTTTTGATCAGCTTGAGAAAGTTCGTCGTCCCATTTGACTCCCTGTCTCCACACAGACTGAAACATTACGCGCCCTCTAGAAACAATGGGGCCCAAAACCCCTAACGGATCATATATACGCATTAAAATGGAGAGCGCGCCACGCTTCGTAAGCCGGGGTGGTAGCGTGGAATCTTTGAGTCCACTATTGAAACTGATTGCGTCCTGCATTGGTTGCCACTTGAGGCCAAGCACCCGAGATTCGGTGGTACCTAAATCGACGTTCTGAACTTTCTGAGACCTTAGCTCGGCAGGTATCAGACGAAGCGCGCGAGGGTCGTTTGCAACCCAATCTCTCATTTCGAAGTTAGCTTTCCTATTTAGCGACACGATGTCTAACGCTAGCTGTGCTGCTTCATCCACTTCTCTAAGAGAGCTAATATAGTCGTCCATATACACGTCATGAACGGTTGCATGGGCAGCGCGAGGAAACTGGTGTTCATACTCCCTCGCGTTCAAATTTTTTACGAATAGTGCCGTGCATGGGCTTGAGCATGCACCAAATATCATCGAGGACATTCGAAAAAGACCTAATGGTTCGTTTGGACTATCGCGCCATATAAAACGTTGGGCGTCCCGATCCTGATCCCTAATACGAACTCGAGGAAACATTTCTCTAATGTCAGCTGTAAGGGCTATTGGGTCCTCTCGAAAACGCATAAGAATTGAAAGCAACGGCCGCAGTAGATCGGGGCCGGGTAAAAGAAGAGAATTAAGACTAACACCGTTATGCTTCGCAGCCGCGTCGTGTACTATTCTTAATTTACCTGGCTTATGTTCGTGGGTAACCCCGAAGTGTGGTAAGTACCATGTGATGCCTACTGGTGGCTTAGTACATTTTTCAGCGTATCCTTTGTCTAAAATTGCGTGAAGATTCTGCCTATATAAATCAGCATACTTACTATCTGCCTTCATCTTCTTTTCCAGCGACAAGAATCGTGAAAGTGCTAAATTATAATTAAGAGGAACTTCGGTTATATTAGGACGCCACAGCAGGCCTGTCTCAAACTGTCCACTTGGAAGCCGACGTGTTGTATCATTCAAAATTCTCAGCGCCTGAGTGTCTGAAGCGCCACGATAGTCTATCCTACTTATACCTATCGAATCTAACTTGAAATATTCCTTAATAGCAGCGTCCATAGACACGTTACTCGTATCAACCGGGTCGCATATATTTGTGTGATTTACGAAATCTACCCGGGCAGTTCTACTCGAGGCAAACCCGTACAAAACCCAACCTAACGCTGTCTGCACAGCAACGGGCTGTAAGGGCTTCCCGGCCCGCGTCGAGGTTGAGATAATGAGCTGCCAGTTATCCACACCAATAATCATCATAGGTTGCGCCTCATCGCAACACAAAACATCAGATATATCCTTAAGGTGAGTATACTTACTGATATCTTCCCTATTTACAGATTGGCGGTGACTAACACCTAAATTGGCTACAGAACGGACCCCGTGCAATTTATAAGATTTTGTACAGTGTTGGCCCTTAATTTCTAACTCTACATATTTTACATAACACTCGCGTGACAAACCTCCTACGCAATCAATCCGAACTAATTTAGTGCCCCCCTTGACGGCACCAACTTGATTAGAAATTTCGGAATCCACGAAAGTTGCCGTGCAGCCGTCGTCCAATAAGGCATAGGTATCTACGCTGCCGCTTGGACCTGATACCGTGACAGCGACAACTTTCAACAGAGGTCGTTTTTTGGACGAATTCGAGACGTCCGCGGGCAAGGTAGCTGCAGTGTGAGCAGATGTCTCGAACTCGCGTTCTGAATGTTGCGAATTCTCTAAACTATTAGCTACATGACTACCGATAGACGCCATAGAATTCTCGGAATCCGAATCAAACTCTAACTCAGTATGTGCTAAAACATTTTTCTCTAAGTCGGTATTATGTAAGAGCCTATGGTGTTTGTATGTACAACCCTTTATACCACACACAGTTTTAATTTGGCATAAATTAAACCTATGTGCCTTGTTTGACAAACATCTATGACACACTTTATTGTTTCTGACCCACTGCCATCTATCAACTATTGACAATGTCAGAAATTTGTCACATTTATTTATATTGTGTAATTTGCAACAAAATATACATTTATTTACAATTTTATTATTTACGTGTTCTGTGTCTTTTTCAGCGACGGCATTGCATTGCACCGGTATTTTTTTGGTTTGCCAGTTTGACGATGACGGTGTATCATGAGGGAAGCCGAATCTAGTCTGAAGTTCTACCTCCCTCATCAAAAAGTTGGCAAGGATCTCCAAACGACTACGTCCGTCTACATGTTCGGCTGCATAATGATACCAGTGTGTGCGAGTAAGAGGCGACAGTTTGCTTACAAGAACACTGAAAAGTTCTGGTGATCGTAGGTAGTCTGATTGGTCTAATAAACGAATTGTCTCTATACAGTTTTTTACTCTACACGCGAAATTGGCCAAGTCCTTTCCCTCGGTACTAACCCTCGGTAGAGCGCGCACACTGTTGATCTCCTGTAACACGATCATTTCGGGTTGTCCGTATTTCATGTCGAGTGCATCCACAACCTCCATCGGGTCACGTGCGGCCACAAGCAACCTGTATACGGCTTCACGTGCGGTCCCGAGGAGCGACACATTCAGTCGAGCTAGGTTTTCAACAGCAGTATACGAGGCGCGTGTATCTAAAAAGGAACGTTTAAAAACCAACCACTCTGTAAATGACTTCCCATCAAACGTTGGCAAGTGTATGTTGGAGCTCCTCGGCTTATTAACAAGAGCTTCCAAGGCTCGCACGAGGCGACTGTCGTCATTCGTTGCATTAGGAACTGGGCAACATTTATGTCCGTGTGGGACCTGAAAATTAGGTGGAGTGTTAAATAAATTCTTATCAAAATTATGACCGTGGGGTGATGATGAGTCATGAGCAGTTTGAGGTGGGAAGTGACTGCGTACTTTCGACGAATGTGGCGCAGCGTCCAATGGGGCACTATTGCCTGGACAACCTGACATGGTTACTGCTGCTGATGGGCCTACGTCGTTTTGTACATTGTGCAACCACTTCACTACTCTATGTTGACTACCACTACAGTTAGTTTCGCTACTTAAAGTGCTAGCTCGGCTGCTTTTAGCCTTAATTATTGTGAGCTTAGCTTGTAGCTTAAGGTCCGCCACTCGGCGTTCCAAAGCGAGTTCCTGTTTTGCTAATTCGTTCTGCTTTTTTACCAACTCGATGACTTCACGGGCGTGCTCCGCTTCAGCGGCGAGCAATTTAGCCTTAACCGTTGAAGACGATCGCACCGAACGCAACGACCGTGATGTGCGCCTTCCTTCTGATCCTGCCAATGGTAGAGCTGTAGCCAAGGCGGTGCCACCACTAACGGTAGGTGACGCCTCGGGCTCCGGTAGGCTGAAATCTTGTGTGAAGTCAGGCGCGGCCGACGTTTGGGGTGCACTTTTACCCGCAGCTTTTGATCGAGTTTCATAACCCATCTTCCTCTGCTAATAATACGCGGAGAAGGACCAAAATGTTACTGACTTAAGGGTGGATGTGAAAGGGCTGGTAGCAGGGAAAACGGTTTATTGGTAAAATGATATAAAACAAAACGATATAAAATACAAGTAACTGACCAAACCGAGCAGTGACAGCGAACTGCCATCAAACTAAAACATAAGACAACTTCTTAAAAGAATAATCAAAAGGGCGCACTAAGCAGCCAGTTCGTAACACCCACATTGACGTCATAAAGATAGCATTTAAAGGAAATCATAATAAAGACCTAGTTTTAGAAAAATATATACCTATCTCAATATAGTTAGATTTAACAACTATCTTATTGCTTTGTTGCGTCATTATTACAAGTTTTGTGTTTATTATTATTAAAATTCTCAATATTATTACTTATTATTTTTGTGTTTAATGGTGACCATAAGTACACAAACACATAACGTTTGCTATTCAATATCAACAAGTAGTTGACCTTATTAATTTCATAGATTTTCCTCGTCTATCTCACTGGACCAGTTAATACATTTTTGTAATAAAATAGTTTCGATTGTAAATGTGTGTTGTGTCCTTGTGTCTGAGTATTGCATTATCTTTTTTGCGTACCGCACTCGGTTGTAAGCCTGTAATTAGACATGTTCTGGGGCGGGATGTAAACCCGCGACTTTGCCCAATCACGGCGCGCGACAGCTTTAACTATTGAGCTATCGAGGACTTGGGAGAATATAGGGTTTGCCATAGTGAACTTTATTATCTTGGTTTTTAAAAGTTTTATTAATATTACGTTAGCGCTCTTTATATTCGAATAATGAAACTATAAGCACCTACAAACAACAATACCTACAAATAAATATTCGTATTCATATATTTTAAACTAACACAATTATTCAGGGTGGTGCCGTTAATACGACAATAAATTAAAACATGAGCTATATTATTCTTAATTTTTGATATTAATTATTATAAATGTTTAAAAAATTACTTAGTAATTAAAATCAATTGGTTAGAGCAGTCGCCCGGATTGCGAAAGGTCGCGGGTTCGATTCCCGCCTCAGGACGTGAAAGTTTTCTAGTTTTATATTTTAATTACTAAGTAATTTTTCAAACATTTATAATAATGTTAAAATCAAAAATTAAGAATATTTGAAAGCACTTTGTAAAAGTACTCGTTTCGGATGTTAAAATAGAACATTTCGAGATTGTAGGGTGGACTAGCTCATAAAGTAAACGCAAATACAAGAACTAGAACAATTTCACAGGGATATCCCAAGTCCTGGGTTGCTCAGTTGGTTAGAGCAGTCGCCCGGATTGCGAAAGGTCGCGAGTTCGATTCCTGCCTCAGAAAGTGAAAAAATAAATCAGCACACTAGTCTGATTTATTGTAGATAGTCTCAAGCAAGATCATACATAAAATATAAGCAATAACGGATATAATAAGTACATAAGGCGCGGCCGGAGCAGCCCCCTTATTCTCAACTGTCGGATCACGTATTCGATTCGAAAAGTCACATGCCGTCTCGCTTTGACGCAGCGCGATAAAAAGTGACAGGTATAGAGTTTCCGAAATTCGAATTCTTTTCGACAGCTAAGAATAAGGGGGCAGATGGCATGGGTAACTAACGTGTATAAGTGTAATAATTTACTGGGCATTCTTAGGGCCCAGGATGACAACGCACCTGCAATACCAAGTGACTTTTTTCTTGATATGCAGGTGTTTTTAACCCCTCCTTTGTTTATATCAATGTTTATAACTCTATAGGCGACGCTAGCCACTTACCACCAGATGGGCAGTCAGCTTGCTTGTTATCTAATAAAAAAAGTGGTAAGTGGTGAAATGGAATTTTTAATATATTGTTCTTTTTTCAGATACGGTGACATGTTGACAAAATGATGGCAACTACGACTATGGTAGTGTCTCCACTGGCCATGCAACCTTCACCAAAGACGAAGCGCAAATTGTTTGCAGAAGCTAGACAAACCAGTCTACAAAAGCTCAGCATAATTTTTGACCACGGCAATAAAAATGGTAAGCCAGAAATAATACTCACAGGATCGTACATATCGTGGCTCATTTTGTTATGATTGAATTATTTACAACGCGTCAATTTTTCACGTCAATGTATTTTAATTGTATTTTGACAATGTCAATATGTACTCAAAAAGTTATACGGTAAATATGCGCAACGGTTCAGGATTTGATTTTTTTCATACCGGTTCCGTTCCGACACTCATGTCGGCAAAACAGTCGAAAACGGTATTAAAAAAATACAACACGCTAGAGGGCAGCACTTGTGTCGCTATCTAAACGCTTCTATCCAATAACATGCTGCTATAGAGCTGTCATATTTGACGTTAACTAGACTGGTGTTGCCTTTTTATAAATATTTATTATTAGTGGTAAGTAGTATATAACATTATTTTTTTATTTTATTTAAAATGTACTAATAAGACCTTTACTGTACACGGCAGTAGATTTCAAAATGAAAGGGATTCTATCAAATCTGAAAATGTCCCTTCTTTATCAATGTATAGAATCACTTTTGCTTCTAAAACGCCCTGGGAGGGAACACGTCTGCTTGGTAACCCGACATGATGAGAAGATATTGATAATATTATTGTTGTTCTCAGTTACTTTAAAAATGACTATTCCGTTCACCACTTACTGAAAAAAACATGTCAACTTAACACGGACTGTCGGAAATATTGAGAATAAAATACAAAATTAAATTTTTAACTAACTCCCGGCGTCATTAATAATCTATCTAACACTATCTCATTGAGACTATTCATAAAAGCCCAAACACGCTATACCTGCTGTAAGTTTCTGAAGAATTAATTTATTAACATTTCGCAGACTTTTTGATAGTAAAGGATCAGCTCAAGGATAGTATGTCATGGAAATATCACCGCAGTGACAGTACATCGAATTTCAAATCAATCGGATGGGTAAAAGTTAGTAAAAGCATATTATCATGTAGAAAATGATGATGATCTTCATAAATTATAGCTAAGAACCATCGTAGGCACATCAGCTTTCAAACAAAAAAAACCGAATCAAAATCGATCCATTCGTTTAGGCGCTACGATGCCACAGACAGACACACAGATACACAGACAGACACGTCAAACTTATAACACCCCTCTTTTTTCGTCGGGGGTTAAAAATAGCAAAAAGTAAAAGAGCCAATTAATCTGAGAAGTACCCAAATATTGAATTATCAGTTGCTTAAGATCACAGATTAATTAATATCATGAGATTAACTATTCCGTGTGAGCGTTAATGGCTGGGTTAAGGGAAAGGGTTCTTTCCCAATGGTCGTAGTATTTTTACTATATAGTAGCAATTAGTTATATTTAGTAGAATTTCAATTCTCAGTGTGGTAACACTATACTCTGCAGTAATTATTTGTATGTATTTCTGAGCGCCATTGCTTTTTACCGATGTAATGTTGAAATGATTCTAATCTATTTTCATCGGCAAATCTATGTGATGTTTTAGCAAAACATTGAGGTGATTGTGTACTAAAACTATTGAACTTCTTAAAGTTTTGTGCTGGGCTTTGTCATGGCCGGTAAGTGGTGACTTTTATCGCCCGCTAATCAAGGGCGAAATTGGATTTGGGAATCGCAATAATTCGAAGATGTTTTATCGTTCGAACTCTGACGGTAAATGCAATGTTATTGTCATTAGTGTGGTTTACAGTATTTAGTGTTTACATACTGTGATGATGGCTTGAATTTTTAAAGTGTTTGGTTATCATTTACGCCGATAGATTTTAACCTTTTGCTCTCTAATCATTTAATGTTAAGCTCAATATGTAGTTCGGACAAGGTTCTCGCAACGGTCCTTACGTCAATATCTTATAATAATGCTTTACATTCCATAAAATATACGGGCGTCGGTGATTGTTTGTATGGTAGCAGATGATAGCCGTTGTTGATTTGAAGGTCAGTGTAGCGTATTGACGATTGACGTTGCATAGTTTTGTGATTGTAGACACATTTCACAGCTATTTACTTATTTAATTGATAGTTTTTATCAACATTGCCGTCGATCAATTTCGAATGACAATTCTTTACTAAATACGCGATTGACTTGCTTACACATTTGGTCTCTACCAAAAAGTTAGTTTACAAGGTTCCCCAGAGAAGTGACGCCAATACAACTTTGTTGTTAACACATTCTTACCCTTATTTTATATGAAAATGCTTCTGTACAGTTTGATGGAAAGGTTACTGTATGTACAAGTGATCCAATGTAATGCACCTATGTTCCCTTTGACCCTATTGTGCTAAAATATCAGCAATCTTAGTGTCAGGCTTAATAAATTGGTAGGTATTCAGATAGTCATACTTTAGTTTGACTGGATTTTTACAAACTTTATTATGTATCGTCAATAATAGAAAATATATTGTGTCTGATTTGCGGGTACCTATCGGATTAAAATATTTTAGATAAAAATATATAGAATGTATGTACCCAAGTATTTTGTTAGCAAATTATTTCAGTACGAATTTCTTTTTGCAGTATACAATATAGTTTGCAGATGATTATGATTTTATTTTAGTTGTATAGTTTTTGCTATTTTCAAACCCTACTATATACATTCTGAATAGGTAAATTGTTACTTATGAATGTAACCAACATTGACATTTGCATTTTCTACTAATGAAAACATGAGTTTTCATTAGTAGCAAAATGCAAAGGTCAAAGTTCTGTAATGCCCTCGAAATATTTAATAATCATACGTTTACAATTTTATCAAAAAGGTGATTTGATAATTGTGAGAACATAATCATCATCTGTAAACAAATTCAACATTCAGTAATCAATCCAACACTTTAGATAACTAACTAACAAGGACAATGTAGTTGGTATTCTATTTGTTTCATCATTGTAGTTTTTGGTTTAGTGCCAAATGGTTTTTCAAAGATTTCCTATTAACCTTAGTACAAAAAAGTATCTGTCTGTACCTGTAGATTACTTCACTGTACTAATATGTAGCCCAAAAGGTTATATTTTTTGCTTCATTTATAAAAATTAGCTTCAAATTTTCATCTTCCTGTGCAACATCATGCTTTTGTGTTTTACAAACCTTTTGTTGCTCACAAATTATAGCATTTTTTGTATCTGATATGTAACTAATTCTCAGCCTATTTTCCATACCTATTATTACAACAAATGTTTTTCAAAGAGAACCATTTTTATTGTTGCTTTCTGATAATATGCAGAGGAATAATAATATAATGTCATACTTTTGATTAAATTATTACTGTCATCACTTTCAGTTTTCATTTATAGTGAAATTCATATCATCATATCACCAGCCTTTATACGTTCCACTGCTGGGCACAGGCCTTCCTACATGGCAGAAACACATGAGGAGTTTGGGCCTTAACACCACCACGCTGACCCCATGGGGGTCGGTGGGTTAAAGCGGTTGCAGTAACAACCGGGACCAACTGACCCATCCAGGGACCGACCATGGCGAAAGTTGCTTTGTTTTCGTGATCAAAACCAGAGCGCTCACGCCACCAAGCTCCTCAGAAAATTTATATAATCAAATATTATAGAATTTAGTAACAACTTTAAAAATTCACTAGCTATTTTAATAAAATTTATAAAAAATAAAGTTTACATAATATTTGAATACATATTAATAAACTAGTTTTGATAAAATTAATTTCAAGATAACCTGCTAACATTGATGATCTAAGATAACTTTATTATTGCCCTTATGCTTGTTCTCCATAATTCCATCAACTGAAACTCAAGTTATCTTACCCCTGTTTATATATGGATTACAATATAATTATTGCTATGCAAAAATGACCCTACAAAACTTTCAAAACATACATAGCAAGTAGATGCTTTGTTGTTTTATTTATATCAAGTTTAAAGCATTATAGGCAGCTAGCTACCTTTTTGTACTCTTCTATTGTTTCAACCACTACAAAAGGCTGTACAAACAATGCATGGGGTTGGATTACTTATTCACTGTTCTAAAGTTACTATTCAGGATATAGAAACAGGTTTATAATGTCATTTTATACAACATTCCCTGTTTAGACTTGTTACAGTGTCAATGTGTTTTTGGTTCTAAGTTAAGAAATGTTTGAAAGTTTTTAGCTATATGGTGATAAAGATTTTGGTTATGTGTGTAAGAAATGCTCAAAAAGAAGGAGGCTCCGTGGTACTCAAATCATCGTATCAGAATCCAGGATAATTTTACAAATTGGAGACATAATTCCTGCAGACTACATTGGAACACTGTCTGTGATTGTATGTAGAGTTCATTGAGTCATATTTCAAGACCTGATATTTTTATTTTCATTTTGAGTTGAATTTAGGAACGTTGCGAGAATTATATTTTGTAAATTACACTAATTTTAGTTTCATTTATATTTAGTTTTTGATGTATTTGGAAGTTTGCCATAGGCACTAACATAATTATTTAAAAGATTTTTAACCCTTCTAATATTGCTCTTTTACAATTTAACATGTGAACACCAACTTTAAAAATTTTATCAATTTAGCTTATGTTATCTAACCACCAAACATTGCATTTTATGATTTCTTCCTCACTTCCTGGGATTATGTGTGTTTTGATCAGTTCTTACTTTCTACTTCAAGTTTTCTTAGCGGAGGCATGTTTTTTATTTATTAATATATGGGCATCTTATTTTAAATAACTGTTTAAATTTTCAATGATATTATTACAAGATTCACTGACAATTTACAATTGTTTCTGTTAATTGTAATTTAGTTAATGCTTACACAAAATAGAAAATTTGTTGTGCCTGATATGTGGGCATCACAAATAAAATGAAACATTACAAAATTCAGTGTGTCAATTTGGTATTTTTATAACTTAAAAATACTTCATTTAATAGCAGTAGATGAAAGTTTAAAGCAATATCGCCTTTTAACAGTTAGGTTTGTGATTCCTGTTTTGATAATGATACTGTAATAAAATTATCAAAGTTTCTGATTAATAGATAAATACATTAACATTATGGAATTAAATATTTATTTAGCATAAATTGTTACATTATTTAAGTGTAATCTTGTGTCAATGTTTATTATCAAAACTCTCTGAAGAAACAACTATTTTTCACATTCTGCCTCATTACTTACCTTTAGTGGTAATCTTAATGAACTTAATTTGGCATTTTTCATACATTCAGCGCGGTGTTAATTACTATGAATATGTTATCTTGATGTGATTCAGTGAATCGGTAATGTATTATGATTACCAGTAGAGCTATGTTTAGGGGGCTGCATGCTAATTCTGCCGTTGTATTTTGATCTGAAACAAATCAGAAATACTTGAGTTACAACATTTTAGTATACCAAATTTTTCAAATTTTAAAGGTTTTAGTGACAAACATTTGAGTTGTCAAATATGTGAACTTAATAGTGTTTTGTTAGCATTCCGGCTCTATAAGCAATGTTAGCAATACCTTTTTTATATCAAAACCTTGCGGCTTGTAACAATACTGAATCACTGCTGCACCTTTTAGGTAAATAAGTAGGAGGATTGAGATTTTGGTCTGGTAATTACACTCGATTCCAGCTATTTAACTCAACTGGAATTATCTACTAACCCAGGGTGGGTTGGTCGATATTCGCAAACATTGAAATAGCAAAAATTATATCTCTTTTTATTGCATCACAAGTGAGGTGTGAATTTTCGAATGGATATTCAGTTTTTTATGTTTTTGTATAAAGATTTTGGAAGAGTTGGGTTTAGGGTGGGATAACTTTTTGTTATTTTGATAAAATTCTTACAATTCAAGTTATTTGTATCTTAAAGTCTACATTAGCTATCTTGGTTCTTCCCTTGTGAAATGCTTCCATATTTTATATGAGTGTTTCCTTTTATCCTTTGTTGGGTCATATGAGATACTCATTATTTGTGATTGCAGGCAATGGTGGGGAGACAACATGGTGTTTCAGTCAGGTGAAGGGCACCCTGGAGGATGACGTCACGGAGGCCGACCTGATATCCTGTGTTGAGTTCAACCACGACGGGGAACTGCTTGCGACTGGAGACAAGGGGGGGAGAGTCGTCATATTTCAGGTAACTTATTTTAAGGTGATAAGATTACTGAGAATGTTATAATCGGACTTAATAAAACTATTCTAATGTGCTACGGTTGAATCGATTTCCGGCTGTTTGTTATCGCGCATAAATAAATCAGGAATTTAAAAAAATAAAACTACTTTCGTCGGCTTGTGTAAAAATATTAAAAAGATTTTAAACTCTAAAAAAGAGAGATAAAACTGTTCGCTGTATGTCGATCTGAAGGAAAGGTAGCATCTCCAGAATATCCACGATGTATGGAATATAATATACCTATTAGCCGATGCTTACAGACTTTCCTCTCAACAACAAGTGGATCATTTGCGTGATTCACATTCCGCACGCTTAATGGATCACGACCTATTAGTACTTAAGACAAATTTGAGTTAAATACAGACACACGCTTGTCTTAGCGCGCTGTTTATAGTCTTCCTTTGCAATTACTTTGCAGTAAGACTGTTGCCACCCCAGTATTAATTTCAAAGGAATATGATGGCGCTAAGACGAGCCTGTTATGTATTTAAGTTAACTTTGACTTATTAAATGTATAAATAGGTCAGCGCGTGCGATTCTTTGAAAAATAACATGCTGTTATGCCCCTTTTGTCTTGGCTTATAGAGGATTGAAACTCACTTGGTTTATAGAGGATTGAAACTCAATAATCCTCGTCTTCTCCATACCACCATTTCCTCCATGCTAAAGTTACGTAAGTCAAACTTTGACGAAACCAAATGCGTCACACATCAAGTAAAATCGGTTCCATATACAGTATACGCACGTTTCCATCTATGGAGTCTACGTTGGTCTCTGCAATTATCGTGTATCACTTTCAAAACTTTTAGGTTTATTGGGGTATCGTATTAAGGACACGACTTTGCAAACCTGTGTGACGCAGGTAGAGAATAGTTTTTATACGCAATCGGCAATTCTGTGACAACACCAGGGGTCAGCTCCATATCCGTAAATAAGTGAATGAATGAATCGGGCCCGCCGTTCGCCATATAGTGCTGCATCCCAGGTAGCACGAAAGTATTAAAATAAGTAATTGTCAAGCGGCGTTATACCTCTGGAGGTCTATGACAGTTGAATTGTGTCTAGAATCAGATGTTTGACGGGTTATGCTGCTTATTGAAATAACTATTTACAATAAATGTCGTTGCAAACGTTCATGCCGGTCTTATATCGCCGGATTAGCTACACTTTATTCAGCTATTATGCTGTGTAAAGGTGCTATCTGAGGTTCTTTGAGCATTATAAATATCTAGTATGAAGCATCTTGCATTGCCATAACTGTTAATATAATATGGCATAAAGAAATGTGATGCTTTATTGATATTCACAGAAGTAATAATAAAATGTCAAATAATCAATTTAGTATAGTATGCCTTTATACTCCCGAAAGAATATGACAATGAAAAACCCATTTTGCCTGGTGGAATTCGTAACTTGATAGGTAGTAAGCTACCTAGCGAAGCTCTTATGAGCACTCTGTACTATGTAGCAGAAGAGCGCCCAGCATTGTACGGTAATTAATTTGTCAAGCTCCGCAAGATCTCCGGAGGTCTTATGACAATGACAATCCTGTGCCTGGAATCTGTGGCTGGGACAAGGTAAGTCTGAAAACATACGAAACTTCGTTTACGGTAGTAGAGAGTAGTCTCCCTGTTGTCAAGCATACGGCGCGCCCTATTATGTTACCTACTATTACTTATGGAGCCGAAAAGTTGAACATGGCAGTGAAACTGAACCACCCACTTCATATCGCTCGGCAAGTTATGGAGATGCAGGGAGTTTTGTCAAGGGACAATATCCGGAACGAAGTTATTCGGCGGAAGACGAAAGTAGTTGACGTCACCCAGAAAACCAGATCAGGAGACAAGTTCCCTTGCTCCTAACACAGCGCTTCCTCTCTGAGTTCTGGCGACCTTAGTCATGTAGTGAACATAACACTACAAAGTAGTCTTCACGATCTTCTAAAACGTGGAAGTGCTTCCCCAGTTGTTCTGAATTCCAATAGAAAATATATTATGCTTTATTCTAATGGAAATTGAAACTATAAATGATAGTTTCTTCGTGCATACTTCTTATTATTGTTTAAGCAAAACACCAAAAATAATTAAAAACTCCTTGATTTTGAGTTAAATATTTTCTTGAATATTAAATAGCAGGTAATAAATAACACATATCAAAGATCATAAAAAATGAACATAAAATCCATTTTATTTGAATATAATCATAAAGTGAGGAGCTCGGTGGCGTAGTGGTTTGAGCGCTCTGGTTTCGATCACCATAACAAAGCAACTTTCGCTATGGTTGGTCCCTGGATGGGTCAATCAAATTTATAATCTTGAGCTCCTCCGTGCTTCGGAAGGCACGTTAAGCCGTTGGTCCCGGTTGTTACTGCAACCGCTTTAACCCACCAACCCGCATTGGGCCAGCGTGGTGGTGTTATGGCCCAAACTCCTCATGTGCTTCTGCCATGTAGGAAAGCCTGGGCCCAGCAGTGGGACGTATATACGCTGGTGATGATAATCATAAAAAAAGCCAAATAATGTCGATAATATTTAACAAAATAAACTTAAAAACATTCTAAAATATTTTTTTCAAGTATTTGCAGCGCTAGTAATAAATTCCCTCTAAAATTGGGATTTCAATCAAATAATCAATGTGCATTATTTCAGAGGGACCCAGCGTCAAAACAATGCGTGCCCAAGAAAGGCGAGTATAACGTCTACTCGACGTTCCAGTCACACGAGCCCGAGTTCGACTACCTCAAGTCGCTGGAGATAGAGGAGAAGATCAACAAGATCCGGTGGCTCAAGCGCAAGAACCAGGCGCACTTCCTACTCTCCACCAATGACAAGACCATCAAGCTATGGAAGGTAATCTATAATGCCCGATAAAGATAAAGATAAAGATATATTTATTTGTGAAACATGTGTAGTAGAAGGTATATTACAGTAAAATGTTTTGTTTCAACATGTTCTGCCTCATTAGGCGTACAAATTAAAATAACTAGGTACTACATTGATTTAATCCTTCACGTTCATAATTATTTCGGTATTCGTAAACATAAACTATGGTATTGACGAATAAAAATTCAAGATCATACACTAACTAACAATAAAATATATAGGTATTAAATTAAAATAAATTATCATAACCATTAATTAAAATGTCAAATGTGTTAAAATAAAGATATTATAAGCATATTAATTAAAATTGTACATTAGTCAAAAATTCAACATTTTGTCATTAAAAAACTCATTTACGTCGTAATAACACTTGTCAATTAAAATTTCTTTTTAATTTTTCCTTAAACATATTCACACTTAAGTCTTTATACATATTTGGAATTTTATTATAATTTTTTGTGCTCATACCAAAAATACTTTTCCTTAGAAGACATGTCTTAGCAGTTTGAGTCTGTAGTCTATTAATATCACGTCTATTGCGTTTAACACTATCTGACAGCTTAGGGAATAATGTAGGGTTCATTCTTACGAACATGGCCATTTCAAAAATATAAAGTGACGGAAGTGAGAGTATTTTGTGTTTTATAAAATAGTCTCTGCAACTATCTGTAGTTTGTAAACCAAACATAGCTCTTATGCAACGTTTCTGCATTTTAAATGCTACATCTTTATTCGTTGAGTTGCCCCAAAATATAATGCCATATCTTAAAGTAGATGCCACTAAACCATGGTAAGCAGTAAGCAAAGCACCTGTGCTTACTATTGGAGCGATTTTTAATAAAGCATAGGCACAACTACTGATTTTTTTACAAACTTGGTCAACATGTGCTTTCCAGTTTAGTTTATTGTCAATAATAAGTCCAAGATATTTAATAGATTCTACTTCACTTATAATATTATTAAGTTTACTACATAAAATGTCAGTTTTTCGTTGATTAAATTGTATATATTTTGTCTTACTTAAATTGATTTTTAAATTGTTTATATTTAACCAGGTCATAATCGATGTCAAAGAATTAGTAATGTCAGTTTCAAATATATTTAGTTTATTACATGGTATAGTAACTGTACTGTCGTCTGCAAACAGAGTCATAGGATGTTCAATAGTTTTAGGCAAGTCATTGATATATAGTATAAATAATAAAGGACCCAATACGCTCCCCTGGGGCACTCCATATTTTATTATGCGTTTGCTAGAGTAATATATGTCTTCACGTTTAGTTCCGTAGTTTAGGCGCGATATAGCAGTATATTGTTTCCGATTTTTTAAATAAGATTGGATAAGTTCTAATATATTTTCTCTAATGCCGTATGATTCCAATTTATTTAGGAGATTTTTGTGATCAACATAATCGAAGGCTTGTGTCATATCACAGAACACTGTACAAACCGATTATCAGCGATTATCAGCGATTATCAGCGATTTAATTCAGATTGGCCAATTAATAAAACGCCTAGGCCGTTTATTAAACGTCGGCATCCAATTAATTTAATAATAAAGAATTCATTGGTAGTTTTTGCTAATCATTGCTCTTTTACTTAAATCTTCTTGTATTATAAGACTAGCCTGACTTGCTTATGCATGTAAAGTCTTATATTCAGTTTGTTTAACTAATTCTGTAGACCACACGTTTAATCTAAATTTAAGTTCAGTGCATCTCATTTTCTCAATATGAATACAAAAAATGACTGCTTTTTTATACAACTAGATGACAAACAAGCTGACGGCCCACCTCATGGTAAGCGGTTACCGCCGCCTATAGACATCTGGAATAACAAGGAAAAATCACTTGATATTGCCGCAGCGTTGTCATCCTGAGGCGTAAGATTAAATGGCGTCCATGCCCAGTAATTACACTGGCTACCTTTCCCTTCAATCCAAAACAAAGCGAACTGTTTTACGGCTGAAATAAGAAAGGCGTTAGTACCTACCCAGACGACCCTACATACGGGCCTACCACCTAGTAAAGCCTAGGCTGTCATTTAATTTGACATTTAGAAAGTTATTTTAAATTTTCTACCTTAATGAACGTTATAAAATTGTATATGTTTTCTATAAAAGCTATCTAAATTTGTTTGACAGATCTAATTAAATTCTTGCTATCCTTTTCTTATACTTTATTGAGAGAAAGAGTTATATTGTACTTAAATTTAGATTTAGAGTCAGTCTTTAGAATTAGGCCCAGTATTTCAAAATAACAATATGATTTAAAATAACGTATTAAGGTTTCTTATTGATTGCACAGACTATTATGTAGAAAAATTTATAACCCGTCGCTTTAGTAGGAAGTTGAGCTAACACAAGATGCTAGAGATTTATAAATGCCTTGATTTACTCGAGGTCATTTGTAGGAAGTAATATTGAGTTGCATTGTCATTGTTACGCAGTACTGGTTATTAATTAAATGCAACGGGGAATATGCATTTTTTTTGTTAGGTTTCAAAATTACGAGAATCTGAGAGTTTATGTTGGCTTCTAACAAAAAATACAGAGTGAAAGAAATTTAGGGTCAATCCCAGGCCTTGATAGCTCAGATAAATTAGAACAGTCACCTGAAATGTGAAAGATCGCGATATTTTCTAGTTCAGATGCTTTTCTGCAGCTAATTCCAGTTTTATTGCTCAGGTGTCGGAGCGTGACAAGCGTGTCACGGGGTACAACACCCGCGAAGAGGGCGGCCGACCCCGGGACCCGACTCGCATCACACAGCTGCGCGTGCCCACAGTACGGGCCGCCGAGCTCATGGTCGAGGCTTCGCCGAGGTATGTATGTCCCACTGTTAGACACAGGCCTGAGCGGTACTTTCTTCAATTCAATCCAAAATTATTTATTCTACATAGACTTATTCTAGCACTTGTTGACGTCAAAAGATGTTTCATATCCGGCCAGATCTCTTGAATCCGGGAAAAATACTAATAATTCGTTTTCATGCATAATTTGTTTGTACAAAAGTTTAAATTTTTCGTCGATTTCACAGTTATTTAGTATGGCAATATGGCGGGCAACATAGGAAGTCAACTAAACGTCACCAAAGAGACTTATCCGCCATGATGAATATTTAACTGTGTTGCCTCTACCACGGGTTCGGAAATTTGGGAGAGCCTTTACTGAGAAGAATTAGCAAGAAACTTAGAGGGCTGTCATATTTTCTCCATCTTATAAAATAATATTATTAAATTTTATAACAACATATAAGAATAAATAGTTACAATGAAGGCATTCATAATAGCGAGTACAAAGCTAATTATGTCCACACATATTAATCTGCAATATAGTCACTGACTTTTTAATAACTTTTTCAAAGAATCCCACACTTACCTAGTGATATTATACATAAGCGAAAGTGTAGTTAAATATAGACGCGGGCTTGTCTTAATGCCGTCATCATCATCATCAGCCTTTATATGTCGCACTAATGGACACAAGAGTTCATGTCTACATTGGAGAATTACGAGGAGTTTGGGCCATAACACCACCACGCTGGCTAATTGTGGGTTGGTGGGTTATAGCGGTTGCATTGACAACCGCGACTAACGGGTTGACGTGCTCGATCAAGCACAGAGCAGCGAGAAATTACAAAATTTGATGACCTATCCGGAGGCGTTCCTTTGTTTCTTAATAGAAACCACATCTCTCAAGCCAGAGCGCCACCAGGCTCCTCAATAATATAATAAATGAATACTAGAAATATACTAAGTAAACATACAATCCATGACGCGTGAACAAATCTTCGTATTCATTTTACGAACATCTGCCCCCATTGAATATGTTCAGCATATACAGAGTGTTAGGGGGACGCTTTCGGAAACGAAGGCAGACTGCAGTACTGGTCACCCTAAACACGACTTGTTAGAAATCGCAAAAAAAAAAACTGCTGTTATTACAATTTGTATGAAACGGTTGATTATTTTCTCGCAATTTCAAATTTATTTTTTAACAGGTCGTGTTTAGGGTGACCAGCACTGTAACCTGCCTTCTTTTACGAGAGCCTCCCCTAACACTCTGTATAAGGGCTGCCTACCTAAATAGTGCATTAACCAGGCTTAATTAAGTAAATGTAATAGAAAGCTTCTCTGTGTCCCCAAATTAATATTATGGATATCAGCTATGTAGGGCGTAGCTATAATCTTATCAGTTACATAGGGCAGTTCAAGTGCTTCTAATACTGTTTATTAATTCCGATACGGATCGGCGAATTTGATTAATATTTCCCTTTTGTTGTTGTCGGTTGAAATATAGCAAGCCAATATAATTTAATATGTAGATAACACATCAAATAAACCTCCTAATAACAGACTCACGAGTTAAACTATTATGGACAGCATTGTATAATTGTCGCTAAATGCAATATTCAATACGAAATACATACAATACTATTTACTCATAGGACCTCAACATTTAGCACTAAACCTTCATGGTAACGAACACACAAATAAATTTGTATACCTAAGAGCTTATTCATACTTTCAGTACTTGTCGAAGAGCTAATTATTATGTCTAATAATCGACATTGGCGAATATTTTATCAAACATAGTTTTTTCATGAGAAACAAAACTGCGGAGAGGCTTAAAAATGTGGCTGGAAAAACAAATACATATTAGTTAAATTAATCACAAGTAACAAGTAATATTTTGATAAATATTGAAAGCCCAAGTGCGGAAATAGTTATTCTTCAGCACGACTGGGGTCCAGCTTATAGCGTTTTTTCATAAATTAAAGCTTGCATCAGAAAATAGTTTTTTCAGTTTTCTGGTTTCTGTAAGTATCGCTTAGTAAGCTTACTTCAATTAGCTTGTATGACGAATAATAATGGCCAATGATTCGACTAGTCGCTATAGGCAATGGCGATTAATCGCTAATCGATTATTTTGTTATTTATCTAATTTAATAGTTTTATTTATAAAAAGTCCCGCTTCTTGTAATTTTTCTAGTTCAGATATTTTTATAAGTAGATATATTTCTCAAACATTTATAATAATGTTACAATAAAAATGAAAAGAACATGAAAGCAATGCCCCAACTGAACCGAATCTTAGGTATTTGTAAAAATACTCGTTTCGGATGTTGAAATAGAATACGTCGACATTGTAGGGTATACATTAGTTTATAACGCAAATAAAAATAGACTAGAAAAATTTCACAGGATTATCCGAAGACCTTGGTATCTCAGATGGTTAAAGCAGTCGCTCGGATTGTGAAAGGTCGCGGCTGCGATCCCCTCCTCAGGACGTGCAGTTTTTCTAGTTTAGATATTTTAGTTTAAATTAAAATTAAAAGAATAATAGTTTTATCTGTTAATGTTTATTGTTCCAGACGGATATTTGCCAACGCGCACACGTATCACATAAACTCTATCTCGCTCAACTCCGATCAGGAGACGTATCTGTCTGCGGACGACCTCCGCATCAACCTCTGGCACCTAGAGATCACCGATCAGAGCTTCAACATCGTCGATATTAAGCCTGCTAATATGGAGGAACTCACAGAGGTCAGTGGATCAAACTGTAAAGGACCATTGTGGCCTCCCTACATGCCGTCTAAAAGAAATACATACAGTGGAACATATAACCTCCTTATTTTTTGAAGTCGGTTAAAAAGTGCTTCCTAAAACCTACAATTAATACGTTCATAGGGTACATCGAACACAAATTTCTTTTGCTTCATAATTTCATAGTTATTAACATAATACATAGAATTATATTTAAGTCATTTCATCATCATTTCCATTTTACTAGGTGGTAGGCCCGTATGTAGGGTCGCCTGGCTTATTTCAGCCGTGAAACAGTTTGCTGTGTTTCGGATTGAAGGGAAAGGTAGCCAGTGAAATTACTGGGCGTGGACGGCATTTCATCTTAAGCCCCAGGATGACAACGCACCTGCAATATCAAGTGATTTTTCCTTGTTATTGCAGGTGTCTATAGGCGGCGGTAACCACTTACCATAAGGTGGGCCGTCAGCTTGTTTGTCATCTAGTTGTATAAAATAAAATCATCATCATGCGTCCCAAATTCATGACAGGATCAGTTACAAACTTTGTCAGATCTTTGATTCCTGTCTTAATAAAGCTAAATAGTTCATTATGATTTGACGGAAATATGACAAATGTCGTCGCTGTAGTCAATAAGAACCATTTTATATTGATTAAATTAAATTTCACATATCTCGATACTCTATTACAGGTTATAACCGCGGCAGAGTTTCATCCGACTGAATGCAATCTCTTTGTATATTCTAGTAGTAAGGGTAAGTGTTAAAAGATTATGTAATAGATTTCAATCCAAATCAAACTTTAATTTTATGACTAATTCCTTTATGAAGTTTCCCATTATCCAATTGTTTGTAAATACCAGTCAGTTTTTCTCTAGTTAATATTTTTTCTTTGGAAATTGACCCTAACGATTAAATCAGTATTATTGCAGGCAAACTCTATATTTTCCTTTGGAAATTGAACCTTATTTGTATAGTTACGATAAGGTTATTAATTCCTTTATGAAGTTGGCCACTAACCAATTATTTGTAGATACCCAAGTCAGTTTTTCTCTACTTAATATTTTTACTTTGTAAATTGACCCTAACTATTAAGTCAGTATTACTGCAGGCTAGTGTTGAGTAGGACTTACAAGAGGCATTACATTTGTACGGGACATGACGTCACATTGTAAGAGTGGCTCACAATTTTAAAATGTACTACTTCACATTTTATGTCGCGGTATTCGCGTTTACTCACTCACTCACTCACCGAAAGAACTGAGACTGAGAGAGACGAACGCGAGCGAGGCATTACATTTTATTGTAGTTCCAATTTTTGCCACCGGGACATTGTCATTGTGGCACTGTACTCCATTACTCGTTTACACAAATACACAATACGCTTCAAATGTTACATTTGTACTCATCGCTTCAAATGTACTGCCGAGCTTATGAACGCCTCGCCTCATTTGAAGTGGGACGTTGTACTGGCTCAGTAGAAAAAAGAGGCTACTCTTACAAACTCATTTTCAAACCGTGTCCTACCCAACACTACTGCAGGCAAACTCAATATTTTTCCTTTGGAAATTGAACCTTATTTGTTTGGTAATAGGTACGATAAGGTTATTAATTCCTTTATGAAGTTGGCCACTAACCAATTATTTGTAGATACCCAAGTCAGTTTTTCTCTGCTTAATATTTTTTCTTTGGAAATTGACCATAACAATTAAGTCGGTATTATTGCAGGCAAACTCAATATTTTTCCTTTGGAAATTGAACCTTATCTGTTTGTTTATAGGTACGATAAGGTTATGCGATATGCGCGCGGCGGCGCTCTGTGACCGGCACGCGAAACTGTTTGAGGAGCCGGAGGATCCTCACGCAAGGTCCTTCTTCTCCGAGATTATTTCATCCATCAGCGATGTCAAGCTCAGCAACTCTGGCAGGTAAGCTCTTTGTAAAATCATCACCAGCCTATATCCGTCCCTCTGCTGGGTGCAGGACCTCTTACATATCGGAAAAACAAGCATTGGCGTAGCTAGGGATTTTTCTTTAGAACACCCGAGATACCAGATACGAGAGTGAAAGACACTGGCCCTTTGGTGGGTTAATGCGGTTGCAGTAATGACCGGGACCAACGGCTTAACGTGCCTTCCGAAGCAAGCTCCTCCTTGTTTCAAGATTACAAATTTTGAATGACCTATCTCGAAAGTAGCACTCGCCAACATGTTTATATGTCGCCGCCATCTGGTTGAATTCGCCGCTTAATTGGATACCTAGCCCGTTGATTAAACGCCGGAATCCAATTGAATGCCTAGTATGATAGTTGATTGAACTAGACTCACTTAACGTTTAACGACTTGCCGTATTGAATGGATCGTCTTATACTGAAAAGAGTTGGTTTGATTGGTAGGTTCAAGGTTATTTTTTTATTACCACTTATAACCGACATTACCAACCACTTACCATCAGGTGGGCCGTCAGTTTGTTTGTCATCTAGTTGTATAAAAAAAAATAGTTCTAAGTGGTAAAAATAAATGATCTTTATACTACCAATCACTCAAACAGTCACACAAAAGTTCTTCGATTTAAACGACTTGCCTAGGCGTACAATTGTATGACTAATTTAAACCAGACGGCTGACGTGACGTTCAGCCATCTGGTTAAACGTTGCACTCAATAACTTGACTAGTTGTACTTCAGCCGTTTGATTGGGTGCCGGCGTTCAATCAACGGGCTAGGCGTCCAATTAAGCGGCTGATTTAACATGACGGCTGCGACATATACAAGGGTCAACACATATCAAGATTGCCTGTATGAGGCCTAGTGCTTGTCTATACTAACATAAAAAAGGGCGAAAGTAACAAGAGGCAGTGTTTCACTTGATTTACAGTGTTATCATGGAATAATCGACAAATGTATACTTGCGCGTGATTTTTATGATTCTGAAATGTTGAATATACTTATCTCTTACTCGTGACTTTCGTCTATAAAATTTAATGTGCTCATAAAATATAATATGTATTAACTTCGAGGATTTTTTAACCAACATCTACTTCCAAGAAGATTACTATTTTAGAGATCATCTTACAACAGATAAAAACAACTCTTTCGTCAATAGTGATAGAAAATGTATAGCAAATTGTAATTTCAATATTAATATTATTTTATCTCCATTTCAGATATATGATGTCAAGAGATTATTTAGGTTTAAAAGTATGGGATCTAAGAATGGAAACGAAACCAGTAGAAACATATCCAGTGAGTATTTTAATCTTTATGTCATAAGCTGTTTACTAAAGATTATAAACGTCCCAGTTTCATTCTGTTAGCGAACGCGAAATTTGTTCACAAGTCATGGATAAGTTATCACATTTTTATGTAATTTATTACTTGATCACCAGCCTATATACGTCCCACTGCTGGGCACAGGCCTTGCTACATCAGAGAAAGATATAGGGAGCTTGGGCCATAACACCACCACGCTGGCCCAATGCGGGTTGGTGGGCTAAAGCAGTTGCAGTAAATACTGGGACAGCAGTATTATTTATTTAAAGAGTGCATACTGAGTCTGCCCTTGTTTTAAAACTCTCCTTTCGTGGGTCTACTGGAAGGGATTTCTCTAGAAATAAGTAGCACCCTTGTATGTTCTCTCCACCTACTATGTATCTTTCATGTTGTTTGTATCTACATAAATTCACTAGGTGGTAGGCCCGTATGTAGGGTCGCCTGGCTAGGTACCAACGCCTTTCTTATTTCAGCCGTGAAACAGTTCGCTGTGTTTCGCATTGAGGGGAAAGGTAGCCAGTGTAATTAGTGGGCATGGAAGGCATTTCATTTTAGGCTTCAGGATGACAACGCACCTGCATTACCAAGTGATTTTCCCTTATTATTGCAGGTGTTTATATGCAGCGGTAACCGCTTACCACCAGGTGGGCCGTCAGCTTGTTCGTCATCTAGTTGTATAATAAATAAATATATAAATGGTCTATTTATTTTAGGTGCACGAGTACCTACGCTCTAAGCTGTGCTCGCTGTACGAGAATGACTGCATCTTCGACAAGTTTGAGTGCTGCTGGAGCGGAGACGACCAGCGCCTCATGACCGGTTCATATAATGGCTTCTTTAGGTAAAATTATGGTTAAAGAATTTATTCCCAAAAAAGACTTACAGTAACTTATATGAGAACATCATATCTATATATATAAAAATGTTATATTGGTTTGTGTACGCTTCAAAAACTCAAAAAGTTCTGCACCGATTGAGTCGAAATTTTAACATGATATAAAATCCGCATCAAGGATTGTTTTTATCTATTTTTTGCATCAGTCACATATCTGCGACCGCGAGAGAACAGTTTTTTTAACGATGCGCCACTGCGAAGCGTGGCAGGGTACATGTAGTATCTTATAAAATAACTAATATGTCGTTCGAACATTTATGTTGTTTAAGTATGTATTTATCTACAGGACTCATCTAGCACATACCTTATACTTAGCTACTTTCTAAAATGTATTGCAAATTTTACTTTGAATACACTAAGTGAGCTTACATTTTTTATATGTGAGGATATTTTGTTGTACAGTTGTGCTCCTTCAAAAATGATTTTTTTTTGCCATAAATGGTTCTAACTTTGTTAAAAAAATAATAGATCTTATCTAGACTTATCTACAATATTTTCGACGGAACCAAGAATCTTAGAAGCTGAATGCATTACAATTCTTGAGACAGAATCAGACTATTAGAAACATTTGTCCACCATTTCTTACAGTACACCGGTTTTCAAGCAAAAGTATCGAAATGTAAAAAAAATAGTGGTTTAAATGAGCCCTTTCGTTTCTTTTCGACACTATTGCTTGGTGCACTAAGAGTGTTTTTAAACATAATCAACGGGTACAACTCTCGGCTAGGAATCGAATTATTTTAAAATTGTATAATATTTTTGCTGTTTTTGATAAGAAATATTACCATGTCTAAGGCTGCCGCGTTTAGGGTAGAAAAATAAAATTGCGTCACAAGAACCCTGTAAATACACTACAATGCTTTTCTTCATTACCTCTGCACTCAAAAAGTTAGTATTATTGGCCCTCATTCTGAAGAACACATGCTAAGTCTAAATTTAAGTTCAATGCCAGTGTCATATGATTTAACATTTAGAAACGTGCATTAAATTTTCGACCTTATTGAACGTGATAAAATGCAGTGTTAAGGAGGCACCTCCGCACATGCCGTCTAAAATTATCTATGGTTTCTTTGAAATCTGTCTAAATTTAGTTGACAGCTCTAACTAGGTGGTAGACCCATATGTAGGGTCGCCTGGGTAGGTACCACCGCCTTTTTTTATTTCAGCCGTGAAGCAGTTTGCTGTGTTTCGGATTGAAGGGAAAGGTAGGCAGTGTAATTACTGGGCATGGGCGGCATTTCATCTTAGGCCTCAGGATGACAACGCACCTGCAATATCAAGTGCTTTTCCTTGTTATTGCAGGTGTCTATAGGCGGCGGTAACCGCTTACCACCAGGTGGGCCGTCAGCTTGTTTGTCATCTAGATGTATAAAAAAAAAAAACGAATTCTTGTTATCTTTTTCCTAATACATATTTCGATAAAGAGAGATACTGTACTTAAATTTAAACTTAGTGTGTCTTCAGAATTAGGGCCATTATCTCACGTTTACGCCCATCTTTTAACCACCTCTGTGGTATGAGTGGGTGAGACCACCACCTTCAGATCTAGAAGCCCGGGGTTCAATTCCCTTGGGGGCAGAAATATGCTGCTAAGGAATCCGGGTGTAGCTCGCTTCCATCTTTAGCCTTATTATCACTTACCACCAGAACAGATGAAGACCAAACGCTTCCCCGAAAATATTTTCACACGCTCTATATTTTTACATACGATATCCCACAGATCTATAATCCCACACTGATTCAGCAAAATACACGCTAGATTCCCTAGATGTGACGCGTTCTTCCCGGGCTCCACCGCGACTAAGATGTATTGATCGTATTTTTGGAATCGATAAATAGTTAAAATAACAATAATGTGTGAAACTCGATAAATAAAATAGCTACTAGCGGTGTTAACACTACTCGTAACAGTGTGTGGGGGGGGGGGGGGGGGGGGGAGCTGACACCTCGTTCCGCTCGAAACAGGCAACCGGCGCAATGACAGCGAGGCAGTTTTCGCCTATTTTGCTATTTCAGCCCATTTCAGTAGATTATTTCGCGGTCAAGCCTAATCTATTAAAGAAGATGTTTCATATCTAGCCAGTTGTTTGTATATCTACTGAAAATAACTGATTTCTCGAAATTAGGTGATATTTTAAAAATATTAGTGATTCTTTTTCATCCATTGTTCACTGGTACAAAATTCAAAATGATTCGTTTAATTTACCAACATTCACCAAAGTAACAAGCGCCATGAATTCATCGCTGGCGATTTTTTCGAAAAACAGTCTTATTAATGACTAACAGCCATTTTTAGTTTTTCATACAAATCAAAAGTTGCCAATAAATTCATTATTATTAGACTTTTCGAAAAATCCTCTTACAAGTAATTAGACCAGCCTGACTTACTAATGCATGGCAGGTTTTGTTAGAAGAAAGTTGTACGTCGTGTAGTGCTTAGGCACCTGGGGGGCTAATGACCTCGCCCATTTGGCGGTCGAGCGCTACGTTTAGTGATTTATTTTATTTATTTCAGAAACTAACAGTCAATATACAATAACTATTACATACATATCATATCTAGACCTATAGTTTCCTTAATCAAACATAAATTTACAAAATTAATTATCATGGAAAATTACAATAACACAGATTTAAGACTCCTCTTAAATTCTTGCAATGAGTTACAAAAAACATCCAAATCCATGAGTTTGCTGTTGTAAGCTTTACACAAACGCCTAATGAAGCTATTGCCAACGTAACGTTTACTATACTTCTTAATAGAGAAAAGATTTTTGTGAACACGAGTCCTTATATTTTTCGAGGTACCCTTAGATTAATTGATGTGATGGTTGTGTCAGGGTGTTCGAGCGCGGCGCGGGCGGCGCGGGCGGAGCGCGGCGCGGGGAGCTCACGCTGGAGGCGTCGCGGGAGGCGGCGGCGCGGCCCCGCCAGCCGCTGCGCGCGCGCCGCGTCGCCGCCACCGCCAAGAGGAAGAAGGTAACGCCGCGCCCGCGCCCTCGCCGCCACACACACACACACACACACACACACACACACACACACACACACACACACATAGCTCCCGCCGGGGCGTCGCGGGAGGCGGCGGCGCGGCCCCGCCAGCCGCTGCGCGCGCGCCGCGTCGCCGCCACCGCCAAGAGGAAGAAGGTAACGCCGCGCCCGCGCCCTCGCCGCCACACACACACACACACACACACACACACACACACACACACACACACACATAGCTCCCGCCGGGGCGTCGCGGGAGGCGGCGGCGCGGCCCCGCCAGCCGCTGCGCGCGCGCCGCGTCGCCGCCACCGCCAAGAGGAAGAAGGTAACGCCGCGCCCGCGCCCTCGCCGCCACACACACACACACACACACACACACACACACACACACACACACACACACATAGCTCCCGCCGGGGCGTCGCGGGAGGCGGCGGCGCGGCCCCGCCAGCCGCTGCGCGCGCGCCGCGTCGCCGCCACCGCCAAGAGGAAGAAGGTAACGCCGCGCCCGCGCCCTCGCCGCCACACACACACACACACACACACACACACACACACACACACACACACACATAGCTCCCGCCGGGGCGTCGCGGGAGGCGGCGGCGCGGCCCCGCCAGCCGCTGCGCGCGCGCCGCGTCGCCGCCACCGCCAAGAGGAAGAAGGTAACGCCGCGCCCGCGCCCTCGCCGCCACACACACACACACACACACACACACACACACACACACACACACACACATAGCTCCCGCCGGGGCGTCGCGGGAGGCGGCGGCGCGGCCCCGCCAGCCGCTGCGCGCGCGCCGCGTCGCCGCCACCGCCAAGAGGAAGAAGGTAACGCCGCGCCCGCGCCCTCGCCGCCACACACACACACACACACACACACACACACACACACACACACACACACATAGCTCCCGCCGGGGCGTCGCGGGAGGCGGCGGCGCGGCCCCGCCAGCCGCTGCGCGCGCGCCGCGTCGCCGCCACCGCCAAGAGGAAGAAGGTAACGCCGCGCCCGCGCCCTCGCCGCCACACACACACACACACACACACACACACACACACACACATAGCTCCCGCCGGGGCGTCGCGGGAGGCGGCGGCGCGGCCCCGCCAGCCGCTGCGCGCGCGCCGCGTCGCCGCCACCGCCAAGAGGAAGAAGGTAACGCCGCGCCCGCGCCCTCGCCGCCACACACACACACACACACACACACACACACACACACACACACACACACATAGCTCCCGCCGGGGCGTCGCGGGAGGCGGCGGCGCGGCCCCGCCAGCCGCTGCGCGCGCGCCGCGTCGCCGCCACCGCCAAGAGGAAGAAGGTAACGCCGCGCCCGCGCCCTCGCCGCCACACACACACACACACACACACACACACACACACACACACACACACACACACACACACATAGCTCCCGCATATTGGGAGGTCATATTGGCCCTTATTCTGAAGACACACTCTAAGTCTACATTTAAGTGCAGTGCATACCTCTCGCAATATTTAATAGAAATAAGATAGCAAAAATTATACATAGATTTCAAAGGAACCATAGACAATTTTAGACGGCATGTACTCACGAGCACCTCCGTCCTTCCTAAACACTGAATTTTATCACATTCAATGAGGTCGAAAATTTAACGCACGTTTCAAATGTCAAACTTTTTAACAGCCATCGTTTTTGTATTCATATTGAGAGAACGAGTCGCACTGAACTAGGGCCAGTAACTTTTTTTTAGATAATAAGATTATTTGCAATTTACTGCCACTCTCATAAAATTTACAATACACAGCAATTTTAACAATTGCTTTTTATAAACAAATCACGGCAAATGACGTCACACCACCTGATGTGAAGCGGTAAGAGTCCATATGCGAAGACAGCTAGTGTAGCTTGAAACACACTGTTCTAACCGCCTCCACCTTGCCGGTCCTAAGGGTGCCATTTCACGTCTCTTTTGAAGGAAACCATGTTATACGAAGGAAGGAACATATAATTATATCATTATATTGTTACTGTGTAAGCAGTAATACAAACTAGGCCAGCTCTGTGCCGTAATTGATTCAGTGAGCCAAATATTACTGATTTGAATAATAAAAATAAAACAGTAACTGTAAAACACCGACAAAAGACGCTTGTCTGCCGAAATTGTCTTAAAAAAAACTCATATTGTTCCCAGGATGAAATCAGCGTCGACTGTCTGGACTTCAACAAGAAGATACTCCACACCGCGTGGCACCCGCACGAGAGCATCATCGCGGTCGCGGCCACAAACAACCTGTTCATATTCCAGGACAAGTTCTAGCGGGCCAACGCCTAAATCACCCACAAGTAAGGAGGCTTCAGCTCTGGGGACTTTACACCGGCTATGTCGACATGACTACTTTGCAGTACTATATGACGCGGAACACTATCGTACAGCCTATAGTAATATGTGCCCACTTTTGACAGTTCGTGACTCTTGTTGCGGAAGTAATAAGGATGCTAATTATGTATATAGTGTTATTGCTCGCGACTGTGCGAAATTAAAAACTCACCACAAAATATTCAGTAAAGGTCGAATACTCAAACGATTCTTAAATAAGAGGTCCTTGGAAAAAATATCTAAACTAGAGAAAAAAATGATTTGGTTATGAGTTAAACATTTAAGCGGGACTTTACAGTGACGTTTGAGTGTTCCGGCGTAAGAAAAGATCTATTCTATTAAACTTTTTCTGTGCGAGTTTGTATTGCCTAGAGAAAGCTGTTCAATTTCAATGTCATGTCTGAAGTTTAAAATAATGTTACTCTGTCTAGGCTTACTTAAAATCTCTTATAGTCTGTTGTGATTTAGTTTCAATTCATTAGTATCTGTATTCACTAAACCACAATAAGTTTTAGTATCTCGTTCATTAATTTATATAACCGATACTTGTTTAAATTTCGATCTTATATTCTTAATTTTCATTTTAACATTATTATAAATGTTTGAAAAATTATTTACTTATAAAAATATCTAAACTAGAAAAAAAACAAATAAATAATGTTGAAATAGAACATTTCGACATTGTAGGGTGGACGTTAGCTTGTAACGCGAATACAGATAGACTAGAAGAATTTCACAGGGCTATCCCAAGTCCTGGGTAGCTCAGATGGTTAGAGCAGTCGGATTGTGAAAGGTCGTGGGTTCGTTCCCCGCCTCAGGACGTGAAATTTTTCCAGTTTAGATATTTCGATCATATGTTATTTCGATTAAACGTAAGGTTGATTGCGTAAATTTTAACTGTCCTAAGTTAAGTGCCATCTGAAGCCAAAATTTAGTTCTGGTGCTGGCTAAATGAAACGAAATTCTGTCTATCCTGTTCCTATTGAATTTTAATGAAAGAGATGCAAAAAAACTGTTATTTAGTTTAGTGTAACAGGAACATGAATTGAAAAGTAATTTACTAAAGGTCCTAAGCTAATTCGCTTAAATGTAAAATGTGCCTGTATGAATATTTTAGTTAAAATTGTCATCAAATACTAAGTCGCGAAAGTTACTAATATCAACACATTAAATTATATTATTATCAGTGATCGGAATAGGCTGAGTATATTAACCTACAGTTTGTAGAACAGAGATAAAAATTGGAGACTTCCCTGCAATATTTTTTTTACCCGTTAATTTACCGGATTTTTAATTACGTGAATTTAAACATCATATTATTAATATTTACCGCGTAACAAACATACAAAAAAAACGATCAAAAATAGTCGAATGAAAACCTTTTTTTTCAATTTATTAAAAATTAAGAGCCATTTGAAAAATTTTATAAGGAAGAATATTTACGCAAGAGAACTTTCTATTTAATTAATTTGATGTTTGAATTTTCGTAGTTAAAATTCCGGTAAATTATCGGTAAGGTACAAAAAATATTTTTAGGAAGTCTCCGAATTTTATCTCTGTTCTAAAAACTGTAGGTAAATATACTCACCCATTTCCAATCACTGATTATTATTGATCATATATCCGAAAAATTCAGAGTAAAAATCTTGTCCCGCTACTGAAGTATACATATTAATAGAAAGTTGTATGACGCAACGGGCCGTAAAGATCGTTATCGCTAATAGGACGGCGCTGTAAGAATAGTCCGATTAACAGTTCGCGTTCGATAACGTGTCTTTTAGTACAATCACCTATTATTGCTTAGTACGCGAACTACACAAGACTAAAACATAAGTTCCCGCCTCAGGACATGTATATTTTCTTTTCAAACGGTTTGTATATTACCAGCCAATGCTGTGCGTGGTTGTATTGACAATCTAGCCCCAGGAATTGTGTATACGCATTTGTGAATGTAAGTCAACTCGATCTTATTTTAGACTTACATGTAGCAAGCTAGTCAACTAGCAAATTTTTTGTCCACCATCTTAATTTTAAATCGCTCTAACATAAGAAGCGAGTCTTGGATGTGTCAAAGTTTAGTAACAAACTACCACAGTAGAAATGTTTATTGTTCAACGAATAATTCTCATATTATTCAAAAACCTTCACGTGAAATATAGCCATCATAAAAGTAATGAATTGTAAATATTCTTAAAATCTCAGACGGTAACATCGACAGATTAAAAAATATCTATGAATAGGTTGAGAGAGAAATGTACTTTTTGAGAACTAAGTCCTCCTTACTGTGACGGTGAATGAAGTTATCGCAACTTTAACTGTCAGTAGGGCTAGTGGTAGGCTTAATTTGTTACCTTTTTAATTGATGTTGGCCATAATTCTGTTGTGCGCCGACTGAATCTTAATTTAAGTGCTACTCTTTCATTGCAATCCAACAAGAGGAGAACAGATAGCGACGTTGTTTGACGTTTATAAAATGACGTAACGACTTTTAGCCTTATTTCAACGCACATCTAAAATTTTAATTAATCTGACGGTTCTAACCCATTCTGTCCCTTCATTATTAATTGAACTGGATTCAAACAAAGGAATACACAGAATAGCCATTTTTGTTTCTTTACTAAATAGTCTTGAGTTTGCGAAATATTGCGTCATCCATTTGCAATCGCTATTATTATTAAGCGATAGTTATCTGAGGTTGTAATGTTTTTTTACTTTTTAATTCTGGTACATATTTTTAAGTAGCTTCTTTTATCAATTGCCAATTTAATTGTAAATAAAAACTTTTTAAAATATTAGCCCAACTAAACAGTATTTTGCTAGTGTAAAGTTAAAAGTCGATAGCCACAAATAGAATTGCGCTAGAGAATGTTTCAGACTAGTCCATTTTTATTAATTAGTTACATCACATTGTGATTTTGATGCTCCTACTGACAGTTGAATTATGCAATGTTGTTGTATAATACTGCGGTATAGTGTACTATGAGTTATACATGTTGTTTTCATATTCAAAGTCGTAAGTTTAAAACTGCGTCACAAAATGCTTCCATCTGTGCAAATGTCTTAATAAAAAAGCTCACTTTGTTGTTTGTTATAGAATTAAGACACGATTCGTCCGTACGACCGTTGGTCCTTTTGCCACACAAAACGAATAAAAAAATGTTCATTTCCAAGTTGAAAGTTGCTTCCAATACACGCTTCATAACTCTTGTATACTATAACGCAGTATCTTTATCTTTAGCTAGTTAGATTATAAGCCCGTTATTTCTAATCTGACATAATTTATACGCTTTTCACACGTAAGGTTCTAAGCGATAATTAAGTATTTATTGTTCAACGAGAAAACTAAGGTGGACACCTTAATCATGTGAAATGAGATTAGTTAGGATTATCAAATGCTATATATTACGGAAGTGGTGGGCTTTGCGCGTGGAGTCGGTGACTTTAAAATAAATAAACAAATTAGATTACATTTGGCGATATCAATTTGTCTATGCTGAATTATAAAGTAACTTTTCATTGTAAAAACCAATCGCAAACACTGCATGACTATTGTTAAAAATATACACCTACACTGGGTCAGAATAGTGGTGTCATTTCTCTTTTTGCCCAGCAGTGGGACTTTGTTTTAAAGTCATAATATATTTCAAACGCAACGTTCATTACTTGGTAATACATCTGCCACACTCTTATGAGTATATCCAATTTTTTTTACCTCAACTCGTTTGATTTTGAGGATATTGAAAATAGTAAATGCTTACATATAATTATATGAACTTCCACAAAACTGTATAGATCTTTTCGTATAGTGTATGAGAGCTTTTGAATGTCTACTACTCCAATCAGAAAATAAGGTGAAACATATCTGTAACTTGAGATAACAGTTTTTGAGACTGCATAAGTCTTAGGTTAATCGCGATATCAAAGAAATGTCGAAGGTACACGTTAAACGATATATAAAAATTTCGGACACATGTTCCGTCATTTCGCGGATCTCCTACGCGATTACACGACACATTTAAGTTTCGGACACTTGTTCGTTTGGTCATTTTGTGAATGTCCCTACGCTATTATACGACACTATAAAGTTTCGAATACTTGTTCGTCTCGTCGTTTCGCGAATGTTCTACGAGATCATTCGACACATTAAACTTGCGGGAACTTTTTCGATTAGTCATTTCGCGAATATTGTACGCGATTATACGACACATTTAAGTTTAGAAAACTTTGTCGTATCGTCATTTTGTGAATGTCCTACGCGATTATACGACACACTTAAGTTTCGAACAATTGTTCATTTCGTCGTTTCTGGAACGTCTTACGCGATTACACAACATATTAAGGTTTCAGGCACTTATTCATTTCGTCATTTGGCGAATTTCCTATGCGATTATACGACACATTAAAATTTCGGGAAAGTCCTACGTGAGTATACCAATTTCCGGACCTTGTTAATTTAGCTTAATTTTTTTTTTATGCTGTATTACTGCCTTATTAATCTTATCGTTCGCCATATTAAGCGTTTCTTTAACAAGCGAATGAAATGTTTGAGCATTTAGGGTTTGTGGTTTCATGCACTATACGAATAGATTTGTGATGTCACGTTTGACATGTCAGCTATAAATAAATGACAGCTGTCATGTCACAACCCGCTTACATACGTAACCGACGGAACAGGAAACTGCCGGCTTTTATTTTATTGGCTCGTGCCTTAATTGTATGTAGTTTACTTTATTTATTATGTATTTTTTTTTGTAGTATTCGTGAAACTTTTTTTTATTCGCACACATTCGGTCGAAGCGGTGGTGTTTGAATATTTTTTTTTAATGAAACGTTTGCGTGATACTTGAATAAATTTAATATCGTTATTATTTACGTTAGTATCGTTAATGTGACGGTGGTAACCTTTAATTACAGTACGACCGCGTTTATAAAATGGCTAATTTCAAAGCATTATTTATGCGTTGTACAGGCTGGTGCCGTCAATACTACAATAAATTAATATATGGGCTTTATTATTTAATCACCAGTGATCGGAATAGGCTGAGTATATTTACCTACAGTTTGTAGAACAGAGATCAAAATTGGAGACTTCCCTGCAATATTTTTTTTACCGGTAAATTTACCGGATCTTTAATTATGTGAATTTAAACATCTTATTATTAATATTTACCGCGAAACAAACATACAAAAAAAAAACGATCAAAAATAATCGAATGAAACCTTTTTTTTAAAATTATTAAAAATGAAGAGTCATGTGAAAAATTTTATAAGGAAGAATATTTACGCAGGAGAACTTTCTATTTAATTAATTTGATGTTTGAATTTACGTAGTTTAAATTCCGGTAAATTATCGGTGAGGTAAAAAAAATATTTTAACACACTCTCCGATTTTTATCTCTGTTCTACAAACTGTAGGTAAATATACTCACCCAATTCCGATCACTGTTAATAACATAACATTGGCTCCATTATTTCATAGAAATGTCATGAAATTATCGAATATATTGACGGCTCCAGCCTGTATGAGATCGGTTCACTTTGAGTACGGTTTGTTTTCGTTCAATGTGAAACCTACAATGCGGTAGTTTTAACGTCTACTTTCAATTAGTGATCCCAATCAATACTCGTTCTGTGCGTGTGGTCTATGAACGTTGTCGTACTTTAAGCATTGTTGTAAAATTATTGAGCAGTCATTCGGTATTTTAAAAACCTGCAAGATTCGTTGGGGTTTTACAAATTCTTTGTGAGAATTAAAAAGATGTGAATCGGGGATAATCGGGCATGATATACTTACGGGATGTATTCTATGTGATGTTTAGTTTGTCATTAATTTACGTAAATATTAAGGAGTCTTGAAAACCAGTATCAAAAGTAAAATTTAAAAATGTAAATATATTAGCAAATGAATGGAGGCCTGAACAATATAAATATAGAATATTTTGTCACAACGTTTGTATGTACAGAATTATATATATTTGTACTTTAATTGTGTAAAGCTTTGCTAATAATACAAATTATGTTGAACTCAATGTATAGCTAATGAATTAATTGGTTCTTTTATTCTTTTGTTTTTGTATTGTGTTTTGTTGGCCGTTTGTCGGAGCGTTGAAAATCGCCCATTTGTACGTATATTTTCTGTCGTGTCGCCTAACTGCCTGCCTTTAAGAAAATGAATCGTTCGAATATCTTCAGGCACTTCCATAGCTTTTGTTGGTGTAAAAATTAATCTCCATAATTTCAACGTTGATTCATTTTGTATAGGATGTGTTAAGTTTTAGTTTTTTTTTTGTAAAGGGGCCGGTCAATTCCTGCATACGTTAGTGACTGACACAGTATCGCCATTGAAGCTGAGGGTTATTAATATAAGTATAAAAAAATAAGTGTGATAAATAAAATTGCCTTTGCAGCTATGTTTTGATTAAAATTTTGCTTGTTGAGCAATAATAGTAAACATAGGAATTGACTACGTCCCCTACGAGATATCATTGTAAAAATATATAGAAATGTAGAATAAAAGCAAAGACAGCGTGTATAGTGAGCGTGTGCGAGTGTGCGAGAGAGAGACTGGCGATGCGTGCGCGTCTTAATTTAAGTCTAGTTTATAGTTAGGCAAAAACTGTGAACGCAAATGCCGTGCAAGAAAAATCAGTTTTTTTTTCTTTACGAGGGATCAACAGAGGTTTGCTTGTTATATGTGATATGTCGCAATAAGCGGTGTGTTAGTGTTATGGACAAAATTTGTATGTGAGGATAGGCATAAGTCCGTTTGAATATCGGCGGGGCGCGACCTCTTGTGGTTGGTTGTTGACAACGAAACAGGCGAGCGGCGCGCGCGCCTCAATTCGGATGTTTATTAACTAAAAAGATTATCCCATCTAATACCCGCTGGCTGTATATGCAGCATAAACAGCGTTAATAAGCAACGAATAATTTAAATGTGGAGTAATCTTTTTATCTTCAGCTCAAAATGAACACATACATATGGGCTCAAATATGCTAAAATTTCTGTATAATGTTACACGAAACATCTCGCGCAATTTGTAAGTACTGAGATATTGTATGTGCGGTCGCGCATTTTCTGGATTGGTCTGCAAAATAAATTCATAAAAAAATATACTGTACGCATTTTGATCTCGTTTTTTATTGTTTTCAATATTTGATCAAGTCATATACACATTATCGATTGCTAAATGTATTTTTGTAATGTTATTAATTTTATCAGCTTTTTGCGCTTGCGCAGACGTCATTTTAGAAGTGATTTATCCAGAAGTGATCGTGATAGTACATTCATATAAAAAAGCATTCGACACTATTTCGACCGTTGATAAAGCAGAACAAATGTAATGTGTTGAGAGCTTAAAAAATTATCGGGTCGGAATTTTCAATGTAGATTGCTTTACAGTACAAACCATTCAAGTACTTGTTTGTCTGAAGCTCGATTTTATTTGTTTTAGTGACACTAGATTTCACTGACTAAAATTTAATTACAGTATACGTCTTTTTCCGTCAAATAACACATTTTCAAAAGTTTGGTTTTATTTTAGACTTAAAATTAATGCGATAAAAAGTATTTTTGAAGAATATTTTAAAAATAATCTATTGCACCGAAGAAAGTGACCCTTACAATACATATTTGCCATAACGATTTCGTGAGAAAAAGACGTAGATACTGTAATGAAATTTCTCTGTGGCTAATCTACGAGCGTTGCAGGCAGATTAGGGCCTAAGCTATTATTGTTTGGGTATTGTGCAAAGCGAGATGTGTACCGTAAGTTAATCGTCGTTGTGCCATGTCGCATCGGGTCGGGGCGCGAGCGCTCGCCGCAAGGTAATGAGTTGTTGTTGAATCCAAAATATTTCCTATAATATAAATTTTTATATCTGATCCTGATGTTTTATTTTCAACGGTATTTGGTTAAGCATAAAATACAAGTATTGTAAGTACATGAACTGTAAAAGTTGCACTATCAAATCCACATTTATCACAAATGGAGCAAGGTTCTTGAGGCATTACGTTTTTGTTTGTATTCGTATGGAAACAATCATTTTTTGAAATCGTATTCAGTTCATAATGTCCAATTGGTCATTCAGAGCTTTGGACATTTTGAATCTGTTGTATTTGTGTCTCCAGAATTGGGGCCCAATCAGACATTGGGCCTAATTCTGGAGACACACTTGTACTAGGGCCATCATAAACTGAATGGAAATTTTGTATACTCAGATTGGTCCTTTGAGCCGGATCTCAGGGAACTAAGGGAAAACGGCGGTGTTTTTGTGCGGTGCCCACAAAATCAACACTAGAGATATTTTGTATTGTTGAGTAGACACCGAGGAATTAGATTTGCTCCACACACGGAGCTCAATGGAAAACAAAGCAACGAAAAGAAAAAATCAATATTAAAAAAAACATTTATTTATAAATACCCACAAATCACATAACTATTATCACGAAATCCTTAACATTACGGCAATGTTCTTAACGATTTGGTTAACAGTTTTATTCAACTATTTTAGCCGGGATAACTCCTTTGGCTGTGGTCCATAATAAACAGAGCCCTGGCACAGTCGAGCATGAAACTGAACAATTTGACACAGTGAATTCTCACCGAATTATTAAACTATACGCTAAGTACCTTTTTTTTAAAACTTAACGGGGTAACTCTTGACGTGAGTAACTCCACCTGATGCTAAGTGAAGATAAGGCCGACGATGGAAGCGATCTACTCCCGGATTCCTCAACCATAGAGGAACTGGCTATCTTACATCTACCTGCCGGAACACAACAATGCCGTTAACACTATTGCTATGGCGGCAGACTTGGGTAAGATGGTGGTAGCTAGCCAGGCGGACTTAATAAAGGTTCGGTGGTCTCAACCACTAGACTTGAATACATACAGGGTGGTGTCGTCAATACGACAATTATAACATGGGCTATATTAGTTCAAATGGTTTGCCACTTTCAAAAACATCTTATTCATTTGATAATTTCATGACTTTTCTATGAAATAATGCAAGTGGCAAAGCATTTCTATGAACTAATGTAGCCCACTTGTCAATTTACTGAATTGACGCCTGACGTCACTACTATGTATAGTTGGTATAGTGGCATATCTATGCTATGAATATCTGTTTCCCTGCTGCCATAATCAAAGGATTAATTGCTTTTAAAACTTTATTTTCGGTAGTGATAAATTATAATCTTTTTTTCTTCATTATTCTTAAAAGTGTGAGGTCTACTAGGGCTCTGTCGTTATTCCATGAGTTCTTATTGCATTAAACACATAAATTAATAATCCTTGTGATGATCGCTCGAAATTTATTTGTGCAATGTTTACATTTCAATAGGTAAGTACCACACAATTGTTTGTTTTATTCAATTATGCACCTACACTTATTTGTTTGTGTTTGCAACCAAGGCTGTACATAAGTTCTCAAGTAAATAGGTACACACGACGCCACATAAAATGTAACAGTTGTACTACGAAAGCCGCCTCTATTACGAACGCATTAAGGGCGATCTCAAGGTCAAACATCACGCTTGATGTGCTGTCGACTGTACTATCTTAAGAGCGTGTATACACAGCTTTTCAATTAATTTAAGTCCAAAATATTGGATACAAAGAAACCGGTTCGTATGAAACTTTACATGCATACTTTTTTAGCTTTGCATAGAAACAAAAAATCACCAATAATTTGACTTTTAGAAAAGTCCTCTGACAACTATCTTATTTAGACTAGCCTCACTTATGCACTGCAAGTTTTGTTACAATCGGTCCGTTCGTTTTCTGAAAATTTGTATGAAAAGCCGTGGGAACGCTCATAACTTTAAGAAAATAATTACATTTAGCATATCTTCAAAAAAACCCCTTACTAGCATAATAATAAGTTTGGGTTTTTAATAAATATAAAAGAGCCATAAAATTATAGTAGATAAAAAGCACGTACACAGCGATGCTAGACTTTTACTTTTCCTACAATCGGTTCATTATTATACGGCCTATTATACGTCCCGCTGCTCGGCACAGGCCTTTCTATGTGGAAGTAACACATAACTCTCCCACCTCGGTTGTACCGAATGTGTAATTTATAATGCTTCATTAAAAAAACACATGACCAATTTAAAAACCCTAGGTATTACAGGACATTGTTGGTCAGTTTTTAAATAGTAATGATGGTGATTCAAATAATAAAGTCATAAATGTTCCTTAAACAAGTTGCTGTGTAGAGCTAATTGTGATGTTTTAAAAATAAAATAATTATATTTATGTATTAGCAGTAATATACTGCAATACTTTCAGTGTAAGTAGGTAACATATAGTTATAATATAACGTATTATTCATCCTTTTCAACAAACTAATGGATAAATTAGTTTATGTGGATACCATTAAATTGTATTCATAAACTTTTGGTTAATACCTACATACAGTCGTAATTCATGTTGTTGCATAAATAACTAACGATTTTCGTATTATAGAAGATACATTACAAATGTATACATAAAATACACAATCCAGAGAGATAAATCTTAATAATTAAATATATTCTATTACTATCATTTCCTCTACTTAGAAACTACCCTCGAAGACTTTCTAAATTATGTATTAAATGTGACAGCTATATATACAAAAATACATTGAAATTATTCTCAATTTACAGAATCAAGTTCTTATGAATTATTTTAATATTTTTGTAAACAAATTATGCTGACTTCTTTTATTTTATATTAATAATATTCAAGCAAATAAATGCAAATCATAAGCATACTATTTTTTTAAATAAGATGTTTTTTGGATATCTCTTTAATAATGTAATTACCTCAAGTATGCACAATATGCCACCAATCACGCGCGTGACATGTTTCTATAATAGAAATCCCATCTAATTAATACAGGCAAGTGTAAATCTAGGTTTTCTTATATTTAAGTCGTAAAAAGCACAGCGCTAAAGTGACCACAGTCCACGCCAGGGTGACGAGGAACCCGTGGTAGACGGAAGGCTCGGTGATCGAGTATCCTTTCTCCATGATGTCTCGTAAGGACTTTGATGGTATGGTGAAGGGGAGTATCATTGCGATGATGCGAAGGCCGGTGGACATGCCTTCTAGAGGCCAGAGGATGCCTATTAGGACAGAAAAAAATCATTAGAAAAAGTAAGTATCTTTTACAGGGTTACTTTTAAATTTGGAATTAGTCAGCCATACGGCATTTTAGTATTTGACATTTTTATGTATTAGCAAAGTGGCGATTTTAATTTTAACTTTGGTGTAAGTTTTGTAATATTTAAAATTAGATATGACATTTTAGTAAATTTCAATTTTTCTTTATAAAAGAAATTATAAAATCGTATAATTAAACACAGCTCATAAATATCAAAAATAGAATTGGTTTTGGCAAAAAAATATCCTAAATATTTGAATTAGAAATTGCAGTATTCCTGTCTCTTTCTGAAACAACATTTTTTTAATGATTTACAACTTTTGATGATAACAAACCCGCCAAAGATATGTATTGCGGCTGTGTAATGTGACATAAAAGTTTATATCGGATCTTCTTGTCTAACACGCAACTTTATGTGGTTGTAGGTAAGCCAGGTAGTTATTCATCAATATTTTTCCAAAATTCTTTCAGTTTTGTAAACTGTAACTGGAAAATTAATTTTAAAACCTTAAAAAAAATGATGCATAATTTTCATGGTGTGTCGGCTGTGTTCGCCGCATTGCCAGCTATGTCCATACATTTTTTATTTATCTAACTAATCATACGTACGGCCCGTCTGACGGGATATTTAGCAAAATTCAATATCTATAGCTTATTACAAAACCAGGTCTAAAATTAGTCCATATACAGGGTGGTGCCGTCAATACGACAATAAATTAAAACATGGGCTGTATTAGTTTATAGAAATGGTTTGCCACTTTCAAAAACATTGTATTCGTTTGATAATTTCATGATATTTGTATGAAATTATATAACATTGGCTGCATTATTTCATAGAAATGTCATTATCAAACGAATAAGATGTTTTTGAAAGTGGCAAACCATTTCTAATTTTCTGTGCACTAATGCCTATGTTTTAATTTATTGTCGTATTGACGGCACCACTCTGTATAAACCTAGATGCCATAATCTTTATTTGGTACCTAACTATATGCCTTTATTAACAAATATGAAACAGCCAGAGAACTAAACCAATGAACGGGGCAGGGACTTGTCCCCTCAGTAATCAACGTAACAGTGTAACACCTGATATTTGGAGGGCTTGCAACGCGTAGAATCCTCGGAATTATAGGCGTTATAGGCAATGGAAACTACCCTTACATTAGTGAGCCGTATGTCATATTCTTATGTGTATATCACTGTTGCCTGATGAGGTACATACCACACAGCAAGATCATCGGATAAAAGCTTCCAGTCGCGACGAAGAAGGACATGGTGTAGCTGGAGCAGTATATTGAGAGCAGGAACCCGTAGCACATGCCGCAGACGCCCTGCATAAACAGCAGGATCCCGCAGGTTATCAGGGAGCCTTCGGACGGCAGCCCGTAGCCCAGGAATGCTAGGGCCATCATTTCTGCTGTCTGTGAAACGGATTACATAGGTAGGTGTATATTTTAAATATTAGCAAGGATGATAGAAGTATCGTAATTAGTAATAGTAATAGCACTAGCACAACCAATCGAGTTGTGCATCTTTTGAGATGAAATTATTTGTACAAATCATTTCATCTCTTTCTACCTTTCTGTCTGTTACGTCTCGAACGGGCAGTTAAGATTGTTGCTTGGATTCAAATCCCGGTAGGAGAAAATGTTTGTATGACGAGTACGAGCATTTGTTTACGAGTCATGGATGTTTATTTAGTATATTTGTAATATTTATACAGGGTGGTGCTGTCAATACGACAATAAATTAAAACATGGGCTGTATTAGTTGATAGTATAACGATAACATAATAAGAATAATATAACATTAGCATTGGCTGCGTTATTTCATAGAAATGTCATGAAATTATCAAATGAATACGATGTTTTTGAAAGTGGCAAACCATTTCTATCAACTAATACAGCCCATGTTTCAATTTATTGACGTATTGACGGCATCAACCTATATAAATATTATTATCAATATTTCTAGTATCCATAATACAAGATGATATCGTAATGATGCTTACTTTGGGCTAGATAATAGGTGTGAGTGTATGGATATTATTATTATTATCTCCATTGATTGCTGATAAGTATTACCTGAGGAGCTCGGTGGCGTAGTGTTTTGAGCGCTCTGGTTTCGATCACGAAAACAAAGCAACTTTCGCCATGGTTGGTCCCTGGATGGGTCAATCAAATTTATAATCTTGAGCTCCTCCGTGCTTCGGAAGGCACGTTAAGCCGTTGGTCCCGGTTGTTACTGCAACCGCTTTAACCCACCAACCCGCACTGGGCCAGCGTGGTGGTGTTATGGCCCAAACTTTTCATGTGTTTCTGCCATGTAGGAAGGCCTCTGCCCAGCAGTGGGACGTATATAGGCTGATGATGAGTATAACCTGCACGACGATGACGGCGGCCTGCAGCGCGATGTGCACGTTGAGCATCTCGCGCGCGCGCACGCCCGCCACCGCGCTGCGCTCCCACACGCCCTCCAGCCGGTCGCCGATCATCAGCGTCGACGTCACCACCGCGGGCAGGAAGAAGATTATGCTGCGGGAACATTTGTGGTTTTTCACACATATTTTTGGAGAAGAGGAAACAAAACTTTGTTAAACCTTTTGACCGCCCCAGTCGGATTTATAAGAGCCTATTCACCAGTCCACGTGGCTTTTTTTTACGTTTTTATAGGTACTAACGCAAATGAGACATAGGTACTGCTAACGCCCACACGACGCGCGACAAGTGAACAGGGTTACCTATCAGAAGTTCGAAAATTTTCACCGAATTTCTTTTAACCGAAAACTTTTCCACTATTTTCGTTCAGACTTTTTTAAATCGTCGTAATTTTTTAAAAGGTTTACCAACAACTTATGCACTATTGCTTTCCAAATTAATCTATTTTATAATAAGAGCTAAGTACATAGGTAAACACCACTTGCATTACACAATAACAAGACTAAGGAGTACTAGTGAATCATAAATAGTGCTATATTAACAATAGAGTGGAAGGTGAATGAAAGGGAGTACAATAAACTAAATAATAATAATTCCACTGTATCAGTTAATATTATCATTTGGACTTTTACGTTACTCAGATGTTTCATGCTCGAAAAACTTTTTACCGAAGTTATGCTTGACCGAAATTTCTTCACGTATTAACATAATCATTTACAAACTACTCACGTGATCATAATCCCTGGAGCCATGAACCATACCATCTGAGTTTCCATCTTCCCGTATATTGGATCTTGGAATCGAACCGGCATCTGTAAGATATTCGTAACAAATTAGATTGTATATTGACAATTTTAAAACCACCTAACTTGCATGATTTTTATTTCGTTCATATGGATTTTTAACTTTTTCTATTAATTCTAATTAATTTGATTAAATAAAGTCCGAGTGTGAAAATGAATCAGCACTGTTAAAAAAAAGTAAAACAATTGACATAACCACAAACATAGGTAATAACCCTCAAATTAACAAATTGTTAGTGAAATCGTCCTAAAGATTTCGATAAATATAAATAATAAAATCTAAATTTCTATAAGTAATAGGTTCAGTGACACTTATAATTTAGTAAATAAGAACCTACTTAATAAATAAATTATGTGTTATCATTTATCATAGATCAGTTATGAATAGAGTTAAACAATTCGCTATTGTTTGTTAGTTGAAAATAAGATAATATATAAAAATTAACATTACACTGGCAGTTCAGTTCATGTGTTACCTTCTTAGACATTGCTCTTTGATGGGTTTCTGAAAGTTTACATAGATAATAATGATGGAAGGTATAGTAGGTAGATACTTAGTTATGTTTGTCCTGGAAATTCGTTACAAATATGTATTAAAAGGATAATATAAATAGAAAATAACAGCTCATGAATTATGTGATTAAGCAAAGTCACATGTTAAAAATTATTAACACTTTAATGTATTTCTCAACTAGACACGATAAGTATAGTAATTGTCTCAAATGGACACGAGAAAAGAAAACTTTCTTTGCTGCTTTACAACAGGTAGATTGAAGTAAGTAAAAAAATAAGTTTATAAACAGGTTGTAAGAGGAACTCTCTCAAAAACTAAGGCAGATGTCAATGCTGATTGTCCTAAGCTTAGCACGACTTATTGAAAGAAAAAATATAAATTGTGAGAAAACATCAGCTATTTTAGTATAAATTGTAGTTCTTGCACCATCTGTTTGTATTAAAAAGTTGTTTTTTTCGCGATTTACAATTTTTTTTACATAATGTGTTAAAGATCGCTAGCACTGCCATCTACTATTTTTTACAAGTGTGTTCCGTCTACACACTGTACGTATAGTGACGATTTGGAATCGTGTCTAGTTGGAATACATATTATACCTATCAAAGAATATACAACAGTAAGCGATATGTGTGTTATTACAAACAGTTGATTGAAGAGGTTAATAAATGCGTAACGTAAGTTGAGTTTTGCCATAATGAATCTGACTTTATCTTAGCTAATTAAAATATTTCAATTTTGAATGTACCTGTACTATGTCTTCATGTCTTCCACATGCCTTCATTGTTCTCTTTGTAAAGCTGCTGTAGGTTTTAAAGAGTTGCCTCTTTACGAAGTTAGTTATTTGGTGACCTGAAAATTTTAGTTAATCGACTAGTTGAAAACGAGCTACTCAATATTTACAGTACAACATAATGTAAGAGATGGTTGGAATCAAACAATAAAATTCATCATTATTGACCATATCGATCTGTCATGTATCGCATCCAATGTTATAAGTTATATTGGGCCTGATTCTGAAGACACACTCTAATTCCAAATTTAACTTCAGTATATCTCTTTCTCGCAATAGGACTGTAATAGGAAAAAGATAGCAAGAATTTGTTTAGAGCTGACAATTAAATTTAGATAGATTTCAAAGAAACTACAGACAATTTTAGACGGCATGTACGGAGGTACCTCCTAAACACTGTATTTTATCACTTTCAGTAAGGTCGAAAATTGATAGCACATTTCTAAATGTCAAATTATATGACAGCCATCCTTTTCGTATTCATTTTGAGAGAAAGAAATGCACTGAACTTAAATTTTGACTTAGCATGTGTTCTCCAGAATTAGGGCCGTTGTTTTGGTCGATCATAAGTAGGTTCCTAGATGTTATGAAACTCACTGCCAACATCGACCCAAACGCTAATGCTGCTCTCCTCTACGATGTCATCGTCTACCTCCCCTTCCCGTAGCCGGGCTGCTAAAGCTTCACTGAAATTACGATGGAAGTGTAGAGCTCCGTACAGCTTGCCAGTAGACACTGCTTGCTTTGCTTCTTCTGTGTTGTTGTATGGTATCTAGTGAAAAATAAGACTAGGTTTTTAGATAACATTTGCTTAAAGAGAATTCTTATTAGTAATATTCGAAGGTATTTTTTTGTCACATTTTTTATACAAAGCATGGCAAATGACTCATCACCATAATCGTGAAGTGGTAAGATGAGTCCATATGCGAAGATAGCTAGTGCAGGTTGAAACCCACACGATTTTAAAAAATAAAGTGAAGAAAAAAGAAATGGATTTAAATATTTTTAAAATTCTAAGACGATAAATAGTACACATTATTTCCATTTCCAGGAATCTTCCGGATTCGAGGCATTGCAGCATTGGGAAGATATTCAAATTAGGATCAATTCTAAGACACCACTTGCACTTGCCTGGGATAAATCCTTCTTTTTCATTTCTTCTAGGAACCAACAACTGAGCATGTACTGTTCACACGTGTCGTCTTCTTCTATCCTCGTAATTGGTTGTAGACTACTATTTCTGCATATATCTAAACCCACTGCAAAGATAAAATTAATGATAAGTATTCATTTCTTCGTATCACATTGTCAATCTTATATCATAGCTAATGTATTCGAAGCCGCTACAAAAGTATAGGAACAATTAGTTTGAGCAGAATTATGTCGGTCGATTATCTGTGGGCCCACACAATTTTTGATGTTGAATAGTTACCAGCATTGCAACTTCAAATGTGAATTCTATTGAAGAATAATTACGTGGTGAGAAGGCAGCTTCATCGTTGACTACAGCAAGTTGTAGACCGCGGGGATCCTGGCCAACTGCTGAGAAGAAAGCCACTATCTGGATGATGGGGAACAGGATCGAAAACATCAGCCCGCTGTTGAACGACAATTGAGTAATCAGTAGTTGTACTCAAAGAAAATAAACAGAAACTCAATAAATACACATGTTAGTAAAATTATAACAGATGTCACTTGGTAAATTAAGACTTTCATATCTACTTAGATTTTTAAATAGTTATAAATACTTAATAAGTTAAATAAAATAAATTAAAATAAATACTTAATTTTCTGTTTATAGTCCTACATCTAAATATTTAAATTTTTGCCAGGTCCGTTCTGGACACGATTTCATACCGACACGAATTAGTTTAATGTAAATAATTTGGCGATAAAGTTGATTTATTGAAGAAAGTATTACCTCAAAAGATTATGAAGACTCAAACTCAAACTTTTATTGCACCATAATGTTACAAAATAGGTATTAAGACTTACCCAGGATGCCTCGCGAACTGTTGAATACCCTTGATAAATACTGCTTTATACCTCGACTTTGCTCTACGGCTACGGTCTTTTGATGTCTCTTTTTTAGTGAGTACCTAAAATGAAGCGCAAATACAAATATTGTTTTATGAAGTTTACTGTAAAATCAGTTGTATGTAAAAGTTAAATATATTTTAGGTAAGTTCAAGTTCAGCTGCCAAATCATAACCTTTCTCAATTTTTAACTGACGTCAACAGAAGGAGGAGTTTATCAATTCGGCTGTATGTTTTATACGTTTGTAAAATTTTTTTTTAATTGAAAGAGTATGCTTTTAGATTGGTCACATAGAAATTTAATCAAAATCGATTTAGTAGTTTAGTTTTTAAATCAAAATAGCTAACTGGAATAATTAAATCGTCAATGTAAGTATTGCGATATTGCGGATTTTTCCTTTTCCGTGACTTTTCAGTGGTACGATACGATAGTCAGAAACGCTATCAGTCACCCAGCTAGCTTTGACATCAGAAAGTTATCACTTAAAAGTGTGAAAAAAAAATTAAACAAAATAAAAACCGACTTCAAAACACTAAAAAGTAAAATATATTTTTTGGAGTTGGTGTCAAATTGTTTTCGGCTCTTATTTTCATTCAGCAGCCGACAGTGCGCTTACTGTCGCGATTGTAGACAGCAACAGATTTGAGAAGAGCTATAATGTGTTGTATTGTTTACTTACGTCTGTACTACTGGTAACGATGTTGAAGTCTTCCCGCGACTGGTAGCAGCTGTCGTTTGAGACGCTTTCCGGGATCAGGTCGGGAGATGCCGTGAGTGCTGCGAATAAAATAATGACAATAATTTTCTTTAAAATTTGGGTGAAATTATCATGTTTGAAAGACATTAAGAATAATGTGTACACTTGAAACAAGACATTTACTGCTGTGATCGGATCAATCAATTATTCGATTTCAATATGGTTGTGTTTGTATAATTTAGATAACAACAAATATGACTGATCTTGATCTTACCAATAAAAAAAACCTTTGCAGCTACTTACTAGATCTCGCGCAAATGCTGGTAATAGATACAAATTATATGTCGTCTACAACAACACTCATGATTCAACACGTTTTCAGTGTTCAGTACCTACTTACAAAACTTCGAATACGGGCAGAGAATTTGTGTGTTCTCCTTCCTATAACATGGGGTCCTTCAAAAGAGACGTGAAAGGCACCTTGAAGGCTGGCAAGGTGGAGGCGACTAGAACAGTATGTTCAACCTGCACATGACACTGTCTTCGCATATGGACTCTTCTTACCGCCTTACATCAGGTAATGTGACGGTGTGTCAAGTCATTTGCCGTGCTTCATTTTAAAAAAACTTTGCTATTGCTGGACATAGGCCTCCCCCAAAGATCTCCAAACTGTAAACCGATCAGTTTGGAGATCTTGCGCTGTCTGCATCCCTTAGCTTCCCGCGACCCTCCCCTCCCACTGACCCTCAGATCGTCGGTCCACCTTGTGGGAGGCCTACCAACGCTGCGTCTCCCGTAACGCGGCCGCCACTCGAGGCGCTTTCCGCCCCAACGGTCGTCAGTCTTTCTTGCAATGTGGCCTGCCAACTAGAGGCTCGCAATTCTTTGGGCTATGTCGGTGACTTTAGTTCTCCTGCGGATGTCATCATTTCTGATTCGATCACGAAGAAAACCCCGAGCATAGCCCTTTCCATTGCCCTTTGGATGACATTGCGCTTTCTTATGAGGTCCATTGTAAGCGGCCACGTCTCAGTTCCGTAAGTCATGCTATCATACATTATGAAATAATAGTTGTAACTTTTAATAATGGTTTTGTTTGGCACTTACTGGGCCTCCGCCTCGGTAGCTCGTGCTGTCTTATCGCAAGCTTCAAGAAGACATCTTCTAGGGTGTCGCAGTCGAACTTGCGTAGCAGCTCCTCGGGGGAGTCTTCAGCCAGGAGGTTTCCGTCGCGAAGTAAGCCGATCTGAAAGGAAACCATATTCACATTTTAATGTTTTTGATGACTTTAAACGCCTACTTTATTGTAACAATTACAAATAAAGAAAGAAAACGATGAAGAAGATGACAAACAAGCTGACGGCTCACCTGATGGTAAGCGGTTACCGCCGCCTATAGACACCTGCAATTACAAGGGAAAATTACTTGATATTGCAGGTGCGTTGTCATCCTGAGGCCTAAGATTACACTAAGTATTGAACTTTGGGAAAATTCAACTAAGTAAGTATGGTTTATTTAACTTTAATTTTAGCAGTAAGTGATCATCAAGGTGGTGGTGATGAGATGTCATACAGGATACAGGTAGCAGGTTATGGACTCGATTCTGAATACACGTAAGGTCGCGCGATTTCAGAGGCGGAGATGGGTTGTGAGAAGGGGGACTTTAGTCTTTTAAGCTGTTTGTTAACAGCTGTTGCGATGTGCTCAGCACCCGTACCACCATCTTTTATCGCGATCCAGTTTAGGACCTAAACTGAGTAGATTCGTTAATTCGTACTACGACGCTATCTATCACTATGACAGAGATGCAGTTTAGGAACCAATACTGAACCGAGCGGAATATGAATCGCTTTTATAAAGATGGTGGTAAGGCCCCAGCGCTTCTTGATTTTTAACCCCCGACGAAAAAAGAGGGGTGTTATAAGTTTGACGTGTCAATACTCAATCATTTATTGCAACCATAATGTAGTACATAGATGTTACACATAATTATACAGATCAGATTATGGACCCTGTCGGGCATCTGTCTGTGTATCTGTGTTTCTGTCTGTGGCATCGCAGCTCCTAAACGAATGGACCGATTATGATTTGTTTTTTTTTGTTTAAAAGCTGACGTGATTAGGAACGTGTTAAGATATAATTTTTTAGGATTAGTTCAGGCGTTTGATGACTATCAGCTCATTTTCTGAATGATAAAAGGGATCAACTAACTTTTACAGAGCCGATTAGTTTGAAATTCGGTGTACGGTCACTTTGGTGACATTCCCATGACATACTAACCTTGAGCTGATCCTATTTCATCAAAAAATCTGCGGGATGCTTAATACTTCAGAAACTTACAGCAAATATAGGTAGCGTGTTTTGGACTCATAAGAATAGTCTCAATGAGGCAGTGTGTTAGATAGATGATTAATGAGGCCGGGGGTTAGGTACTTTAAATTTTTTATTTTATATTTTACAGGGTGGGACACGCGTAAGTAGTAGTACTGCCTTTGTTACAGGTGTCTTAGAAAAATGACTCCACTGATGGCTAGAGGTTAGCGTACCTTGATCCGTCAAGCGGCGTTAAACCTCTGGAGGTCTAATTGAACGGATTGGTACGATAACCTCTTACCATCAGGTGAGCCCGAATTCTTGTAGTAACGCCTGTTGTATAAAATACATGTTTCCCAACAGACCCAATCCATCTGAGTACCCATTTGGTAAAGTTAAAAGAATAGTTTCCATTAGTCTAATCGGGCATCTGTTTTGCAATGATTTATCAACTATTTGCAAGAGAGTCACAGTGTATATTAACGCAGCAGTGTATCGCAAAAGTGTTTTTTTGAAGATTTTTCGTAGGTGATGTTGCAACGCATGAGACTAAGCGATTTTTTAGCGTAGGCAGGTTTTTCAGCTTAAAGTGTTCAGCTACTTCTGTGGTCGACTGTACATATATACCGACTGTGTGAAACCACGTGATAAATATATAATTGTACCTAGTTTTGATCCGTTTATTTTGATTACGAAAAATATTTGGTATTCACCAAATTGTCACCACCAATTTTTCCTATACGCTTTTATCTGTTGAAGTCCGTGACTGACTATACGCATGCAATTGCCTCTTAATAAGTTACATAATTATGAAGTTAAACGTATCTTGTGACATAGATATGATAACGTGAAGTAGATACCTACATCTGTCAGTGCGTAAAATATTGATCACCACTTATTCGTCTCATTTTAAACAAAGCCCTTCGCATTCCGAGTCATTTTTCTTCGTTGCTTCCTGAATCCGTTAAACAGTTTAGGGAAATATTTCCCCCTAGCAAAAAATGCGCGTCTCTGACGCTCATGTTCAACAAAGATGGATTTTTTTTAACTAATCGTGATTCGTGTTCGTGCGATTATAGCACCTAATTTTAGACATAGCGCGAACAAGAGATTTTTTTTAGGACGACGCTTACAGCGATGTATGCCGTCAGGAGGAAAGCACCTCAAAATCTTGATTAAATTCACACGTAAGATAATGCTGACGGTCACCCATCTTGGAAATTGATCACAAAAAATTTTGAAAACTTACTTTTTGTTATGTACACAAACAAAAAGTAAGTTTACTTGTACTTATTATAGACAAGGCCTTGAAAAATTGACCCATTATTACGACGTGCCGTTGACTCAATACAATTTTGCAACTCAGTTCTGTTGGGACACTGTGACAATCGTGCAATTGTAATCGAGAACTCGATAATGATCGGCATTGATCGACAGCTTCCGCTCGATTTAATTACTATATATAGAAAAAAGGTGTTTTTTTCTTAAGAATTTTTTAATGATATGAATGAGCTAACGTCTGCCTTCCTTAACTAATTTTATTTAAAATGCTGCTGGGAACTGACAAACTACGAAGTGTTAGATAAGGTTACATTAAGTTATTTTTGTATATCACCTTACCACCAGCCTATACACCACAGCTGGACACATGCCTTCATAAATGGGAGAAACACATGAGGAGTTACAGGCCATAACACCACCATGCGGGCCCGATGCGGGTTGGTGGGATAACGGCCTGGCCACGACATCACCGCACGCTCTGTGTCTCGCGTCTCGGCAACCACTGCGCGCTGTCTCGATGTCGGCCTCGTAGCGCGTCGTCGTGACCGCGCAGTGGTTGCCGAGACGACCCGCTGCCGCCGCCGCTGCCCGTTCTCGTGACCAGGCCGTAATGCATAAGGGATGATTCTCATTAGACCGGGCCGTGCACGGGGTGGGCCGTGTACGTGTCCCGGACGTGGCCCGGACGTTACACACATTTTGTATGAAGCAATTTATATTAGACCGCGTCCCGTCCGGGCCCGCTCGACGCTCGTCTACACCACGCTTGCTTCATACAAAATGTATATCTAAATCCGTGCCCTGTCCGGGCCCCGTGCACGGCCCGCTCAAATGAGAATTATCCCTTGCTTTACGTGTCTTCTGAAGCACGGAGGAGCTCACGATTACAATTTTGATCGGGGGTTCTTGGCGAAAGTTGCTTCGTTTTAGTAAAATGGCTACGTTACCGACGTTTTTGTGTATAGTGTCATGATAATTAAGGCGAAAATAGAGCTGACTCGAATTGTTTTATAAGATAATCCCCTTTTTATCGACAGAGCAAATGGACTGTTGTCTGCTACTTGATGACAGATATCAGAATATAGGCATATTGATAAATTAATACTTGGTATGTATAGTCACGAGCAAAAATATGTACCTATTTTGACATTTATTTGAGCATCCTTATCACCTTTGCAATAAAAGTAATAACTTTTCGTAAGCGTCTAAATCGAACTCAGGATACAAGATTAAAAGAAAAAGTAGGTGTTTCACCTTGTGCGCCTGCTTCGTTTCGTCGATGTAATGTGTGGTGATTATGACAGTGGTGCCGCCTCTCGCCAGCTCAGATAAAAACTCCCAGATTCTGAAAAAAAAAATTTAATTTTTTATTTTTATTTTTTTAAAACCCTCTTATCATCACTATTCGGTATCATTAATGTATCAATAGCTATACGCTAGGCTGTGGCTGAGTTTATCGAGAAATTCGGTAAGATTAGTAGACTTTGTCGAGAGATCGATAAACCGAGTTCTGTGCTACCGAGATCGATTAACACTCGATAAACGACCGTTTTGTCGAATTTTAATGTCAATTTAGCTTATCGATAGTTCCATGCTCGTACCACAGGTCTGAGAAACTTTTAATGTAAAAATATTGGCAAAATTACATACGGCCAACGGTTATGGTGAGCAACTACCATAGAAATAGCTATTATTTGTATAAAATGGTAGCCAGTGTAATTAGTGGGCATAGAAGGCATTTCATCTTAGGCCTCAGGTCAGTATTGTCATCCTGACTAGCAAGTGATTTTGCCTTGCTATTGCAGGTGCCACTTACTACCAGGTGGACCGTCGGCTTTTTGTCATTTACTTGTATACAGCGTGTAAGTGGAATGCTCTGGAAAACGAAGGCAGTGCTAGGTCAGATGCTTAGGGAGGTGTGCGCTATATACAGAGTGGTGACATGGGCTATATTAGTTCATATAAATGTTTTGTAACTTTTAAATACTTACGTCTTATACATTTGATAATTTCATGACATTTCTATGAATTAATAGTATAATATTCGCTGCATTATTTCATAGAAATGTTAAAAAATATCAAATGAATAAGATGTATTTGAAACATGTTTTAATTTATTGTCGTCACCGCCCCGTAGACTCCTAGGCGACCTATCGATCCCCTCTCCTTGAATGCTGACTTGGGTCGCGATAGGTATTGTCCCAGGCCCACGGCGCTGGAGTTCATTGGGCCTTGGCTAGCGTTCACTGGGCCTTAAATGACCACCCGGGGGAGCTGAACGCGCTGGGGGTGTCGCCATACCAGCGGCCTAGACAGGGCAGGCAAGGGGCGAAGAGGGGTCCGTCGTGACATCCCGATTACCGGAGAGCGGAAGAGAGATCTGAGACTGGCCAAAAAGGCGAAGAAACCGAGAGTAAGAGAGGTAACAATAAATATTTTTAAAAAAGAAACACGAGACTTTTGTACGGCACATCCGATTCTTTTTTCACGATTTCAAACTTTTCTTTTAACAAATCGTCTTCTCTCCTTCCTAAAGGATGGGTTCCTTCAAAAGAGGCGTGAAAAGGCACCTTATGGGCCAGCAAGGTGGAGGCGGCTAGAAAAGTGTGTTTCTAGCTGTCTTTGTTTATGGACTCTTCTTAGAGCTTCACATCAGGTGGTGTTGGTTTGTATAAAAAAGTGCTTTGCATAAAAATAAACTGTCATTTGTCCTCGTTTTCGAAAAAGTTCTTGTTACTACCTGTATATAAAATAAAATGAAAAACCGCCCAAGACTTTATCTCCGACCATAATTGCTATATGGAGTAGAGACTCCATATAGCAATTATGGTCGTAGTTCTTACACAATTTCTTCTATAAATATTTGTTTGTAGGGAAGTCAGTTATTCAATGGCACGCTTTATTACGTTTAATTATTATTAGCATGCGATGCTAATTATAATTGTAAATTAAAGATGTGGCATGAAGATGTTAATTCTGAATGTAGACAATGGACGTAAGGTTAGCAATAAAATATGTTTATGTAATTTAAAGACGTAAAACTAACAAAAAATATTTATTCATGTGATGTAATGTGATGTTTGATTTAATCAACAAAAAAAAAACAAAATAATACAGCTGAAAATATTTTGTTATTTGGCTTTTTTATCAAAACATTTCCAGAAAAATTTTGTTTACAAAAAACAGTTCGCTCTGTTTCGTATTGGATGAAAAAGGTAGCTGTACCTACTTCAGGCATCTTAGATGAACATGGTCGATGGTTCGTCTTAAGCCTCAGGATGACAACGCGGATGCAATACCAAGACTTATTCTTAGCCGTGTAAGTACTTGAAAATTATTTTGCTACGTGCTGTGCTTGCCAGAATTGGAGCACAAATATAGATATTGGTTCAAATCCTGTTTGGCACCGACTGAAACTAACTCACTTTAAGTTCTGAACAAAATGCGATCAGAAATTTTAGCATACAATAGGTACATCTAGAAACTTGGTGATTCAATTATGTCAAAGTGTCTGGATCGACTTAGTGTCAACTTTAAGTTTCCTATAGTTATCCTACCTTTTTATACAGAACGTAAATTATGTTATTAGTGGGTTATAATATTTGTATTACCTACAAATTCTTCAATAATTACAAAATTAAAAATTTTAAGTAACCCCCGACGTCATTAATCATCTATCTAACACCATCTCATTAAGACTATTCATAAGCGCCCAAACACGCTTTATCTGCTGTAAGTTTCTGAAGAATTAAGCATTTCGCAGACTTTTTGATGGTATAGGATCAGCTCAAAGTTAGTATGTCATGGGAATGTCACCGAAGTGACAGTACACCAAATTTCAAATCAATCAGATCCGTAAAAGTTAGTAAAATCCTATTATCATGTAGAAAATGAGCTGATAGTCATCAAACGCCTGAACTGATCTTCATAAATTATAGCTAAGAACCATCGTAGTCACAAAACGGAAACAAAATCGGTCCATTCGTTTAGGCGCTACGATGCCACAGACAGACACACAGATACACAGACAGACACGTCAAACTTATAACACCCCTCTTTTTTCGTCGTGGGTTAAAAATAAGTATTTAGCGTTAATCTTATCTAAGTTTGGATATTTATTATTATTTAATCACACCGGTATTCTTGTTGCTAGGGTTTTTAAGGAAAATATGTAATTTTTTCCAAAACTAACCAGTTTTTGTTTTTATTGTCGAACAGGAAATTCATCTTAATTTTGAAATTTAATCAAAAATAGTTAAAACGTGTATGTAGTTATAAAATTATGTGGTTTTGATAAAAATAATATGTTTAACATCGAGAAGTTCAAATTTATTATTTAATTTATTACAAATATCTATACTTATCACACATTTATACTAATGTTAAAATAAAATTAAGAATATTGTACCTATGATGAATGTTGTTTGATGAAACACTCCTGAGTGTATAAAATAATCTAAGCTCAAGCACTCGCACAAAACAATGGTTCATACAATTACATATAGTGTGTTTAATAACATCCTTAATTCAGCCACGATTTGAGTACGATCCAAAGATGTATTGATATCAAGTATGACGTAAAAGTTGCCCATTGAATTATTGAATTTGTAGTCGGCATTAGACATTTAAATACTTTGTGACACTATAACTAGTCCATTGTCATTGGAGGACGGATATAAATATATTTAGGGTAACTATGTAACCACTAAACGTATACATATAACTCTAGTCTATGACCAGACATCGTAAACTCAGAGGCTTTTATAAGCGAGTTTTGAATCAATCGAATGTCCTTTTCACAAAAATTACCGCCATATTTTATAGAAGTTTGGAACATTAGCGGTGGCCGGGCTAGCCTGACATTTTCAGCCGTGGTATGGAAGGCCATACTACGAATACTACAACCAGTGGTGACACTGTATTGCTACAGAAGTAATGTACCTTTTTTACATACAAAGCACAGAAAATGACTCAACACCACCTGATGTGAAGCGGTAAGAAGAGTCCATATGCGGAGACAGCTAGTGCAGGTTGAACATACTGCTCTCAGCATTTCAGCCGAGAGACGCCCACTGCTGGGTATAACCCTCCCCCAGGGATCTTCAAACCGATCGGTCCTGCGCTGCCCGCATGCATCGGCTTCCCGCGACCCTCACCAGATCGTCGGTCCACCTTGTGGGAGGCCTACCAACGCTGCGTCTCCCGGTACGCGGCCGCCACTCGAGGACCTTTCCGCCCCAACGGCCGACAATCCTCCTTGCAATGTGGCCTGCCTACTGCCACTTGAGGTTCGCAATTCTTCGGCCTATGTCAGTGACCTTAGTTCTCCTGCGCATCTCATCATTTCTAATTCGATCACGCAGAGAAACCCCGAGCATAGCCCTCTCCATTGCCCTTTGGGTGACATTGATCCTTCATATGAGGCACATTGTAAGCGGCCACGTCTCAATTCCGTAAGTCATCACTGGCAACACACACGAATTAAAGACTTTAACATACTGCTCTAGCCGCCTGCAATACGCATATGACGCATATGCACAATTTAATTTCATACTTCATTGCAGTATCTTAAGAGATATTGAAGCAAACTGGGGAGGGGCTGAAACAATTTCAAATTACTATAAAATAGCGTTACCTTGAAAACATATGGTTGTGAAAAGTAGCACGTTCGATTGATTCAAATGTATATTTTTTTAGTACAAAGCACGGCGAATGGCTCAACACCGCCTGATGTGATGCGCTAAGAGTCTATATGCAAAGTTAGCTAGAGCAGCCTGAAACACACGGTTCTAGTCGCCTCCGCCTTGCCGGCCCAAAAAGTGCCTTTCCACGCCAGTTTTGAAAGAACCCATGTTTTAGGAAGGAGGAAACGCGTGCTGGCAAAGATTTCTATGTTTCGAGAGTATGACAAAAAAACGAGTTAATAAACTTCTTTGTGCCAGATGTATGGAGACACTAAATTGATGACTCCGAAGACCGGCACGCGTGCTCCTGTCCTGAGTAGGAAAAGGACGTGGATAAAGTCAAAAAGTTCCTCAGAGCATCCCGCCCCACGACATGTCTCATAATTATTATAGATGCTCGGGGCAATTTGTGTAACTGCGTTCCTTATGACAGTTAAATACCAATTGTGTCTGGAATCTGTGGTTGACAGGCTATTTTGAAAAATGAAAAATATTCTCAAATATTAATAAAAACAATATTAACCTGTTTTGTGACAAAAAACACTAATCGCGATATATTATTTCGCATCTTGTTTAGCAACATTAAAGTTGAAAAAATAATAATTAAGTGTCACATTGAAGTCTAGACTTATAAATCATATAACTATGACTTATCTTATTTGTGATTTGGAAAGATTTATTTTCCGATTATTTAGGAGCTTTTGAAATTGTTTAGTTTAAAACTTGAGAATAATATGAAATACTAGCTTATGCCCACGCCTACGCCCGCGTGAATATCGATATTTGTGGTTATTGCTCCAAAAAAGTATTCTATGTTCTTCCCAGGGCAGCTTGAGCCCTGTTCATGCCAAATTTCATCTAAATCACTCCAGTGGTTTAGGCGTGAAAGCGTAAGAAACAAACAAAAAAACTTACTTTCGCATTTGGAAAAAAATGTAATATCCCTTTGCGTACCGCTTCAGTAGTTTTTTCGATTTTACCACCCTATTCTTTTTTAAATTATCAGTTAAGAAATGACCAGTACGGCTCTTATAGGCTGCAAGTCCTCAGTCATCTTTTAAAATACGCTACATGGTTCTAGGTGCTATCTTCATCTCCGGACATAAAATCTTTTGCTTTCGGACAGGATTTCCTCGAATTCTTTCCCTTACTGCTTTGACCACCTTTTTGGATAAACACTAAGTGGACGACCAGATCTTTTTCTGTCACAAACAGAGGAGGTCTCATAAAGTCTCATTGTACCTATTAATAGCCCGGTACACAAACATTTTATATTTACAAATAGATTTTTAAATTTTAGGCCCTATGTTGTATAATAGAGAAAATAGAGAACTAAATATGTATGACTGAAATTATTTTAGTAGTAAAGATATTGTATGTAAATATCTCCAAAGTCTATTCTACGAACAGACGGAGGGGCTACTCATAGTACGTAAGTAGTTTTAAATAACATTGTTAGCCTAGGCACTTTTTCCTTAGTCAGTTAATTTGTCACTTCTACTTTTAATTATAAGTTGATTATTTTAATTTATTACAATCAGTACTTTTAAAATAACACATCAGCACTTTCTCGCCTAAAGCACAGGTTTCTAACCTAGTTTAGGTAAATTTATTTTTTGCATCATGTTTTTATTATTTAGGATCTAATATTGTACAGAACAAAAACCTATTTTTTGAATAAACATTTTATTATTACTATTATTTTACTAATAACAAGCCTATGGAGAGTTTTAAAAATTGCATTTGGCTCCATACCTACTTTGTGTAATGCAATCACAGCGGTTCTCTTTATCACCCCACTCCATTTTAATATCGCAAAATATTCTTGATTTTTGATTTTAACATTATTAAAATGTTTGAAAAAATTAAATATTTAATTACATATTGTTATTGTTTATTTTTAATTTGTTGAAATTTGTCTAGTTTTACATTTTAATTACTATCGCAAAATATTGTACAATGTATTGGCGCCAAAATGAGAAAACTCAATGAAAAATCATATAAAAATGACAGATTCCAAATGCAAATGTAACATTTTGTTTATGTTTAATTGTAACAGTAGGTATTTATGGCCATACTAAGTATTATATTGTAATATTTTTTAAGTTCAAGGTGTTTTCAACCGTCCGTCGTCCTTGTTTACATTGCGAAACACAATCATTGTTTTAATTACTACCGCCAGACCAATAACAATGGGCTCGTCTCATTTTATCGTTCAATGCACAAGGCGTTTAATTATTAATTTCATTTCATTATGGAAGGGTTCAAGTATATAATTGTAACAGGACACGCAAGGAAAATGTTTTCAACAGCGCTATGTAGTGCCCAAGGTGTAACGACCGTCTATGCTACGGTTACACCGCATGAGTAGTATCCAAGGTGCTACGACCGTCTACGCTACGGTGACAACGCGTGAGTAGTGCCCAAGGTGCTACGAGCGTCTATAGGCGACGGTAACAACTCGAGAGTAGTGCCCAAGTAGCTACGAGCGTCTTCAGGCTGCGGTAATAATGCGTGAGTAGTGCCCAGGGTTCTGCGAGCGTTTATAGGCTACGGTCAAAACGCATGAGTAGTACCCACGTTCCTACGACCGGCAACGCTACGGTAACAACGCGTGAGTAGTGCCCAAGGTGCTACGAGCATCTATAGGCTACGGCAACAACGCGTGAGTAGTGCCCAAGGTGCTACGAGCATCTATAGGCTACGGTAACAATGCGTGAGTAGTGCCCAGGGTGCTAGGAGCGTCTATAGGCTACGGTAACCGCTGACCATCAGGCGGGCCGTGTAAAAAATATCCCAGTTGTTACTGCAACCTCTTTGATCCACCAACCCACATTGCATCAGCCTTATGTTTCTCGTCATCCTCATAAAAATTCAACGCAAAACGATTTTTATAAAATACATCCTTACTTCCTAACTAATATTATAATATGATAAATTTAGAGACAAACGTTATGACTTTGTTAGTTAATATTTTTTGTGACAGACATATGGGATTATGACGATTCGAAAGAGCTTTGTGGGGGGGCGGGGGCCCCAACACCACCTGATGTGAAGCGGTAAGGAGAGTCCATATGCTAAGATAGCTAGTTGTTTGTTTCTTACGCTATCACGCCTAAACCACTGAAGTGATTTAGATGAAATTTGGCATGGATATAGGTTGAGACCCTGGGAAGAACATTGAATACTTTTTTGGAGCAATAACCACAATTACCGACATTCACGCGGGCGTAGGCGCGGGCAAAAGCTAGTATTTCATATTTATTCTCAAGTTTTAAACTAAACAATTTAAAAAACTCCTAAAAAATCTGAAAATAAATCTTTCCAAATCACAAATAAGGATAAGTCATAGGTACATGATTTATAAGTCTAGACTTCAATGTGACACGTAATTATTATTTTTTCAACTTTAATGTTGCTAAACAGGATGCGAAATAAAATATCGCGATTAGTGTTTTTTGTCACAAAACAGGTTGATATTGTTTTTTAATATTTGTGAATATTTTTCTATTGCAAAATAACCTGTCAAACCTTAGATTCCAGACACAATTGGTTTTTAACTGTCATAAGACTCCGGAGGAGTTACGCAGTTACACGAATAGGCTCGAGCATCTATAATAATTATGAGACGTCGTGGAGGGAGAGTGCTCTGAGTAGCTTTTTGACCTTATCCCACCTTCCCTTTTCCTACTCAGGACAGGAGCACGCGTGCCGGTCTTCGGAGTCATCAATTCAGTGTCTCCATACATCTGGCACAAAGAAGTTTATTAACTCGTTTTTTTGTCATACTCTCGAAACATAGAAATCTTTGCCAGCACGCGTTTCCTCCTTCCTAAAACATGGGTTCTTTCAAAACTGGCGTGGAAAGGCACTTTTTGGGCCGGCAAGGCGGAGGCGACTAGAACAGTGTGTTTCAAGCTAGCTGTCTTTGCTTACAGACTCTTACTGCATCACATCAGGCGGTGAGTCATTCGCCGTGCTTTGTATTAAAAAGATAAAACATTTGAATCAATTGTTCGTGCTTTTTTTTATACAACTAGATGACAAACAAGCTGACGGCCCACCTGATGGTAAGTGGTGACCGCCGCCTATAGACACCTGCAATAACAAGGTAAAATCACTTGAAATTGCAGGTGCGTTGTCATCCTGAGGCCTAAGATGAAATGCCGTCATGCCCAGCAATTACACTGGCTACCTTTCCTTTCAATCCGAAACACAGCGAACTGTTTCACGGCTGAAATAAGAAAGGCGGTGGTACCTACCCAGACGACCCTACATACGGGCCTACCACCACACGTGCTACTTTTCACAACCATATGTATCGTCTTTGTTTTCAAGGTAACGCTATTTTATAGAAATTTGAAATTATTTCAGCCCGCCCCCAGCTTACATCAATATCTCTTAAGATATTGCATTTAAGTATGAAATTAAGGTGTGCATATCGTCGGTGGGCATGCAAGACCGCGTAAGAGCAGTTTGCAATACCGCGTATTTACAAAAGTCGCAAAATTGAAATATCGCGCCCGCGGGCACTTAGCGCTGATTCGCTTATAAGTACCAGATTCTAATTACACCCAGAGAAATCACAAACAAGTTCAGTTAAAGAAATGAGTAGAAATATTCAAGACTAGCTGTGCCCGCGATTTCGTTCGCGTGGATGTCCAAAAATAACAACGATGGGGTAGGTAGGCTAAGGATTTAAATAATGTTTTCATCCCCCATTTCGACTGATTGTCGTAAACCCTTCTGACAACTATTAAGACTAGCCTGACTTACTTATGGCTGTTGACTTTCTAGAATCAGTTTGTTCGTTTCTAATATTTTTATTATTCTCTTGAAAGATAGTATGACAAGCCGTGCGACATAAACACTATTAAGTATTTTGCAACTTTTGTAGCTTTATTTACTTAATATATTAATTCTTTCAAGAGTTGTATAAATCATTAATGTTAAACCGTATTTCTAAAGTTATTCAAGAGGTTACCTTTGTATAACACCTAGTTTTTTCGGGAAAAAATTTAAGACCTGCATATTCAAGGCAAACCTCTTTTTAAACTACCTATTTCGAAATTTTATAGGTCTGCTTTTTTGCGGGCGTCGATTAACGATTTTATGCTTTAAAGATGGTCACAAAAAACAACATGCGCTCGCCTGTGGTTCCGTCCTACTAACTATGGTAATCGGCGATTATTATCTCGTCTCTACTAAATCAATGGAACGGCGATAATTTGCCGTTTTTTTTATCTAAGTAACCCTCTGGGACTGTTTTAATTTACATAAATGAGACAACAATTGTATTCAATGACGTAATCAGTATCCGTAGTGTAAGTTTCAATCGAATCGAAAAGTTACGATTGTAGTTGCGTTCAGAACGCGAATTGTAAGAAAACGACAGCAGCGCGTCTGTTGTGAAATTTCAGAAACCAATTTTTATATAATTTTGAATTTTATATAAAAGATAATTAAAATTTTAAAATTATCTATGATTATATTCTTCCCACCGCCTTTGTTATTTCAGCCGTGAAACAGTTCGCTGTGTTTCGGATTGAAGGGAAAGGTAGCCAGTGTAAATACTGGTAAATACTGGGTATGGAGGGCATTACATCTGATACCTCAGGACGACAACGCACCTGCAATACCAAGTGATTTTTTCCTTGTTATTGCAGGTGTCACAGGCGACGGTAACCACCTACCGTATGCCGTAGGTTGTTTTTCATCTAGTTATATTAAAAAAAAAAAACCGAAATGCCTAAACAGCAGGGTGTAAGTTGGTACATACAACAATGCTAGGCACATTGGTTTCAAACCCGGACATTACTGCAACATTAGCGGACTCTTCATATCAGCCAGCAAATATGCCTTAGATACATTAAATCTGAGCAAAATGCACAATCAGAACGCTTTGGAAATTGGAACGGCAGGAAGCCAAGATAATCTGATGCAAGATGCAAGTTTGGTGCCAAATTTAATCTTGTGAATGCACATTTCGCGTCGGTGTGCCTATCACAACACAACATACGGTATACCTAACAACGGAATCTGAGTCACTGATCTTTCGTTATCTTTCGTATCCATATAAATATATATACAAATACTTCTTATCAGCGAAATAGAACTTCCAATATTCGGTCTCGTTAAGAGATTAAATCTAAAAAAAGAGATTCGATGGACGACCAAAGAGGTTGACATCAACAAGTGAAGTGTGTGGCAGTGGACCGGCTACATGTATTGCAGAACCGATGAGCGGTAAAGACGGAAGGTTTTTTTTATACAACTAGATGACAAACCAGCTGACGGCCCACGGTAAGCGGTTACCGCCGCCTATAGACACCTGCAATAACAAGGAAAAGCACTTGATATTGCAGGTGCGTTGTCATCCTGAGGCCTAAGATGAAATGCCGTCCATGCCCAGTAATTACATTGGCTACCTTTCCCTTCAATCCGAAACACAGTGAAATGTTTTACTGTTTCCGAAAATCTCAGCAAACGTAGCGTTATCATTAGTTATTAAATAAGCAAGTAGCAGATGATTGCGTATGCCTACGTTCTGTAGGTGGAATGCAGCAAGCTGATATGATGTCAATATTTTTATTATTTGCTCATTTTTATTTGTTTAAAGTAATTTTTGGTTGTGCTGCTTGTTCTGTTCAGACTCCAGCTAGCCAATACTCAAGCTCAATTGAAAAAACATTCTGTTCTATCGTCCGACCGACCACCGAAATAGGCAGTCGGACCAAGTGATCGCATGGTAATTAAGACGGTCAACCCCACGGACGTCCGTAACTTGACATTATTCGGGCTTTTGTGAGTTATTTACAAAAAAATTAACAAGGTCAAACTGCTGGTAAATATACTTTCAACGAGTTCTCGACAGCTTGTGCAAATTTTGAAAAGGGTCATATTTGTTTGCTTTTGGACGACATTGGACTTCATATCAAGGTCGAGATGTTATGGATTACAAAACATAAAGTGCTTAAACCACATAGTGGTGCATTTAAATTAACACACTTATAACTTGTGAATAACGTGTAACATACATTGTTTGATCACCATTTTCAAGATAAATGAGTAACTCAAGTGACTAATTTGTTTCTTTGAATGGATTTCCAACGAGCATTTTGGTAGAGGTTGTGGTCGCTGTTCTCGCCATGGCACAAGTCATGTATTGTCTACAAATTCAGTTTGTTTTTTTTGTGAAGCTAATAAAAACTAGTAAAAAAGCTAGCCAAATGGAAGAGTTTTCTGGTGTACAATTAGTTTAAAATATTACGAAAATGAGGAGCTCGGTGGCGTATTGGTTTGAGCGCTCTAGTTTCGATAAGAAAAACAAAGAAACTGTCGCCATGGTCAATCCTGGGATGGGTCAATCTAAGTTTGTTATTTCGAGCTCCCCCGTGTTTCGGAAGGCAGGTTAAGCTGTTGGTCCCGGTTGTTCCTGCAACCGTTTTTTTCTATATTTTTATAGGGTAGGCAATACTCGAGTACTGTCCAAGGTGCTACGAGCGTCTATATGTTACGGTCACCGCTTACCATCAGGTGTGTTTGCTTACTTTGTCATTAAAAAAACCTTGTAGTGTTTTCTACGCTGAATCGTATTATCTTTATTTATGGCTCAATAAATATTTTTATAACTACGAACTGACATGGAATACAGTCGGTAGTACCTAATTGCATAGTTCGTGTACAAAACCAGAATGATTTTATAGTAGAATTTGCGGGAATATGTACTGAAAATGAATGGTGGACAATTTATATCACAGGAGAGTGCACAAACTAGGGTTAAGTCATAAAATACGTAACGTAACGTTAAATTAAATATGAAATAATATAAGATTGCAAACTTTAAGTAACCCCTGTCCACATTAATAATCTAGGTTTTCTAACACCATCTCACTGAGACTATTTTTATGACCACAACGACGCTATGTTTGCTGTAAGTTTCTGAAGAATTAAGCATCCTGCAGACTTTTTGATGATACAGGATCAGATTGAGGTTAGCATGTCTTGGCAACTACCACCGAAATAACAGTAGTATTACGCCAGTATACGAATAAAAAAACTGAATCAAAATCGGTCCATTCAATTAAGCGTTACGATGCTACAGACAGATACATAGACTGACACATCAAACTTATAACACCCCTGTTTTTTCGTCGACGGTCAAAAGAGAAAAGACGAAACAATAACTATAATCCTTTTTCGCTGCATTCCGCTGAAATCTATTATATATAAATACTGACTACATTTTTATATTTCAAAATACATCTAAATCACTTACGTTTCTCTCAATACAGGATCCAGTCCAACTGTAGGTTCATCTAAGATCAGCAGCTCCGGCTCGTGAACCAACGCGGCAGCTAATGACACTCGTCTCTGCTGCCCTCCAGATAGTGACTTGATCAGTCTGCTCTCGTTCGGAAGGTCCAGAAGGGAGCAGAGGAACTTGAACCTCTCTTTCAGCTTGTCACTCTTCATTCCGTATACCCTCCCGAAGTAGTATATCGCGTCTCTCACTGTGAATTCTCCAACTAAAGCTATGTCCTGGAAGAAACAACTAGGAGTCAGTATTTCTTAAAAAAATATTAATTGTTTAAGTCGATAGCACATTTTTTAGTTTTGAACAGTCATACCAAGACAAGTGAAATTATTGCAATTCAACTTTCACATTTGATGTGTGGTGTGATTCAATGTAGCTTAATGCAGGATATAAAAACATGAAGCAAGCACAGATGCTTAAATTTCAATATAATAAGTTTCAATTACCTGAGGCATGTACCCCACCCTCGGCCCTGGCACTCCACTGCCCTTTTCGCCAGGTTTACCCCCCAAAACCCAAACATTTCCACTGTCTAGATTCCGTCTGCCAACAATGATGGATAACAGGGTTGTCTTTCCACAGCCTGAAGGCCCTAGGAGACCATATCTGTGAACAATTAAACTTATTTTTTTCTAATGTATATTTAACCTTAATTAAATGGACGGACGACCTGGTCAGGGTCGCGAGGGTCGTTGGATGCAGGCTGCGCAAAACCGTTCCATTTGGAAATCAATGGGGGAGGCCTTTCTTCAGCACTGGACATCATCGGCTTATATGATGATGGTTAAACCTTAACTATATGTGAGTTGAATAATCATACACCCTTTTCACTGCTGGTCACAAGCCTTTCGAGGTAACAGAATAACATGAATTTGGGCCTTGACACTACTAGGGATAATTTAGTGGTGCTACGATTTGGTGCGTGAGACATGGTTGCAATAATAACCGAGGTCATCGCCTTCCAAACACAAAGGTGGTCGAGATTACCAATAGTGACATCAGAGACCAGTCATGGTGAAAATTACTTTGTATTCGTAATTCAAACAGAAACGCCTAACTGCTGCTCCGCATGTAATTTGGCTAAGAGTTGCCCTTGTTGCCTGTTTTCAAGGGCTAGGTAAAACGTTATTGGATGTAAAAATATAATAATTATTATCCTCGGTAATGTAGTGAATAAGTCAGTCAAAATTGTAATCTCGAGCTCCTCCGTGCTTTGGCAAGGCATGTTAAGCCGTCGGTCCCGGTTGTTATTGCAACCGTTTAACCCACCAACCCGCATTCGGCCAGCGTGGTAGTGTCATAAGTCAAATTCCTTATGTTTTTCTATGTAGGAAGACCTATGCTCAGCAGTGGGGCGTGATGGTGATGACATAATTATTGCCAGAATGGATGCCAGCCGTAGGGTGAGGAGATCTTTTGAGTGGAGACCCCGAGTCAACACTTGAGGAAGAGGTCGGCCGTCAAGGCGTTGAATCGATGCCATCATGCAGGTAACTCACAGTCCTTGAGTGGATGAGCTAGTCCTAAGACGGCTGGAGGTGGAAGAGAAGGAAAGATGATGATGGTTAAATTATGTAAGTAGAATTAGAAGAGTGTATTAGTGGCGCATCTTGGGAGGTGACCATGTCTAGTAGTCGAATAAAAGATCATGATGATATAATAGGTACCAACAAAGCGGTCTGGAGAAAGAGGAACTATCTTCTATGCAAGTTTAATCTTGTTAAAGTATTAATATTTTTATACCAATTTGTTAGGAGTGGTAAGCGTTATGAACTTACGCTACAGTTTCCCTTACTGGATTAACCGTTTGCTGCTTTAGAACCTTTAATACTTACATAGTTCCTCTATCAACAGTGAGATCCAAGTGCGTCAATACAGGTTTGTAGTCCGGTTTGTCAGGCCGACCGTAGTGTTTGTAGGCGCGCTCAACTACCACCGCGGCCGGACGCGCCGCCATTTTGTTGAACTCGATTTCGGTTAGTTGGCGGCCATCTTATTATCTGTTGACAAAATTGAAAATTATTGTTTAAGAAAGCAGAGAAACAATATCAATAGTAATAAAGGTAATGCTATTTTTAGCCCCTGACTAAAAAAGATGGTTTGGGTTCTCTGTCTGTGTATCTGTGTGTCAGTCTGTGGTATCGTAGCTCATAAGCGAATAGACCGATTTTCATTCAATTTTGTTTGAAAGCTGACGTGATCAGGATGGTTCTTAGCTATAATTTATGCAGATCAGTTCAGGCGTTTGATGACTATCAGCACATTTCCTACTTGATAAAAGGGTTTTAATAAGTTTCACAGATCCGATTGATTTGAAATTTAGTTTACTGTGTTACTTCGGTGGGGCTTTCCAGACATGCTAACCTTGAGCTGATCCTGTACCATCAAATAGTCTGTGAGATGCATAATTTTTCAGAAATTCACAGAAAATATAAAGTGTTTGGGTTCATAACAATAGTCTCAATGAGATGATGTTATATAGATGATTGTCATGGTGAGTGTGACGATATTTTATTCGCGGGTTTATTGTCATATTGTTATAATGATTTGGCCTCTACACCTATTGTAAACGTATTTGTATACAAAAATACAAATATTTAATGCTAGAAATCTTGTGAAAGACTTTAAGATTTTGCTATAAGTAGATAAATAAATATCAACAGTCATATTTTATTTCTTTAAAGTAAAGAGCGAAATTATTTAAACCCTAACAGCATGGATTTTACTTATTTTCATTGCTAACGGAGGTGGGACAATGATCTTACAGCTGGACGCTGGAATCAGGGATATACCTAGATATACCGCTAGGTGGTAGACCCATATGTAGGGTCGCCTGGGTAGGTACCACCGCCTTTCTTATTTCAGCCGTGAAACAGTTCGCTGTGTTTCGGATTAAATGGAAAGGTAGCCAGTGTAATTACTGGGCATGGACGGCATATCATCTTAGGCCTCAGGATGACAACGCACCTGCAATATCAAGTGCTTTTCCTTGTTATTGTAGGTGTCTATAGGCGGCTTACCACCAGGTGGGCTAGGTAGTTGTATAAAAAAAATAAAAATATACAGGGTGTTAGGGAGACGCTCTTGGAAACGAAGGCAACGTGCAAGCAAGGCAAGGTCGTGTAGATATTACAAATTATAATATCTACACGACCCGTTTGTATGGAACAGCTGATTTTTTTTTCGCGATTTCAAATTTATTTTCTCACAAGTCATGCTTAGGATGACCAGCACTGCCACATGCCTTCGTTTTAGAGAGCGTCCCCCTAACACTCTGTATAAATGTAAGACCAATACTCCAAACATTTATCACCACCGCTTCAGTCTTTGTAGCTGGCAGTTGTGAACTGTGACGGCTTAATTAACGCTTATCATAAACCTTTACGATGCTGTGAAAATTGTCAATTCATTGTCATCTTCAAGGATGGCATTAAAAAGTTTTTTATAGAATTCTATGAATGGGCAGCCAGCATAGCTAACCTTTTCCGGAGCTGGCAATCTAAATTCTAGTCGAATATGAAATTTTGATAAAGTGTTTGATCAACATCATCATCACCAGCCTATATACGTCCCACTGCTGGGCACAGGTCTTCCTACATGGGAGAAACACATGAGGAGTTTGGGCCATAACACCACCACGCTAGCCCAATGCGGGTTGGTGGGTTAAAACGGTTGCAGGAACCACCGGGACCAACGGCTTAACGTGCCTTCCGAAGCACGGAGGAGCTCGAGATAACAAACTGTGATTGACCTATCTCAGGATCGACCATGGCGAAAGTTGCTTTGTTTTTCGTATCGAAACCAGTGCGCGAAACATTTAAACGGCCACCAATTAGTTGTTTTTTCAAAGCATACGTTGATTTCTTTAAATATAATAATATTACATATTTATTAAGTTACATAAATTAAAAAAATAAAAACTTTCTAAATTTAGTAAATAGGTATATCGATCAGTTATTGACAGCACCTGCCTAGATACAAAGACGTTACTATGGCAACCATCTTTAAGAACGTATTTTCCGCTGTCCTACAAACATTATTGACGTTTTATGAAAAGTTGCTATTAAGAACTAACTTAATTAAAAACGTGCGACCGACAGCGGAAAATACGTTCCTTTAGATGGTTACCATAGTAACGTATTTGTGTCTAGGTGCTGTCAAAAACCGAACGATATATTTACTATAAGTTTCTATTTTATTAATTGATGTTATTTGAACTTAATTAATATGTAATATTATTGTAATCAAAGATATCAACTTATGTTCCGAAAAAAAACCTGATTAGTTGGTTTCGCGCAACACAAATTGTGCACAAGGGAACGTTTCACATTTGCTTTGATAAATACAATGTAAATAAGCGCGATCGAGGTCTAGAGCGCTCAACGCAGCAAGGCCTAGAGCCATCAAGCCCCTCAAGTGTTTTGATACGTCATGTAAAACAATAGCGAGTAGTGTTGCTTAAGAAAATATACGGGATACACAGGTTCAGGTGGTTTTCCTTAGCATCTCGGTCCTTAACAAACTCCTTGATCTTAGTCTTCACCAAGGTAAGCAGATACAAGTTTTTTCATACGACGAGGGTGGCAAAATAGCACACAGCAACAGGGTTATTTTTAGAACACCGAAAACCTCAAAATAATTTGAAGATCTCATCAATACAAAAAGTTTTAATACGGAAACAATTCTAAAAACGCGAAACTGACTGCTGTTTTATACATTTTCAGCTTTGTGTTACTAGGTGGTAGGCCCGTCTGTGGGCTCACCTGGGTCGGTACCACCTGAAAAAAGGTGAGTTCATTTGGAAATTTGTGTGGAACTGATTTTTTCATATTTTAATGTTTTGATTTGATGCGTTGAAACGCCTACTCTCTTGTAAAAATCACAAATAAAGAAAGAAAACGATGAAAAAATATATGCTCCAGGCGGGAATCAATGACGTGAGATAAACGTTGCTATAAAAACGTTAAAAAAAGGTAGACGTGTCTGTGTCGTGTCTCGGCACTGTGTTTACATTGCATTATTACTTTTCGCTGTAACTGTTTCGTTTGTGTATGCGTCTATTGAGGAGATTGGTGGCGTAGTGGGTTGAGCGCCCTGGTTTCGATTGCGAAAACAAAGTAACTTTCGACAAGGTCGAGCCCGGGATGGGTCAATCAATATTTGTAATCTCGAGCTCTTCCATGATTCAAGCTGACTGCAAACGCTTTACCCACCAACCCCCATTGGGCAGCGTGGTGGTGTTATGGAAAACTCTTCATGTGCTTTTCCCATGTAGGAAGGCCTGTGCCCAGCAGTGGGACGTCTATAGGCTGTGATGATGATGATGAATGTAGCCGTTCTTCAGTCCGGCGTTCAAGAAGTTCTGAAAATTATGCTGTATAATTAAAAATTACCAGGTATATGCCCTTGAGATGTAATTTAACCTTCTCAATTAAAATAACAGTGATACAAAAGTACGGCGACAAAAATTGCAAGTAATTTCCTGTACTTCTTTAATTACGCAAAAGGTTTTATTTAACTCATCAAAAAAACCATTATAAGTGTGTAATTACGATACGACCTCCGCGATGAGCGCTGTGATGTGAGGGGTGATGTGCCAGCGGAATTTCGCATTTCGTTTATTGTCATTATAGGACAATATTAAAATTATGGCGTACGTATTTTTTCTTTCCTCGAAAATCCAATAGGTAATGTTTCTATATTCACTCAATGAATTAATAGGATAAGAATAGATAAGAAAAACAGAGATAATAAAGAAGAAGAAGAAGGAGAAAAAATTAAGTGAGAGGGGCAGAAGTTGATAAGAGCTTACGATAAAAAAAAATTTAGCAAGCAGTAAATATTTTGTAATGGTAATGTCAAATCAAAAGTAAGTTTCTACAAGCATCTAAAATATCTACCCAAGAATAAAAGCAAATGCACAATACTTTAAAATAGAGATAATGTGCTTAATCACCACGTTTACCCCATAAGTTATTTTAACCCCCGTTGAAAAAAGAGGCATGCTATAAGATTGACGTGTGTGTCTGTAACTGTCTGTGGCACTGTAGCTCCTATAGGAATTGATCAATTTTGATTCAGGTTTTTCAGATGGGTCTTAGCTTTAATTTATGAAGATCTGTTCAGGCGTTTGCTGATTATCAGCTCATTACCTACTTGAAAAAAAGGGTTTCACCAACTTTCACAGTTCCGTTTGTTTTGAAATTTGATTTACTGCTACTTATGTGTCAAACGCGTTTCCTTGTCACGACAAACCTTCTTTTAAATTTTAAAAGAAAAAATCCGACTTCATCAGTTCAATGATCCGTATGATGCGAATTAGTGGAAGCAGTTTCTATTCTATTCTTGCTAATAACTCTATGGTCATCACTATAGCTGTCAAAATCAGCTGGCAATTAATCCCGCAGGTCAAAGACCGCTCGCATGGTGCGTGGGTAGGTTTCCTATTTCGGTTGTGAAGCAGTTCCTGTATCCGCACGAAGGTGAAGGCAGCCAGTGCAATTACATGGCATGGAGGTATTATTATTTCTGGTCTCCAGAATGGCAACGTACTTGAAATGTCAGGTGTCGCAATAGTTTAATATGAAATACGCGTGGCGGTAAGCGGTAACCGTCATAGGTGATAGTTACCGCGAAGAGATAAAAAGTTATATGCTTAAAGCTATCGTATACCTAGTCTTGCCATAAATACTGAAACAAATAAAAAAAGTTTTATTGCAAATAACATTTATTATTTTTACAGTGTGTTAGTTCAATACATAAATATAAAACAATTTAAAATATAAAAAGCTTATTCGAAGTGGTCTCCATTGGCTGCAATGCAATCCTTTAAACGTTGAGAAGAAGATCCATAGAAACACGCACTTCCATGGGAAAATTGTTCACTGTCAATTGGATTGTTTTAGGGACTCCAAATGATCATGGCGTTTAGAGCAAGCCGTACTCTCTAAAACTGATCATAATTCATAATCCAGCGGATTAAGATCGGGACTAGACGACGGCCAGTCTTCAGGTCTGATGAAGTCCGAAACGTTCGTTTCCAACCAAGACTGCGTAGACCGAGCCTTATGACCGAGTCTTGCTGAAAGGACCATTCTTGGTTATTGAACATGGTGTTGTTAAGGGGCTTCACTACCTTCTCAAGAATGGTATCTTGGTTCTTGATACACTTGAGCCGATGTTTTGATACCTTTTTCAAAAAGTATGGCTCAGTCACTCCTTCATAGCAATAATAGTAACATAAGCCTCTTTAAAAATGCATCTGATGTTCATGCTTGTAATGTAAGGAACTCTAAGAGACTAGTATATAAGACATATCCAAAACTGACATATTATCAAAAGCAATGTGATGCAATGTGTGTTAAAATCTATAATGCTATACCTAATGAAATAAAATTGTTACCTATTGAAATATTTAAAATACATTTGACAAAGTGGCTAAAAGTCAAAAACTTCTACTCTCTAAATGAATTTTTTCTAAAAATAAAGTATTGACATAAGATAATTAGTATTGATATTAGTAAGTAGATAATAAAATAAGAAATGCGTATTGTGTTATAAATGACTATGAATTGTGACTTTGAATTATTAAATAATTATTTGCATGCCACATTTGGTGAAATATGAGATACTCAATGTTTTGTTATAAGATCCCATGTACCGTATTTTTGGCGAATAAATTATTTGATTTTTGATTTTTTTTAGCTAATACCCCATTAAACCATCACAAAAGTCGGATAGTGCCCACGTTGCACTCTGTCGACTAATTGGTCAGCTTCCTTAGAGCTTTGAGTGAGTAGTCATTTTGTTTGTTAAAATGTTGCTCAATTGTAAAAATTTTCTCATCCGTAAACAAAAATTATCTGTGACCTCCCTTTGCGTACCGCTTCAGTAGTTGTTTCGATTTTACCACCCTATTCTTTTTTCAATTATTAGTTAGTTATGAAATGACCAGAAGTAGGCTGCAAGTCCTAAGTCATCTTTTAAAATACGCGACACGGCCAGATCTTTTTCTGTCACAAACAGAGGAGGTCTCATTGTACCTATTAATAGCCCGGTACACAAACATTTTACTAATACCAAGCGTATGGAGAGTTTTAAAAATTGCATTTGGCTCCATACCTACTTTGTGTAATGCAATCACAGCGATTCAGTGTTCTCTTTATTACCCCAATCCATTTCAATATCGCAAAATATAGTACAATGTATTGGCGCCAAAATGAGAAAACTCAGTGAACAATCATATAAAAATGACAGATTCCAAATTCAAATGTAATATTTTGTTTATTTTTAATTGAAAGAAGAAAGAAAGAAAAATTATTTATTGGTAACATTATGAAATTACAACACAAAAAAGAGGCACAAAGTAAAGAGGCACACATTAATGTAACCAAATGGTCGCCACTCAGCTTTATGCCGCGATGGCTTAATATCGCGGCGCTGGTTTTCAGTGGAAATTGTAACAGTATTTATGGCCAGACTAAGTACACAGGTCATGTCCCATTTAGAAACGATGGGAAGTAGTTGATTCGCGACCACAAGGTTGTAAGCGCCGTAATTTTCATTCCAAATGTTGTTCTAAGAAAAGTTAAGAGGGCCTCGATGATGTAGCGACCTTACCCTGATGGTGGCAGAGCATTCCACTCTCTGTCCGTGCATATTAAAAAGATAAAGAAAAAAAAAATTAATCCCGACTTGGATAGTACCGAACGTCTTGTAGTCCTCTGGTGAAATGGACTTGGCGGGATAATCGTGTGTTTTGTTATTTTTCTTAATGTGGGTAACATATTATTAAACAACTATACGCCAAGACCAACTTAATGGATCTATCCCAATTATACAAATATAACACATACTTACTAGTAAAAAAAATAGTACGAATAGCATTAAATATAATTTTCAACTAAATATAAAAAAGAAAACACATAATCTTCGAAATAAAAACGAAGATTACGAAATAAAAACAAACTTCAATTAATTACAACGAGAACTAATTACGGAAAAAATGGGAACTATTCCGCATCGATCAAAAAAAGAATAATCAAAATCGGTTCACCCAGTCAAAAGTTCTGAGGTAACAAACATATAAAAAAAAAAAAACACAGACGATTTGATAACCTCCTTCTTTTTTTGAAGTCGGTTAAAAATACAATACTAGAACTGTGAGAGTATTAATACATTTAAACAAACTTAAATTGCATATCGTAGAGAGTACCAGAGATTAAATATAAAATTATTATTGTATCTGTATCTCATTATAACTGAAACGTAAATTTCTCATGAGAATAAAGTTCTTTAGCCTATATTCAGATATACAGGCTGGTGCCGTCAATGCGACAATAAATTTAAACATGGGCTATATTAGTCCATAGAAATGGTTTGCCACTTTCAAAAATATCGTATTCATTTGATAATTTTATGACATTTGTATGAAATAATGCTGCCAATGTTACACTATTTATTATAACCTAAATTAAGGCTAAATAACAATAGACATCCGCATTTATTCGTACACTCCATCAGTATGTGTGCGAATAAATGCGGAGTAAAATTAAATAATACCATAATAGATAAATGGCACAGTTTTCTGTCATTCACCTGTCATTTTCGAAGCTATTCTGCGTAACATTTGAATAGGAATTGTAATCGCGTGGCTATTTTATAACCGAATACATAATCACATTAGAAATGTTAAATTCTTTGTGAAGTTCAACCAAAACTGTGTCGTATTCAATGACCCACTGCTCTCGATTGGTCTGTTTGATTAGCAGCTAATTGAATAATTTGAGGAGGGTTTCGAATATTTGGTGTTAAGTGCAATTGACACCACATCAAGCGTTATATTTAGACCTTACTTCGTTAGTAATAGAGACGGCTTTCGTAGTGCAACTGTTACCTTCGATGTGTCGTCGTCTGTATAACTTTTATTCGACTTGGATAAATGAGGTTTCACGAAATTTGCCCAACTCAGAAAAGGGAGGGAATTACAGCGTCCCTGCGGTAAGGCTACGTTACAGTCGCTTTCTCTGATGCTAGATAAGGATAACATACGGCTGCCCGAAAATTTAATTTTAATGGTGAAATTCGCAGTAAAATTGACAAAAAACCATCAGATTCGAATTAAACCGTGTTAAAAATCATAATCTCTCAAAGGCTTTATAAAGCACCTTGTTATTTTGAACTTGTTGACCCTAAAGCTCAATGTTTACGAAAATAATCAAGTTTTAAAACGGAAACAACCTTAAAAAGTTTGCTTTATGCCTAATCACTTCTTAGCTGCATTACCTAGTAAATAAAACCTAATTAACGTGAACACGTTTCCGTCCCCACATGTTTTTTTGCGCGTAGGTATTTAGTTCGCGACATTCAATAAACTCATCAGTTTGGGCTAGTAAACGAAACTTGTATTTGCTTCGTGGTTTCTTATGGACTATGTACTTGATGGCTTACTCCGTACAATGTTGGCAAAGATTGTCAAATATAGTCGGCAAAAAAGCCCAAATAGCAAAAATAATGTTTCACAGATTGTCAACGCATTCGCATAACACATGAATAATTGGGACAAGTCGTAACTGTTATCCATCAGCTGTTTATTTGGTAAGGCTTTGTTCACATTTGTGTTAATTACATCTGTTAGATCAAAGAATAAATGTTCCGAAAATGAATGAAGGCTGTTCTTGAAAGTTCTTGAAACCCTTACGAGACTAGACTAGTTTTATTTAAAGAAAGGGCATGATTTGCAACAAATTATTATTAATATAATGTTACATGAGATTACTCTCATAATTAGGATATATTTTACATAGTGACAATGTTCTCCTTTTTATGTAACCCTATAACAAATATATATAAAAAAATGCTGCAGTAGAGAAAAGGTTTATTTCGAAGCAGCTAGGATGAATTTATTTTTCAGAATAGTTTTATTTGGTGAATGATAATCTAAGACTAGTTTTTGTGAATATTTTTATAAACAGAGTTAATTTAGAATTACATACAGTAAATTTTTATAGTTGCTTTAACTCAATTTTTTTCTAATTGATTATAAAACAAACGAAAAACAAAATATTTTTAGAAGCACTTTAAACAAACTACAATCTGAGACATGATTTCTTTCTTGGCATAATGGAAACACTGAATTGAAGCCAAACGCCAAATTTCAATGATATCTCTGGCCGAAAAGCTGCATTGACTGAACCATTCGGTAAATTCGTTTGTTATCTCTGTTCACAGCTTAGACGAAATTATCGAAATTTCAATTCACACTCTTATTTGAGCTCTTAAAACCTATTAAAATCTTTAGATTTCAACAAGATATCAAACAATTACTGCCATTATGTTATTAAACCACAAAAAAAATCAAGTACCTAGTTGTTAATTGCCAAATAAAACCCTTGAAAATTTTAAATCACTCGTTATTTTAATTTACCAGACGTCATAAATTGACTGTTGTTATTCAATCAAACGATTTGAAAAAATCTTTCGAATTTTATTTCTTTAACAACTTCAATTCACAATGACGCAATTAAAAATACAGTCAATAACCCCGAGAATATTTTAATTTCCAAATATCACGCATAACAAGTTACTGTTTATGTGAATTGAATCTTATAACATCGGGCTCAGGTAATATTATACAACAAAATGTTACTCATGCCACAGCTCAGATAATAGTTAAAATATTTTCATTAAATTGTGTAGTATTTTTTCGTACTTGCATTCGATTTTTAAAAAAGGATTCCGATGGCTCAGCTGAAATATGAAACTCCTTGAATTTTTCTCTATGTGAAACCCGATCACATGATGTCCAAATTGTCATATCGCTGCATCAACATGGAATTGAACCTAGTGGTAAAAGTTCATAATTATTAAGTAATTATAATTACGTAACAGTTATTTTTGGTCAGGAACCCTTATTTGATTTTATAAAACTATTTAAAGCTTAAATACTACTCAAGTTATCCAAACAAGGCAGCGTTGTTTGCCCAGGACTGCGAGATCACCACAGACGAGTAAATCGTCATGGTCAGGAAGGAGTAGAGTCTAATCGTTATTTTTAGTAACATTTTAAGGATGACCAGGATCATGAACTCTGTAGACGAAATAAACCAAACACTGTTCAGTACAAGAAATAGATAATTAATCTACCATTTTCAGTAAGAGGTTATAAAAAAATGTCAGTTGGTCGTCATTTTTATGGGGTGATGGAAATATTGCTTCATTATTATGCCTCCTCATTTTTTAATTTATAAAAGGTCCCGCCTTTGTCCAACAGTGGGCATCTTTCGGCTGAAATGCTGATGAAAGAAATATAATTGACCCGATGGGAATCGACGTATCGAGAGTCACCGTGGCGAGACTCGACGTAAAGAGAGTCGACGCAGAGGGAATAATTCGGGTATTCGAAATCCCGATTTATATGAGACCATACACAGTGGGAAGCGAGCTTTAGGAGTCTTTGTGTACAGAGTAAACCGGGTCACAGAACAGGTTTATCATTCGTGGCCCAGTGAGCCCGGCTGTTTGATTAGGTTTTAGCTTGCGCTTGTCCACTTGATCAAGGTAAATCGATATTACATAAAGTTTACTCGCCAGGGAAATAACATTATAATGTTCGTTTTTAGGTTCCGAAAATCAAGCTTTTAGGCAACGCTTTCAAAAGGTTTGGACATATTATGACATTTCTTTTATACAAGCAAGCTGACGAACTACCTGGTGGTAAGTCGTCTACAGACGTCAGCTATATATAACAAGAGAAAAATCACTGTATAAACCTAGTGGTTCTAAAATGTTATCGCAAACAACATTATATCATAAAAGTTTTTTTTTTAAATATTAAATAAATAAAAAACCCTTAGTATTGCAAGTCTTATGATGAAATGCCTTTCATGTCAGCTTGTTTGTCATCTAGTTGTATAAAAAAAAAAATATGCCACAGCGAACTATTTTACGGCCAAAATACTAAAGGTGATGGTACCTACCCAGACGAGCGGTCTTACCACCTAATAAATAGCATTATTTTTTATACAACGAGATGATATACAAGCTGAAGGCCCACCTGGTGGTAAGTGGTAAAGGAAATGGTGAATTACTAATAAATCAAAACTTATAATAGGATACTTCGCAAAAACTGATGTGTGAATTTGGCAAGAAGTAAGGTCTCACAGCAAAGATCCGGAAATAATTATATTGTAGGTATATCACATAAAAAAATATTTTTTAACTTACAAACTTACATTTGCAGCTGGGCAATCGATTATGACGTATGGAAGAAAATTTTCTGAACATTGTTGTTGAAAAAATTTTCTTCCATACGTTGTCCTTCAATTCAATTATCTACATAGAATAGTTTGTGCAGAAATTGCACGAGTCAGAACCACATTTGTTCAGGGTTTTCCAGAAATAAGTTAAAATTTTTGGATGTCCATTATAGATTGTCTGATGTGTAGCTTGACAGTAATTGTTGAAAATTATCGTCAAGTCCTGGAGTGAATACAATCGCTAAATAATATTTGCGTGATGGAGACGCAAACATTATTTTGACTGATACCAGTAAAGGCAGGCAAGAGAACTGCTGCGGCCTATCATAAGCGAGAAGCTTGATGGTGGCCGGTTTGCCGTCGTAAGACATTATGTTTGCAAAACGTGTGAAATAAAATGAAATGACAAAAAAATAGATTTGAATATGCTAAATGCCTATCATGTAATATTTGCGTAACGTTTGACAAGTTTTTTGGCATATTCGTAAGTATTATTATTTTTATCACACAGAACATAAAAAATTATGAATATGATTATTCTTTTCGATAGGTGAAGACCATTTAGGCCTCTGCAGCTTATTTCAACGACTGTCGCTTTATGATAACAGTCAGGACCCTCTGTTGATTTTCGAGGTAGGTACGCGAGAGTATAAGATACATGCGATAAAAGTAAAAAAGTAGGCATTGTGCGATCTGATCGCCCGACTTCCTGCGCCCTAGGCGCGGCCGCGTGCGTGGGTGGCCCCCACGCTTGCATTACACATGCCGCCACGTCTGGGATTGCCCAAGTGACTCTGGGTAATCCCCATTGGCGCGAAACCTGGCCGTAAGGTCGGGTTGCCTGGGGGTGGGCTGGTGAAATTGCTTCGGCAGAGCCCAGGCTACCCCCGCGAAGGGCAGTGGAGTTACCGGGGAGTTTTAGTGGGTATTTCCAGTGCTGATAGCGCTGGATGACCCCCACACACGCCCGCCGCTTAGCCAGCGGCGGGTAGGTCTGTAAACGAATTTCTCCTCGTTAAAAAAAAAAGGCATTGTGCGATCTTATGTATGAAGGTTCCATAAAGTAGACATGGTGATTGCTTGAAACAATCGAAAAGTTAACTAAGGGCGATAGAAGGCATCATGCTACAAAATCGATGATTAATACATAACAAATTATCCATCCTTACAAATTATTTCACAAATGCACTTTATAATGTCGGCAAGTGGCTAGAAAAATGTTCTTTGATATTCCTCCCCCATCGTCGCAGGCTCTACGTAAGGAGACTAATTTTACTGCGAAGTTAGGACGCGACGTAGCGAGTGTCACAATCTACACAAATTTACACAACCCTGTTGCCTTGCGGGATTAATAGGCTATAATTTTTATTAAAAATTATTAACTTTCTATCATCGCACCGCTCGCCTCCGGCAGGGAGTTCATCCTCACACGTTGAAACCAAAAGGGGTCGCGTACTGCACGGTTTCAGAAAAACCCGCGGGTGTAGTGATCTCCCTACGGAGGTTTTGGGTAGTACAGAAGGGGGTTCCTTAAAAAAGGCGTAGAAACAGTTTTAACATGGTCGGCAAAGCACAAGTGACATCTAGCCCTGGCTACGGTAGCCGCTTACAATCAGGTGGGCCGTATGCTCGATTGCCACCATTAATAAGTAATGAAGTAAGTATATCAAAGTTTTAATTTAAGAAATTTCATATAAAAAGTAAACATGTCGACACCATTGGAACTATGCGATCTTGACGCAACCTGTTACGTGCTATCTCGGATGACCGGAACACGAATGCAACCTCTGTTATATCATCGGCCGCCGCGAAATGTCGACGCAAGTGGCAAACGACCTTCGCAATCGGAATTTTGGAAACGTGACCTTCGATTTTTGAGAATATTTAAAGCTAATCTTATATTTTATCTTATACTTTGCTATGTCTATTTTCAAACGCGTATATCGCGCACATGAGAATAAAACTAAACTAAAAATACCGCTTTAATAGGTAATTGACCTTTTAAGTCTATTTTCGATGCACTGGTGTCAGTTCTGAATAAACATTAGAAGAACTCAAACACCAGCGACGACGGGTTGATTGGAAGATATATATATAGATAATTTTACAGCACAGTTAACATAGGAAAGATATGTGCAATTTTGACCCCTATTGAATTGCCTTAAGGGATAAAATGCTTCAGTAGGTACATAATTTTGATGTTGACTGCACACATTATGAGTGCAATCAAGAGTTTTATATAATTTATGACACAATGATTTTTTATCACCCGTGATGAACATAAAAAAACTAGTTTATTAAATTGCATCATCCATCACTATAGTCTAACTAAAGCGATTATATTATTTAGTTCATACTACAACAGGGTTGTTGACAACTTTTTTTATTTTATAAATAAGAAGTTTAAACTCATAATGAAATATTGCAAAAAAAAATGTATGTTTTTAAAATCAATAGTTTCACAGATACAGTGAAATGTTTGTTAGGTGGCAGCACATCATCTAAAAACGCTCCGTAAGAAATCTGCGGAACAGATGACGTCACATGTTGCTATATTACTAAAATAATGTATGGACTTATTGACAAAATCAATAAGAACTTTGTAGTTTATCAATAATATTTTATTTACAGTTATCATTATTATCGTTGTTTTTATTGATGTAAGAAATCTAATATCATTATTATTTTTAATAAATTTTGGAAAAAACATATTTTCAGTTAGAATTCTTTTTATGGGTAACTGGGTATATTTTCTCATTTGCGAAGAATAGCGCCGCATTCAAGCTTAGGCAACATCCCTATTAGTAAGTGCGGACTTAGCTTTCCAGCCAACCTATAAGTGTATTGGATAGAAGGGCTTATTCACAAAGAGTTTTTTAACCATCAAATGACGCGAATAGACTGCGCGTCGTCCGTCTGGGTGTTATAGCATAATGTAGGTACCATGTAGGTACCACCGCCTTTCTTATTTCAGCCGTGAAACATTCGCTGTGTTTCGGATTGAAGGGAAAGGTAGCCAGTGCAATTACTGGGCATGGACAGCATTTCATCTTAGGCCCCAGGATGACAACGCACCTGCAATATCAAGTGACTTTTCCTTGTTATTGCAGGTGTCTATAGGCGGCGGTAACCGCTTACCATCAGGTGGGCCGTCAGCTTGTTTGTCATCTAGTAGTATAAAAAAAAAAATGTTTCATCGTCCTCATCACCGGCCTATATGCGCCCCGCGACTGGGCACAGGCTTTCTTACATGGGAGAAACACTTGAGCAGCTTAGGCCATACAGTTTCCGTTCGTGAATTCTAACGAGCTTTAGCAGCGCGTTACACTGTATCGATACAAACGCACGTCGTCTTCTAGTTTAAAAAACCTCGTGTGAATAGGCCCTAAGGTTAGCAGCCAACATATTATATAGGCAGAATAGAATGAGATACACAAATAAAAAAAAATTAAAACCGACTTCAAAAAACTGAAAAGGATAAAATTATTAAATTTAAGTAGGTACTCATCCCTAGAAACAATTTTTTTTTGGAGCCGGTGCTTCACTTTCTATTTTCGTTTATTCGTGTTTGGAAACAACTTAGCACCAACTCCAAAATATATGTTTGTAGGGAATAAGTACCTACTGAAATTTATTTATTTTATCCTTTTCAGTTTTTTGAAGTCGGTTTTAATTTTTGTTGAATTTTTTTTCCCCAATTTTTAGTTATATTGTCTCCTACTATCGTATAGTTTTACTAAAAAGTCATAGGAGAGCAAAAATTTCGCAATTTCGCATACGTAGACGACTTAATGATTTCAGATTTTTTTAATTTAAAGCCAAACTACCCAACTGATTTTGAAAAAAAAATTATGGGACCAAATAGCAACTATTTCGCATCGAACAAAAAAAGAATCACGTTAATCGCATCGGTAATCTCGGCGTAATCGGTGTACATACATAGAAAAAAACATACCGGCCGAATTGAGAACGTCCTCGTTTTTGAAGTCGGTTAAAAATTTACTAGGTGGTAGACCATCTGGGTAGGTACCACAGCCTTTCTTTTTGCAGCCGTGAAACAGTTCGCTGTGTTTCGGATTAAAGGGAATAGTAGCGTATTACTGGTTACCAGTATTACTGGCAAGGAAGGCATTTCAGCTTAGGCCTCAAGATGAAAACGCACCTGCAATACAAGGTCATTTTTCCTTGTTATTGCAGATGTCTTTAGGCAACGGTAACCACTAACCACCAGGTGTGCCATCGGCTTGCACGTTATCTACTTGTATATAAAAAAACAGAACCAAAATGTGTATAATCACTAAAATAACGAAGTGCTCACTTCAAAAATAACGAAATTTTATTTTCAGAAAAGACATCAACGCGTTCCTTTTCTGTAACCCCTCGAAAAAGTCATGTCAAAGTAATTTATCATCTTTTTCCAGCTGTGTTTGTAAGAAAGAAATGTAGACAATATTCTACTTGTAAATGGCAAAGCGATTCCATGAAACTAATATTCGGAAATATGTAGTATTTTCAAGTATAAGATATATAACCGTATCTACCGTCCCGTCAGTACTGTATTATTGATACAGGGTTGAGGTCAGTACATTACCTCTTTCAAAATTACTCGTAGTAGTTACTTACTGATCCGTAGAACTACAAATTTCTCGTCCCTAATTAATATGGTAACTTTAATTAAAGCGTCATGGTTGTGATTAAGTTTTGAATAAATGAGTTAAGGAGTGAAAGTGGGCCCTATGTTTGGTGTTGGTTCTTGTCATTCGATAGTAATGAGTGTTATAACACGCAATGTAACTTATTAATACGGTCATAGACTGGTTCAAGGAAAACTGAAGGCTCTACAATAATTTTGTGCCTTTTTAAGGCTATTTTTTGAAATAAATAAATAATAATAAATAAATTAAAGCTTGTTTTTATTTCAGGAGCTATAATTAAAGATAAAACAATTTAAGGTAAAAATTTAACAGGTATTATATTATTCTTAATTTTTGATTTTAACATTATTATAAATGTTTGAAATTGATGATGATGATTGATGATGATGTTTGATGATTGATTGTTTGATGTTTGTTTTGAATGTTTGTTATGTTGTTTGGTTGTTTTGTTTGTTTGAATGTTTGTTTGTTGAATGTTTGTTTGTTGTTTGTTTGAATGTTTTTGTTTGTTTTGTTTTTTTCTAGTTTTATATTATTTTAATTACTAGGTATTATATTGTTGTGCCCAGCACCTTTTGTAATTTTGGAAACAATAAATATTAAGTATTGACAAGGATGGTATTGAGTATTGTAATTTAAACAAAAAAAAAACCGACTGCATACTAAAAAGGAAAAAATAACTAAATTTAAGTAGGTACGTATTTCCTCGAAAGATATTTTTTTGGAGTTGGCACTTCACTTTCTATCGTTTCTGGAAACAACACAGAACCAGCTCCAAAAAATATTATGTTGCTGGGGCATGGACTCTAGGGGATAAGTATCTAACTTAAATTAAACTTTTTTATCTTTTTTAGTGTTGTGAAGTCGGTTTTTTATTATTTTTGTTTTAAAATTTCTGTCACAATTTTTAGTGATAGCTTCTTAAGGTCAAAGCTAGATGGGTGATCGTCAGCATTATATTATTTCCTATTTTTGCATCGTACCACTGAAAAGTCACAGGAAGGCAAAAACCGGCAATTTTGCATACATTGACGACTTAATTATACCAGTTAGTTTGATTTCAAAACCAAACTACCGAACCGATTTTGATAAAACTTATGTGGGCCTTATCTGAAAGCATACTCTTTCAATTAAAAATAGCAGTTTATGAAACTGTGGCTGACCTATTATAACTTGACTGTGAATAGTAATTACACGAGTGTTTTAATATCTAGTTACATTATGTATGTGCAGTTTCTGTCCACTGCCACTTTTTGAGCTATGTCAGTAACAAAATAAAAAATACAAAATTTCGATTATGTAGCTATGTGTTTGTATTCTTATGATAATGGGTCGTAAACTCTATGCCATATTATACTTTTTATGACATGTTACTTACACTTTAATATTAGGTTTTGACTGATGGACATTGTTTCCACATAAAAATCTAATACCAATTATTTTTTTATGTACCTACTTCATTGTTATTTATTACTGGATTTTTATATGCCACTAGTTGACAAACAAGCTGACGGCCCACCCGGTGGTAAGTGGTTACCGTCGGCTATAGACACCTGCAATAACAAGGAAAAAATCCCTTGGTATTGTAGGTGCGTCGCCCTCCTGAGGCCTAAGATGAAATATGCCTTCCTTGGATTTTTGTTTATTCAAATAAAGTGGTAAACAAGCCTAAATATATGGCCCACCTGATGGCGGTTATCGCAGCCCTCAATGGAAAATACTACTATGCCCTTTGCCTGTCATATATAAAAAATATATTTGAAAAATAACTTTGAGTTGGAGACACGATTCACATGTGGGGTTACAAAATAATTGCATGAGTCATATATGACTCATTGGACTTCACATTTTGACTTTGTAACTTTGCAAGGAAGTCTGCAAAATATATCGGCATTAAATTAACGGGTTATTGCCTTTGGAATGTTGGTGACTGGATCTCCTTGAGAAGATGTGACAAACACTAAAACCTGCTGAATTATGTTATAATCATAGTAAAGTAAAGTAGAGTTTAGGTATAATAAACATTCGATTTTGCTACATTAAATTCAGCCATAAATAAATCATTAACTACGGGGTGACCAGACACAAGTATTTTGTATATTTAAGATATTGAATAACTGTAATCTGAATAAAAAAAAAATGAGTTTCGATTATCAAGAACAGCCTTCATCAAAGTCTTCATCGCTTATGATTAGCCGCCAACCATCGTGAAAAATTTGATGATAACTTCAAGACCCTGTATAACATAACAACCCTAACGCCACGACTAGCGACCTCGCCAGTCGCGGAGTCGCCTCCGCCGCCCGTTTCCGTGGCCAGTCCGTAAGGTAAAAGCTCCAATTACGGTGGTATTTTTATTTTTGTCTTTTATTCATATAATCGCAACCCACCAACCCACATTGGGCCAGCATGGTGGTGGGACGAAATAGGCTGGTGATGATGATGATGATGATGATTCGCATAATGCGGGATATTTGCGCTCCTCGTATGTTTTTCCCAAGTAGGAAGGCCTTTTTTACCAGGAGAAATCCATTGACGGATCTACCCACCGCTGAAGCAGCGGGCGTGTTTGGGACTTGCCCAGCGTCTAAATTGACCCTTGGAATACCCGCTAAAACTCCTGGATAACTCCCGTGCCTTTCGCGGAGGCGGTTTGGGGTTCACCAGACCACCCCCAGGATGTAGAAAGGCCTGTGCCGTGGTAGTGGAACTTTGTTGATGACGAAAACTAGGATCAAACCGTTATTAAAAATCCAAATTATCGCGAGGTACCTTAACTATAAGTTCCTATGTTTCCTCTGATAACCCTGCTTCGTTCACATTACGAGTGCACGAGATAAACACAGCCAGTCACGCAGTTAGAAATAGCTATTGTAAATAAGTGTAATTGCTTGTAAAATATGACGGACGACCTCGACCGAATGGTCTTAGATTGTGGCTAAACATTAGCTACAATCAGTTAAAATTATAGAAGCTTTTTGGTATTTTAAAGTTATCGTGGGTAGATTGTAGACATGTTGGCAGTCTTCTCCAATAAACGGTGGTTATTCAGTAGTACATTTTTTTTCACAGTACGGTCTTAAAGTTGTAAAATATTTTCGTATGACGCGAACTGTTTTTACAAAAACTGCCTTTACTCACTAGTTAGTGTATCCACTGTTGTCAAATTACTTTTATTGTAAAGAGAAATTCTCTGGCAATAAGAAAATACAAAAAAATATCAGGTTTAACGATCCGTTAATTATTATGCCAATTAATGACCAAAAACGGTATTTTTTTATGAAAATAACAAAAACTGACATCTTTTTTTTTCCAGTTGATTTACGGTCGTACTGTAGAAGGATTAATTGTTGGGTATGACCCCCTCTATCATCAAGTTACGTTTGATCCACGATATACAGGGCCACCCTGTAGATACTTTTATGCTCATAGAGTGCTATCTACGCGTAGAGTCAACGGTTGAGTGAACTGGCGACAGCTCTACCAGTTTAAAGTACCTATTCTACCAGTTTTAGTTCCTTCAAAAGAGGCGTGAAAGGCACCTTTTGGGCCGCCAATGTGGAGGCGGCTAGAGCAGTGTCTGAACTGCACTAGCTGTCTTCGCATATGGACTCTTCATCTCACTTCACATTAGTCAGTGTTGAGTGATTTGCCGTGATTTGTATAAAAAACGTTAATACTCTACTCTACGCATGGCAACACGGTAGAGCACTAACTATACCAATGTAGACAGCATTGGTAGGGAAGAGTACTAACTGAAACTGGTAGAGAAATAGTCGAAATAGTAGACTATTTGGCGACCGGCACTAAAAACCGTCCTTCTCCCGTCAGAAGGCTGCTTACGAGGACCGGACCCAGGGAACTTGGTAGTCGTCCGCATCCGGCCCCGCAGCTCCACCATCTCTGGTCGCTGCCGCTCTCCGGAGGGATGGGGTACTTTCCCCCTACGAGAGGACATACAAGGCAGCAAAGGTCCCACCCCTTACTGCAGTCCCCCGCAAGCCTAGGAGGCTTGCCATAGCACGACCCTCCTCCTTGGAGAGGGGTCCGCTGGTCCTACACTAGGACCGCGACGTATTATGCACAGTTCGAAGAGTAAGTGGAGCTAGCGGCCCACTCTCAACGAACTGGCATGCCCTACACGGCCGCATTAAGCGGCCCGCTGGCCTTGGAGACCAGCCATCCACCGACCCCAGAGGGTCCGCTAACCCTAAAAAGGGGCCAACAACCATTGCTCATGAGGCGACTTGCCACCACCAACCTGGTCAGGTGCGACCCGCGGCCTTAGAGGCCTGCCATCCCGCGACCAAACTGGTCCACTGGCCCAAGATAGACCCCTCGTCCACCGCTATCTCCCCTGCCTCTGTTGTACGCGCCACACGAGGCATCAGACGTTAATTGACGTCGGTGACTCCGCAAGCAATAGCCCGCCATCCACCGGCTATAAAGCTCCCGGGTTCCAGAAGAACCATACTTCACGCCGGCCTCTAACACAAGTACTTAAAAGGAAACTCCAGCCATTTGTGATGCTGAAAGATACTCAATAAAGATTTTCATTTTCACATAAAAGTATTCTGTGATCTGTGCAACACTGTTATACATAGTATTACTGCAGTTATATTTATAATTTGCCTAGTCATCGCCGTAGAAAGTGCCATGGACTCCGCAGTCATTGATACTCGGTACTAATAGGTGAGCATGTCGACACATGATTGCGGATTAAAATTGTCTAATCATACAGTTGGCTATGTTACGTTGAAATATTATTATGGTGAGAACAATTTCTTATAAATTATCTACTGGTGCGAATGTCTGCGCGTCATACAGCCATAGATTCGGTTCATGTGGTTTCAATTCAATTGATTTCAATCACCTATTGATTTCATGTTGTTTACAAATGTTGTTCTTATAAATAATTTTCAGTAGCGAACATGAACCCTGTAATTTTCATAGGTATAATTAGTTTTAAGTATATTTTGATTTTTATAATGTAATGGAACGCAGTGTGCCTTGTGCCTTTTTAATTTTAGATTGATATTTGACATGCATATTCTTTTTTAATTCTACAAATTTGGTCCTGTATAAAATTTTTCTGAATAAGCAATACCGATCAATATTTTTTTATGAATTTAACGCATGAGAATTTTTTATTTACTTTTGACATGCAATTAATGTCTTTGTATTCTAGAATATTTGTACGCCATGTTGGCTAAGGCACGTAGGACAAATATTGTTTTTAAGATCTTCTTACATTGAAAATTATGTACACTCGTGTTTTGACTAATAAATTATTACTTACTTGTTTATAATGAAACAACTGATTCTTGTTAATCCGTCAAGCATTAGATTCCAGACACAATCGATTTTTCAATTGTCATATCATTAGACCACCAGAGGCATAACCGCCGTTTGCCAGATTAAAAGCGGCTAGAGTAGCACTAGTATTTGCATATGGACTCTCCTTACAGCTCCACATCAGGTGGTGTTCAGACATCAGCCGTGATACGAATAAAAAGGTAAAAAAGACATAACTACATAGTATAAAACAAAGTCACTATCCGCCGTCTGTCTGTCCCTATGTATGCTTAGATCTTTAAAACTACGCAACGGATTTTGATGCGGTTTTTTTAATAGATAGAGTGATACTTAAGAGAGGTTTATAATTGTAGAATACATGCATAATATTTACATAAGCATTGCACCCGTGCAAAGCCGGGGCGGGGCGCTAGTTTATTTATAAAACACTTTATTGCACAGCACACATCTCACAAATGAACAAACGGAAAGAAATAATAAAATATGCTTGCACAATGGGCGGGCTTATCACTAAGAGCGATCTCTTCCAGGCAACCTTAAGATGGACAGGATATAAAATAATAGGGTAAGGAAAGTGGGCGATGTATGACATTATTGTCGGTGTTGCTTTTGTTAGTTGGCCAATGAAACTATGTTGCTTTTTCTTTCCAATCCGATTAGAAGAGGACATTTTAGTGGAAATGCAATTTTGACAATTTTTTCTATTCGACTTGTTTGGTATTCATATTATTGGCTGTAAGGCAAGTTTCTGTTGTATTAAGAGTTGTGGATTTTGTTAAATAATAAAAAAAAAGACAAATAAATTATTCTAGAAAATATTATTTTAGCTGTGGGTTGGCTGTGAAATAAGCAATAGTTACAAAGTCATTTTCTCGAAATTTTATCCGTTCGTGTTCGCATAAACAATACTTAACCTGCACATCTTATATCAATATGTGATAGGGTAAATTAATAATAAGAAATGTGTTACATTTGTTAATCCGTATTTGATGGTACCTACAGGATCAGCTTAAGGTTAGCATATATCTTGGGAATACCACCGAAGTAACAAGAAAACAAATTTCTAATCAATTCAAGTTAACACCCTTATGTCAAGTAGGAAATGAGCTGATAGGCATCAAAGGCCTAAACAAATCTTCATAAATTATAGCTAAGAACCATCTCGATCACATCAGCTTTCAAAGAATAAAAAATTTTAAACAAAAATTAAAACCGACTTCAAAAAACTGAAAAGGATAAAATAATTAAATTTAAGTAGGTATTCATCCCCTAGAAACATATTTTGGAGTTGGTGCTAAGTGCTTCACTTTCTATGGTTTTTGGAAACCACTTAGCACCAACTCCAAAAATATGTTTCTAGGGGATGAATACCTACTTAAATTTAATTATTTTATCCTTTTCAGTTTTTTGAAGTCGGTTTTAATTTTTGTTTAAAATTTTTTTTTCACAATTTTTAGTGGTAACTTTCTACGGTCGAAGCTAGATGGGTGATCGCAAACTTATATTGTTTCCTACTATCGTATCGTTTCACTAAAAAGTCATTTGAAAAGCAAAACTTCGCAATTTCGCATATGTAGACGACTTCATAATTTAAGTTTTTTTAAATTTAAAACCAAAGTACCCAACTGTTTTTGAAAAAATTTTTATGGGACCAAATGGCAGCTATTCCGCATGGAACAAAAAAAGAATAACGTAAATCGGATCAGTAATCTCGGCGTAATCGGTGTACATACATAGAAAAAAAAAAAAAAAACATACCGGCCGAATTGAGAACCTCCTCGTTTTTGAAGTCGGTTAAAAACCGAAACAATTTTTTTTTTTTTTTTTACAACTAGATGACAAACAAGCTGACGGCCCACCTGGTGGTAAGCGGTTACCGCCGCCTATAGACACCTGCAATAACAAGGAAAAGCACTTGATATTGCAGGTGCGTTGTCATCCTGAGGCCTAAGATGAAATGCCGTCCATGCCCAGTAATTACACTGGCTACCTTTCCCTTCAATCCGAAACACAGCGAACTGTTTCACGGCTGAAATAAGAAAGGCGGTGGTACCTACCCAGGCGACCCTACATATGGGTCTACCACCTAGTAAATAAATAAATCCATTCGTTTAAAAGTTACGATGCCACAGACATACACACAGATACACCGACAGACACTTCAAACTCCCGCGCCGCGCGCCGGGGGCTAAAAAGCAGTTGTGTCTGAAATATTAATAAAGAATAGAGACATGCGATATCAAAGAACTCAATAGAAAATACAGGTGCACTGACATTGCATCTCGCTCTATCAAATTGTATTCTAAAAGGCCGATAGACCTGATAAGAACGCAGTCTCATTTTCCGTCTTCAAAAATTTCTTTATGCCATCTTTTAAAATAAAAAACACGTTATTAAAAGTGTGTACACAAACTCTTTATATCTGACCACGTCAACATTAAGGGAGAGTGCGAAGAGACGTCCATTGACATTGTGACCTCATTTCTTTCGAGTGTGCGAACTAGTGATGTTACCGTAACCTACGAAATAGATCTATTTATATCGACTCGAATCTTAATGCGATAACGTTCTAATAACAATCATGTTTTATTCTGTTTGATTTGTCATAATTAAATCTTGATTACACGGTTACGGTTGTGACCTACTTACTTCATAGATTAACGAAATCGTGTCATGCAGTTATTGCATTTTCCTGAAGCTAAACGCAATAATTTTATTGAAAATAAATTTATGTATAAGTATTGTTTAACGTTAAGTGCCAGTGGTTTTAATTTGGTTTTTGTTAAACTTTAATATCATTCTATATTAAAAAACTTGATAGGTCTTGTGGTTGTTAGAAAACACCTCAATTAATTAACGTTAACAGTCCTATTTTACGTCGGTATTCAAAATCAACATCTATTACAGGGGTATTTTTTATTATCGTGTTTTAATCTCCTTTCATTGTCAAAACAAGAATAAAACACGAAAATAAAAATAGCTTATACCTATTTTTATTTTAAATATACCACCGTGATAGGCGTTGATTTTGAATACCGCCGTAACAGGACTGTTTACCTTAATAATTCGAAAAAAAAGATTGCATGTTTCAGACATGTTTTTTGTAAATGTGCAATAACAATGTAAACTCTGCCCAGTGGGTGGCTTTATCAACAATTCAACAGTCGTAAAATTATCTTATTCAGTAATGATAAAAATCTAAATGTCCATTATCAAACATCGATGAAAAGACATGTTGTGGTCACATCACTATGCGGCCTACACCCTTCGAAACAAACCGGTTGAAGGCCGTCAGACAGTTACGTGTACATTACGTATGTAACACACAAATTATACATAGAATGGGAACAGATCGACGGCATAGCTTTGACTTATATTCTGACCTAAAAGCAATTTAAGGCGATCTAGTGTTTCGGCCAAGACCGATAGGGATAGAGATATGGCTGACTCAGCGGGAGGAAAAAAGACAAAACAGCGATCGCGCGTGAAAAGTAAACGAAATACACAAATTATTTTATTTAAAAATAACCTCATGGACTACAAAAAACGCTTCTATACGATTCTGAATATTAATGATATCTACTATTTAAAGTAATTTCCTATTGAATACAAATTATCGTTAACCAATAATCTTAAGTTTTCTTATTTATAAGAGGTCTTTTCGGAAATAAAATGTGTCGAGGCAAATTCCTTTAATCGTGTTTTCGTTCTACTCGTATCTAGATAAGGATATGAAGTAACGTATATTTGATTTTCAGATTCGTAAGATCTTTAAGCAACGTTACTTATAAAAGTGCGATTTTGTTCAATCGTCTTAACTAATTTAACTAGGTCCTGGTTATGCCAAAATAATCCAACCCACAATGTCATCAATTTTGAGATATCAATGCCAAATTATATGAAACTGGCTGACACCGCAAACGTTGATTTGGCATAAAAAAATGCCTGAAAAAAATTAGATAGTAGCCAATTCTCAGACCTACTGAATATACAAATAAATTTTAATGAAAATCGGTCAAACCGTTTCGGAGGAGTATGGTAACTAAATTTGTGACACGAGAATTTTATTTATAAGAAGATGTAACATATTTTCATGTGACAAAGATACCAACCCACCACATTGTGCAAAAGAATAGAAGCTACTTGAAACATTAATAAGTATCATGCCTGTGGCATGGAACATTTTGGCATAACTAGGTCCAATTGAAATATAAAGTATAAGTAGAGGCGACACTACCAATCAGTACCTATGTTCCGTTCAAGTGCGGCGATCACGCTGCACTGCACTCAGCCGCTTGCTAGCGTTGCTAAAACGAAACGCGTCAGCTCTATGAAAATCACAGGGCTTACCTTTAGGTCTTGAAAAAAATACATTGTACAAAAATGATTAGACTCCTGCTATGCGATTCTCTAACGCAGCAGCCTTAAATTCGTGGCTGTGGCAGCGCTGTCATTCCTTTCGGCATTTGTTTGACAACCATTCAACAACTGTTGGCGACATCAGCGTTCCGACGACGAGCACGGCGTGAGCCGAGGCTGTTTATTCCTACAGCTTTATGTAAAAGTCAATCAATTATTGAAAGGAGTATTATGTATGATACATTTAAAAAACGAGAAAATCTAAATTAAAATAATGTCGATTGTACTTCATGTCATATATCCGAAACAGAGACAATCATACACAACCATGAGATCGACGTAGAAATTAGTGAATACGCGCAGCGCCGTGCTCATGTGTCTAAGTCAATGGCAGCTCGTCGTCTTGTCAGACGTCAAGCTCGATGTCGAATATTTCTGTTTGTGAATCTCACTAATGAGTGTTTTCGGTGCGTTAGTAAGACGACTAAATGTTGCAGAGCAGGCTTTTCAAAATGTAACAATACTGTGGATATTGTGATCGATTCTCTATATTTTCTATCTTAATCTGCCAAGCGGCGTTATCCCTCCAGAGGATATACAATTGAAAAATCAAACGTGTCTGGAATCTGATGTTTGTCGGGTTAATGCCTAAAGGTGGCTTCGCAAGGATTACTGACTATACTTCGAAACATAATCATAGTCTCTTAATCTCATAATATCAACCTATGATGTCCGCTGAGGAAAACGATGATCCCCCATCGATTTCCAAAACGGAACGGTTTTGCTCCGCCTTTGTCCAATGGTTCCCCGCACCCTGACCAGCCCGCTATTCTCTAACTCAAATGACATGTTCCGATGAATAAAATATTCGGTGTTTTGACGACCGGCTGGTCGAGCGATCTGCTAAGCGATCCTCTAAATTCAGCAGCCTTGAATTCGTGACTGTCGACAGCGCTGTCATACCTTTTGGCGTTTGTTTGACAACCGTTGGTGATACTTGCGGCACATGCCAATTGTATAGGTAACTGCAGCCGTGGACATGCGTCGATGGCAGCCGTAAGAACCATCGTAGTCACGTCAGCTTTTAAACAAAAACAAAATAAAATCGGTTCATTCGCTTAGGAGCTACGATGCCACAGACAGACACACAGATACACAGACAGACACGTCAAACTTATAACACCCCTCTTATTCGTCGCGGGTTAAAAAGTACTATCATGCTAGCAGTCGAAACTGGCACCCTAACGCATTTAAAGCACGAAGGAGTCGATCACCCACCTAAGACTTGACTTTGGCGACCTTTGCTTTACTTTTGCGTTCGTTGCGTAATCACAGAAACCACCGATTTCCACATAACCTACCTACCATTCTGTTTCCTTAGTTTGTTTCTGTTTGTTGTTTAGGTTAGAAACTTAAACAACAAACTGAAACTGAAACCTATCTGTTTATAGCAGCTAATGATTTACCAATGTATGTTTGTGTTTGTCCTCTATGCGGTCCAAAATCATTGATAAAATTGTGATAAAGTTTTGGTAGGGTCTTCTGGGAACGCCCGCAAAGGCTCCTGAATTATGAAACATTGTTTTTATTATAAAACCTAACAGTTTTCTCTTTACAGGCATTACAAAATGCAAAGCATGCCGGCTGCCAACGTCGCCAGCCTATATGTACACGTCCCACTGTTGGGCACAGGTGTTTCTACTTGGGGGAAACACATGAGGTTGCAGCTAGTAAATAAATAACAATATCGAAGAGAAACACACACCGCTGTTACATTTGTCCACTAGAGATACGATCACATCATCCGATCAAGGTGGAAAATGACACTGCGCATTAGGTGTTCCTTCTTCCGCCACCGGACGCCTCTTCCGTGAATACACCGCAAATCAAAACATAATTACGTGACTATTGACAATTTTACTTTTTATTAGAAAGTTGTAGGTAAGTTGTAGGCAAGTTATAATTTTGAATTAAACCTTTTTAACCGACTTCAAAAAAAGGAGGAGGTTATCAATTCATCTGTATGTTTTTTTTATGTTTGTTACCTCAGAACTTTTGACTGGGTGAACCGATATTGATGATTCTTTTTTGTTCGATGCGGAATAGTTCTCATTTGGTCCCATAAAAAATTTTCGGAAATCCATTAGTAAGTTTGGTTTTAAATAAAAAAAACTGGAAAAATTAAGCCGTCTACATATGCGAAGTTGCGGATATTTGCTTTCCTATGAATTTTTAGTGCAATGATACGATAGTAGAAAACAATATAAGCTCACGGTCACCCATCTAGCTTTGACCTTCAAAAGATATCACTAAAAATTGTGAAAAAAAAATTTAAACAAAAAATAAAACCGTCTCCAAAAAACTGAAAAGGATAAAATAATTAAATTTAGTGGGCTTTATTTTTTGTTTAAATTTTTTAAGGAGATAATTAATAAAATTATTAATTTGACAAAACCTTTTTATGAAAAAAAAACTCCAACACAGCCAAATATTCATCATGGCGCGTATAATGTCGCTTTGGTGACGTTTAGTTGTAATGTATGTCGCCCGCCATATTGCCATAGTGAATAACGGTGAAATCGACGAAAAAATTCAACTTTTGTACAAACAAACTATGCATGAAAACAAATTATTTGTATTTTTCGCGGATTCAGGAGATTTTCCTGATTTTTTTAGATACTGTGGCCGGATATGAAACATCTCCTTTTGTATCGAGATAGATTACATCCCGAGAAAGGACATAGCTAGGCTTACTTTTTGGTGCTATGACAGCGACAATAAAATATGAAATAGCATTGCAGCCACATAAACACAACACAGCAGATGATAATGTGACGAGAGTAAATGCTTACCTAAAAAACATAAAAATACATGAGAAACGTCATTAGTTATGCAATGCAAAAGCACATAACTGACAAGTAAATAGAATTAACATACCCACGTACTATTCTAAGGAACTGACCGTTGGTTTACTTAATATGTATAAATAAATGCTTTGTTTATTATGTGCTATTGTTTGTTTGTTCTCTGTGTTAGGGCTATACCATACATGTTACTGGAATTATATTGCTTTCGCGATTCTGCTACTATGGGTATAGCCTTGGTCATTACCACCCGTTTTAATAGCCGCATTGAATTACGGCCTGGCCACGTGAACGGGCGGCGGCGGCGGCGGCGGCGGCGGCGGCGGCGAGTCAGCAACCACTGCGCGGTCACGACGACGCGCTGCGAGGCCGACATCGAGATAGCGCGCAGTGGTTGCCGATTCGCGAGTCGCAGGACGCGCGTGCGGTGAGTTCGTGGCCAGGCCCTTTAGGTATAAGTATGTTTGTTGTTAGGAGCTCGATGGCGTATTGGTTTGAGCGCTCTGGTTTCGATACGAAAAACCAAGCAACTTTCGCCATGGTCGAATCTGGGATGGGTCAATCAAGTTTGTTATCTCGTGCTCCTCCGTGCTTCGGAAGGCACGTTAAGCCGATGGTCCCGGTTGTTCCTGCAACCGCTTTAACCTACCAACCCGCACTGGGCCAGCGTGTTGGTGTTATGGTCCAAATTCCTCATGTAGGAAGGCCGGGTGATGATGATGATGTTTGTTGTTTACTGTCAAATAACTCATAGAAAGTAACTGATCCTCACTTTTATTACTGAACCTCAGGTTCGATTTCAGTCTTTAAGATTGTATTATATTTGAAAAAATGTTTTAATCTGTTATCTGTATTGTGCATATAAATAATATATAAATAAATAAATTGCAAAAAAGTCGGCTATTTCATACAAACAGATCGTGTACCTATGTATCACAATTTAGTGAATCTTACTTGCGATTTCAAGTTTTTTTTAGCATGTCGTGTTTAAGATCACCAGCCCCCTTATTCTCGACTGTCGGAAAATATTCGAATTTCGGAAACTATCACTTGTCACTTTTTATCGCTATGCGTTTGACGCATGACGCGCGAGACGGCATGTGACTTTTCGAATCGAATCCGTCGTCCGACAGTTGAGAATAAGGAGGCAGCACTGCAAACAGGCTTGTGACACCATTATACGCTAGTTCAGCCGTGGCCAACTGGTATTGCTCCAAAGGCTATTTTGAAAATTCCTATACACCACGCAGGCACCGCAGAGTTCTGGGGGTGGTCTGGTGAATTTGCTTCGCAGACCCCAGACCACTTCCGCGAAAAGCACGAGAGTTATGCAGGAGTTTTAGCGGGTATTCCCAGGGTCAAATTAGACGCTGGGCGAGCCCCGCACACGCTCGCTACTTCGCTAGTGGTGGGTAGGTCCGTCAATGGATTTCTCCTGGCTAAAAAAAAATAAAAAAGGCGCCGCAGAGTTAATAAAAAAACATAAGTGGTATAAGGGAAGCTTCAATATACAATGACACCACTTTTTATTGTTGATGATTTAATTTATCTCACCAATATTGTTCGCGGGCGCCTAGAAAACAGGCCGCGAGCTACCAGGTGCCCGCGAGCTACCGGTTGGGCACCACTGCGTTAGTTGATCGCAATAGTTTTTCAATGGCAACCGTTGTTGCCGCGGACGTGCAGGCGGTACGTCTTTTTCTATCACATTTCTGTTTGGTTTTGTGCGTTTAAAAGCCTACTTTATTGTCACAATTACAAATAACGAAAGAAAACGATTAAAAAATTTATGCTCCAGGCGTCTCCTAAGGTACAGTTAGAGGGTTTTTTTACATCGTTTTCTTTCTTTATTTGTAATTGTCTTTTTCTATTTTAGATTTTCGAAGAATAATATCACTAGCCATTTTGGCTGCCTATACGGACTTGCCTTATAGACGAACGGGAAGTACGTCTGTCACCTTAAAATGTTGATTTTAAAAAGACAAAGCTATTCGATATCTGCTTTCTATAGGTAATTCCTTCGTAGATTAATCATAACGTTGATTTTAAAAAGACCTGCCTATAGCTATTTGATATCTGCATTTACAACTTTCGCGGTAAAAACTTTGTGTAATAAATTTTATGTATTGTTAAATTCATTTTTAAGGCAAACTTCAAATTCAACACTCTTGAAAAAGAGGGACTTAGGTGACAAACAAAATAAAATTTGCTGTAAACAAGAACTTACTCTGTCCTTACTTATTGTCAACGCTTGCAAAGTCAAAAGACTTACATTTTTGGCATTGCTGTATAAAAGTTTCGTTATCATACCGAGTATGTTGTTATGTAACAATAGTTTGATCTGCGTGAGCATACCTAAGCACAACTTTTAACAACTTAAAAGAAGGTGCGTTCCACTCATTAAGTATTCCGCATGTCGTCTGGTGAAATTAACCTTGATGTTCTATTCTCATCACGTCGTGTAGTGTAATGCGCCCTTGTAACGCAACGGTGGTTGACCAGTCAGCTCAAATTGATCGTTAAGAGTTGAAATGTGATAGTTAAAGCGATCGTTGCTCTATTAATAAATTATGTCAAGGTTAATCTATGTGGGAATGTCGAGAAATGAAGAGTGGATGTAATGAAGTGGTATTCACTAGGTGGTAATGAAATGCCTTTCATGCCCAGTAATTACGCTGGCTACCTTTCCCTTCAACCCGAAACATGGTGAACTACTTTACGGCTGAAATAGGGAAGGCGGTAGTTATATCCACTGAGCCAGATAAGCCACTAAGGGTTAAGAGAAGTGAACAAGTATTTTATAAAAATTGTAAAGATGTCTTGGAAAATATTTTTTTGAAAAACCTACCTAGACTACATACATACGGGTATGTAGGGCTACATATGGGTCTACCACCTAGTAAATATAATATTTTTCGATTGTGTTAACCCTACGTTTAATTCTTAGAGATTCGTTGGATGCTGCATTCATTGCATCATATTGTCATCTGAGAACTGAGTCAGTGTAAGTAGATAGTAATATTTTATGTAAATAGTGCGAGGTTTTCCCAAGAGACAATATGGGATTTTTTATTGCCAATGATTTGAGCACATCTCGCATGTGTTACGTTCAGTAGTTCTTAAAATAAAAATGTTAACGAATGATACTCAAGAAAATAATAAGAAATATAAAAATAAATATTTAAGTACAGATCTTCATAAATTATAGCTAAGAACCACCTCGATCGCTCAGCTTACAAACAAACAAAACCAAAATCGGTCTATTCGTTTAGGCGCTACGATGCCACAGTCAGACACACAGATACACCGACAGACACGTTAAACTTATGGACACGAGAGAAAAGGCTTTAAGTTATTAAATGACCTAATATTATCTGTCAACTTACATACGAAGCATGACCTTATTGACATGCTTCGTATATTTTAGACTGTTATCCTCGTTAAGAATGCTGAATATTTGCGTGATGTCGTTCTTTATGATTCATCATATTTTGTGATTTATTTGAGCCTTCAGTTGTTTGTCAACAACAGTGCCGTTCAGTACAAAGGGTAGACGTTATGTTACATGCCGTATCTTCCTTCATCCGCAACATCTACAATTCTACATACATTTACACTTCAAAGTTAAATAGCCGTAAGTATCCAAGAACCATATTTCTATCCGTTTAATTCGATTCTAAGTCTCAGCTCAGCGGATACGACTAGATCATTTCGGATTCAAATCGCGATTAATCTCGCGCTGTCTGCGTTTCGTAAAGAAACCCACTGTGTCAGCATTTACGTCACGTACGGCGGCATTAAAAGGTGCGCGGGAGTCGATTCTTGAATCTCTTGGCAACGCGATTATTAATAATGGGTCCGATTCTGAAGACACACTAATCTAAAGTTAAGTATAGTATATCCCTTCAACAAGTACAGGAATTAATTTAAAGACAATTAATTCGAATTTCGACGGGTTTTAAAGAAATCATAGTCAATCTTAGACTTCTTGTAAATTAAAAAAAACATCTTGATGTAAATAGTTATATAATATAATAATAATCACACGACCATAATTAACCTTTGAACTAAGGCGGTAAAAAGTCGTGAATAATGGAAAACTGTCTTGAAATTAAAGAAGACAATATTAGATACTTAATCGAAAATATAACATTAATTTCACACTGTGACACAATTGCCTGATTTATTTACTGTTGTTAGAAGGATTCAAACAGACTCCTTAAAAAAGATCGACGGTGAAATGCCAATACCTACCTTCTAGCTAACACGAACAATATTTTACACAACCTGAAAAAAAAAACAAAATTATCATAAATAATTTACGCTACTTAAGTTAAAAGGTATTTCCACATTAATTTTTCAAGTTGTTAAAATACCTATGGAATCTATGGGTATTTTAATGGATAAGTGGCTTCATCAAAACGCACGGGAATCGATCTTAAATTGAAAATGAATCAGTTTTCGTTTTTTTAGATGTTAATTTTTGTTACTAAACTAAAATAAACCTCATAAGCCCTATTAGGAAATAATTATTAAGTGACACATTGATAAGAAAAGATACTAAAACGTTTTAACGTCAAGATATTAACATTATTTTAGGTTTAGGCAGTAGAACACTGCAGCCATATTAAAAAATAATAAATAAGTAGTGGTTTGACATCAATACCAAGAAATCCAGAATAAGAGTTGATTCATCAAGGAATTAAAATATCTATGAATCGGACTTAAGAGCGCCATAGATTTAAAAAAGACAATTTCTCAAAAAAATAATATTGTCGATATTGTGCACAATATCTGTGGTAGTATGAAAAATTTATAAGAGCATCATAACTCCTATTAACTTATTTGATAGTCGTACAGCAAAATTAAAACAAAGTTACCAAATGTAGATGCACGAAATAGATCGGTATCGAAGGCCGGCTCTACATATCAACATGACCCGCGCGTGCGCAGGCAATCTCAAAACAATTCAAACGAATTGTTTTTGTTTTGATTTGAGATCGCCATACGTAGGGAAGAAAAATCAATATTGTACCGTCATTTCAATTGTACCACCTCTGAATTTCCTATTAAAATACATGATTTTACATGATCAAAATGAACTCTACGGACACTCCGGCTCTTTGTTTCTTCTGGTGACAGATAGTTACTACGTCTGTGAAAAATATTTTTTTATCTATGTTAATGTTATTTTGTAAATCTTGTCCAAGTAGGTAGCTTATCAAAAAGATCAGTAGTAATTTCACAGAATTTTCTTTGAAAGCTCGATTTATGCCGTTTCAAAGCATCGCGAACAAAAACTGATCTGTTGAGGTTATATTGCTGTTTTTTTTGGATGACGTTATGCATTGTTGTGTTCTGGCAGTTGGAGGTAAGATAGCTAGTTCCTCGGTTGAGGAATCCGAGTATAGCTCGCTCGTGAGATGAAGGCAAGAGCTACCCCGTTTAGAATAAAAAAAATAAGATGAATAAATAATGTACAAGTTGAGTACTTACGAACATTTTGTTTACTTGCCATTAATGTTTGTATATTCATATACATATTATTACATATTATGTCTCCGACATCCAGCATTAATAACACATGCTCTTAATCCGTTATGTGGCGTTATACCTCCGGAGGTCTATGACAATTGAAAATTCAATTGTGTTGGGAATTTGATGCTTAACGGGTTGATGCATTAGTGATTATACAAAACTATTTGAATAATTTAAATTAAACTTAAAGTGGGTCTTTAAAGTTAGTTGTTTTTACTGTTAGTGCAACTACACTCTTAATATTATTTTAATTTAACTAAGTAACGTAATAAGTGTTTGTATTTGACTTATAAACAGTTTAATCATAATTATATTAAATAAGAATGCCGCATAAACGTTATTTAATATTAATAATAATATTCATATACTCACACCTATAATCTAGCCCAAAATAAGCAACATTATGATCTTGTGTTATGGATCACGGCGAAAAATAGATAATAATAGGTATATAAATAGTATTGTCTTATATTTTCTACACAGCGCGACGATCTAAATAATTGCGAGCTAAAACCGGTAAATTAGTTTTATTTCAATTGTATATAAATATTAGAAACATACTAAATAAACATACAAACATCCATGACTCGTGAACAAATGCTTACACAACACACCCAAACACTGATTATAATGTACTTTTCTTTAAAACAAAATTGTATCAAAAACATTGAACTGAGATTTTAAATTGGAATCCGGCGAAGAAGGAACCAATCAAAAAGAATACAATAAATTGTTTGGGACAGTCTTGCACACTAATATTTAGATGTTATTGTGTTCAATTGCATAAAAATATAGTAATCGCACTTCTTTGAGTCACAGGCAGTTCTGTTGATAGATTTAATATTAGTTTGATTCGGCGGTAGTAGGTACAGTTAATCGCTCTTATTACAAAAGCAATAAAGGTTATTATTATATGTTTAAAAAGTTATAACTTACTTCATGATGACTGTACGAACGATTTTGTATGTTAATATTGAATCCTCTCAATGACAAAATATACTAAGCACGTCCTTAAACCATGAATTATGTAGTCCAATATGTAATTCAAATTAATTGATTGTTTACAAAGTTCTGAGTTCCATTCTTTAATTATGGTATACAGGGTGTTTGGCACATAGTATAACAAGCGGGCACCTATTCAAGTTAGCATAATCGTATAAAAACTAAGGTATTATTAAAAATTCTAAGTTGTTAAATTAATTTTTAAAGGAGATGTTTGTTTTGGTACCTACTTGAAAGATACCAAAACAAACCACGATCTTCCCACGATAAACTCTTCTCAAGTCTCTTCGTCTTCGTCTCTTTACAAGTTAGGGGACTTTATGTATGTAGATTTAATAGTTTACGAGTTGTCAAAGGGCAAAGGTAGGTCGAAATGGTTTTTTTGAATTAGGCTAGAATAGAATAGAATATTCATTTATTGCTTTGAAAAGGGTTCACTGTAGATGGAGTATTAAATTTATAGTTTCACCATTTCAGCCATTAACAATAGCATGCAATATAGTGATATTAATTACAATTAAAAAAATATTTAAAATTACGTCAATATACATAAATACTACCTAGAATCGGTCGGTAGTGTCTCGGTTCTTTGACTGTAGACAAAATACAATAAAAATTGAAAATCGAATAATAGTCAATATTTCTTTAAACAGTTTTATATTTTAATAGTAAATAAAGTTACTCGTGCTCATTAACTATAATTATCTTTTGAACCACACGGAAGCCTTAAGAAAACAATTAACCTAACTTAAACTAAGATAGTCTACAGACTTCAAAACAACTTTATTATTTAAACAGCAAAGTAATTATTAACTTTAATTTTGTTACACGTTCTCTGAACGGTAATTTTACTAACGAGGAAATAAAATATCACTTGTACACTATGTAGAGACGACAAATTATAGCAGTTGCAGTGCAAAAATGGTTCTTATTTGGCTAACAGTAAAAACTGCTCACACGTTAACCTGAGTGCACAGTATGCCAAATATTGGCGGAGGATTACAAATAATAAAAATTTGTCTTTGTAAAAACATAATATTTTTACAAGACAAGGAATACGGTGATAATAATTATCCATTCGTATGATTAGCGCAAAAATCAACTTTAAAACTTATGAATTCAACCGAATTGGTTTACTTAAGTAAAGTTGTTTTTAATTATACACAAATAACAATTCTTTTGTAGAAACCTTATTTTCAGACGGTTTTCCAATAAAAGGAAGTCCCTACAATCCGAAAGTACGATGGTACTGACAAGAAATCAACCAAGTAGGTTAGTATATATCAAAATGAAAAAAAAACAAAGCGGGGTGTTTGGCGGGATTTTGTGGTGTCAGTCAAGATTTTTTTTACAATAATAAAAAATTGTGTAGTTTTATAAACCAAGTGTTTGCGTTGAGGTATAACTAAAAGATTATTAGAATAAAAGTGATTATGGTGTGAAAGACCATAAGAACTTTTTTGTGGTTATCCACCTCATCAATTAGCATCATATGGGACTGTCATCATATATTTGTCAAATACCCCTAAAATGCATTGAAATGTGTAACACCAGCATTTCAATGCAATAAATGAAGAAATAAAGTAATACTGAAGACATGGCTGTATGGGCATTTGTTCCCTTTGCCTTCCCTTTATAGGGAGAAAGAACCAAAAAAAAACAAAGCAACCTTCTCCATGGTTGATCTCGTTTGGGTCAATCAAAATTCGTGCCACAGTTTGTTGCTACACCCGCATTCAACTGCCAACCCGCATTGATTTAACGTGGTGGTGTTATAGTCCATAGACATAAAAGGATTTTAGGGCCATGACTTACAGCTTACAAATCCTCATGTGTCTCTTTCATGTAAGAAGGTCTAAGTCCAGCAGTGTGACGTATAATAACGTATATTATACGCCCCACTGCTGGGCTTCATCTACCACACTATGTATAACAAATAAGGATTACCTATTCCGTTAGGTTTTCCGTTAAAGTGAGAGATTTTGTGCTTTTCAGCGCGATTTCATGGTGTCAGTCAAGAATTTTTTACAAGAATTAAAAAATTGTGTCTGAGCAAGCGTTGTGTTACAAAATAGGTGTAGTTTTTTGAAGCAAGTGTTTGTGTTGACATGCATTTTTAAGATCATTGTAATGTGAACGACTTTGAGAATTTTATCGTGGCCAAAGTAGCATCATGGGGACTGTCATCATATATTTTGCGTCAAACTCCCAAGATGTATTGAAATGTGTTACACCAGCATTTCAATGCAATATTTGCAGAATTAAAGTAAATACTTAAGATATGGCTGTATGGGCATTCGTTCCCCTGGCCTTCTCTGTAATAGAAAGAAATTGAAAACAATTTAATTGTGTCAATTTTAAATTAAATTAGTTTGATCATTAAAAAGCCATTAACATTCTTGTATGATTCCATTGAATAGATGCTTCACGAATATTAAAAAGTAATAAGTACTACTCTGTCAAGAAAGTACCGGGAAAATATCAATAATACACAAAATGTTAGTTATTCACCCAAATTTATTTTATCACCTTCAGGAACACATGAAGGAGCATACTTTCCTTCAGAAACGATACACTGACACCAACGAATAATTCAATCATCAAATCATTTTAAACGCTGTTTCCGGAATTGAGTTCAGTTCTCGCCGCGAATTCTCCTTTATGTCTTCTACCGTTTGAAAACGGGTGCCACGAAGTGGTAATTTGAGTTTAGGAAAAATAAAGAAGTCGCTGGAGTCATATCTGGTGAATATCGTGGTTGCTCGATGGTATTTGTTGAGTATTTGGTCAAAAATTCGTTCACAATGATGGCCTTGTGCGAAGACGCATTATCGTGGTGCAAAATCCAAGATTTTTTTTTCCACAAATCTGGCTCTTTTTGTCAAATTTGCCCTCTTCAACGCCGCATAACGCTCAAATAATATTCTTTATTTACCGGGTGACCTTTCGGAAAGAATTCCGAGTGCACAACACCGCGAGAGTAAAAGAAAACAGTCAACATAACTTTGTCTTTTGATCGACTTTGGCGTGGCTTTTTCGGTTTCGGTTCAGTTGGAAGGCACCAATCCGAAGCTTGTTGGCTAGTTTGCATGTCAAACTCGTAAACCCACGTCTCGTCACCAGTAATAATGCGTTTCATGAATGTTGGGTCTGAATTGACTCGTTCTAGCATGTCCTCAGCGACTGTCATACGATTGAGTTTTTGGAGAAAATTCATATCTTTTGGGACTAGGCGAGCGGCAACATGTTTCATACCCAAGTGATTATTTAAAATTGAACGGATCGACTCGTGAGATCGAAAGTTCGCCGGCTATCTCTCTCAAAGTTGAATGAGGATTTTCAGTCACTATACTTTTGCGATGTTAACTTCAGTTGCAGACGTTGATGGCCTACCAGAGCGAGGCGAATCTTTTTCACTGTAAGCCTTCTGTAACATTTTCAGTGACTCCAAACACGAAATTCCATTGGGGATGCAAAATTTAAGACAACCTCTTTATTCGATGTTTTTGTCCATTATGAAATTCGCAATACACACTAGATATGATATAACTAAAAACAGCACTGTATTTAATCTATACAGGGTGGTGCCGTCAATGCGACAATAAATTTCAACATGGGATATATTAAGAGGCTGATAAACGCCAACCACCTTGAGAAAATGAATTCCGAGGCCCCGCCCACTAATATTTCCGACAAAGTGGCTCCACAATACTACACCGACAAGCCGCGTAACTACTACAACCTCAAAAGCGCTAATTAAAAAAATGCCACTAGATGGCGTGCTCCACGTGGTTTATTTCATAGACCATTATAAAAATAGAAATGAACAATAAAATACTAAACACTTTTATAAAAAATAATGTGGTATTTTTAAATTAATGGTAAATATTGTTACATGGTCAAACACCAACAACCATCATCAACATCATTTCGTCATGGTCAACTACTATACTGCAATATACACAAAAGTGTATATTGTACACAAAAGTGTATATTGTAGTATAGTAGTTGTTTCATAATACCTATTGTTTCATAGACCTATTATGAAATCGAAACATCAAAATCAGGGATGCAATTACAAAAGACAAATCATAATAGTTTTGACATACGTATTTTCATGTCAGCTGTTCTATAAATTACAGCTCGACTTGAATAAATTTTGGTTTTAAAACGCCTTATAAATTTTTAAGTGCATGGATAGCCCAATCCGACACTATGAGAAATAGCGAAAAGTACTCAAAGGACTCTCGAAAACGTAAAAGAAAAACTAAACTGCATCATTGGATGTTTAAAATATATTCCTAGCCAGGAATAAAAACTATTGTTTAAAAAAACTCACATGGTGTATTACACCATTTGATTAGATTCCAAATTACAAAATTCAAGTTTTGCTTTTATAAATTATGCTACAAAGTACGAAGCAGTATGCAAAAAGTTACAAGTAATCAACGAAACGTCGAACCAAATCTAAATTATTGGCGCGATGTTATTAAAACGTAAAGTGGATTACTCGCACTTGTTTACATTTTATTTCTTTTTCACTGTGGCCTTTAACATTACTTTAAAACATGTAGCAGTTTATAAAAATCCAACATTTCCCTTTCGTTTTCCATATGTAATATCTTCCCGGAATTTATTGTTCCTTGTATACCGCGATACTGTCGAATCGTGTAATGAATGATACAGTGTTTTTTTTTTAAAAATCAACGGGCTCTATTTCTACCTTAATTTTTGATTTCTCAAAAATCTAATGCTGCACTTTTAGTTTTTATCGAAATCGTTCCCGATACTCTTTTGAGTACTTTTCACTATTTCTATTTGGAATTCGGAATCCATAATAGATTATTTTTTTATCTAAATCGTTTAAGCAGCTTAAGTGTCACCATGTAACACACAGAAAGACACAGTTACTTTCGCAATTATAAGAGTATGGATGTGTCATCTCATCACAGTAAAAATAATGTCCGTTCGAAGTAATAGAAAGATTAATCAATTAAGTATTTATTTTTTTAAGTTAAGAGCGTTTACGCCGCACGGCTTTCAATACAAACTTCATTTTTTAACAAAAAGTGAATGCCGTAACATTTTAATTATTACTTCAATGTCGGAAAGGTATTATGATATAGAACTGACTACAACAGCTTTTTAGTCATCACAGGAATGCGATGATTGATGATATATTAAAATGTGTGCTGTTTAATATTTATTCATGTTTCGATACAGAGTTTTGTCGATAAAATAATAATAATATTATGAAATATACTTTCTATGAAACGTATGAAACTTTATTAGATTGTATCAAACAGTAATGATTGGTTATTAGGTTAATCAAGAAATTTAGTTGTTAAAATTCTGGAAAAGTAATCTTTGAAATGATATACGAAATTGAAAAATTATGTGTTCTAATAAATACTCATCTGAAACAGTCTAGAGTATATTGAAATTTGGAACATGTTAGATTTTTTTATAGATTTCTTTCTGTAGGTTAGGTATGTGATTATCTTTATTTATGTGCCAGCGTTCATGTTATATTTACCTAAAGATCCGAAGGTCTGATACGGATTTTTTTCATTTATTGAAGACTATATGTTTTGAAGACTATATGTTTCGGTGGCGTAGCAGATTGAGCTCTTTGGCTTCAACTACGAAAACAAAGCATCTTTCGCCATGGTCGATCCCGGGATGGGTCACCGTTGGTCCCGGTTGTTGTTACAACCTCTTTACCCCACCAACTCGTACTGGGCTAGCGTGGTAGTGTTATTGCCCAAAATCATCATGTGTATCATCTGTTTCTTCCATGTAGGAAGGCTTATACATATAACGTATACAGGCTAGTGATAATGATCATGATAAACAGTGTTACAGTATGTTTAAGCTAAACAAAATAAATGATAAATAGTAAATTTAAATGTAATCCTAACAACATTGCCCACAGATTAGGTACAATAACAAAAATCATAATAAACATGAATTGGCGCTATTTTTCACAAAATCGGAAAATATATGCTACCACTACCCATAAAAACGATTCAAACTTAAAAGATATGAAATATTGATAAAATTGTACCCTAATCGAAATAAAAAAAAGACATTTATTTTCAAAATTTATCAAAAATGATAATGTAATTAGATTGCTGACATCAAATAAAGCAACTACTATAATGACAACTATTAATAAAAACATACTTAATACATAGTTATTATTAATTTTGTCAGTATGCCCATACATTTCTTAGTAATATGGGAACATGTGACGTCACCTGTTCAGTAGATTTTTTTATGGAGCGTTTTTGGATGTTGCGCCGCAACATATCAACATGCCACTAAATCTGTGAAAGTATTCATCTTAGACATACTATTTCTTTTGCAATATTTCTTTATGAGTTATTAACTTCTTATTTATGAAATAAAAGAAAAGTTGTCAACTACTCTATTGCTGAGAGCTAATTTGTGCTACAATAATATAGTGGAAAGAGGACATATTTGAATCATGCATAGTTTGCTGGTACAAAAGTTGAAATATAGAATACTGGACTGGACAATTGAACACCGTTCTACAATTTTTTACCTATTTTTCAGTAAACTGTGTATAGACCTGGCCGGGTCTACATACATTTTTGAAACATCTCTTTTATAGCATAAGATAAAAGTTCTGGTTTTAAAATTTACATATAAAAGAACCTTTAAGCCTAGGCTAGGCTTAAGCTAATTTAGTGTTGTATGCATTTAATAATCTAAATTTAACTGTGCCCGTTGTTCCTTCATGAATCACATTTTGTAACCGGAAAAACTAACATTAAAAAGAACAGAAACGAACCATTCGATATTTTGATTATTTAGTAATTAAAATAGAATAAAACTAGAAAAATTTCACGTCCTGAGGCAGGAATCGAACCTGCGACCTTTCGCTCCACTAAGCCACCCAGGACTTGGGATATCCCTGTGAAATTCTTCTAGTCTATCTTGTATTTGCGTTTATGAGCTAACGTCCACCCTACAATGTCGAAATATTCTATTTCAACATCCGAAACGAGTATTTTTACAAATACCGACGAATCGGTTAAGTTGGGGCAGTGCTTTCAAATATTCTTAATTTTTGATTTTAACATTATTATAAATGTTTGAAAAATTACTTAGTAATTAAAATAGAATAAAACTAGAAAAATTTGGTGTCCTGGGTGGCTTAGTGGAGCGAAAGGTCGCAGGTTCGATTCCTGCCTCAGGACGTGAAATTTTTCTAGTTTTATTCTATTTTAATTACTAAGTAATTTTTCAAACATTTATAATAATGTTAAAATCAAAAATGAAGAATATTTGAAAGCACTGCCCCAACTTAACCGATTCGTCGGTATTTGTAAAAATACTCGTTTCGGATGTTGAAATAGAATATTTCGACATTGTAGGGTGGACGTTAGCTCATAAACGCAAATACAAGATAGACTAGAAGAATTTCACAGGGATATCCCAAGTCCTGGGTGGCTTAGTGGAGCGAAAGGTCGCAGGTTCGATTCCTGCCTCAGGACGTGAAATTTTTCTAGTTTTATTCTATTTTAATTACTAAGTAATTTTTCAAACATTTATAATAATGTTAAAATCAAAAATTAAGAATATTTGAAAGCACTGCCCCAACTTAACCGATTCGTCGGTATTTGTAAAAATACTCGTTTCGGATGTTGAAATAGAATATTTCGACATTGTAGGGTGGACGTTAGCTCATAAACGCAAATACAAGATAGACTAGAAGAATTTCACAGGGATATCCCAAGTCCTGGGTGGCTTAGTGGAGCGAAAGGTCGCAGGTTCGATTCCTGCCTCAGGACGTGAAATTTTTCTAGTTTTATTCTATTTTAATTACTAAGTAATTTTTCAAACATTTATAATAATGTTAAAATCAAAAATTAAGAATATTTGAAAGCACTGCCCCAACTTAACCGATTCGTCGGTATTTGTAAAAATACTCGTTTCGGATGTTGAAATAGAATATTTCGACATTGTAGGGTGGACGTTAGCTCATGAACGCAAATACAAGATAGGCTAGAAGAATTTCACAGGGATATCCCAAGTCCTGGGTGGCTTAGTGGAGCGAAAGGTCGCAGGTTCGATTCCTGCCTCAGGACGTGAAATTTTTCTAGTTTTATTCTATTTTAATTACTAAGTAATTTTTCAAACATTTATAATAATGTTAAAATCAAAAATTAAGAATCTTGATTATTTTTAAGACTGCCGGGTCTGACAATTACGTAGGTCTATGAAATAAACGAAACTTATTTTATGGTTCTATAAAAAAACTTTGTTGAAATTTATCTTTGTATTATGTAATACATATAAATACATAAGTTTTTTTTTACTTTCCTTATTCATTATTAGATAAACAAAGAATAATAAAAAAATAAAAAATATATTAATAAAGTATTAAAAAATAAGAAATATAAACAAAAAAGGACTAAAAATAAACATACATAAAAATTAAAAAAAAAACAAAAGTAAAAAAAATGATACAAAAAATATTTTTTGTATTTATAGTTTAATCGTTTTTTATATTTATATTTCTTTTACTTTCTTATTTGTTTTAAAAAAACAAAAAACAAATAAGAAATAAAAAATACAAATAATAAAAGAAAAAGTTGTGAACTATTGAAGGATTGAACCCCTACCTCTCGGATAGTAAGTCGAGCATCTCAACCACTACGTAATCGCGACAGAGTCATTTATTTCGAAATTAACTATCTAACTAAATTATACGATATACTTATACATTTCCCTTCAAGTAAAAATAAACTTACTTTACAACTTCCATCTGTGACTGTGAATCTGATTCTGAATAGGTTCAACTTTCGAGATGATTATGGAGTTTTTGATAGTTCCAAAAATTAGATAAAATTAGCTATCTAAAGAAAAAATAATCACGTTATTATTGTGTTATTCATCCCTATACGAGTGGTTTTTGACTCTTTTTAGACCTCTTTCTTGGTTTTCCATAGTCCAAAATAATATTTATACAATAAAATTTTTATTTCATAAATAATATTATTAATGAATAAATTTTTCACAATAAAAATTTACGAAATTATTTACTCATTTTTGTCTATCTACTATAATACACTCACATAGTAATCACTAAAACCTAAAATATAATTGTCTATTTGATATTTGCAAATTAAAACAGACGCAGACTGATTTAATTAAGAACCGCGAGCAAAGAAGCGACACAGGTCCACCTAGCAGCACGCCTCGGCGATCACTGTCGTTTCCTCTACAAATGAAAGAGAAGAATGGATAATGACGCGAGTCGCTATTGAAATCGGCTGAAGAATTTAGAATAAATTTATTTACTAAAAAACTAGCTACTTATTTGAAATTGTAAAACATCAATATTATAAAATTTAATATAACAAGTTTGTTCCCTGAAAATCAGAAAAAAACCTTTGACAAATAACGCAGAATTTGTTCTGCAAGCTGATTTTGGTGGGTGACTTTGGCATTTTTTTTATACAAAGATTTTGATTATAATGTGTTTTGGGGACATGCATATTATTAGAAATATGTCCAAGAGTAACATATATTTTTTTCACTGCGTTTATTTCAACAGATTGTGCTAAAAAAAGTTTTAAGTAAGGCTAAATTAGCAATTATCAGCCTCTTAAACAAAAAAATGAATTTGGAACCTTAAACAAACCATCCATTCCCGATACTTTTTTGACTGTTTAGAAGCCTCCACTGCACACAGAGTGACAGAGAATCTAATTTCAACTAACTGAAAAACATTTTTAGATCGCGTTTGTACTTGTTCTTTTTATCTAATAGCAAATAATGACCGTGATTGTGTTTTCAAATATTAATAGTAATTGCGTTGCAACATTATAGAACTAATCCTAGAACACTAAGCTTAAATAAAATATTTTTTATTAGATTATTGCACATTTTGTGAAAATCAGTTTTCGCGTATCCGGACTTTTTTCATACCCGAGTAACGGGTATAATTTTTTAATATACTCGTGTAGGCCAGGGTTCTCGGATAATTCGAATAAAAATAAAACTTCACACTTTTGGTTTTGGTTAAATTAAAATAATTTAAAATAGAGAAGAAGTATATTTTTTTTTACCAAGACAGATTTTTTTCATTTAATACTAAAAAACTTTTCACTACCTACTAAACTCTATTTCTTGCTTTTGTAACGAAACTTCCCGCAGCAAAAATGTGATTTTGTGAGTCATTAAAATAAAAATGTTTTAAGGTTCTCATCGAACATCTCCCGGATTCATAAATAAATTGAGCTAGGACTATATGGTGCACATTTTCTTGTTTAAATAAATAAACAGTGTGTGACATAGTCCGAAATAAATGTTAAGGGGTGGTTGTATTCATAGTCAAGACGAGTTACCTCTTAAAAAAAAACCTCCTTCAAAACACTAAAAAGGATAAATAATAATTTAATTTTAGTACTGATGGAGCAACTAGTCCAATTTGTGTGTATTAAATCTCTTATTGACAGTCTTTCTGTTGTACGTCATAAGCTAACGTAAGGTAAACTTTGCATATGACGTAAAACAGAAAAACTAAAACAAATTCATAGTGCTTTCCAAAGATCTCGGTGCTTAGTGGCTACAGAACCTGGATTTTGATAGATCACAGGTTCAAACAGGCGCTGTAATGGTACCCGGCTGTTTTCTGCGCTTTTAAATACCGATAGTAACGGTAGTACCGGAAAATTGAGATATCAGGTCCGGTCTCGCGTTGAATATTGCTCGCATCTGTGGGATGGCTTCGCCAAGTACCTCCACTATGCACTAGACAGATTACAGCGACGTGCCGTCCGTATCATTGACGTCGTAGAGGTCACGAACAGCCTAGAGCCTCTACAATTTCGTAGTGACATTGCATCGCTTAGCGCCTTCTATCGGCTTTATCGTGAAGAGTGTTCTAAGGAGCTTTTCGACCCTATCCCACCTTCCCCCTTCCTACTCAGGAGCACGCGTGCCGGTCTTCGGAGTCATCAATTTACTGCCTCCACCTCAACATTACGCACAAAGAAGTTTAGTAACTCCAAAACTTGGAATTCTTTGGCAGCACATGCGTTCCCTCCTTCCTATAACATGAGTTCCTTTAAAAGAGGCGTGAAAAAGCACCTTATGGGTCAGCAAGCTGTCTTCGCATATGGACTCTTCTTACCGCTTCTCATCAGGCGGTGTTGAGTCATTTGCCGTACTTTGTATTAAAAAAAAAAATCAACTGATCCATCATTCCTGGTTGATATTCCCGCCCCAGACCGTGACTCTTTCTCATCTATACATTTAGCAGTATTGTAAACTGAAAATGACGTAATACAACGGCGGGTTATTGAACTATACCTACTCATACATATTAATGACAGTGACTGTATTTACCGTAAACTTACTTCAGTTCAATGCTTAAAGTTACTGTATTCACTAAATCGAAAACACTCACAGAAAATTTAAAGAATAAATACGACAGGAGTGAATAAAATACTTATTTTTTTCTAATGAAATAAATATTTTTGGAATCAAAATATCTGCCAAAATAAAACAATATGTTTTTAATATTCGTCTAAATTTTTTTTTCGAAAATAAAACGCTCTAAATGTTTATGGATTAAATCATACCGTTTTTAAACAATTGGAATTTGAATAGAGAAATAAAATAGTTCAACTAGAACTCTTATACAGGATGGTGGTGTCAATACGACAATAAATTAAAACATAGGCTATATTAGTTCATTGAAATGTTTTGCAACTTTTAAATGCTTCTTATTTATTTGATAATTTCATGACATTTGTATGAAATAATATATCATTGGCTGCATTATTTCGTATTTCTACCATAAAGGTTACTATTTTGTAGGTACGTCCCTCTATTTAAATATCCATGCCTTTTAGGTAAATTTAAGTCTAATCAATATTTATAACTAAAGAAAAATATTCAAACAAGAAAATATATCCATGTTCAGGAGCGGGAATCAAACTTGAAACCTTTAAATGAATTCATAATTTTTATTAAGTTATTAAAAATATAAAATTAAGAAAACGACTATATTCTTAATTTTATATTTATAAATAATTTACATTCAAAAATTGATTTCTAAAATATTTTATTAAAATAATCATATTGTACTTTATGGTGCAATATTCATTTTAATAAAGATAAAAGTTCTCGTTCTAAAACACTAAAAAACACCCATATTAGATACTAATTAGTAATTAATGTGAGAGTTGTAAGGAAGAACTTATTTATTTCTATTTAATTTATTTCAATTATTTGCGAAAAAAAAGCTAACTTGATATTTCTAATAATAATAATATATTTTACAATGTTCTGTACTTTATAACATAAAACAAAACAAAGTAAGTCTGCTTCAATACTCTATGATAACTATTTATTTCTTTTTAATAACAAAAATACGTCTGTATTTCCTAATTTTTCAGCATTCATTGAGTCATTTCGGTCATGAATGCGAAGTGGCGGTAAGAGTGGAAAGAAGCCTTTAGAATTGATAACACGTAGGTACCTGTGCTAAAGTGCTTATGTGATACTATTATTTCAAACATGGGAGTAACACATGAGGAGCTTGGGCCATAACACCACTACGCTGGCCCCATGCGGGTTGGGGCTAAAGCGGTTGCAGTAACAAACGGGACAAACGGCTTAACGTGCCTTCCGAAGCACGGAGGAGCTCAAGATTATAAATTTGATTGACCCATCCAGGGACCAACCATGGCGAAAGTTGCTTTGTTTTCGTAATCGAAGCCAGAGCGCTCATACCACACTACGCTACCGAGCTCCTCCAACGGTGTGCAAAAATAATTAAATTCATCCACATATATTTAAAGGCATATTTGGGAAAGTGTTTTCTGGTTTGCCAAAAACAATAGAAATTTAAGTACCAACTCCAAAAATGCCTTTTTAATAAATTTAATAATAATAATAAATAAGTAAGTAAATTTAAATTATGTTTGAGGTCATTTTCTGGTTTTGTTCAAAATTAGATTTTTCTTTTTCTTTTGAAAAGTTGACAACCCTAGCGGTTGATATGTTCTATTTTATTAAATGTAGGTTTACTGTGGACTCGTACGACTAAGACCGGCGACCACGACAGGCAATCGATGCTAACGATTCAGTAATAAAACATTAAGGGTGAAAAACCTGATTGTAAAGGGCAAGGAGCCTATATGGCTACAAATAACAAAGGTTATTACTCGCTGGTTGTTGCCTTTGTAATGATCAAGAGAAAAATAAAATCGTTTATTGGTTTAGATCAGGTATTCCCAGCCTTTTACGCGGACTATAAATAATATTCTCGCGGTCCATTTTATTTTGCTGCGATTGCTGTAAAGTAATCGAAGCGTCCGTCGGCTAAAATAATAATGCAAGTTTAATCCCATATAAAACTTAATGTGAAATAAGAGCCAAGTTCAACATTAAATCATGTGAAGCTACCGTTGCCTATAATAAACCTGCAATAACAAGGAACAAATCACTTGGTATTGCAGGTGCGTTGTCATCCTGAGGTCTAAGATGAAATGCCGTCCATGACCAGTGAAAAGGAATAGGTAGCCATGACACTGGCTACCTTTCCCTTCAATCTGAAACACAGCGAACTGTTTCACGGCTGAAATAAGAAAGGCGGTGGTACCTACCCAGACGACACTACATACGGGCCTACCATCTCGACTTCTCCGACAAAAAACGAGACCTGAATGGGTGCCAAGTTATGTGTTCATTCGAGATGTAAAGGTTGTGCAAAGATACATCACTAGTATTGTTAAACTGAGATACGTCATACGGGAGTTTAGGATTCGGCCCTACTATAAGTAATATATTCGGGCAAGTCCGAGTTATAAATTGCCCGGGTTGCCCCCTAAGCCACCTTTGTACCAAATATCAAGTTTCTAAGTCATCTAGAAGTGGGTGTGGCTTTTGATGTGAGTCATCATCACTCATTCACGTTACCAATGCAGTCATAAAAATACCGGGTTTTTAACCATTAATATATAAATCAATGACCGCTTGAGCTAAATCAGTGAAATTTTAAATTCTTTACAAACTAGGGAGGTTTAATAAATGCCGAAATTCGTGTATATAGATTAAACAGTTTAGGAGTTGTTAAAAGGTCAAAAGTAGCTCGAAATTCTTCGTGTAATATATATTAGTTTACACACAGCGCGTTGGCAGTTCCTTTTCTTTAACTTGGCTGGACACTCTACAGCGTGTCTAGATCCGGTAACGTGGTTTCATTTCAAATCTGCAAGATGTTTAAATGGATTTTTATGGCTAATTTCATAAAATAAGCTGAATACGACTCCTGGTACGGAATTTAAAGGCATAATTATAGACTGAACTTGAATTTATAATTTATTAAGGAAATAAGAAATAATACTCGTAACCAAACATCGCAAAATACCTGACAGCCTTGAACTACGCAGAATGGGCCTGCGGTGTCATTATCCCTTTACATAAATTAAGAATATTTTTTCAATCCATAAAGGTCAACAAACATATGTATTTCAATAACAAGAAATTAGTATAGTTAAAAACTATTTTGCATAAAATTTTTATTATGATTACGTGTTCATAGTTCCATTATTCATGAATTCAGTTATAAAACTTTAGCTTGAAAAGGGTTTTTTTCTCAGCCCTATTGTTTTTCGAGTCACAAAAAGACCTTTAAACAGAAAAACACTGATGGATAAGCCGTGACTTGTCTTTTTTCTGCTGGATGTCACACTAATACTACTTAGCTGGATGATAATTATCTGTCTGGTACAGTTGATTACAAGTACAATTAGGGATTCTACACACGCGCGTTTATAATATAGGAAGCGTAATCTGCTGGCATGATACGTATTTCGAAAAATCCCTTTTTAAGCTAGAGTTTTATAACTGAGTTCATGAATAATGGAACTATGAACACGTAATCATAATAAAAATTTTATGCAAAATAGTTTTTAACTATACTAATTTGTTGTTATTGAAATACATATATCTTTGTTGACCTTTTCACGACATTTAACCTCTATATAGTTTCCAAAGACTGAACATCATGTGTAGCATGTCAGTGGTAAAATGACCCTTACTGACTGATTAAGATACTCATATTTTGTCGATGCGTTCAACTTCGATTGGCGAGCAATTTGTCGATGTGTTTAACTTCGATTGGCGAGCGTGTCTATCTACGTCTTCGACTTAACTTTGGCTTGGCACAGGTCTTTCATTTATCCCTTTTACTGAATTGTGATAACCATGTGGTGCTTATTAAAAAATGGAAGTATTTACTAATAAAAATATATCTTAACTAGAAAAATTTTACGTCCTGAGGCGGGGATCAAACACGCGACCTTCCGCGATCCGGGCGACAGCTCTTACCATCTGATCTGAGCTACCCAGGACTTAGGATATCACTGTGAAATTCTTCTAGTCTGTGTTATGAGCTAAAATCCACCCTTTACTAGGTTGTAGACCCATATGTAGGGTCGCCTGGGTAGGTACCACCACCTTTCTTATTTCAGCCGTGAAACAGTTCGCTGTGTTTCGGATTGAAGGGAAAGGTAGCCAGTGTAATTACTGGGCATGGACGGCATTTCATCTTGGCCTGATGACAACGCGCCTGCAATATCAAGTGCTTTTCCTTGTTATTGCAGGTGTCTATAGGCGGCAGTAACCGCTTACCACCAGGTGGGCCGTCAGCTTGTTTGTCATCCAGTTATATATATATATAAAAAAAACAAAAATAATGTTAAAATCAAAAATTAAGAATATATGGAAGTATCCTAACACAATGTGTAGATGACCTTAAATTTGGTAGCAGATACGTAACTGCGCGCACGCATCGCTTGTTCGAGTCATACACACGTTTCAATTCCATTTGTTTCTTATCTCTTCTGGCGTGTTAACATACTTTTTATTAGCACGGCCAATGACTTCGTCGAGGAGTTAGAAAGTGGAGTCGATTGAAGACGGATACTGCTGCTGCTTGGAATTTACTGACCCGACTGCTCCCTTCAGCGGCGCCATCAAGTCTACTACACCCTCGCAGCAAGACTTGCCTTGTGAGATGTTAGAAATACCCCAATTACAGACTTAATAATAAAAAAATTCTTACGTTTCGGCCCATAAGCAGTCACTATTCACTATAAGGAACCTATGGCCTATGAAGGACTAGAACACGTATTATCATCAATTCACCAATTCACTGCTCCACTGCTGCACAAAGGTCTATCCCATCAATCTTCAAATGATACGGCTTGGTTCAGTCATCCATCAGCAAGACTTGACTGTCTGTATATCTATTATAAGACTGCCTGTCACGTGATACTACAAATATTACGCTCCAATATGTGCTGCCAATTGCCCTACAGTCGGTGGCTTTAGTATTCCTACAGCTGTTTTCGTCTCGAGAATACTCTGTAAGAAATCCCAAAGCTTTAAGCACTTTTTCTGATGATCATCTTAGTTAATTCTTAGTCTAAAAGTGTTGTGGTCTGTGGTAGTTTATTGACATTTTTTACGTATAGCCTACCACAACCTATCATGGTATCCGCCTTCGGAGTGAAGGAAGAAAATCACCAGAAAACGTTTTGGCAATTTGATTCTTACGTGAGGAAACTACTGACAAAGCTCGCTCCAATACGTCCAAACAGGAATATGCCGAAACAAGAATATGTCCAATCAGGAATACGACGAAAAAGGAATCAATCCGTCGTTCGTTGAGTGTCACCGATTTGTTTAGGTCTTTAATGGGCCACGATCTGATATAGATGTTAGAGATGTTTATGTAGAACTGCACTAGCTGTCATCGCATATGGACTCTTCTTACCGCCTCACATTAGGTGGTGTTGAGTCATTTGTGGTCATTTGTCACTTGTGGTGTGGTATTGAACAAGTGCAGACAATGGACAATGGTTCTGATGTCATACAAAAGGTTTTTGTTACACGCGATCAACGGAAGAGAATTATTTTATTGCAGTGGCATTTTGTGCTAGTTCTTTATAAGAGGTTGATATCTTCTTTAGACGATATAGCATAAGTTAATGAGAGGAAAAACGAACTTCTTGCATAAAGATGTATTCGCAGTCTTGATCCTCATTGCGTGTATACGTCCACCAGCCAATATACGTCCCACTACTGGTCATAGGCCTTATACATGGGAGAAACACATTGTTTTAGGCCATAAGACCACCACGTTCACCCAATGCGGATTGGAGGGTTAAAGCGGTTGCAGGAACAACCGGGACCAACAGCCAAATGTGCTTTCCGAAGCAATAAGCTATCTACTATGTAGGTTGTAGGCGCGTATTTAGGGTCTACTGGCTAGGTACCACCGCCTTTCTTATTACAACCGTGAAACAGTTCGCTGTGTTTCGGATTGAAGCGAAAGGTAGCCAGTGTAATTACAGGGCATGGACGACATTTCATCTTAGGCCTTAGGATGACAATACACCTGCAATATCAAGTGATTTTTCCTAGTTATTGCAGATAACTATAGACGTCGGTAACCGCTTACCACCAGGTGGCCCGTCAGCTTGTTTGTCATCTAGTAGTATTAAAACAGCTCGTGATCACAAACTTTGATTGACCCATCCCGGGATTGACCATGTCAAAAGTTGCTTGGTTTTCGTAATCGAAACCAGAGCACCCACTATGAAACCGAACTGGTTTGGTCTCTTAAATAGTAAATTTTAATATAACTAATGAAATGTGTTCAATTTACACTGCATTGTTAAGCTATTGATATTCGTATTCGTATGTGCACAGCACATCGGACGTTTTTCCTGAAAATTAGCTATTCTTAAAAGGTATTCAATCACGGAATAGGGAAAATATTATACATTATATTAAGATTTGTACTTGGGGCATTGACTTCGGAAGCGGAAACTTAAACCTGGTCAAGTTGGGAATAGTTTTGAAACTTTTGGTCATTAAAAATCGTTTTAATTTAGATTGTAAATGACTATCATGTTGTTAATGAGTTAATGACTCAAGGGCAGTTTGCTAGTTTGTCCTTCTGATACTGAGGCACGATGGAGGAAGGGATTATATATTATGATAAATAAAAATATATAAAAGATATAAAAAATACTAAAAAATGTAGCACAACGAGGTAAGGAACAAGAGCATGTGACAAGAATAGATTAAAGAGTTAAACTCATAGACTATCATACAAGATATATACAAAAGAAGGTCTGCCCTTCACAAAATTCTGAGGTCTGTAATTTCAAACAAAAGCCAGACAAACGATACTATAGCGATTCGAAATTTAAAAGTGTTTGTGCTAGGGGTACTGTATTTCGCAAAATGACCATCTTCTTTTAATTAGCAGCCTTTTTCTTTATGTTTCTAAAGAAATATTCTTATATTTTTTTGTGTTTGATCCTTCACATTTTTTAAATGAAGTATCTAGTTACATATAGAACAAAATCTTTCACAACAAAATATAAAAGAGAGCTTCAGATGTGGCAGTGATTTACATAATTGTTGACACTGATTGACACAGTTTCACGGCTTAGTGAGCTATTTATTTTATAATAATTAGGTAATAGGTGTATTTATAATATATATTTATGTTCTTAATTTTTGATTTTAACATTATTATAAATGTTTGAAAAATTACTTAGTAATTAAAATAGAATAAAACTAGAAAAAACTTTACGTCCTGAGGCAGGAATCGAACCCGCGACCTTTCGCAATCCGGGCGACTGCTCTGACCACTGAGCCACCCAGGACTTGGGATATCCCTAACATAATATCCTTGGGATATCCTGTTCCCTTGGGATAACATTTATAATAATGTTAAAATCAAAAATTAAGAATATTTGAAAGCACTACTGCCCCAACTTAACCGAATCGTCGGTATTTGTAAAAATACTCGTTTCGGATTGTTAAACCTCCGAGGAAGATCAGAGATTTAATTACTGGGGATTGGGGATAACGTTCAAAAAAAACCAGGTTACCACTTAAAGTTGCTATAAGACCCACTTTAAGGCTGACTTTATTCTATCATAATGAAAGTAACAAGCAAGTATTTATAGGACACAATAAATTCTTAACATCGCCAACTAGAAAATAGCAGCCAAATGACAGCGCCATCTATTAACACACAAACAAACTAAACTTCTTATACAAAAAAATGTAAGGGAATAACAACAGATATGTTACTAGCACATTGCTAAACATTCCGCCCACCAAGGACGAAATTGCTATAATTCGTCATTTACAAAGTTTTAAAAGTACCAAAAAATATTAATTATCTATATCTATCAACTATTCTTAATATTATTATAATTATAACATATGAGAGTATACACCTCTACTCTCTAGAAAAAAAAACATATCCTTTACAAATCAAATCTTTCAGCACAAAACTTTCAACAAAAGAGATCTTTCGTTGAATGAAATAACTTAAGCTACAGGCAATACACACAGTTTTGATGTAGGTCTTTTAATAGAGGAGGCATTTACACGTATTGTGACCACTCGCGTAAGGTTGTCCTGACCCGGATGTTTATCAATCACTCTTCCAAGTAGCCATTTACAAGGAGGCATGTTGTCTTCCTTGATTAAGACGATGTCTCCGATACTGGGTTCTGGAGTTTGATTTGACCATTTATACCGATGGAGAAGTGTAGTCAAATACTCGTTGGACCACCGGCGCCAAAAAACTTGCATCATTTTTTGAACTAAATGCCATCTTTTCAGAGAAGAAATATTAGCTTCTTCAAAGTTGTGATCTGGAGCATTTACGAGAGGTTCACCAATAAGGAAATGCCCTGGTGTCAGTGCATCAACTTTGTTTGTATCTGTAAGCCTGTATAAAGGACGGGAATTCAAACAGGCTTCTACCTGAGCTAGTAAAGTTGCCATCTCCTCATAAGTCAGAGTAGAGCTCCCTATCACCTTGCGTAAATGCTGTTTGCAGGACTTAATACCGGCTTCCCATAGTCCACCAAAATTTGGTGCATGTGGTGGAATATGATGCCACGTGGTCCCCTCGTTAGCTAAAGATTCAGCCACCTCCTTAGAAAAAGCAGCAGATACTTGAGACTGGAGAAGAAAGCGAAGTTCTTTGGACGCACCCTGAAAGTTTGTACCATTATCGCTCCATATGTCTTTACAGTGGCCACGCCTCGCTACAAATCTCCTAAAAGCGGTAAGAAAACCCTCTGTTGTTAAATCGCTTACTATCTCTATATGCACGGCTTTAGTCGCCATACATATAAATAAACATATGTAACCTTTATATGAATGATGACCCCTACCCTTTGAGGTTCTTAAATTAATGGGACCAGCATAATCTACTCCAGCGTTCTTAAAGGGCCTACTTGGTGTGACCCGAGGAGGCGGTAGCTGACCCATTAACTGATGTTTTGTTGAAGTGGAGTAACGAAGGCAGATCACGCATTTTCTCGCATAAGACCTCACCAAACCCTTAGCTCCTAGTATAAAATATTTTGTACCTAAATAGTTGAGCATTAATTGAGGACCTCCATGGAGAGTCCTATAGTGCGCGTCTGCTATCAAAAGATCAGTGAAATGTGACCTACGTGGTATCAGGATTGGATGTCTACGGTCATTGCTGAGGTTAGACAATTCTAGCCTGCCGCCCACCCTCAGAATGTTTGCGGAATCAAGGTAAGCATTTAATGAACGAGGTATCGACCGATTTTTATTTACATTATTTGTTTTTTTTGTAATGAATTCCTCTTTAAATGCTTGTCTTTGACATTCTCTAATACAAATTTCTAATGCTAATTTCAGTTCTTCCGCAGTTATATAAAGTGTTTGGTTTCTTTCCATTTTAGGTTTCCTTAGCTGCAAAAACCGTCGACAATATGCAACTACTCTAACTAGCCTATTTAAAGATGAATATTTCTCCCAAATACTGAGACCATTATTTTCTTCTACAAAATGCACCTTAACTTCTTCTATACTTGTTTTGATATTTGTAGGTTTGCTTAACAAAATTGTTTCTTGTTTCAGGAAATCAGGACCTTCCAACCATAGTTTCGATCTTAGCAACTCTGATGGATACAGACCGCGTGAAGCACAGTCTGCCGGATTGTGTTTAGATTGGACGTGATTCCATTGCTGCGGTTCGCTCCTACCTAAAATTTCAGAAACCCGATTGGCCACAAATGTCTTCCATCGGCTGGGGTGACTATTTATCCACGCCAATACGATTTCAGAGTCAGTCCAAGCGTAAAAATTTGATTTGTCAATCTCCATAACTTCCGAGACTTCGACCAAGAGTTTTGTCAGCAGCACTGCTCCGCACAACTCTAGTCGTGGAATAGATACAGTTTTAATGGGAGCCACCTTTGTCTTAGCAGTAAGTAATGTGACATGGATCTTACCTTCTGCGTCTACTATACGGGCATAAATGACAGCTGCATAAGCCGTTTTGGAGGCGTCACAAAACCCATGCAAATTGACTTGCTGGTCACTTCGCTTTGTAAATAACCATCGAGGTATTGACAACTCTGTTAGACTCTGTAACTCCTGACGGTACGTTATCCACTCAGTTTTTAATTCAGATGGTATCTCACAGTCCCATCCAATACCGGTAAGCCACAATTTTTGAATAAGGATTTTAGCTAAAATAATTACAGGAGAAACCCAGCCCAAGGGATCAAAAAGTCGTGAAATATCGGATAAAAGCTTTCTTTTTGTTATAGGTTCCTGCAACTGTGGAAGCTGAACAGAATATTGAAATGTATCGCTGTTACGGTTCCAGGTAAGGCCTAATATTTTTAGTATCTCGTCCTGTTTTATCTTGATATCTTGTCCTGTTCTCTTACCTCCCTCTAGACTAATTTTTTCTAGTAGTTTATCACTGTTACTTGACCACTTCTGTAACTCAAATCCGGCCTTAAGTAATAATTTATTCATTTGATTGTAGATATTTATTCCCTCTTCTATTTCTTGACAGCCTGTCATAAGATCATCCATATAATAGTCTGTGAGTACTCTTTCAGCAGCCATTGGATAATCCTCTCCCTCATCACGTGCAACCTGCTGCATAGATCGAACCGCCAAGAAAGGCGCCGATGCTGTCCCAAACGTCACTGTAAGCAACTTGTATTCTTTGATTTCGTCTTCGATGCGGTCTCTCCATACAATTCGTTGAAAATCGGTATGATCTTCTGCTATCCGTACTTGTCGATACATTTTAACAATATCCGCTGTAAGACAAATCGGATGAACTCTCCAACGAATAAGTAAATGCCGCAAATCACTTTGCAAATTGGGACCCACCATCAAATCATCGTTAAGTGAGATTCCATTTGCTCCTTTACAAGACGCGTCAAAGACCACCCGGACCTTAGTCGTCTCCTTATCATTTCGTACCACAGCATGGTGAGGTAAGTAAACAGCATATTTATTTAGTTTATCTGCTTCCGAGATAGCTTGCATGTGACCTAGTTCTGTATACTCATGTAGAACTTCAGTATATTTCGCTTTTAATTCCTTATTTTTATTTAACTTAGACTCTAATGCATGGAATCGCTTTATTGCTATTTTTCTAGAATCTCCATATCGACACTTTGGATCCTCACTTTGAAACGGTAAGTTAACAATATATCGACCACTATCATTTCTTTTTGTTGTTTTATTGAATATTTCTTCACATTTAAGTTCTTCTTCCGTAAATATATTTCTCTTTTTTTCATTTGGTTCTTTTTCTAATTCCCAGAACCTTCTCAAGATTTCCTCATCGTTAACATGGATATGCATCACCGCGATGTTAGAAGAGCCTTCAGAGTCTACAGTTCCTGATAAGATCCAACCCAATGTGGTGCACTGCGCCACAGTAGAGCCACAAGGAGCCCTTTTCAAACCACTCTGTAAAACCTTGGTATATATTTCTGCTCCCAAGAGCATATCCACTTTATCTGGTATATGATATCTAGGATCCGCCAACTGTATATCACTAACTTGTACCCAATCTAAATAAGCTGTTTTTCTAATAGGCAGGAGTGATGTTATAGACTTTAGGACGTAAGCCTTGATGACCAGTTCAAAAGAAGGATCAACCTTGGATTGAATTTTTACCTCAACTACCGAATTAGAAGTTAAATGAGTTCCGCCACCTATTCCTGATATTATGCCCTTTGCCGCCTTTTTCCTTAAACCTAAACTTTGAACAATATCTTCAGTGACAAAGGACGCCTGTGAGCCTTGGTCCAACAAAGCTCGTAAGGTATATTTAAACCCATTTGCAGAGACAGCCGTAACCAGAGCCGTGGCTAACAAAACTTGATTATTAACAGAACCCTTAGACAAGCAAGCCACTACCTCCGTTTCATCTTCTACTTCAACAGCATGCGTAAATTCGCTTTGTGTCAAACCAGTTTCTCCCTTTAAAGTACATTCACCTTTGTTAGTGGTAGCATCTTGATCCCCCTGAGGATGCAGTAACGAATGGTGTCTTCGTCTGCAGATTCGACAAGACGCTGTACTTTTACAAAACCTGGCAGAGTGATTGTAACCCAAACAATTAAAACATAAGTTATTGTCTTGAACGTACTTACGGCGAGTGTCCACATCATTAGTTACAAATTGCCTACAATTAGATATTTTGTGATCTTCATCATTACAAAACTGACATAACAAAGCTGAAATGTGAAAGGTCTTTGCTTTTCCTACGCTTACATTTGTACTTCTATTAGGCTTATTGTCTAAAAATTCAAACGCTCTGTACCGACTCGTTAAAAACTCTTTGAATTGCTCAAACGTAGGTAAATGATCAGACTCGGTATTGCTAGTGACCTTTAACTCCCATTCCTTTCTACTATCAGCATCCAATTTTAACGTAAGAATATGAATAATTAATATATCCCACGATGTCACATTAATACCTAAATTTGATAACGCCCCTAAACAATCAGTGGTAGTATCTAACAATTCCTTCAGCGCAGATGCTGACTCGGTAGTAATATTTTTCTGACTCAATAATCTCCTAAGAATACAGTGCGATAAATATTTTTTATTATTATAGCGAGTTTCAAGTTGTGACCAGCATCTATCATAATTTGTTTCGGAAATCGGAATATGTCTTAAAAGTTGTTCTGCTTCACCGGTCAAATAGCTTTTTAAGTAATGTAATTTTTGCACTTTGTCCAAAGTTGTATTTTTATGAATGGCGGAGTTAAATAAATCTCTAAAAGTTGGCCATTCAGTGTATTTGCCTGAAAAGAGCGGAATAGTGATTCGTGGTAATTTGATGTTTGTATATTTGCTGTCCGAAATATTTGTGGATGTATGAGAAGTTTGCGACCCTTCTACAGTTTTAATCTTACTGGCAGCTAATTTCAAATCACATTTTAAGTCAAGATACAACTCTTCAACATTAAAATATACTTCATTTGATGTATAAGGTGAAGCCTTAAGTTCTTTAGTATCAAAATCCTTTACAATTTGAGTATGTGTATTATTAAACTGAGCCCAGAGTTCTTCAACATTTTGCAACCTAGTCTCTATATATTGTTTATTAAGTCTCTCTTTAGGTGATTTTTTAAAATTCAATTTAGCTCTAGAAAGTCTACTATAAATATCATCTTGTACGTTAATTAATGATTGCAAAGACATTTTTCTTTAGTGTAACGCGCGCAGAATGATAAATGAAACCTTAACAATATAACGGTTAGACAACTTCCCAACACTTAGTACAATTCAACAAAGACTTATTTAATTTGTACAAAGCAACTATAAATTTTCTAAGTGTTCTGAACTTATAAATTATAATGAAAATCGGGCATAGGTTCCCCGTCTGAACACAATTTGCCTTAAAACTAACTAAGTCTAACATGCACAAATTGAGATTATTACAAGTTTAAATTGCTACTAAATTATGCTAAGTTAAAAGATTCTTGAGAATAAAGTTCAATATTGTTTGCTTTGTTCCTTACTCGTAATTTTTTCAACATTTACCCGCTGTTAACATTAAGGTTCACTTTCCGATCACTGTAGTTTATTATTTTTAAATAGTACTCACGATTTTTCCAGCACACACGAACACTTGCTTGAATGAGATACAAACTGTATACTAACTGTTTTTGTATTTAGTGGTAAACTTGCACTTCGTTCGTAGTGGGTGATTATTGTATGGAATAACTCCTCCCTCGCAGTAGAATGATATAACAACACCCGTCTCTTCTCTTTCTCTCCACCATTAGAGATTCCAAGGTAAATAAATTGCGAGGTTGATGTTTAACCTGTTGCTTCAGAGAAAACACCTGACATTATTATTCTTCATACAATTTAAGATCCAGCAAAGAAGGACCATGTTAAACCTCCGAGGAAGATCAGAGATTTAATTACTGGGGATTGGGGATAACGTTCAAAAAAAACCAGGTTACCACTTAAAGTTGCTATAAGACCCACTTTAAGGCTGACTTTATTCTATCATAATGAAAGTAACAAGCAAGTATTTATAGGACACAATAAATTCTTAACATCGCCAACTAGAAAATAGCAGCCAAATGACAGCGCCATCTATTAACACACAAACAAACTAAACTTCTTATACAAAAAAATGTAAGGGAATAACAACAGATATGTTACTAGCACATTGCTAAACACGGATGTTGAAATAGAATATTACGACATTGTAGGGTGGACGTTAGCTCATAAACGCAAATACAAGATAGACTAGAAGAATTTCACAGGGATATCCCAAGTCCTGGGTGGCTCAGTGGTCAGAGCAGTCGCCCGGATTGCGAAAGGTCGCGGGTTCGATTCCTGCCTCAGGACGTGAAATTTTTCTAGTTTTATTCTATTTTAATTACTAAGTATATTTATGTTGTTTCGTGGCTTTTTTTTTAAATAACAAAACAATGGGCTTTAGAATTGGGTTATTGATTGAAGACGCGCTATAACGTTAAATTGTCCGTGAAATATCGTAGTTGCCCAGCATACTCGGGAAAGGTTCCCAAATAAGTACAAATTTTAAATCAAATGAAATTGTAATTTCAAATTGAAATCTCTATTTTTTTTATTCGTGAATTTAAAAAGGAAGGGACAATCAAACAAGGTTATATCTTTTTTAAAGAATGGAAGTTGTTTTCGGAAAGTAAATCTTTGAATTTGGAATGTAAAATAAGCTAAAACCTTTTTCCTTGTATTGTAAAGTGCAATTTAAAAAGCGATTCATTCATTCAATATTTGTTAAAACAACGCAATCGTCAAAACGTAATATCACTGTTACGTATTGGTGAATGTGTGTTGAAACATTATGATTTTGATGATCTCTCGCACTTGAGTTGACTGGAAGAGATCTCTTGTATTGATAAGTCCACGCTTGCTAACTAATTGTAATTATGTATCAATAAAACTCTGTTACATGTGCAATAGAGTATTAGACCTGATTTAAGTAACAACTTCAACTAAAATTTGTTATTATTTTTTTCTTATTAAAGGCATATCATTTTAAAATTGAATCAAATTACTACAAAACCTCAGACAACGCAAGAACGCAACGCATATTATCATTTACGACATTTACTGAACGGTTTACCGTTAAAACGGTAAATGACAAATAATATATCCAATGCATTTCTGGGTTTACCGTCGTCGGGGGTTTTTCACTAACTACAATAGAATAGAACAATCCTACGCGTATTTTATAGCTGCTTCTGTAGAGAGAAAGAGAAGTGACCAATTTGTTTTGATTAGTAGTTATCTTTATTCGGAAACCAACAGCATTTACATCATATAAAATATTTCATTTTAGTAACTTAACAGCCTTTATATTTTTCACTTTGAACTATTCGTTTATGTTGAGTAGGTGCACAATGTGCACAAAAAAAAAGTAAAGATCTTTCTCATACAAGTATTGATTATTAGTTATTATTATTTTGCTCTACTAGTCAGGGATTAAAAAATCTATGCTCTATCCTGAGTACGCGATGGTATAGAGGACCCTACATATGGGGCTACCACCTAGTTGTTTCTATATTTATTGGATATATATTTTTATTTCTAATATTCTAAACTAAACTTTATCTAATAATTATAAAAAAGCTCGTGTCACAAATTTAGTTCCTCCGAAACGGCTTAACCGATTTTCATGTAATTTAATAATTGTATATTCAGTAAGTCTGAGAATCGGATATCTATTTTTTTATTTTTTTGGACTTTTTTTTATGTCAAAAGAACGTTTGCGGGGTCGGCTAGTATTGATATAATGTTTAATAGGTTTTCCGTTGTCAATAACACTATATATCTCCTTATTAATGCTTCCTTTGGGCTAGATAAATAAGGGCAAGTGTATACTATTATATGTGTGTACTATTATATTATTATTAAAAATAATAATTAATAAGTATTCTTGTTTTAATGAATCCAATGAACGCACTACGCATGGTATAATATGATTTGCTTATCGTAAAATCGATATAAATCGTGATCTTTTGAGAAAGCGCCTCTGAATAAACTAAACTATACCTACTGCAGTATTGTGATTACGTTAGCAAATCATTTTAATTCCACCACGTTATTGTAGAAACTAATTAAAGAAAGAAAAAAAAAAATCTATCTAAATAGGCCACAGAGAAGCACTTTTAAATCGTCAAAAAACACATTTTTAGAACTATCACAAAAGTATATTAACTAACAACGTCATAGTCTCTGTCTGTCTGTCATGACTGAATTTACACGTATTATGATAAGCTAATAAAATACAAAACGTACAGTATTAGTTAAATAGTTATTTAAAAAATAATTTAAAATTTCATTATGCTTACTACAATGAGGGTAATGACTAAAAAGATAATTATAATATTGAAATTTATTTCTACACTTTCGGTGCATGCCAGCCCTCCGGCGCTCATAAACAATAGATAACCTATTGTAAACCTACTTTACAGATTGCGGACCAAAACACGTTAAAATTAAATCGGAAAACGTAGTGAAAATATTGGTCAGGGTTCGATCCTGTATACTTCCTTTAGTTGGATCAGATGCAAGGCATTTTAACAACTATTTCTGGTTGTGATAATTTTTTAACACATTTTTTTACTATGATTATTAAAACAACGGTACAGTTATGGTTCGAATGTATAATTTGAGTACAGATATTAAATTTTTAATTTTATACTAAATTCCTGCTGTCTATTATTAAAATCGTCTTCTCAACTTTTCAATCTCAATAATTATAGCTATCCAAAAAAAAATGCTATTTTTTATTAAATTAATATAAGTTAATGTAAATACTTTAATAACACATCTGAAAAAAATGAGAACGCATGACAAACACTTACCAAATTGTAAGAGTTTCACCTCCTTTTACTTTGGTATCACACACTATTAAAAAATTCTGGTATCGATAACACTTGAACAAAAACACAAACTATTAAAAAACTAAAATTAAAAAAGATAATTTTGAATATGGAATTCCGTAAAAAGACGCGCGACTTGACAACCGTTCGAAAATGGAACGCTTTTACCGCTGAGCGTTGCGTGCGCGTCGCGGTCAACTCTTCACTGGCGACCATTGGAGCTCTCTCTGCGAAGATGCAGTGCTAAGAACCTTGAGATAAGACAAACACTATTAGCAAGTTCTTGTTCTTGATTGTAGATACAACAATCAGAAATAACAATAAATGCGCACATTAAACTTATTTATTTAATAAGGTGACTCAGGCAAATAATTACCTACGTTGTCTGGCACGATGCTATTCTAATGGTCAGTCAAAGATTGATCTTCTTACGAAAAACCAAGCAAAATTAGTCGTTTATAATTGAATTGGAAAAGTATTAGGAAAATAACTATAGTGGACGATAGATAAATAAAAATAATCATTGAAATGCTGTTTTCTGGTTGCCTGATATTAATCTAAATAGTTTCTCTAACGATTTAAAAAATAATATTCAATATCATACCAGGAAAATAAGACCAATTTAAAATAAATTAAGTCGTCCGCTGTGATATTGGGATGATTTATATTCAGTACTTCATTACTGTTAGAAGATCATAGTCATTTGTTATTTAAAATGCATAGTTAAATAGATGAAATTTTTGTCTGCAATAGTGGTATAAATTTTACAGGTACTTTCTCTCATTTTCTAAGCTTTTATCATAACTGTGAGTATTATTGAAAACTGATTCATATCACTACATTCTACAATATTTTTTTATATTTATCGGTAGAAAGTAGCGGCTAACTTAAAAGACAATACAACAATTAGACTCCTTCAAAAACTGGTTACTTTAAAACCTATGTTCGAATCTAATACATTTTCAAGTCTATGGACCGGAGGTTATGACGTCACGCTGGGACTCCTTTCTCTAGTACAGTTTTGGAACGCGAACGTTCGCGGTGTGATGTTAAAACATCATACCATTGTTTGTTATTCGATAATACCGAGTCCGACTGTCATTCGAGACGAAAGATATGGAAAGACGACAGCACATTAACGGTAACAATTTGGCGCGAGGAGCTCGGTGGCGTAGTGGTTTGAGCGATCTGGTTTCGATCACGAAAACAAAGCAACTTTCGCCATGGTCAATCTCGAGATGGGTCAAACAAAATTTATCATCCCAAGCTCCTCCGTGCTTCGGAAGGCACGTTAAGCCGTTGGTCCCGGTTGTTACTGCAACCGCTTTAATCCTCCAACCCGCATTGGGTCAGCGTGGTGGTGTTATGGCTCAAACCCCTCATGTGTTTCTCCCATGTAGGAAGGCCAGTGCCCAGCAGTGGGACGTAAATAGGCTGGTGATGATGATGATTGAGACTTTTGATTCTCTCCAGTAGAGAGAAAAACATCACACTCGTTCGTCGATTGAACTAGTGAAAACAAAGGATATTTAACTACCTGTTTAGTGTGAGATTGTTGTCACTGCGATCTGAAAAGTCTATGGTTAGTGACTCACCACCAATAAGTTAACGTATCTTCCCAGCATTAGATGTAAAAATATCAGTTGGGCCCATTGTCTCTGTAAGTTTAGAGTATTACTCACACGCTGCCTAATATTTTCTGGGTATTACTCACTCGCTGCCTACCATATAAAAATTAAAGAGAAAACGTTGTTTAGACAGCGTCGGAGACGACTTCCTATTCCTAACTCTTTTTCAATGAGATCGGGCGACCTTACTCGTCGCTAGAACTGGAACAAACTAGTGTTATTTGAGAAAAAAATAAAGGGTCTACAAAAAAATATTAGTGTGGTCATCATAAATAATAATTGGCCTACAAATTGTTTATTTGTCGGTATTTTAATGACCAATAATAATTTTTGATGAACAATTATATTTTTTAGGTTGGTTAGGTCAACTTTGTATGGTGATCAGTTAAATACAAGCCTTTAATATTTGGCTTGGCATTGGCTTGTAAGCTTCGATTATTGGAGTTTTATGCTTCTTTTTGCAGTAAATGTAAATCTACCACCAACCCACCAACACGGATGGTGGGTTAAAGCGGTTGCAGTAACAACCGGGACCAACGGCTTAAGGGGCTACCTCGTGCACACTAGCGACACCAATTGATTGTTATTAATTATGGTGAATTTAGAACATAATAAACAAAAACGCTTTAGAGAATTGCTAAAGAACGGTATTTGTAATTTTTAAAGATGTATCTTGTATAAAGTGTCTACCTATAAGTAACCAAATTTTTTATTATTGTTAAAAGTGGCCACTTTCGGCAATAATGAAAAAATAGGTTACATGTAGAGGAATATCTTATACCGAACACATCTCAAAAAAATACAAATACCATTCTTTAGTCATTCACTAAAGCGTTTTTGTTTATTATGTTCTATATTCACCACAATTAATATAAATCAAGTGGTGTCGCTATAGTCCGGTACCGCTAGGTTTTGAGGTTCCAAAAATATTAAAGTTTATGATTTTTTGCATACAGTTAGTATACCATTTGACCAACCCAAATCATGATTTTGTGTCATTTTTGATGGTTGCTAAGGTCACAATTTAGGTATTTGTCTTTTTATGCATTATTTCGTTGAAAAGAAAATTAGAGTTGAAAATTTAACTTCCATGATGATAACAAAGGCATTACTGATATACATAAGCTTTTTGTGCCATCTCACTCCATGGGAATACTGGATTTACCCAAATACCATACCTATCGCTGTAATAGCTATAGAAAAATATTAAAGTTGGTGAAATAAGTGTTACCGGTTCTCTAACTCTAGTATCTATTGTTTAAATCATTTTGTGTCATATTCATCCATGGTATTCGGAACTATATTTTTTTTCCTATTTAACCCCCTGTAATAGCCATAAAAGAAAATTCAAGTTATTAGAGTTTATGTCTTTATTAATGTTATGGTAAAAGGAAGCTATATGCTTAATTTGTGTCATTTTAATCCATGGGATTTTGATTTATATTATTTTCAACGTTTTTGTGCGAAGAACACTAGCGCGGCCACAGCGCGGCAAAAGAGCGCGTAGCCGCGTAGGCATTCACGGGCTCCGGCGACCGGCTGCCGGCCGGGAGCGAGGCGCTATAATTTGTTTGTTGTTGTACGAGTAGTGACTTGTGATAATTGCATAGAAAATGGAAACTAATACAACATGTCTTATTTGTGGGCTAATGTTGGGTGGTAAAGCTGTAAAATTAAAAGAAAGGATTTTATTAACGCATTAATTGCCTCCCGTAAATATACACACATTACCATTACCCCAATGCCGTTATAAATTGGAAGCGCGCCGCCCATCGGCGTCGGGGACATCTCGATAAAGTACACAGCCGCCCATGGGTTACCTCGGCATTTCGACATTCACTATTTTTTATATGTTTTACGAGCAGAGTGATTTGTTCGATTGAAGAGCGCATTCATATTGTGAGTTAATTATTACAAAAAATACATTTTCTTTGGTGTATTACCATTATAGCGATGGAGTGTGAAAGTGACTTGCGAATTAATTTATAGTAGTGCAAAATTGTGTCATTGTATTAAATAAATATTTTCCAAATAACATTGATATGCATGGTAAAATTTCCCCGTAAATACAAATTATTTATGTAAATTTTTCCAAAAAACCAAAATCATAATGTATTCATTTTAATTTAATTAAATTATACAGTGATTTGAGTATCTCGGTAGCGATAGCGTAGTGATTTGAACGCCATAGTTTCGATTACAAAAACAAAGCAACTTTCGCCATGCCCGAATTTTTTTTTACACAACTAGATGACAAACAAGCTGACGGCCCACCTGATGATAAGCGGATACCGCCGCCTATAGACACCTGCAATAACAAGGAAAAATCACTTGATATTGCAGGTGCGTTGTCATCCTGAGACCTAAGCTGAAATGTCCATGCCCAGTAATTACACTGGCTACCTTTCCCTTCAATCCGAAACACAGCGAACTGTTTCACGGCTGAAATAAGAAAGGCGGTGGTACCTACCCAGACGACCCTACATACGGGTCTACCACCGAGATGGGTCAATCATAATTTATAATCTCAAGCTTCTCCGTGCTTTGGAAGGCACGCTAAGCCGTTGGTCTCAGTCGTTACCACAACTGCTATAACTCACCGAACCGCTTTTTATATACAAAGCTCAGTAAATGAGTCATCACCATCTGATGTGAAGCGGTAAGAAAAGTCCATGTGCGGAGACAGCCAGAGCAGTTTGAAAACACACTTTCTTTGAAACTTTCTTCCGCGTACGCTCAAGTTGTGGAATGAGCTCCCTTCATAGGCTTTCTCGAATGAGTACAGCATGGGGTTCTTAAAAAAAGGCGTGAAAAGGTTTTTACAGGGTCGGTAACGCGCAAGTGATACCTCTGGTGTTGCAAGCGTCCATAGGCTACGGTAACCGCTTACCATCTGGTGGGCCGTATGCTTGATTGCCACCTTAGTGGTATAAAAAAAAAACAAACACTGTTCTAGCCGCCCCCACCTTGCCAGTTTTTAACGCCTCTTTTGAAGAAACCCATGTTATAGGAAGGAGGGAACACATGTGCTGGCAAAAAATTCCAAGTTTTGGAAGTTCGATAAAGAAACGAGTAACTATACTTCTTTGTGCGTGATGTTTAGGTGGAGACAGTAAATTGATGACTCCGAATTCCGGCATGCGTGCTCCTGAGTAGGAAAGGGGAAGGTGGGATAAGGTCGAAAAGCTCCTCAGAACACTCTCCATGATAAAGCCGCTAAAAGGCGCTTAGTGATGCAATGTCACGACGGAGTTGTAGAGGTTCTAGGCTGTTCGTAACCTCTACGTCGTCAATAATACGGACGGCACGACGCTGCAATCTGTCCAGCGCATCGAGGAGGTACTTGGCGGAGCTTTCCCACAGATGCGAGCAATATTCAACGCAAGACCGGACCAGAGTTTTGTACAGCGGGCATAATTGGTCGGGCGTGAAAAATCGACGCACCTTGTTCAGGACACCTAGCTTCCGTGAGGCTGTTTTGACCACGGTTTCGATATAATTCCTCTGATTTAGATCGCAGCATATCTCCATACCGAGCAAGTTGATGTAGCCCTGTGCCGAAAGAGCAGTGCCGAAAGAGTAGGGGAAGGAACGGCGACATTTTAGCTGTAAACGCGCACACCTGTGTTTTCTTAGCATTGTGAAATCCGAATTCAGATATGATGTTTAACACCCTGTTGAGCTCAATGGTAAGATTGATTCTCTCCCTCTCGGTTTCAATGCGCCCAGCCCCTGGGTGACCGTTATATCCACCATGCACTGTACTGTCATCCGCATTGCAATGATTGTTTCCCAATGTAAGCATATGATTGATATGAAGAAGAAAAAGAATGGGGGATAGAACAGAGCCTTCTGGTACACCAGCGTTCACTGACATGAACCACGAAGCGCATCCATCAACGAGGATACGGATTCTCCGCTCATGCAGGAAGCTGGCGATCCAATTGCAGAGCTGAGTGGGCAGACCGTATGCCGGGAGCTTGGAGAGAAGAGCACTGAGCCAGACCCGATCAAAAAGCTTTGGCAATGTCAAGGCTAACAGCCACTCACTCACCACGATTGTCAATAGCTTCACCCCAGACATGCATTAAATACGCTCGAAGATCGACCGAAACCCACACTGACGATCATTAATTAATGAGTGATCTTCTAGGTATGCCAGCTGGTAATTTAAGATCCGTTCCATAACCTTGCAAAGAACACAGGTGACAGCTATTGGGCGGTAGTTAGCTGGGTCTGATCGGTCTCCCTTTTTGGGGACCGGTTGCACATTAGCGTCGCTCCAACGGCACACACCCAGAAGAGAGAGGAAGGGGGTATAGCCGCGTTACGACGGAAGACAAGACCACTGCGCAGTTTTTCAGTACTATCGCTGGGATGCCATCAGGTCCACGAGCTTTTCGGACGTCGATTGACTGAAGCTCCGCACGTACATCACATTGCCTGATACGGATATCAGGCATTGTGTGGCCACAATGGGTGAGTGTTGGTGGCTGAGAATTGCAGTCATCAATTCGGGAATGAGCAGCAAAGAGTTTTACCTGGAGATCGGCTATCTCTTGCGGCTTATGAGTAAGTGTTCCGAAGAAGGGTGACAGCACGGCTTTGGCCAGACGCCAGTAGCCTACGGCTTCCCGTAGGGTGTGTTAGTAATTCTTGGCCAACTCGTGCAACGCGCTGAGCATTCGCTCTGTGTGTAACTAGTGGTTATCCTTAACATAATCTCACCAGCTCACTCAGCAGTAGCGTTAGCATTCGGCTCCGACTCACTGAAACAGCGCTGCCTCCAAGGAACAGATGCAAAGTAATCCAGCATACCGCCCCAATCTGCCGACGCATAGTGCCAGATGCGGCGTTTGGCCACCACAGATACCGGTGGCGACGCCCTTGGCACCCCAGCAGAAATCAGGCAGTGACCCGATGATCCCAAGGGAGCTCGAACCTCTAACCGATGGGGCAGTTCTACCAGCATGGTCAGTTTTGGGGAAACATAACCACATCTCGTGGTGAGCATTGAAGTCTCCTAAAAACACCAAATCCGTGGTTGGAAACTGCTCCTGCGCAACATCTGCCACCCGACTAAGGTGTTCAAAAAGTCGAGTTGTCTCCATGTCACCTCTGTGGGATCTGTAGAGGCAAACGTAGACACGGCAATGAATGCCCAGGTCCACGTGCACCCCGAGGATGGAAAAGAAAAGGGTCTCCTCCAAAAAAAGCAGCGCTGGCCGAGCCGTCTCAAGATGTTGGTAGACGACATTGAGGTTAGCATGAAGCCCACGGAAGTTTGTGAGCCCTACCTCAAACAGCGTGGCTGTAGTGGGGATGTGCACCGCTGTACGACCATACACATTACTTGTCGCTGCCATGGATGGATATAGGCAGTCAAATCGTGAGGCCTGTTTCGCCAGGTAACAGCCGACAGCAGAGAAGCGCTGACCCGCCGGACGGAAGGGCCCCCGAACCCTCCCGGGTATGGCCGCTGAACCCCACCATCCGGTCAGCAACCGACACGACGGACCACCCCGAGATTATGCGAGGCATGATGGGGCAGCCTCATGATCTGGTTAGGATAGTGCCCCTGTACTTTAGGTCTCCCTGGCCGGCGGGTCAACGCAGTCGGCGACCGGCTGGCCAAGTGGTCTGTACCCCAGGCTACTCGGTCAAGAGGTCCCGGGTTCGAATCCCGGTAGGAGCAAATGTTTGTATGATGAGTACGAGCATTTGTTTACGAGTCATAGATGTTTATATGTTTATTTAGTATATGGGAGTCATGGTGCATAACATGGCCGAGGCGCGGCAGCGCCGTACTGGTGTGGCGTAACGAGTCCAGGCATATTTATACGTCTAGAACGAGAGGACCGCCGTTGTGTCTCGCTCCCACACCGCCTCGCAGAGCAGCGTAGACAAATGGATGTGCGCACCAACCGACCATCGGCCGGGCACTGAGACGACGAACGAGAGGACTGGACATATTAATACTGTGCGAGTAGGACAGCCTAATTACCTATCTAGCCAACTCTGTCCAACAGTCGTTTAAATATAACACGCCTCTCTCAATAAACATTCATTAATCAGCTGACCATTGTTTTGCTTGCCACACTCTGCCCAAGCCTCCACATCTGGTGACCCCGACGTGATCAAGTCCGCTATACAACAGCAGCTCAAGAAGGACTCTGTGGAGCTCCTACTATAACATGGCAGAGGGACAGCAAGAAAAAAACTTTGCAGAGGCAAACTACGACGTCAGCGCTGTCTCCGTGCAATCAAGACTTCTTCCCTTTTGGCGAGAAATTCCCCGTGCCTGGTTCATCCAGTTCGAAGCCGTAATCGACCCATTGAGGACCTCTGATGACCAGAAGTTCCGGTACCTACTACAACAGTTACAGACGGTTGACCTGCAGCACCTGACCGATATCTTATACAATCCACCTTCCACTGGAAAGTACGAGAAAGTGAAGCAGCGTTTGCTTGAAGCTTATGACAAGTCGGACGTGAAGAACTTCCAGAAACTAATTAGTGGCCTGGAATTGGGAGACCAGAAGCCCTCTCAGCTTTTGAGAAAGATGCGAGAGTTAGCCAGTGGCATGATCACCGAGGAAGGTCTCAAGATCGAGTGGCTGAACCATCTACCCGCACAAGTCCGAGTCGTACTTTCGGTGAACAAGGAGTCATCGCTGGATACTCTCGCTGCGATGGCTGACAAGATGGTGGAGTATGCGGAAGGTCCCAGCGTCGCTGCAATATCGGTGTCAAGCCCGTCGACGCCAACGACACAAATTGAAGCCCTGGCCAAACAGGTAGAGAAGCTGACACTCGAGATCGCCGAACTGCGACGGGGCCGGCCGCAACGAAGAGACCGTCGCCGTCCATTCAATGCTCGATCCCGATCACGCTCGCAGACGACGCAGCGCACACACACACCTAAGCCTGGAGACGCCGACTGGGAGTGCCGTTACCACTTCCGCTTTGGAGATAAAGCGAGGCGATGCGAGTCACCCTGCTGCAGGAGGAAGAAGACTGCGGAAAACTAAAATCGACATCGACAGTGGCGGACGTCGGTGTCGCACATACTAGTCATCGCCTGTGTGTCTTCGATCGCGACACCCGAGAACGTTTCCTCGTTGACACAGGCGCCGACATCTCAGTTTTAGCCGCCACACATAAAAAAAACAGAAACAGTATTTCAAGCGCCTACAAGTTATACGCAGCAAATAACTCACCAATCAACACGTACGGTGATAAAACTTTGAGGTTGAACTTTGGACTCCGCCGCAGCTTTTTATGGACGTTCGTGGTAGCTGATGTGAAGACATCCATCCTGGGTGCTGATTTCTTGCGACACTTCAAGCTGCTTGTCGATTTGGACAAAAGGAAGCTAGTTGACAAAGTCACCGAGTTATCCGTGGACGCACTGGAAGTCGCAACAACTTCTGAGTCAGTGCACGTCGTTAGCAGCCAACAAGCCTACCACAAGATCCTCATGCAGTACCCTGATGTGCTCCGGCCAATGTCTCTGAAGCAGCCGAGCAAGCATGAGGTCGTTCACCATATTGAAACGACAGGCCCCCCACTCTCCGCTCGTCCGCGCCCCTTACCACCGGATAAGTATCAAGCCGCGAAACAAGAATTCGAACGCATGCTGGAGATGGGCATCTGCAAGCCATCCAAGAGTCCTTGGGCAAGCCCCTTGCACGTCGTGAAGAAGAAAGATGGTGGACTACGAGTGTGTGGTGATTACAGACGGCTTAATGCAGTTACACAGCCTGACCGCTACCCCATACCACGCATACAAGAGTTTACATATCAACTTCACAACAAGAAAGTCTTCTCCAAACTTGATTTAAAAATGGCATACTATTGGATTCCTATCGCCAAGGAAGATGCAGAGAAAACAGCCATCATAACGCCGTTTGGGTTGTTTGAATTTAATTGCATGACGTTCGGACTTCGCAACGCAAGCCAAACATTCCAGCGATTCATGCATCAAGTGCTGAGAGGGATAGATGGATGTTTTTGTTTCATCGACGACATCCTTCTGTGCGGAGAAAATGAAGATAGTCACCAACAACTTCTGCACCAGGTACTTCAGCGTCTGGACCAACACGGTGTCACACTAAATACAGAAAAGTGTGAATTCGGGAAAACGTCAATAAACTTCCTGGGCTACGACGTATCGGCGGACGGCATCAAACCTAGTGAAGATCGCATCAAGGCAATCGCTTCGTACCCCAAGCCGAACACTATCATTGAACTACGACGTTTTCTTGGCATGATAAACTTCTACCGAGACTGCCTACAACGTCAAGCCGAGCTGCAAGTTGAGCTAAATAAGTACCTGCACAACAAAAAGAAGAATGACAAAACATTGATCAACTGGACACCGCAAGCAGAAGAAGCTTTTGAAAAATGCCGGCAAAGCATCTCAAAAGCTACCTTACTCAGCCATCCAGTCGCCGGCAGCGCCCTTGCCATCATGACCGACGCATCTGATCGCAGCCTCGGCGCCGTTATTCAACAGAAAATAGACGGTGCATGGAAACCACTCGCTTTCTTCTCCAAATCGATGAACGAAATTCAACGCCGCTACAGTGTGTACGACCGCGAACTATTAGCAATGTACACAGCTGTAAAACACTTCCGAAGACTCATTGAAGGCTGTGAAGTAGTCATTTATACAGACCACAAACCACTCGCTTACGCACTCACTAGATCAGCGAGCAACAGTGACACGCCCAGACGAGAACGACAGCTGCATTTTATTAGTCAATTCTGCTCGAAGATCTCATACATTAAGGGAGAGAAGAACGCAGTCGCCGATGCACTATCACGCCTAGATGAGATACAGTGTCCTAACACCATCGACTACAGACAGCTGAGTATCGATCAAGACAAAGACGAAGACCTAAAAAAATTAAAGTCACAGAGCAACTTGAAGTTTGGACAGATAACACTACCTGGTCTAGATCGGCCTATCACGTGCGAGCTATCAACTTCAATACCGCGACCCTATCTTCCAGCGACATACCGTTATGCAGCCTACAAAGCACAACACGAATTATGTCACCCGGGCATCAGAACTACAAGAAAATTGATGACAAGCAAATTTTTCTGGCCGTCCTTAAACAAAGAAGTTGGGCAGTGGACTAAAGCCTGCATAAGTTGTCAGCGTGCTAAAATACATCGACATGTAGCCACACCACTAGAAAAGTTTCCGCCGTCGCAGCGCTTCGAACATTTACACATCGACATAGTTGGCCCGCTACGTTTATCAAATGACTATCGCTACTGTGTCACTATCATCGACCGCTGCACGAAGTGGCCCGAGGCAATTCCGGTGCGTGACGTCACAGCTCAGATCGTCGCGCAAGCATTATATGACACCTGGATAGTAAGATTCGGCTGCCCACTGCGCATCACAACAGACCAGGGACGCCAATTTGAGTCCTCTCTGTTCAACGCGCTCATGAAAAAATTCGGCATCACTAGACTGCGCACCACGGCCTACCATCCACAGTCAAACGGCCAAGTTGAACGGTGGCACCGTACAATGAAAGCCGCGCTCATGGCTCGCGGCGCAACCACGAAGTGGACAGAGGAACTCCCCACCGTGCTACTAGGACTACGGACTGCACTACGGCAAGACAACAACCTCAGTCCAGCCCTCATGACATACGGCACTACACTTCGCGTACCCTCTGATTTCTTTACGCCCCAAGACGCAAGAATAGATGACGCCGAACTAGTGCGCCGTCTCGCTCACACGATGTCGTCACTCACACCCGCCCCGCCCCGCTCACCGTCGACTCAGCGTCCTTTTGTCTACAAGGACTTAGCAACGTGCACACATGTGTTCATTCGCAACGACACAGTCAGACCGCCTCTCACACCACCCTACGATGGCCCGTATGAAGTACTCAAGCGATACGACAAGAACTACAAGATCCAGTTACCACTACGGACTGCAGTTGTGTCACTAGATCGTCTGAAACCTGCTTACATAGTGACAGAAGACATGCATTCCGAGGCCTGCACTTCAAGCACCCAAACATCGGCAGCAACCTACCACTCGACGACGCCTCCCCATGACTCGACCACTGCATCTGCAAATCAACCCTATATTACGAGAAGCGGTCGTGTAGTAAAGAGAACCGTACGCTTCTCTTGAGGGGGAGTGATATGGGAGTCATGGTGCATAACATGGCCGAGGCGCGGCAGCGCCGTACTGGTGTGGCGTAACGAGTCCAGGCATATTTATACGTCTAGAACGAGAGGACCGCCGTTGTGTCTCGCTCCCACACCGCCTCGCAGAGCAGCGTAGACAAATGGATGTGCGCACCAACCGACCATCGGCCGGGCACTGAGACGACGAACGAGAGGACTGGACATATTAATACTGTGCGAGTAGGACAGCCTAATTACCTATCTAGCCAACTCTGTCCAACAGTCGTTTAAATATAACACGCCTCTCTCAATAAACATTCATTAATCAGCTGACCATTGTTTTGCTTGCCACACTCTGCCCAAGCCTCCACAAGTATATTTCTAATATTTATATGTCATATTATTATCATTATTTATCCGTTATCTAGTATCCATAACACAAGCTCTTAATGATGCTTACTTTGGGCTAGATAATAGGTGTGAGTGTATAAATATTATTATTATTATGTTTACTTCTATTTATAATATCTCTCATTTCTGAGGTATTTTCTAATTCCACGCGGGTTGATACCAAGCGTGAGTAGAATAATGCTGTGTGGCAGAGTGGTGTAATAGTTTGTGTGTGTGTGTGTGTGTGTGTGTGTGTGTGTGTGTGTGTGTGTGTGTGTGTGTGTGTGTGGGTGTACGTGTGTGTGTGTGTGTGGTGTGTTTTGTAGCAAGTTAATTAAAGTTAATTCATTATTATTAGTCCACCTGGCACTAGTTAGACGGAAGCCATCATTGACCGCATCCATCGCGGCATCGTCTCCCCAAGCTCTGGTTGTATGCCCACTGATCCCGGAACGCGGCCACATGTGGTCACTTGGCGGGTTTTGTGCCTTGCGTACGGTGGTCAGTAACCAGGGTTTTCACACCCTACCACGAGTGGAGCAGTTGATAGCTCAGCGATCCCTTAGTCGCCTCTTACGACACCCACGGGAAGAAATGGGCCACCGCACCACGGTACAATTTTTTTTATAAGATTTTAGAGATATAATATTTCTGAGCACTAATCTTTGCCTCCCGCAAAAAAAAATAAACTTCTCTCGCAGCATACGGCACCCGCACTTGTTTATTTATCAAATAAAGTATGCTCTTAAGTTTTTCATTATGTAGGGCTTTCTAGCGGATATGAAACTATTTCGGATTATCCGATCTAACCATTATTAATGTTCAAATGTTTATACATAAAAAATATATCTACTTATAATACGACATTGTTATGTTCTGTCCACTATATACTGTCACAAAGATTGATAAATTTATACTTATATGTACACACGACAGCACATGAAGTGTAACAGTTGGAATACGAAAGCCACCTCTATTACGAACGCAGTAAGGGCAAGCTCAAGGTCATACTGTTACGCTTGATGTGCTGTCAACTATACAAAACAACAGCAGGTCAGGTAACCGTAATATGAGAAAAAAAATCCAACCAATTTTTAACCTAAACGCAATCCGATTAAAGTACAAAAACGTTTAGCTTAATTCGGGCGTTTGTGTTAACGTGACCTTCGGTTGACTGTTCCTACTTGCTACTCTTTGCAAACGTGTGTAAATGCTCCGTGCGGTACACAACGCGCGAGCGAACTAATATTTATAAAGGAAATGAAATTATGTTTTTTAAGTATATCATGAATTAAAGTGACACAAATTTTTATAGTAGATATTTGATGCTTTGATGATATTAAATGTGCAAACTCTAATAACTTTAATATTTTTTTACAGCCGCTATGGCTTGGAAAAGTTAAATCATTAAATATCTTAATAACCCATGGCTTAGTTTGGCACAAAATCATGTCAGGGTCATATTTAGGTGCCCTGAGTTAGGTTGTATTTGTTTTATAAACTATAATATTTTTTTGAAACTTTTAACATATATTGGGCCCCCTGTCAATTTGCACTGGACGAAAACGACACACACTTAGTTTGCACACAGCCTAGGCTATTTTACACACAATATTAGTATCATTTGGCACATTAAGTTATTTTTGGCAGTTTTATTTATATTTTAACATTTAAGTCACAAAATATTGAATTACTGAAAATGCAACAGCAATATTTGACACAAAAATTAAATATAAGCTTTTTAGGTGGAACTGTATCCCCTTGCAAAAATTCAGAAACTTTAGAATTTTTGTAACTTAGCACCTCAAAATCGCCTAGCCGTACCGGACTACTAGTTCCGACGAGGTATCGCCTTAACGTGCCTCCCTAAGCACGTATCGCGACGAAACTATCTTATTATTATTACAACGAAGTAAAGTCTCAATAGTCCGTTGTAATAAGATATAGTTTACTACAGATAAGTGACGCTTGACGTGCGTGATTTATTTATTAACTAGTGGCGGCCCCTGTGGATGTCGCTATCGCGCCAAAAGGTAGCCCATGTCCTTTCTCATGGTGTTACCTATCTTCCTGCCAATCTATTTGCATAAAAAATACGTAATTAACTAGGTCTGTCTGTCTGATAAGTTTTTACTCCTAAGCCGCTAAGCCGATTTAGGTGAAAACCTACCACTAGTTAATAAATAAATCACGCAAGTTCAAGCGTCACTTATCTGTAGTAGTAGTAAACTTTAGCCGATTTAGGTTTTCACCTAAATCGGCTTAGCGGCTTAGGAGTAAAAACTTATCAGACAGACAGACCTAGTTAATTACGTATTTTTTATGCAAATAGATGACAAGCAAGCTGACGGCCCACCTGGTGATATAAGTGGTATGTTTAGATTGAGGAGCCACTTTTCGCACCTCAAAGGCTTAATACTATTTAGTTGTAGCTTCAAAAATAATGTCGCCCCGATCCCGGAATTTGTAGTAGAATACTTCAAAAGTGAAAAAAGTGCTTTTTGACCCTATCCCACCTTCTCCATTCCTACTCAGGAGCACGCGTGCCGGTCTTCGGACTCATTAATTCACTGTCTCCACCTCAACAGCACGCACAAAGAAATTTAGTGCCTCGTTTCTTTGTCGTACTTCCAGAACTTGGAATTCTTTGTCAGCACATGTGTTCCCTCCTTCCTATTACATGGGTTCCTTCAAAAGAGGCGTGAAAGAGCACCTTCTGGGCCGGCAAGGTGGAGGCGGCTAGAGCAGTGTCTTAGCTGCATTAGCTGCCTTCGCATATGGACTTTTGTTGCCGCTTCACACCAGGTGGTGTTGAGTCATTTGTCGTGCTTTGTTTAAAATAAAGTTTAATGAAGTTGTAGTTTTGTTATAAATGTGGCTCCTCAATCTAAACATACATGATTAAGTGACTACCGCCGCCAGTACACCTGTGATAAAAAATGTAGAATTACTTGGTATTGCTAGCGCGTTGTATGTACTGGGGGCAGAGTCCTAGAGGGCCGAAGCACTCTCGCAGACCCTTCGCCCGTGTTTTGTCAAGGCAAGCCAAAAATGGATGCTCTAAATATTAAAGGTAGGGTTGAGTGTTGAGTAATTTTTTTTATACAACTAGATGACAAACAAGCTGACGGCCCACCTGATGGTAAGGTGGGCCGTGAACCGGGTAAGTCGCTGGTGGGTAAGCGGTTACCGCCGACTATAGACACCTGCAATAACAACGAAAAATCATTTGATATTGTAGGTGCGTTGTCATCCTGTGGCCTTAGATGAAATGCCGTCCATGCCCAGTAATTACACTGGCTACCTTTCCCTTCAATCCGAAACACAGCGAACTGTTTCACGACTGAAATAAGAAAGGCGGTGGTACCTACCCAGGCGACTCAACATACGGGCCTACCACCTAGTTACTATTTATAATTGCAACACATCCACCCGAATTTCCGATCACTCTGAGGTGAAAAAAAACTAAGTTTTCCATTGTCGCACCTTCAGAGGGCACCAGGGCTTTGAATGCACCCGGGCGTCAAATGACCTAGAGCCGGCCCAGGTCATCCTGAGGCCTAAGATAAAAATAAATGTATTATATAATATTGGTATGGATTGAAGGCTTCTTACGAATGTTAAATGAGTTATAAGACTCCGTGCTTTTCGCGGAGGTGGTCTGAGATCTGTGAAGCAAATTCACCAAATCAAAACTTTGGTATAAACCTGCATTTATCTATAGTACACCTATTAGAGCATTATGACAATCTGGAATTAACAAATCGGCTACTTATTTATTGTAGCTATAATGATGTCAGAGATCGCATGCTAGCCTTGCAAAATGCCTTTACATAATACTGCTGACCTGCCGCTGTGGACATCGGAGTGATAGTATCACAGGCAAGCTGTTGCACGCAACACGTTCAAATAGAGTGGAATATTGGTTATTTGTTAAAAAAAACAAAAAAAAACTTTTTTATCTTGCGTCAGCTCAGCACGCATTGAAAAGACGAAAAATGTTTTGTCTGCATCAGTAACGTCAATTTTCTCTACTGACATCAAACAAAATATATTTTTTATAATACGTTTTGATCATTACTGTTTTTTTCATCAAAATAAAAAAATCGAAAATCTAAATCACATTTATTGCAAATACAGGTACTACGTCGGTGTTAGATATTTTTTATAAAGGCTAAGCCATGCATAGAAAAAAAATATCTATTGAAAAAACGATGCAAAGAATTTTTTTTCATTCCCTTTTCAGTTTTATATGGAAAGCAGGTGTTTCATATCCGGCCAAGTATATGTACAGTATCTCAAAAAATCAGGAAAAATCGCCTAAATCCGGGAAAAATACTAAAGGTTGAAATTTGTCTTCAATTTCACAGTTATTTAGTATGGCAATATGGTGGGGGACTTAAAAGTTAAAAAAACGTCACCAAAATGACATAGCCACCATGATGAATATTTGACTGTGTTGCATTTTTTACTATATATTATTGTTTTGTACCACGAAACAAAGCATTTAAAAAGAAAATGGACAATTGAACACCGTCCTGCATATTTTTACCTATTTTATAGTTTACTGTCATACATTTTTGGAATATCTCTTTTAACAGACGAACATTTAAAATCCAAACTAAATTTATTAGAAAGGCAATAAACTGTTCGAATAGCTATTAAAAGAGTTTTTTTAAAATCAGGTAGTTTTTTTAGTTAGTAAAAGACAATTTTTTCTATTCAATTCCTGTTGCGACATACGGCGACATCTAGTGAAGTTTTTAGGAAACTAAACAGAGACATCTACAGAAATTTTCCGTAACTGTATTCTCATTTAGCAAGTTTGATGTAAGCACAAGCAGAAGAAGGTTTCTTTTATTTTATATATTTAGTTCCTACGTGTTTTTACAGGTGTCTCTATTAAACATTTTTTTAACGTTACAGTTGCAATGTTACTTTCTGATTTTCTGCGAAGGTTTTTATTTAAAACTGTTAGAGATGAAAAAAAATTTTGATTTGGTTTTTAATTTTAACCGATTTTAAAAACGAGGAGGTTCACAATTCTGTTGGTATGTTTTTTCTTGATTATTCTTATAATATCTGCCATACTTACATTGTCTAATGAGCAGTAATTAGATCAAGTCGTCTATGTATGCAAAATTGCGGATATTTATTTCCTATGACTTTTAAATGAAAAGATACGACAGTAGGAAACTATATATAGTATGCTGACAGTCACCCATCTAGCTTTGACCTTACAAGGACGTGACACTAAAAATTATGAAAAAATAATTGTTGTAGTGTAAGAACTGCGGTGCGAGACTTGCCACTTTTTACATGTAATGATGGGATCTCATCTCTCATTTCCCCCCTCGGGACATGAATTTTTTTTAGTTTTATATTATTTTAATTACTAAGTAATGTTTCAAACATTTATAATAATGTTAGAATCAAAAATTAAGAATATCTCATCTCTTTTTTTGTTGTAGGCAGTCTTTCTCTTTTCTTTCGGGTACTATTTACTTCTTGTACGTCAATTACCACTTTTCTCAAAGCCAACTACCTGTATTGCGGGGCTTTTCTCCAAGGCTTTTAATTTAAATTATTAATAAATTATGAGCTCAATTTTAAAAACCTAAGTACTCAAGTATTAAGACTCAACCTACATAAATTTATTCTTTCTGAATTCAAAGGATTGCTGGTAGAAAACACAGTTTGTGTTAAGCTCGCCTGTGTATAGTCGACCGACAGCACATCAAGCGTAACAGTTTGATTGCGTGATTTATTGAGTTATTTTGTAAAGCAAGTTTTTACCTTTTGCCTATCACTTTGCAACACGCTATAGACAATCTTGTTCGCAGAGCTACAAATTGACGTACGCTGGACAAAGTTCAAGTTTTATTGTAATATTAACAGACGTCATTACTGACTCAGTAAATATAGTATATTTTATGAGTAGGTGTAAAGTACTTATAATATTTTACTCCGTTCGGCCATGGAATTATGCAGAAGGATCTCTGTACTTAATTATTTCCGCGTAATATGTAAAAGTAATGATTGTAACAAGAGAGTACATGTCATGTCGTTTTGTTTAGGTACACGACCTAGTCATTATCTGTCATCATCCGTTTGCAACGAAAGGTATCTTGAAAATAATCACGTAACGTAACTCGAGATAGAGCACGACATATTATTTGTCATAATTATTAACAATGTCTGGCAAAATAGAATCAAGGGGGATTCGCAATTTTTTTTTCATACAAATAGACGACAAAGAAGCTGACGGCCCACTTGGTGGTAAGTGGTTACCGCCGCCTAGTATAGACACCTGCAATAACAAGGAAAAAATCACTTGTTATTTCAGGTGCGTTAACATACTAAGGCCTAAGATCAAATGCCTTCCATGCCCAGTAATTACACTGGCTACCTTTCCCTTAAAATCGAAACACAGCAAACCTCAGATCATAGAAATAATCAATGATTTGAGGTTGAAATAATTGAGCGAAATGTTTCACGGCTAAAATAAGAAAGGCGGTGGTACCTACCCAGACGGCTCTACATACGGGCCTACCACCTAGTAAAATAAAAGTTGTTAATATTGTGTTAAATTTTCCATTTTAATGATTATTTTTAAGCACTCCCATCTACATGATCTAGCTAAACCAAAGTAAGCATCACTAAGAGATTGTGTAATGGATACTAGATAACAGAAAATATATTTGTTATTTTAAATATTATTTTGTATTATAATTAAGATATGCATTTGTGACTTGCAAATTCCTTGCAAAAAATTTGCAAGTACAGGTACAACCCATCCCGAGACCAACCTTGGCGAAAGTTGCTTTGTTTTCTTAATTGAAACCAAAGCGCTGAAACCACTACGCCACCGCACTTGGGAAATATACAGTGATAAATCCTTGATGGCTTAATTAAGAAATTGTGCAAATGCATTTACCTACAAAAAAACCTTTTAATATTTTTTTGTGATCTCCAGAATTATAACATAGATGACTGAACTCTAGAAAATATTATTAGAAGATTATGTTTTTGTGGAATTGAAAACATTTCGACAGGTTTTTTAAATATTTCATTAATGTTACATAAAAATTTCATAAAAAACTCTACTTTTTATTTCCAATCTTTTTGAATTTATCGTGAAAAATTTGTTTTGTATTTAATTTATAAGGAAATTAACCTAATTTTAAAAGCCTGACGATCGGCTGGCCCAGTGGTTTGTACCCCTTGCTATACAGGCTATTTGGTCAATCGTAGACCCCAAACCGCCTCCGCGAAAGGCACGGGAGTTATCCAGGAGTTTTAGCGGGTATTCCCAGGGTCAATTTAGACGCTGGGCGAGTCCCGCACACGCCCACTGCTTCGCCAGCAGTGGGTAGGTCCGTCAATGGATTTCTCCTGATAAAAAAAGGTTATTTGGTCAAGGGTCCCGGGTTCGAATCCCCGTAGAAGCAGATGTTTGTATGATAAATACGGGCGTTTTATTTATTTAGTACATTTTTTATATTTATACTTAGTCTGGCCATAAATACTGTTACAATTAAAAATAAACAAAATATTACATTTGAATTTGGAATCTGTCATTTTTATATGATTATTCATTCCGTTCTCTCATTTTGGCGCCAATACATTGTACAATATTTTGCGATATTAAAATGGAGTGGGGTGATAAAGAGAACCGAATCGCTGTGATTGCATTACACAAAGTAGGCATGGAGCCAAATGCAATTTTGAAAACTCTCCATACGCTTGGTATTAATAAAATGTTTGTGACTTGTGTACCGGGCTATTAATAGGTACGACGAGACCTCCTCTGTTTGTGACAGAAAAAGATCTGGCCGTCCACGTAGTGTTCGTACTAAAAAGGTGGTCAAACCAGTAAGGGATAGAATTCGAAGAAATCCTGTCCGAAAGCATAGGATTTTATCTCGGGAGATGAAGATAGCACCTAGAACCATATCGCGTATCTTAAAAGATGACTTAGGACTTGCAGCCTCTAAGATACGTACTGGTCATTTCTTAACTGATACTTTAAAAAAGAATAGGGTGGTAACTTCAGTGATGGTTTGGTGGGGTATTAGCTATGAAGGAGTGACTGAGCCATACTTTTGTGAAAAAGATATCAAAACACAGGCACAAGTGTATCAAGATACCATTCTTAACAACACCATGTTCAATAACCAAGAATGGTCCTTCCAGCAAGACTCGGTGCCGGGTCATAAAACGCGGTCTACGCAGTCTTGGTTGGAAACGAACGTTTCGGACTTCATCAGAGCTGAAGACTGGCCGTCTCGTCTAGTCCCGATTTTAATCCGCTGGATTATGATTTATGGTCAGTTTTAGAGAGTACGGCATGCTCTACACGCCATGATAATTTGGAGCCCTAAAACCATCCGTACGATGGCAGTGAAGAATTTACCGATGGAAAGAGTGCGTGCTTCTATTGATAACTGGCCTCAACGTTTAAAGGACTGTATTGCAGCCAATGGAGACCACTTCGAATAAGCTTTTCATATTTAAAATTGTTTTATATTTATGTATTAAAAACTAACACACTATAAAGTAATAAATGTTATTTGCGATAGAAATTTTTTTTTTGTTTGTTTCAGTATTTATTGCAAGACTAGGAATACATATTATTATCAATATTTCTCGGCTTTCTAGTAACCATAATATAAGCTCTTAATTAAGAGCCTCTTAATGCTGCTTACTTTGGGCTAGATAACAGGTGTGAGTGTATGAAAATTATTTTATTTATAATTATTATTGCAAAAAATATATCATGAATATAATAGTTTTTTGTAAAATTTTGCCAGTTTTCGCTAAGGGAGTCTTAGGGACCTATCAGTAGTAATGGTATGAAACAATATGCCAGTGTTTAAGGGTTAAAACAATATTAGAGTCAACTACGAGTTCCAGGACGTTTGAACAAATCTTCGTACTCATCACTCTAACAAGAGTCTAACATCTGACCCTATTGTTTAGCAGACAGATGTACTGAAACTCGACCAGACGGCCCAATACAAGAAAAACTAACAGCCTTATTATAATGGTTAAAAATTTCAAACCCATTTTTATTTAGTGCAGTTTCGACGTGCAATTTCGACGGCCGGCTGGTCGAGAGGTCTGTACCCTTTACTATACAGGCTACTCAAGAGGTACCGGGTTCAAATCCCGGGAAAACGAGCATTTGTTCACGAGTTATGGATGTTTATACGTTTATTTAGTATATTTCTAATATTTATATACATATTATTATAATGAATTATCCGTTAGCCTAGTATCCATAACACAAGCAATTAATGATGCTTACTTTGGGCTAGATAATAGGTAAAGGTAAAAAAAAATCAAGGTTTTTTGAACTCCTTTTTCTATGAAATCGCGAAAAAATATCAACTCTAGGCTTAGAAAACTGTATTAACTGGAGGGTTTATCGGTTTGGGCTGTAAAATGGACCACCAGTACACCTGGTGCGTCACCTCCGAAGTGCAGACGTCACGGCCTGGCCAAGAGCCGCACGCGCGTCATGCGCCTCGCATCTCGGCAACCACTGCGCGCTGTCTCGATGTCGGCCTCGCAGCGCGTCGTCGTGACCGCGCAGTGGTTGCCGAGTCGCCGCCGCCGCCGTCACTGCCGCCCGTTCCCGTGGCCAGGCCGACGCTCCACCCTCCTGCGATGGATGGAGATACGTAGCGGCAGATTCCCTACTTGTTCTACTGCATTACGACTTCAACATCATACTGACATAACCTAGCAAACAAATACTGACGCACATCTAGAAAATTCTTATTGCTAAACACCGATGTATTTAAAGTAATTTTGGATGTTCTAATTATAAAAGTAATATGATTTCCCTTCTTATAAGCTTATGGGGGCTTATTTGAGAGTCGAAGTGATATTTATACTAAAATTTATTTTATAACCATATGTGAAATAATGTACCTATGAGTTAAAGGTACCTATTTAACCCATCAATTATCAGATTCCAGACACAATTGATTTTTCAACCGTCATAGCCCTCTGGTGGGATAGCGCTGCTTGAGACATTGAAAAATAACGAATCAAACCTGCGACTTGGCGGTCACCCAGACTATGAAATTACCGCTCCAGGAAATGATTTTTTTTCATGTTTTGAATTTTTTTTTCTAATCCAAGTGATGGTTACTTAACTCACTTAGTAACACTTGGGTTAGACTTTAAAAAGGAGTATTTCTAATCCACTGCTGCTTTGCCATGTATAAAAACGTCATTATGATCAATTGCATTGTACGCAGCAAGACTGAACCCGTCAAGCATCAGATTCCAGACACAATTGATTTTTTAATTGTCGTAGCCCTCCGGAGGGATAACGAAACATGACAGATTGCAACCTTATCATTATTATTTTAGACTGTCAAAACAAGTTGTCGAATATACCCGCAGATCCCTAAAAAATTGTAACTTTGGGACCCAAGGTATCTCGTTGGAAAATACGCAAAGAAATTGTTAGACAATCCAATCATTAGCATCATTAATTGACAGGACGACCTTCGGACGAAAATGGTCTTTAAGATTGACGGCGAAGAGTCGATTATCGTGAGCCATCTCGTAGCGAAGGCGATCAATGCGCAAACGCATCAAGTTCAGTGTTACTTTAGAACGTTCGTTGCTCAGACGCACGGACCGTTTTAATCGGGCGGGTAATTTAAAATTCAAGAAGTGATTCGATTCCATTTTTAAAAAAGAAACAAGCGGTGTAATCTCCTTGGATGTGGTTTTTGTGTGTTTTTGGTTAATGTTTTTATTGCGACACAAGCGAAGAGGATCGTGATGTGAGTATTATTGTCTTTTAACCGACTTCTTACTGTTTGGGCAGCATTTTTTTTTACAGGGAACTATATTGATAACTTAAGGGATTATTACATTTAGCTAAATGAGTTAGACTCTCAATTAAGACAAATGTAAAGACATTTAGACACACTAATTAGACAATCAGAGTCGTGACTGCCGGTCATAATCAGTTAGCATGCTGAATTTAGCTAACTAAATTTAGCCAAATGTAATAACCCCTTTAGTTCTGAAACGTTTCGACATCCAGTTTTTATTAGCTTGAATTAGTAACATGCGAATAGACTCATAATAATTTTGCAACTTATTTAAATTTTATTACTATCATGTAATATAGTGACTATTACAGGTAATATGAATATTCTCTTAGATAATTGTTTTGCTTGAGTTTAAAGCTATTATTATATATTATACCGCGATACAAAATATTTAATAACAATAATCATGTATCTAAAAATTAGCAACGTAGAATGGAACAAAAGTATAGAGAAAATGTTTACTTTGTAAGAAAAATAAATGGTTCTTATTTTTGTTACCAAGTAAAAATTTTCTACGCTACTGAGATGAAAAGCTCTTTACAAAAACGCGAAGCTACTATATCACTTGTTATGCAGTACCTATTTTTTTTTGCGAAAAATGGAACTCCATGGCACAGGATCCATAGGTCCATAATCAACACTTTTTTTGTACATTAGTGGCAGCTAATAATTGAGAGATTGTTTGGCGCAGTGCGGGTCTTATGTATGCAAAATTTTAAAGAATTATTTTTATGAATCAAGATGTAGAAGACGAAAAGCTAGGAAATTATAGAATTACCAATACACTAAACTAATAGACTATTGAAATTCTAATAAAAAATTTGCATATTGCATATCGCATACTGACCATGATTCTATAATCACATTCATTAATAATACCTATACATATTTTAAAAATAATACATGTTCAATAATTGGCCTCGAAGACGGTATACCATCGTATTTGTCATCAAAATATCTAAAATGGAATATATAAGACTTGCTACCCTCGATTAAACCCGTTATTACACGGTAATGATAATTATGTCGATTTCAAATTGATCAGAAAAAATTGACATGCAAGTACCTATATTGCTTTCATATTACTGAATTTATAAATTATAAACGCGGGTAATTATAAAAGTTTTACTTTGATTGAGCTCTGAAGTACCCACTTAATATTAGACTCAAAGGTCTTAGTACTCTTAGTAACCTTAGTAAATAGAAAACGTGCACTCCCGAATGTTACGGAGGAATCCTAGCGAATGGGTAAGGGAAGAAATTTTAGGTTGGTGAGCTAATTAATAAACCATCGTGTTAACTGTACTCCAATAGTCCAATGGCAGGTGATTGCAATGGGATTAATTTGTTTATTGCCAATCCACTACTGCTGCGGAATCATTTTCAAGGAGAGGAGAGGAGCTCGGTGGCGTATTGGCTTGAGCGCTCCGGTTTCGGTACGAAAAACAAAGCAACTTTCGCCGTGGTTGATCCTAGGATGGGTCAATCAAAGATTGTTATTTCGAGTTGCGAAAAGCACGTTAAGCCGTTGGTCCCGGTTGTTGCTGCAACTGCTTTAACCAACCTGCATTAGGCCAGCGTGATGGTGTTATGGCCCAAACTCCCCATGTGTTTCTCCCATATAGGAAGGCCTGTGCCCAGCAGTGGGGTGTATATAGGCTGGTGGTGATGATGATGATGATGATCATTTTCAATCCGGCCGGATTCTTTTTACTGCCTCTGTCTAGTGTTCTAGTGGTTGAAACCTCTAATCTAGGGGAAGTTAAATTCGCGTAGCAACCATTCATTTCTTGGTTTGGTTGATCCACCTTAATAGCTACCACCATCTCATCATGCCTAAGTCTGCCACTATAACATTAATGTTTACGTCATTGTTGTGTTCCGGCAATTGGAGGTAAAATAGCCAGTTCCTTTGTGGTTGAAGAATCCGGGTGTAGCTCGCATCCATCTTCGACCTTATCAGCACTTACCGTCAGATGGCAAGATTTATTCCCCGTTTAGGACAGTAATAAAAACACAGTCAAAATCTACACAGACTTAACGAGCAGTTTAGTTTTATCATCATCGTTATCAACTTATATACGCCCCACTGCTGGGCACAGGCATTCCTACATGGGAGAAACACATCACTAGTTTGGGCCATAACACCACCACGCTGGCCTAATGCGGGTTGGTGGATGAAAGCAGTTAACGTGCCTTCCGAAGCAAGGAGGAGCTCGAGATTAAAAATGTTGGTTGACCTATCCCGGGATCAACCGTCGCAATAGTTGCTTTGTTTTCGTAATTGAACCCGGAGCGCTTCAACCCGGAACCGGAACCACTACGCGACCGAGCTCCTCTTTTATGGTTTATATTTAATAGTAAGAATCAATTTCAGTCATAAAACAATATCAAAAATCTCCCAAGTCAGAACCGAATGCAAGTGGCCGAGCAAGCATAGAGCTTGAAGGTTTCACACTGTCGGTCGCAGCCAGTCGCATCGGTCGTAGCCGAGCGCAATTCGCATAGAAATAAATTTTTTTTAGAATTTTGATACTTTGCGAGATCCGGTAGCGGGTCCAACGCTGACACAACGGATCCTGCAGGTCCGAAAACGCCAGATCCGCCCGATTAACGGATCCGCCGGACCTGATTGCAAAACCTAACTGTAACGTCATTACACAATGGAAAATTGTAAGCACACAATAGATCCCTTGGTAAAAAAAAACAGTAAATTGTCAATATTGTCATTAGGTATATTTAGAATATCTCACTCAATCGAAATATCGTATGTATGTAGCTGAAAGTACCAGGCTACCATATACAGGTACAATACAGGTACAATAAATAACCTCTGAGATACATATGGTAGCCTGGTACTTCAGATTGGAAATATACATTTATTAGGTATCAATAATATCAACGGATCAAATGAATCAACCGACTGAATTGCTTGGAATTATCTAATCTTCTTAATTTTTGATTTTAACATTATTATAAATGTTTGAAAAATTACTTAGTAATTAAAATATAATAAAACTAGAAAAAAAGACCGCGAAAGATCGCGGGTTCGATTCCTGCCTCAGGACGTGAAATTTTTCTAGTTTTATTATATTTGTGCCCGTCTTTGGTACAATAGTACTACCGCTACTAGCATGTGTCAGTAGTACCATTGATGGTACTAAGGACACATAGTAGTATTACTAGTACTATTGATGGTACAAATCAATGGTACTCTAGACACCAGGGGGATTTTTCAATTGTCATACATAGTCGTCCGGAGGGATAACGCCGCTTGACAGATTGCAACTAACTTAGTGTTCATTAATATTTTAGACTGTCAAAATAAGTAAACCTAACTGTAACGTCATAATGATATAGTGCCTTTTCAGGCAGCAATGGATAGCCAATAAACCTCAGATAAAATCTTTGGCCACTACTCTTTGAGTTACCTAATTAGGGCGAAATACTTAATCAACATTATAAGTAATACGCGAAATATGTTTATTAATAAATGGATAAATGTCCCTATAATGTATCCATCATCATATTCATCATATACAATTAATGACGTCCGACGCTGAATAGGCTTCCAAAGAATCAGTCGCCGCGACTCATATAAAAATTTAGATATTGTACCTTCATTTTGGCCATCAGGTATTACCAAATCACTTTATCAAGAAGACAGCACCTTGTCAAGAATATAAAAATATTTATTTTTAAGAAAGTATTTTTTACAACAAATAAAATAAACAACTATTCCTGGCTGAAAAAAGAAAAAACATACAATAACTTTTCTAATCGCGAAAGGCTTTGATTTATAAGAAACTACTAAGAATATACATAATAGTATACATACTTACTCGATACACAAAAGGATGATTAGATTTCTCATGTGTATAATTATAAAGATATTATTATACACAGAACGTGATAATACTCATGTTATTTTACCTAAAGGTATAAAATTCACAGAAGGTCAGAGAACTTGTTTCGTATTCTTGCGCATATTTTAATGTAAAGTCGGTGGTCTGTAGTTTTTCTCCAGAACAAACTTTTTATATAGTTATCTCGATCTTCTTAATCCAATTCATCTTAGGCTTCAGGATGACAACGCACCTGCAATATCAAGTGCTTTTCCTTGTTATTGCAGGTGTCTATAGGCAGCGGTAACCGCTTACCACCAGGTGGGCCGTCAGCTAGTTTGTCATCTAGTTGTATAAAAAAAAATTGTCTATACATTTTTTAAAACTCACTTCTGGTTTACTCGTGGTGTCATTTTCGATTTCGGTTGGTATAATTTTAGTTTTCTCTTTGCTGTAATTGCACTGATTTTAAATCCAGATTCTCTTAAAAAATCAATGCTATTCATGGTTTTTGGTTAAAGGTCCATTATAATGATTAACATAAGGACTCGCATATTTATTTTGTCTAACTATTTTTCCCATGCATGCAGATAAGGGCAAAGCCATGTGATATATAATATGTATAGGCTGTTTATGACCTAAATGGTCAGGTTACAGCAATAGTAAAAGCAATCTTTCACACTCAATTTGTGAAGTTTTTACTAGTCATTGTTATTGTGTCTCAATCATTAGGTTAGGTGAGTTATAGTAGACTACAGTGGTACTCAAAGTTTGCAAACGTTAGGATAAAAACCATCGAAAGAGAAATCGAAAATAATTTATTTATTAAAAATCTGACTGAGTTTTGGAATAACTAGAGTAATTTCGATACTTTATTGTCTTTCTAATAAGTTGGTCCGTTTGTTTATTAAATGGATCAAATTTATGAGAATCTAAGATTTTTTCGTACAGAAAGTTCATTCCATTCTTCATTACTTAACTCTGATGTATAAAAAAAAACAAAAATAACAGAATTAGGAAAAAAGGCCTAAATCCTCATAAAAAAATATGAAAATTCGCGAGAATTCAGCAAAACTGGCTTAAGATTATAGTTATGCTTAAGTAGATTGGAATGACAAAACAAGTTATTCTTGTGAATTGTATAATACTTAGTTACTGACAATTATGAGCAATAGCTTATTCTTGGTAGTAAACACCAATTAGATTTATTTATTGCATATCTATCATTTGTAGTGTAGGTATACATGAATTGCTTCCGCTTTTATTCGACAATTAGCAGTGACTCAGTGATCTCAATTATATTGCAATTAAATTCATATAAAGAATTCTTAAAAGTACCGTTGACGAAAGTATAATATTTTTTCACAAATCACAATATTTTTGTATAACTTTACTAGTCTACTTCCTAAATGAAAAAGATTGGATGTAAAAACAAAATGAAAATGAAAATATGTATCTTTATTCAAATAGGCCCAGAAGCACCTTGAAATCGTGAAAATCATATTTGTAAGACTGTCCAAAAAAAAAGTTTGTGTTGTGCTCAATTGCGACTGAACAGCTCAACGGATCTGGAATTCCGGATTAAATTTGACACAGACATAGTTTATAATCTGTATTAAAATATAGCATAATTTTTCTCCACTAAGTAAGTAAAAACTACATAATATATTCTAACTCATATTTTTGTGTCAATATTTGAAATAATGTCGTTATTCTCTAAAATTAGTTTGTGAATGTCTCATGCCAGCGAATCCAATTCAAAAATTAAAATTAAAATGAGAGACCTTTTCATTTCTACTAAATTCTATTTTATTATCTGTTAAATACTTATTAATTTGTTAAATTTTATTATCCTTGACGCTGTCCAAGAACTCCGTTCCTACACGTGGTAATGCTCTATTAGTACCTATATGTTTAATAGGTTACCTTACGAGTTAACCTTAATTGAGTTAATAATGCCATTATAGGGTCAAGTTCACAATGGTGTTAAGTAACAAATTGCTTAATATCCTTTAAGTATTGTTACGTGGTGTACGTACTAATAGGAACTGTTTGTATTATTTGTAACAATTTTGTTGAGATAAAACAAACGTCAGAACATAATACACTTACTAGTGGCGATTTATATTATTGCGCCAAAAGCATATAAATAAACTATATCTATACTAAAATGCATCTAAATTGGTTCAGTGACTGTAGCGTGAAAAGGCAAAAGACATACCTACAGAGTTACTTCGGATTCACATAACATTACTGCGGTTGCATGAATCAACAAAGGAGATCTTTCATATCTGGTCAGGTATATGTACAGTACACTATCTCAAAAAATCAGGTAAAATCTCCTGAATCCGGGGAAAATACTAATAGTTTGTTTTTGTATATAGTTTGTGGGTACAGTTTTTATTTTGTCATTTTTACCGCTTTTTAATACGGAAATTGGCAATATGGCGATCGACATAGAAGTCAACTAAGCTTCACCAAAGTGACATATGCACCATGATCAAAATTTGACTGTGTTGTAGTTTTTTCATAAAAAATTTTTGTTATGTAACACGAAATAAAGCAAATAAATAGTAAATGAAAAATTATTCTGCATATTTGTACTTATTTTTTAGTATAGCGAGAAAATTTAACATAAAACTGACTTCAAAATACAAAAAAAAAAAAATATTAAATTTTACTAGATACTAATTTCTAAAAAAAAAGTATTTTTTGAAGTAAGTGTTAAATTTTGTAAGAACAGTTTGGAAGCCTTTGGGTCATTTGGCATTGCCAAATTCTAAGCCCAGTTACTAAGTAACGTAACTTACTTTGAACTAGAAGTGAAGGTCCGTCAAGCGAGATACTATTATATCAAAATAATGAGCTGTCGTCATATTTGACTGCTTAAAGAATTTAGGCTCTTATTCAAAGGTTTTTGCGAATGCTATAGGCTCATGATACTATTCTCCAGAGACTTTAACCATGACAATAAAACTTAGGACACACACATGGTATCCTTATTGCTCTAGTAATAAGAGCACGCTGGTTTAGTACTCCGTGCTCTCTTTAGAGACTTTAACCATGACAATAAAACTTAGGACACAGACATGGTATCCTTATTGCTCTAGTAATAAGAGCACGCTGGTTTAGTACTCCGTGCTCTTATTACTAGAGCAATAAGTACTAAACCAGCGTGCTCTTATTACTAGAGCAATAAGGATACCATGTTTATTATTTATGTTTTATTGTCATGGTTAAAGTCTCTGGAGAATAGTATCATGAGCCTATAGCATTCGCAAAAACTGACTGAAAACTGTCACCAGACTATAGGTCCTTCTGCTAGGCACTGGCCTTCCTGCATGGGAGAAACATATGATGAGATGGACAAACATATGATGAGATCGGGCCATAGCACCACCACATTGCCCCAATATGGGGTGGCGGTTAAAGCAGTTGCGTTAACAACCGGGTCCAACGGCTCAACGTGTCTTTAAAAACACGGGAGCGCGAAATTACAAATTTTGATTTACTCATCCAGGGATCAACCATGACGAAAGTTGTTTTTTTTTTTAATAATATTTATTTATACACTCACACCTATTATCTAGCCCAAAGTAAGCATCATTAAGAGCTTGTGTTATGGATACTAGATAACGGAGAAATAATGATAATAATATGTATATAAATATTAGAAATATACTAAATAAACATATGAACATCCATGACTCGTAAACAAATGTTCGTACTCATCATACAAACATTTGTTCCTACCGGGATTCGAACCCGGGACCTCTTGACCGAGTAGCCTGGGGTACAGACCACTCGGCCAGGCGGTCGTCAAATTCGTAATTGTTTCGTAATTGAAACCAGAGGCGAGCTCCAAAAAAAATTAAAAACCAATTGTTTCTATATTTGGACTCCACTTTTCGCTGACACTCAGGTGGAGTTGTTATTTGTAGTACCTTGTAAAAAAAGAACCTCCAAACCGCATCGCGACTGGTCAACGACCCAAGCACTTATGCGAAAGGACTAAAGCAGGTACAGGCGACAGCACATCACGCTTAACATTTTTACATTGAGTTTGCCCTTACTGCGTTCATAATAGAGGCGGCTTTCGTAGTGCAACTGTAACATTTAAAGTGTTGTCGTCTGTACAATAAAAACAGCTTTTCAAGTTCGGCTTAAGGAACAAATTCTTTTAATCCGGTTACATTAAAAGTGATATAATTGTTGTTGATTACTTCTTCACTGTTTTTAAAATGGCAAGAATGAAACAGAAGTTTTATTTCTTACTTCTTTCCGTCTGTCTGTATTATTATTACCATTTACCATCTTCTTAGAGTTGCTAGTTACAAATTAGAATAAAGATCTTACTTGTTTTTTTTTTGGAATTCTAGATATGTTTCAGAAAATACGCCAAGATCGCAGACATTGATATAAACCTTTTTTATATCAATCGCCAACAGACTTTTCTAATAATTTTCTGCTGTCAATAAGCTCGCGATAGTCTATCGAGGAAACGGTGTATTACGAGCCTGGGGATCAGCCCCAAATGATTCTCCTGGGAATGACAAAGAGTATCCAATGACACATAGTGTAATACCGTTTCCCCACCAAAAAACACATGCGTAACTATTTACCATGATGGACGATAGGGTAGTGACCACTCAATGAATATAAATATCAATATAAGTCCAAAACGATCACCAGGGAGGGTGATTTGAACGCTTTTTGCAGGTTTAAGGCAAAACTCAAAATTTCCTGCAGATATTAAAGTGCATACTGTGGCCAATAATAAAAATAATCATTTTGTGGCGCTAGATAGTTACTTCACTTACCTATTTTATGGCTGAGAATATGGCGGCGGGAGGCTTGCTACTAAAGGCTAAAAGGTTTAACTGAATTTAAATAATAACTTAATAGTACACTCTAGGGCAGTATTTTAAGTCTTGCATACTTACAACGCAGTAAGTAAGAAAACTAGACAAAAAAATCCTAGAAAAAACAAACATGTTTAATGAGGAAGGATGTTTTGTTTATCACGTTTTTTCAAACATTTATTAAAGTGATAAAAACATTAGTAGATTAACAAATTGTACAACAAGCCGCACACCAAGTTCAGTTGGACAATGACTCTTATTAGAATGGATTTAGGGTGCGGATATAATTATGCTATTAAATTGTTAAGCTACTTTCGAGTTAGTCTGTACCTAGAAAATGTCATTCTGTTACGTTTGACCTGCCGTCAAGTGGAGACTAGCTCGTCAAAATCATTGACCACTTTACATATAATCTAAAATTGAAAATTTTAAGTAATTCTGGCCTCATTAATCACATCTATGAAACACCATCTCATTGAGACTATTCTCGTGAGCCCAAACACGCTATATCTGCTGTAAATTTCTGAAGAATTGAGCATCCCGCAGACAATTTGATGGTACAGGATCAGCTCAAGGTTCGCATGTGTTGGAAATACCACCGAAGTAACAGTAAACCAAATTTCAAATCTATCGGATCCGTGAAAGTTAGAAAAACCATTTGTGCCACAGACAGACACACAGATACACAGACAGTCGTCGTCAAACGTCAAACTAATATCACCCCTCTTTTAGCGTCGAGGGTTAAAATGAAGAGGCAACTTTTTAACAAAGGTTTTAAAAAAGTTTTTATGTAAGTAGATAATTTTCTTACATACTTTTTAAAATAATAAGCTATTTAACCTTCGAGATCCTCATCTGCGTGTGTTTGTCTATGACGTTCAAGGGTCGAGGCGAAACTTAAGTGCTGAGTTGGAAGTATAGACAGGAGTCAAGTGATTTATTACTTCTTCACAAAGTCTAATATGTATGAAACTTGAAGAGAGATTACTTATCTGTAAAATATTTATTTATTAGATTGCACTATTTTTTAGTACAGTTATTTTTGTAAGAAACCATAAAATCTAATCTATTCAATAAGACTTGACCGATTAAAGCAGTGAACAATATTTCAATTTGCTGAAAAACATCACATAGGAAGACATTTTAAAGAAAATCTTTGGGATTCTGTACTATGGGTTCCTTTATAAAATGCGTGAATGGGCCGCTTTGTAGAAAATAGGCCTCTGTCATTTAATATATCAATATTGACTACTTTCTTCTATATCTATATCATCCACACAGATCTACTCAGTACATTTATGTATTTTATCATTTTAAAGCTTTGGTATTACAATAATGAACAAAGAACTTAATATTAATACGGATATGGGCACAATAACTTGGTTATGAATATGCTGTGGTTTACCAGCGCGATGTACAATGAACCTTTACAATGTCATTGCAAAACAACTCTAATATTATAAACAAATAAGGTACCAACCGTTATTTAAAGGCTACTCTGTCCTTGCCGTGCCATAGACGTACATAATAATTTTCAAGGATTATTGTGCAATTTTCCACTTATTTGTTGTTTCCTAAGTTGCTAACACTAGAATTACAGGATGATACGTCTGTCAACAAACTTAATGCATATTATAGAATCTATTATAGAATAGGTTTTGTCAGACCAACTTTATTGTGATGCTGTTCTCAAAATTAATTATATAAAATAATATTACAAGAGAGAGAGGTTTCAAACGCGTAATCTTGAACGGGTTTGTGTAGGTACATACGTATTTAATACTGGAGATTTTATCTATCTGCGCTTGCCATTTGAGTTAGGTTATTTGAGTTAAGGGGTGTTAGGCTGTCGCGTCACACCTGCTTGAGAAGCCCACGAACACTGTAATTGTCTACTCTGCTCTTTTTTATAAGATTTATCTCAAAGACGAAACAAATATCATACTAAACTAAACTAATATGGTAAGTTGTCAAATTTTGTATGCCCAGCCAGGTAAATGTCTTGAACTTTATTTTTTTTGTATTAAGCACTGTTATGTTACCACATTCTAGCGAAATAAATTATATTCTATTCTAAATAAATGCCATGTCACTCGAAGTACTCATCTTATAAATCTCTGTCCCTATCGCTGAAAAATATATTCAATCAAACTATTTCGGTTACATTTGTCATAACCAAATTTGACGAGGTGTAATTACAGTTTATTGGATTTAAAAAAACGGTGCATCTCTATGCAATTTCATTTTTGGATAGGTGTACCCTTTTTTTTCAACGATGAGGGGAAGCTCTACCAGCCTAACTCCCAACTCCCCGGGGGGTAGATGGAAGAGGTGTGGGGGGTCCCACTAAACCCCTCAGCGATGTAGCCAGCTTGCTGCGGAATGAGCATGACATCCGCTATACCGTCACAAGCAGACGACCACGACTGTCAGTCCCCTTTCGTGGAGGCTCGCCCCCTAAACTTCGGCTGATCCGTACGCCGATACATTGACGCACGGACCTGGCTGTGCAAACCGCACATAGTCCCCTAACCATGCCCACCATAGATCCCATAACCGCAACCAGAGGGACACGTCCGATGGTGGCACTGGAAACCGCACACGAAGGTTATGTGTTACTCTAAGTTACGCATTCACTTTTATGAGCTTCAGGTAGTCGAAAGTCATTTAAGTAATTTTTCACCGGGATTGCGACATGGAATCACTGGACCAGACAGCTATCGAAAGTTACTTTACTATTTAGTAATTTTTATTAACTTTTCATCTCTGAACTGATAAGCTAGTAACATACCTGGTACATGGTATTTAGGTATACCAGTCTTGTCTCTATAGGAGCTGAAGAAATATTATGTATACCTAATGCACCACTTCGTGCCTATATTATTTCCCAAAGTACACAATTTTACGCTTCTTAAGAGCGTCTAACGCCTTAACCTAGATATTGCAAGTAATTAAAACTATTGCAACATTAACCCTATGACTGCCGAGGTTAACTATCTGCAAGTTAACTGCATATTTACTCAAGTTAACTAAGACCAAAGCATTTCTTTGATCTGATGGATTTGTGGTAATAATTAGCTAATGAATTAGTGCTGTCTTTAGTAATGTGTGCCATAAAAATACTTAAGTGAATAAAGGTGCGCATATCAGCATATAATGTCCGGTGCTGAACAAAGGCCTCCCCTATGGATTTCCTAACGGCTCTGCGCAGCATGGATCCAACGGCTCCTCGCGACCCTGCAGGTCGTCTGCTCATCTAGTGGGAGGCCGACCTACTTTGCGCTTTCCTGGTCCCTTGGTAGAACTTTAACGCTCCATCGGCCGTCCGTTCTGCTTGCTATGTGCCCTGCCCACTCGCATTTTAACTTGCTGAGCCTAAGAGCTATCCAAGTCACTACTAAGTGACTTTGATTCTCATAGAAAAACGCGTGCCATATCTGGTTGAGGTTGAGGGGTGAAAAAGTACAGTATACATAGCATTTTGCAAGGCTGAACTATAGGGTAATACTCAGGGTGATATTAAGGACTTCGCGTTTAACACTTAGTTACTATCTTTAGATCTGAACATTTGAATAATGGATTACGCAAAATTTCTATGCTGTCTTATAAATAAATTGACTTAGTAAGTAATTAACTTACTTGTATAGTGTGCTTTGAATTATTAACTTTTGAAAGGTCGTTAGTCTCCACCTACTAAAAGTTCGAACGTAGGTAAAGGTTAAACTATAACGGAGACAAATGTTTTGTGAGTACTAATATTGTTTCAGAGGATCTTAATATGTTGAAATATTTTAAATAACATGGGCAATGTATTAACATTAACATATTTATGTACGTGACTGTAAAAGCGAGAGCTTATCTCTAAAACAGATCTCTTCCAGCCCACCCTAACCTTGGTTTAAGGTTGCGTAGAAACAGGCATTTTATTGAAACACAAAATATAGTTCATCAGTGCTCTAACTAAAATAGGCGCTAATTAATTTAAGCGTTTCAAAGTAAAGCCGTCTAATACAGGAATTGTAGGTAATATCCTGCGTTTTCCGAACCTTTTACCCTGTTCTGTAAGCTTGTGTGGTAATGACAGCTCAGTGTAAATGGACCGGATTTTGAAGACACACTCTAATTCTAAATTTAAGTCCTGCAGTATATCTCTTTCTCGCATTAAATAATAGGAAAAAGATAGCAAGATTTTGTTTAGAGCTGTCAATCAAATTTAGATAGATTTCAAATAAACCATGGACAATTTTGGACGGCATGTACGGAGGTGCCTCCTAAACACTGCATTTTATCATGTCAATAAGGTCGAAAATTGAACGCACGTTACTAAATGTCAAATTAAATGACAGCGATCCTTTTCGTATGCATTTTGAGAGAAAGAAATGCACTGAACTTAAATTTAGACTTAGCATGTGTTCTCCAGAATAAGGGCCAAGGTGCGGTTCTGTCTCGCTTTGTCGACGGTCGTTGTTGCTTGTAACACATGTAGCGATCTGTTTCAATATTCTTTCCACAGATAATTAAACTTACTAAAGTTTTGTTGGCTAGCATTATTTTTCATTAATTAAAATTAACAAAGGTTGCTTGGTTACGTCATCGATTTTGACGTTACAGCACAGCGCTGTGCGTAAGCGTGTTCACTGATCTCTACGTCGATCTCTTGGCTGTGTATGTTTGTCGCTGTTTTAGATATACGACATCAAGTACAATCGATGTTTTTCTATTTCGTTTTTCTTGTGTTTATAATGTATCGCAATGATTTCATTTAAGTTTTGATTAACTTTTACATAATTATATAGAAATAACCAGCCAGCCAGCCAGCCAGGTAGTCAGTGAAATTACTGGGCATGGAAGGCGTTTTATCTTAGGCCTCTGGATGACAACGCACCTGCAATACCAAGTGATTTTTTCCTTATTGCAGGTGTCTATAGGCGGCGGTTACCACTAACCACCAGGTGGGCCGTCAGCTTGTTTGTCATCTAGTTGTATAAAAATAGAAGTTTTTAGTTCCGGCTCACGCTGTGCTCGACTTTGGACCGCTAGTGTCATCAACGGTTGTCAAATGATTGTCAAACAAACACCAAAAGGTTTGATAGCGCAGCCGACAGCCACGAATTTAATGCTGCAAACTTTAGAGAATCGCATAGCTGATCAGTGCTAATAAGTTTGATTTATTAAGATTTGAAAGTAATAAGTTTGGATGTTAACTTTAAACAAAAAATTAGTCCTTGTTGTTCTTTTATAACCTTGCAGCCTTTTTAAACACCAAATTGCCTTCCATTAATTATGTAGAGCAATAATAAGATCATGTAAAACCACTTTAATGTCGCACGTAAGCTATATCAGGGCTCATGTCATTATAGTTTTAATTAAAATTGTATTGAAGGTGCTTTAGTATTTTATTTTATTAACATAATGTTAAGGAGGACGACATAATTATTGGTCTTGAAAAAAAAATCTTGAAATGTTACGGACAATTTGAATCACAAATATAAGTAGGAAAAGTTTTATGACCAGATATTGTGTTTTCAGTTATCCTCAAAGTCAAAAGCAATAAAGTAGAAATTCGTTTGCTTGAGCTATTAATGGCTACATTCTTACTTGTATTTTAAATATTTAAATACTTTTGCATATACGGAGTGGATATATTATTATTGTATACTACAATGAATACATTTCTACGTGACTGCACGAAGGTCGGAAACCGTCATTCATCTGAACTTGACCCACAGGTTGGCACATTGTTTGTCATATCATAATTGTTTATTGTTTTGTTACATTAATTAATAGCTTCCTTGTACCTTGAAAAAATTAAAAGCTTAAGATGAAAATTAAAGTGTAAAGAAAACGTGGATTTCCAATAGTTTTGGCATCGAGACTGTTGAAAAGAATTCACGCGTCGTAGAATTGGTTGAAGAATTTTGTAGGATCTTCTCGTACAGTCATTCTGTTTCTTATGTCAAGTATAATAGATTCTGGCTGTACCTGGTATTTTTTGAACACACGTCACACTGTCGTGTTAAGAAGCCACTGTTTATACCACAAGCTTCCTAACACGGTGGTGTGATTTTAATTTTTTTTTACTGCCTTAAGGGCAATATGCTTTATACAATAATCGACTTCTCTTTAAATTGGTTAGCGTCGTACGGCATAACGTCGGTGAGTGCAAGACCGCATAAGAGGGGTTTGCAATACCGCGTATGTGCTTTTTGTTTATTTCACAGGATGGAAGAAAAAAGATAATATCTCGGATATTTCTACTCATTTCTTTGACTGAACTTGTTTGGGATTTCTCTGTGTGTTGTTTAATGAGAATCTGGTATAAGCGAATCAGCGCTAAGTGGGCACTTAGCGCTGATTCGCTTATACCAGTCACATAATTAAAATATCGCACCAGCGGGCGCTGGTGCGATATTTTAATTTTGCGACTTTTGTAAATATGCGGTATTGCAAACTGCTCTTACGCGGTCTTGCATGCCCACCGACGAACGTAAAGCGAGTGAAGTGCTACAGGCTAACAGTAAAAAAAAATCAGACATGAGTGCGTGATTATAATATATGTACCTGCTTAGCCTACTACGTAGAAGTAAACATATTTTAGTATTTTAGTTTTTTCTTATGAATAAAAATTCTATTATTTACAAGGTTATATTAATTAATTAGCTTTGCTTTGTGCCGAGTGGTCTGTGCCCCTTGTTATACAGGCTACTCGGTCAGGGTTCCCGGGTTCGAATTCCGGTAGGAGCAAATGTTTGTATGATGACTACGAGCAGTTGTTCACGAGTAATGGATGTTTATAAGTTTATTTAGTATATTATTATCATTTTCTTCGTTGTCTAGTATCCATAACACAAGTTATGTTATGTTATGTTATTCATAACACGTAATGATGCTTACTTTGGACTAGATACTGATGGTGTGAGTGTATGAATATTATAATTATATTATTATTATTTGTCTTTTTAGTGCAGCATTCTGATCCAAACACATAAGTTATAAATGACAAAATTACATTCAATGAAACATTTTTATACCTATTAATATTTTTGCATTGAAATTACAAATATAAATCCACTAACTAAGTATTAATATACCGCTTCTATACCTACTTTTTCATTTTTGTTTGTCATTAATTACGAACATAATATTATTAAGTTGGTCCTACCATTAAACGAAGGATTGTATTGACGTAAGATCGTAAAAAATACAAGCACTTCACACGTGACCTCGCCGAGCTAGTCTTTGCATACAATGTATCGTTTTTCTGATATTAACGTGTTTGACTAAACAAAGATAATGAGTAATATCGGAAATTATTAGAGATTCTTTGTTAAAATTATTGATTACTTTGCTGTGCCCGCGACTTTGTCCGCGTGGAATATTGACATTTTCCATACAAATTTTCATCCCCTATTTCAACCTCTTACAGCCCTTTTTTTGCATTAAAAAGTAGCCTATGTCCTTTCTCGGACTCTAGACTATCTCTGTACCAAATTCTATTTAAATCGGTTCAGTAGTTTAGGCGTGATTGCGTAACACACGGACAGACAGAGTTACTTTCGCATTTATAATATTAATATATAATATATAAAATATATAGCAAGGAAGTAAGGATTTTTTAATGATGAACTCCAATCAATTTACTGTCTCCACATCAATATCTTCACCAGCGTGGAATGTGTTTCCTCCATACCGTGGTTTCTTCAGAAGAGGCGTGAAAAGGTACCCAGTGTTTATGCTGCGCTAGCTTCCTTGTTGCTGCTTTTTTATACAACTAGATGACAAACAAGCTGACGGCCCACCTAGTGGTAAGCGGTTACCGCCGCCTATAGACACCTGCAATAATAAGTAAAAATCACTTGATATTGCAGGAAATGCCGTCCATGCCCAGTAATTACACTGGCTACCTTTTCCTTCAATCCGGAACACAGCGAACTGTTTCACGGCTGCAATAAGAAAGGCGGTGGTACGGTCGACCACAGAAGTAGCTGAACACTTTAGTACCATGCCACAAAACTATGACGTCAATGTAGTATGGTAGCAACTACAAAATACGTGCACGAAGTAGTTGTGACATGGTACTAAAGTGTTCAGCTACTTCTGTGGTCGACTGTACCTACTGCTTCTCATCAGGCGGTGTTAAGTGATTTGCCGTGTTCTGTAGATGAAAATAAGTGTTATTATCGTCTTCAATAAACGTGATAAATGTAGGTTTTGTTAGGTATCTATCATTACTCTACATTCTTTACAGGATGGTATCGACAATACGACAATCTATACATATTGGGAATATTATAGAATAATTAGTTCATGGGAATGTTTTGGTACTTTCAAATACTTACATCTTATTCATTTGATTCATCATTTCAGCCGAGAGACGCCCACTGCTGGGCATAGGCCTCCCCCAAAGATCTCCATACCGATCGGTTCTGCGCTGTCCGCATCCATCGGCTTCCCGCGACCCTCACCAGATCGTGGGTCCACCTTGTGGGAGGCCTACCAACGCTGCGTCTCCCGGTACGCGGCCGCCACTCGAGGACTTTTCCGCCCCAACGGTCATTTGATTATTTCAAAATCAAATCAAAATCAAAAATGTTTATTAAGACCAGCAATTACATTTTTGGTACAGTATCTCGACTTACTTGAAGTAGGGTATTGACAACATTTCTTATTTGTTACATAAATAGCACTCAAATTATGTGTCTGTAGACAATTAATATATCTGCAAACGCTCCATACACACAAATTGATGCTAAATTGTAACGTCATACTTCGGCAGTTGCCACCGCACACCTGAGTATGGCCGCATTGACAAAAATAATTATATGTTTGTAATTTATGTGTTTGTTTTTCATGAAATCTCTATGGCATTTGCCGCATTATTAAATTATCAGTACCCCTAGCACGAACACTTTTAGTTTTGTCTGGCTTTTGTTTGAAATTTATAAATGTTAGTGTAACTGTTTTTAGGCAAGCTGGCTAGAATTTATGTTTATTAATAAAACATATCTTTTTAACCCCCGACGAAAAAAGAGGGGTGTTATAAGTTTGACGTGTCTCTCTGTGTATCTGCTGTGTGTCTGTCTGTGGCATCGTAGCGCCTAAACGAATGAACCGATTTTGATTCGTTTTTTTTGTTTGAAAGCTGATGTGCCTACGATGGTTCTTAGCTATAATTTATGAAGATCAGTTCAGGCGTTTGATGACTATCAGCTCATTTTCTACATGATAATAGGGTTTCACTAACTTTTACACATCTGATTGATTTGAAATTTGCTGTAGGTACTGTCACTTCGGTGACATTCCCATGACATACTATCCTTGAGCTGATCCTATACCATCAAAAAGTCTGCGAAATGCTTAATTCTTTAGAAACTTGCAGCAGATATAGCGTGTTTGTGCTCTTATGAATAGTCTCAATGAGATAGTGTTAGATAGATGATTAATGACGCCGGGGGTTACTTAAAATTTTTAATTTTGTATTTTTTTGTTATACGAAGAGATAAACTCATCGGGCTGATTACTTACAGAAATAAAACGCGAAATTCAAATCACCTATCTTGCACTTCATTATATTGTTAGTTCAGGAAGGGTTTTTACGCTGAAGTAGTGCGTCACTTATAAAGTGACGTCCAATTAAATGGAAGATATAATTTATGGTTAAGCTTCTATACGGCAACACCGTAGCGGATGTGTGAATTGTAAGGTTTTAAGCGTGGTATTTTCCACAATAACTAGGATTGCAGGACTGGGGTTACCACCTTACAGAAGGTCCGATGCTGCTAATGATCAGATGATGGTGAAGGGTGCTTGCTGTTTAGCAATAATGCCGGCAATTGTATTGTTTTCTATCTTTTTTAACCAACTTTAAAAAGGCGGAGGTCAATTTGGTTGATAGTTTACTTTTTATGTATGTACACCGATTATGCCGAAATTTCTGATCGCTAAGTTGTTTGAATTTGTTGTTGTTTTGTTGAAAATTTTCTAGTTTTATATTATTTTAATTACAAAGTGACTCTTACCTCCTTACACTCCTCCATCGGCTTACTGACCTATAGGCCTGCTTGTCTTGGTACGTGGTAGTGAATTTGCTTCGGCAGAGTCCAGGATACTCCCGCTAAGGGCAGTGGAGCTACGGAGTTTTAGTCGAAACAATTAACGATCGATACCACCCACTGAAATGAACCTCATGTGTTCATTGTTCTTCATCAATGTACAAGCTGCCCTTATGCCCGTGCCCTAGACGCGACACCTGGGCCGATTAGGCTCACACTTATCTGTGTACCCAGTAACGCCGCTACCACTTCTTTGATGACTATACCATAATATAAGGTCCTATTATACAGGGCGGTGCCGTCAATGCGATAATAAATTAAAACAACGCTTATATTAGTTCATAGAAATGGTTTGGCATTTTCAAAAACATCTTATTCATTTGATAATTTCATGACATTTGTATGAAATAATATAACATTGGCCGCATTATTTCATAGAAATGTCCTGAATATATCAAATGAATAAGATGTTTTTGAAAGTGGGAAACCATTTCTATGAACTAATACTTATAGCCTATATTTTAATTTATTGCCGTATTGACGGCACCTATCTGTATACATATAATTCCTTTTAATATGATTATACCCCATTGGGGCGGAAAAGTCGTCGAGTGGCGGCCGTGTACCGGGAGACGCAGAGTTGGTAGGCCTCCCACAATGTGGACCCACGTTCTGGTGAGGGTCGCGGGAAGCCGATGGATGCGGATAGCGCAGAGCCGATCGGTCTTGAGATCTTTGGGGGAGACCTATGTCCAGGAGTGGGCGTCTCTCGGCTGGAATGATGACGATGATACCCTACCCTCCTCAAAGTCTACGTGCTCCCATCAAGACAGACAGGCATATTCGACGATTAAAGGAGGATGCTAATCTTAGTATGAATCCTTGCCCCACCTAAAAACTGACACGGCCAAAAGTAATTTAGGGTGCAATTAGATATTATTAAGACAAAGTATCTTTAGATACCAATTCATTTTTGTTAAAAGATGCGGTTTCTGAGATATACGTAAAAGAAAACTAAATTGTAATAACAATCAACACTAGCAATGTTTGTCATCTGTCAAAGTGCGTTTTGTTATTTTATTCCTAGGTAATTAACTTGTTCAATCAAATTAACTGTATTTAATTATTATTCATCTTTATTGTAATAAAACATTAATAATAATATGAAAAATCTATCATAAATACATTAAAATACCTTTTATGATTTTCAAATAAAAAAAAGTACTTATTTGTTTTCTATGAAACAAAACGCACGGACAATGGTTTTCATTGACTAAATATTACAATTCCGGAATGAAAGATTTTATTTATGTTGTCGACAAAACCTTAGCTCTATATTAACTTCAACTATTTCCAAAAATAATCTTTCTATTTATGAGGCATTATTGGAAATATTGTTTTGTTGGACATTAAACTTGGGTTGGGGCAAAAATTGTCAACCTCCTTTATTTTGAGGCTTTAACATTCAAAGTTTTAAAGTATATTTTTTTTTATTAGATTTTAGCCGTCGCATTTTATAAAATCTGACACTTTTGATTTTAAATTTAGAAATATCCTGATGACCTTGTAGCTTACTGTAATGGCTTCATGCCATGACGCAGATCAAGACATACAATAACAAGTATCTAAAAACTCAGAAAAATACACGAAATGTCTTAAAAAAATTAGGCCTCTTATGCATAAAGGTACATCTATATAAATATTTATTAGGCGTTTTGTTTTACATAAAAAAAAACTTAGCGGTGCTTAAAAATACGTATCTTTTTCTTCTTAAAGGAATTATTGTCAGTAAAAAATTTTGCAAAACTTGTTACTGTATTACTTTAACTGGTATGTCTGTCTGTTTGAAACTGTAAAAATTAAAAAGAATCTAAAAAAAACTAATCGATACCACAAACGTTGTAAGCTGCCATTGGCTCTACGTTGGCTCTACAGTAGCCGCTTACGAATTTGTTCAATCCCTGTGATATGAATATACCTTGAAATAGTTATCCCATGCATAGAGTAATACATGGTTGTTTGAAGTTCTAGACACAGCCATTTTTAACAATCTAGGGGCCTGATGCGGCCCCTAATATGACAATGGACTATTTATTTACAAGAGGCAAACGAAACTTCGGGACCCCATGGATCATGGAGCCCTGCTATGCGATTTTCTAAAGTCAGCCGTCTTACGTTCGTAGCTGTGGTATCTTTTGGGGTTTGTTTGACAATCATTTGACAACCGTTGGCGTTTCAACTAAGAGTATGGCGTGAGCCGGAACTAAATATTTTTTATATCTTTGTGTTAAAGTCAATCAAACATTGAATGAAGTCATTACGATACACTTTGAACACAAGCAAAACTAAATTGAAAATATCGATTGCACTTCACATTGGCTACGTGAAAAATCGACGCACCTTGTTCAGGACACTGAGCTCCCGAGAGGCTGTTTTGAGCAAGGTTTCTCGCAACACATCTCCATAAGGAGCAAGTTTAAGGAGCCCTGTGCTGAAAGAGTAGTGCCCAGGAGAGAGGGAAGGGGAAGGAACGGCGACATTTACCTCCCATATCGGAACAAAACAGTTAACATTATCATTAAGATCGTGGTAATTAGTCAGGAGGACATAGAAAAAACCAACTACCAACCAAACCGAGCAGAATATCTCCCCCTACGGGAGCTTAGGCAGGATGGTCTTAACGTGGTTAAAATGAAAATACAGTCATGTAATAGGAATTGAAAATTTAAATTCTTTAACTTCGCCACTCGTTGCGTAATGGAATCAAAACGACATAAATTACAGAGTTATTAATGGCACGGTACAAGTGAATCAACATTTAGTTGAAAGCCTATACTTAGTTGGCTATTAGGTGCGCTAGAGTGTCCGCTGTGGAAATACAGAAAAGTACATATATACATATTAGTTCATAGAAATGGTTTGATTTATTTGATAATTTGCCTTCTTCATGACATTTCTGTGAAATAATGCAGCCAATGTTATATTATTTCATACAAATGTCATGAAATTATCAAATGAATACAATGTTTTGGAAAGTGTCGAACCATTTCTATGAAGTAATATAGCCCATGTTTTAATTTATTGTCGTATTGACGGCACCACCCTGTGTAATACAGTATTTTGTTTCGTTATTTTTTTGCAATAAAATAAAGTTTTTATTTAGGTAAAATGACAACATAGAAATCATAAAAGTACATAGATATAAGCCACAATAACGCTGTTTAAAAGTTGACTTATAAATTTGACATAATGACATTTATTAAAATTGTAATTTTTCAACTGTAAATGTTTTGGATGCACTTTTGTTGTTTTTCAAAATGGTTTAACCCTTTTTTTTTTTTTTTTTTTTGTCGGGGAGAAATCTGTTTACAGACCTACCCGCCGCTGGCTAGGCGACGGGCGTGTGTGGGGGTCACCCAGTGATAAAGACACTAGGAATACCCACTAAAACTCCCCGGTAACTCCACTGCCCTTCGCAGGGGTAGCCTAGGCTCTGCCGAAGCAATTTCACTAGCCTACCCCCAGGCAACCGAGCCTTACGGCCAGGTTTCGCGCTGATGGAGATTACCCAGAGTTACTTGGGCAATCCCAGACGTGGCGGCCTGTGCAATGCGTGCGTGAAGGCCACCCACGCATGCGGCCGCGCCTAGGGCGCTCGGAGATGGGCGATCACCGCCCGCCTCCTGGCGCCCACCCGTCTACAAATGGTTTAACCCTGGCTTTATAGAAACAAAACGGCAGTATTCAACGTAGTCGTAAAAAACAAAATTGTATGTGACATTGATATTTTGTTTCCTTCCAAATTGCGACCTTTGTGATGTTTTAGTGGTTTACAAGTTGGCAGGCCCGTATGTAAGGTATCTGAGTGGTTACCGCCTCTCGCATTTCGGCGGCAAAACCAGTAAAACGTAAGTAAGTTTCAGAATTAAAGTAGACCTGAGTCGATCGTGATTGATCGGATCACTTTGATTCGATCACTATTCATTCAGGAATGATCGGGTCGCGAGCCACAAAAAGATTCGATCACTGAGATCGATGTTTACGCGCTTAACTCGATCACTCACTTTGTTTCGAAAGAATAAATTTTCTATTTACACAGTGATAAAATCTAATCATCGTGATTAAGAATTTGAATTAATAACACAAAACGAACAAATACTTTATAAAAAATATTGATATTATTTTTAAAATACTTAAATATACTATTATTTATAACCTCGAAACATAATTACGTGTTCATTATATAACGCTATAACAACGCGCGCGCGACACGAATCGTACACAGTAACCAAAAGACCCGAGACCCACGTTGCGACCCGTGACGTGCGTGATCCACGACCCGTGAGCATAGAGAACCGAATCATGTGTTGTGCGGCTCGAAATCACTTGAGACTCGCGATCGATCATTTGATCGAATCATTGTGAGTCGATCACCAACCTAATAGGTTGTGATCGACCCGGGTCCCGGGAAATGATCGATCGACACAGGTCTAAATTAAAGGGAAAGGAATCCAGTGTAATTATAGCTATGCGATTCTCTCAAGTCAGCAGCCTTGAATTCGTGGCTGTCGGCACCGCTGTCATAACTTTTGTCGTTTGTTTACACCCGTTGGTTACACTAGATAGCGTTCGACTAGCGACACCGGATGCTCGACGACCAGCACGGCGTGAGCCGGAACTAAAAAGTTGTTTATTTTTATATCCTTTTAAAAGTCAAAAATATCGATTGTCTTCATATCCAAAATACACAGCCAACCTGATCGACGTAGAGATTAGTGAATACCTACGCTTACACGTAGCACTGTGCTCAAACGTCAAAATCAATGGCGGCTCGTCGTCTTGTCAGTCGTCAAGCTCGATGTCCAATATTTCTTCACGTGAATCACACTGCAGCGTATGGAAGGCATTTCATGTTAGGCCTCAGGATGAAAACGCACCTGCAATGTGACTCTTTCCTTGTTATTACTACTGTCTATAAGCGACGGTAGTTGCTATGTAGCCACTATAAACTCGCGTCTAGTCAGATTATACTAAGCCCAATGAAGTATTCGTTTTTGACCCACTAAACTGTGATCTAACAAGGTAAACTTGTACATTATGTAACATCGTCTGACACACGTGACATTGACATTTTTGTGGGCAGCTATCAGAACGTGCTTGGCTACTTTCTTATTCCAATAATTACAACATTAATTATTGTTCTGACCATTTTGGTGATAAATTAAATTATTATAATAATGAACAGTCAATAGCACATCAAGCGTTACAATTTGACCTTGAGACCGCCCTTACTGTGTTTGTAATAGAGGCGACTTTCGTAATGCAACTGTTACACTTGATATGGTCGGGTGTACATAATTTATTTATGGTCTTAGCGATGAAGGTATAAAGGTACAGAAGTCAGCATATCCAGTATAACGAATCGCGTCGTTGCTGCATAGAGTGCATGGAAGCGCTAACAGCATTATGGAGGTCATTATAGATAAACCTGACTGTTGCATTTGGAGGCACTGGGTATATAGTCACGCCTATGTACCCAGTGCTTCAACTGGGCGCGGAAGGTATTATCTTCATTAGTTTTATAGTTTTCACTTTTAATAAATAATATTTTAAATAAAAAAAATAAAAAACTTTTTTTTTTTAAAAATAATTTAAATAAAAAAATAAGTACTGCATACTAACATAGTTTCTAATTTTAAAATTGTTACTAACTTAACTATAGATAAATTAGTCTGAAATAATAAGGTTTTATTTATTTTATTTTATAACAGTTGCACTAAGAAACTCGCCTCTATTATAAGCGGACTAAGAGCGGTGTCTAGGTCAAACTGTTACGCTTGATGTGCTGTAAATTGTAACCCACGCAAAAAGAGGGGTGGTTGAAGTATAAGTATAAGTTTGAAGTGTCGTTCTGTGTATCTATGTATGTATGTGTCTGTCTGGCATTATAGTTCCGCAACAAATTGACCGATTGTGATTAGTTTTTTTTTGTTTGAAAGCTGCCGGCATCAGAAGGCCTAGACAAGATGCCATTTGACAATCGCTACCGCTATCGCTAAATGGAAAATGTATGGGATTTGACATTTACAAACGAAAGTCAATCGAGAGCTTATGTCAAATCCCATACATTTTTCGCTTAGCGATAGCGATAGCGATTATCGAAAGGCATGTCAAGGCCCTCAGGGTGGTTATTAGCTATAATTTATGAAGATCAGTTCAGGCGTTTGATGACTATCAGCACATTTCCTACTTTAAAAAATGGGTTTGCTAACTTTCACAGATGCGATGGATTTGAAATCTTGTTGACGGTTACTTTGCTGGTATTCCAAGCCATGCTAACCTTGAGCTGATGCTGTATCGTCAAATTAGTCTGCGGGATTCTCAATTCTTCAGAAGCTTACCGCAGATAAGCGTATTTGGGCTCATAAGAATAGTTTCAATAAGATAGTTTAGATAGTTTATTGATGAGGCCGGTGGTTACTCAAAATGTTCAATTTTATATGTTTCACTAATTGCCTACATTATACCTACCTACGGATATGATCCACCTTTCTAAATTAATCGTTTCTGTATTTAAATATCTAAATTGCGTCTTTAAAATGACGAGTTCCGGTTCAATTCCTTTTGTTTGTAATACGATTATTATAACTTTGATATTTTTTTATCCAATTATCACTATTGGGACTTAGGTGACATCATTATTATGTGACTGGGCGTTTAATGTGTGTTTAAGGTCTTAGAAGAAGTATCTATTTGCTGACCCAAAGTTTTAAAGATGGTGATAAACACATTTTTTTTAAGATTTTGGAGTGGTATATTTTCCGCTACATTACCAGATTACCACCTTACAGCTAGTGATGTTGGTTAGGTATTATATAATTGGCGTGAGTTTAAAAAAAAATAACTAAGTGTGTACGTCGGCGACCGATAATAACATAGACGAGTAACTAGCCCATCCAAAATGACACCCCGAAAGAGACTCCAAAGTGGGCGGGGCTTAAATCGGACTCCGCGCTATGATTTAGTTTGTCATTGACTGCGTCACGGTGATGTACTCGTAAAAAAACAATAAAATCTCAGTAAATATGTCCAAAAGTGAAGTAAAATAGTGTGTCAGCCGCGTAGGTGAACATAATAAGAGCACTGGAATCAAATTTTACATGTAAGTCTCTCCTAAACCTTTAGAATAGAGTCAAATATAAACAATAATATTGGCCGCCATGTTGGCCCAATATTTGTGGACAATTTGAACGAATACACGAGTGGATGATGTTATGCAGTCATTTGTGAGTGACAGTATTTATCAACTCAACTTTTAACTCTGCAAACTTTTATGACGACTTATTGTTATTCTGTATGTTTAATTGTTAATTTACCTACTAATAGGCAATTATGGCTTTATACAGCGTTGCCTTATATGATTTTTGTAAGAATGATAAACAAACCTCCAATTTATGGATATTTCGCCACAGTTCCTTACAATATGATGCCACTTTCAACACATTTCTCTATAAATTTAAGCATTATTATTTTAACATGTGTATGTTTAATTATTACTTTAATAATTTACTTATTTACAAAATGATCTGGAAATAGTATAGGTATCTATTTTAAACTGTTAAGGATAAGTCGTAGTAAGTAAAGTTGTAAACTGCAAGATAGTTTCGTGAGGTTATAGAGAAGAATTACAAAGTCTGAAGCCCGTATTTACTCTTCCCGACCTTCGGACACTGTAAGCTCCTTGGCGTGAATCGGAACACTCAAAATATAACTATAAAAATATGACGGTATTTAATATTAAACTTATCAAAGACAACTGACATCTTTACTTCAGTCTTCCCGTGACCTTGATCGCTATAAAGTAATCGAAACATTGGGTATAAAAATCATAATGTGTCATCTAATTAAACGCAAGTTAAATCCGTGGTTTTATTTCAAGAAATAAAACCACTTGATGACATTTTTTTTTCTTATGTCCTTAATACAAATAAATAATATCATGACAGATATTTCATTTTTTTTTAATTTAAATAATGAAGCGAACCCATTTCATTTCTGATTTCTGATCTCAACTCTAAAATTGAATAAGTTTACCGATTTACAACGTTACTATATTTTTTAAAAATGACGATATATAATTATAAAAGTCGTTATAAAATTTTGCATGGTTACATCGTGCATATATGACCCGCCCGGCGCGTGTAAATCAGAAGACCGAGAGGGCGCTATACAATTTCGATATTAACCGATTTTATCCGACGTGCTCTTCTAGCCGCCGAGGGTACCCATTTTGCGACGAGTTTTGTATGAAGTTATGCTTCTAGCTCTCTACGTTCGCCGGTGTACGTAGCTCCGTTGGTGGTGTAGTCAGTGAAACTAATTTATAAATCAGCTCTTCAGGGTTTTTTTTTAACAAAGCTCGGCAGTTGACCCAACACCATCTGATGTGAACCGGTAAGGAGAGTCCATATGCGAAGTCAGCTAGTGCAGAATAGACATTGCACTAGCCGCCTCCACCTTGCCGGCCCAAAAGGTGCTTTTTCACGCCTCTCTTGAAGGACCTCGTGTTATAGGAAGAAGGGAACACATGTGCTGGCTAAAAATTCCAAGTACCCAAGGGTTCCAGCCAACCAAGGGTTTGAACCGCGGTTGGACACCCCATTACTCTTTCTCTCAATGATCTTTATGAATAGTTTATTTGTGAAATGTATAAACTAATCGAATGCCTGGATATGCCCTCACCCCAAACATTCTCTTGTAACGGTACAGATTCTAGCTTTATAAAGGGAGGAGAACCGAGCATTCCAGTGCTCAACCTGTAAGTTCTGCAATGTTTTGATAAAACTTGTAAGAATAATACGCAACCATTGTAATAGACCATGTTAATAATAATAAAATTTTCTTTTTGATGATTCCGTACCCAAAGGGTTAAACGGGACCCTATTACTAAAACTCCGCTGTCCGTCCGTCCGTCCGTCTGTCACCAGGCTGTATCTCGTTAACCGTGATAGTTGTGAATGCGTTGTAATAAATAAAACGCTTACACAACATACACCTGATTACCTATTTTACAAACACAATCAACTTTTAAAAACTCAATGACAAAATATTGAACTTAAAATTAAAGCAAAGGCATAAATAACCCAGTTTTATACCACCACCACCGTTCTCCGATAAGATTTCATAATCGTAACTAAGAACTGTAGATACCACATCAATTATAGCAGCGGCAATGCAAAATAGCTCCAATTGCGACTGCATATCGTCCAAAGTGCGAAGCCAAGTGCAGTTATGAAACAAAACCTTGGGTTACTGAAGACGGATTTATGACTCAGGTTGTCTGAGTCAGTAAACTTGAACTTGATTATGTTGCTTGCAACTTTACTGTCTACAATCGACAGCATATCAAGCGTTACAGTTGGAGCTTCAAAACACCCTTACTCCATTTGTAGTGGAGGCGTCAGAGCAAATGTTAAATTTCACGCGCTGTTGTCAAACATGTAGTTACAGTTGTGGGGACCCTGTCCACACATATTTCACCGCATTCCATTTCACTTCATTTTCCATACTCATAAACTCTTTTGTAAATATGTTTTCTAATTTCTTTGGAATCGCGCCTCCATGGTATATGAACCACTATGATAACTTCGACGTTAGCGAGCGCGGCCGATGCGATGACAGACTTCACAGAATAATGATACAGACTTCTCTTGTCATTCCTGGCAGGTTGCTATGGTTACGTTTTTCTGTTAATTTTAGGTAGAATATTGTTGACTCCCGGATGATCACAGAAAAAAATATTCTACCTAAAATTAACAGAAAAACGTAACCATAGCAACCAAGCGAAGTCTGTCATCGGCCGCGCTCGCTAACGTCGAAGGTGTCATAGTATAAAGGTGCATAGCATACACCATGAAGGCGCGATTCTAAAAAAATTAGAAAACATATTTACAAAAGAGTTTAAGAGATTTTGTGATAAGAACTCTTTTGTATTGTCTCATAGTCTCAGGCCCGCCTTCACCGTGAGCTCCGTGTGGGTGAATCTTCGTGAATCGGACCACACATAATATAATACAAAGTGACGGCGGGCGCGGCGGTTGACTTAAAAACTTATCAGAGACAACTGCACTCTTCCCGTGACCAAGATTGCTGTAAAGTAATCGAAACGTCGGGTGTATAATAATAATGTAACATCTAATTAAACGCGAGTTAAATCCGGTAAAGAGAAGTCCGGAAATTTCTGACTTTTCTCACTCGACAAGGATGACAAACTGACCGCGTCTCTTCAACAAGAAGATATCTAGTATATCTGTTTTATGAGCATCTCTCTTACACACGATCTTTTCTTTGTGATATGATACCCACTACATCGTCAATACGTAATCAAGACAAAAAAAATCTAATATAAGCTTATAAATTGGGACAAATTTTTATTTGGTCTTAGTTCACCGTATCGTAATGCTTCTATTAATTTATGCGGTTCTGGTACACTCAGTATCAAAGTACTAAAATAATTTTATCACCAGGCTGATTAGATAGAGAATCGCAAAAGAATCCCGCAATAACAATATTTAGGTATTCATGCTTTTGTAAAAACAAAATTTAATTCAATTTTACACTTAAATATTCACGGGCACAATAATATTATTATGGGACGGGTCATTTACATAAAAGGAATCATCCTTAGGTTTCAGTTTCTCCAGTGTTTGAGACACGGAGGCAATTTTTTATTCATGGCCACATTTGCTTGTAAGCAAAATTTTTCTCTACATTTTAAAATCTGTCAAATTATATTTTTCATTGCCATCGGAATTACTATTTCAATGCCTAGTTCATTAGTTATTATTATTATATTTATTTTTTGTCAATTAAATATTATATTCTAACAAATATTTTTTTTAGACTGACTTGCCCAGATGTCCTTTACAGCATAACCAGGTAAGATTGAGGAGTATGTTGGTGAGCCCTTAAACTATCACTTCCCCGGGAGGTGTCTATTCTCGTGTGACAGCCCATGAGAAGACACACATCCAGGGTCAAATATAACTGTCGCTTTTACGGGGTAGGCGACGCGTGAGGAGTACCCGAGGTGGTACGAGCGTCTATGGGCTACCTACGGTAGTCGCTTACCATCAGGCGGACCGCACGCTAATTACGCTGTTGCGTCGATAAAAGCGATTTCCAACTATTGTAAGAGATTAAGAACATCGTTGTAATATAAGTACTGCTTTTGCCTGTGGCTCCACCCATATGGATGTCGGTTATCGCCCCAAAAAGTGTCCTTTAAGCATCCCAGGGTCTCAAAATATCTACATACCAAATTTCATCTAAGTCGGTTCAGTAGTTTAGACGTGAAAGCGCAAACAAACTCACTTTCGCATTTCTAATATTAGTTAGGATGTGTTACACAATAGACATGGTATTGTTTTATCTTCGAAGCAATACGAATGTGAAATATGAACATCGTACACGGCAGTACACCAAGTGTAACAGCCGCACAACGAAGTCGCCTCTATTACGAACGTCGTAAGGACGGTCTCAAGGTTGAATTATTACGCTTGCTGTACTGTCGACTGTACATTTTGCTCCATCCAGCAACGCTTCTGCAATCGCTCTGGCATTGCAGAAGGCCTAGACAAGATGCAATTTGACAATCGCTACCGCTATCGCTAATTGGAAAATGTATGGGATTTGACATTTACAATCGAAAGTCAATGGAGAGCTTATGTCAAATCCCATACATTTTCCGCTTAGCGATAGCGATAGCGACTATCGAAAGGTATCTTGTCTAGGCCCTGCGAGGTCTATATGCAGCGATAGCAACTTATGATTAGCGGTCTTATTCACATACTTATTTTGACTGCAGTAGGCATGACCACTTGTTTTTTTTTTTTATACCACTAAGGTGGCAATCAAGCATACGGCCCACCTGATGGTAAGCGGTTACCGTAGCCAATGGACGCTTGCAACACCAGGGGTATCACTTGCGCGTTGCCGACCCTGTAAAAACCTTTTCACGCCTTTTTTGAAGAACCCCATGCTGTACTCATTCGAGAAAACCTCCGTTTTCACTAACCATTCCCTAGGCTTAGGTAATTCTTAACGACATTTGTCTCTTTCTATCTCCTTTATGAAGACTCAAATAAAAATCGCAAAGAGACTTAACGTTAAGTAAGTGTTAGTGAAAACGAGCATAAGTTAATAGTAGATCCACTACGAGTACTGCTTAGCTATACCATCATTGTGACATCTTGTGTTTTAAAGCAGCAATGGATATAATTTTTATAATAAATTAGCAATGATGCTGCCTGTTGGGTCGAGGTTTTTTTAAAAAGTATAGTCTACAAACATACCGGCCGAATTTGAAATTGAGAACCTTCTCGTTTTTGAAGTCGGTTAATAAATAATATAGAAGTGTTTTGTTTAATTTAAAATTTGAATTTAGACTAGAATTATGATAAAGTCTTTTACTCGTAATGACTATACACTATGATAACAAAATGAGAATAGGTCTAGTCAGCGTTATATTACGATTATGACGTTAAAGACGTGAAATTAACTTCGCTAAATATTTAGAATGGACCATGTATAGTAAAACCGTTCGTCAGTAAACATATACTTTAAAATACATAAATAAACATTACATGTAAATATTGATACCTACTGTGATTTTAAGTCACTAATATCGTCAAAATATTTATTTTACGTATCTTCGCAATGATTTTTTTTTTGCTGACGCTCCTCTGCGGAGTGAAGTCAATGGGCCATCCTTTTCGTATTATGATAATACTCATTAACAATATTATTACAGTACAACAAAATTCCTTAAGCCATAAGGAGTGATAAGTCATTAGATATAATTTCTTGTGAACGTCTGCGCGGTCACGTTTTCTTTGGCTGTAGTAAATATCCGTAAATATCTTAGTTACATCGAAATAGCTGCCCACATACTACGTGACTGGAGAATAAAAAAAATACTGAGATACAGTGCGTGGTCTAACAATTGATGTGGATTTTCATTTATATTTGTAGGAGCTCGGTGGCGTAGTGGTTTGAGGGCTCTGGTTTCGATTACAAAAACAAAGCAACTTTCGTCATGGTCAGTCCTGGGATGGGTCAATCAAATTTATAATCTCGAGCTCCTCCGTACTTCGGAAGGCACGTTAAGCCATTAGTCCCGGTTGTTACTGAAACTGTTTTAACCCACCAACTCACATTGGGGCAGCGTGGTGGTGTTATGGCCCAAGCTCCTCATGTGTTTTTCCCATGTAGGAAGGCTTGTGCCAAGCAGTGGGATATATATAGGCTGATGATGAGTCGTCGAATTACTTACTTATCTTTATGGTGAGGGGTTTGACATTGTTGCTTTTGGATGTTCTTCTTAAAATTTAGTTCTATTGTCTATGATTTCATGCCTACCCCAAAAATACATTTTCTCTCCCTTTCCCCTATTGCATGTAGCTATTGATGGGCGCGTGGAGATACCTTCTGAACATTTATTGTGATGTAATAAAGTAAGGAAAATATTTTAAAGTGTTCAATTAGCCCTGCCATTTATTAGTAAAAATCTTGTAGGTCAGTAAGCCATCCGGGACAAACAATGGCCATTGCTTAACTCTTAAGATCGACATGAGTAAACACGACATCCTCAAGTTAAGATGGAAAAATGACACGTAATTTCATAAAGATAAGGCATGTAATTATTATACTAATTAAGATTTATTTCTCAACGTTCGTTAACAATGCGCATGGACACCAAATCCGTAATTATACAACGACACGGTCTAATTGTCATGTGTGTAAAGTTTTGTAAATGTCAGCTTGAAGGCTTAGTTTAGTTGAATTGTTATTAGAAAAAAAGGGGGAAATGAATGAATGAAGGGGGAGTGAACTAAAATTCTGTTAAAAAGTGATAATGTGGACAAAACGTTTAAAAATATGATAACGATGCTATTGAATGTAATGTGTATAGGTACTGTACAGAAGAGGCAGTTGAAGAGCATAAAAAGCTTGTTTTTAAGGCATTATTTTATATTTTCTCGAATATTTGTTTAATCGTATAAAGAAGTGCATGAAACTTAGGAACAATATTTTGAAGACAATTCTTCTTTGACCAATCAATACATTTTCGGTCAAAAATTAATAAATTGGAAAAAATAAATTTATTATTTTCCTAAAAATATTCTAGTGGTGATGACAGAGACAATGCCTTTGACAATTTTTTTCCTTTCATCAGTTTTTTCATGTCATGTCATTTTTTATATACCACTAAGGTGGCAATCAAGCATACGGCCCACCTGATGGTAAGCGGTTACCGTAGCCTATGGACGCATGCAATACATCACAGGGGCATCTCTTGCGCGTCGCCGACCCTGTAAAAACCTTTTCACGCCTTTTTTGAAGAACCTACAACCTACAACCTTTGTCTACTTACAATTCTATACTGCTGTCAATAGTGTCTAAATTGTATTTTTGAAGTTTTATCAAGATTATCATATAAAAGCAGGACTTTAATTAACTATTAGTGAACACATTTTTTCTATTTCGTTTCTATTATTACAATAGGTCACCATGTAACAATTAAGTAGTCATATTAATATTCTTTTTTTCTTGAGGAGTTCAGTGGTGTAGTGGTTTGAGCACTCTGGCTTCGATTACGAAAACGAAGCAACTTTCGCCATGGCCAGTCCCGGGATGGGTCAATAAAATTTATAAACTGCAACCGCTATAGCTCACCAACCCGCATTGGGCCAGCGTGATGGTGTTATGGCCCAAGCTCCTCATATGTTTCTCCCATGTAGGAAGGCCTGTGCCCAGCAGTGGGATGTATATAGGCTGATGATGATGATGATTAATTTTCTTATTGTTATGCTTTCAAAGGATGTTAGTCTGCCCCACGTAGTACATACATTGAGACCTGAGGTGGATGCATGTGTAAAACAATACATACTTATATAACAACATTTTGGGAAACGATATTGTGGATGATAAAGATTATAATAACAAATCAGATAAAAGGGGTTAACATGTTTTGAGATGTAGACGAGTAAATATATGTATGTACTTGTTATTATATATTTTGCAACATGTGGGGAAATGAGACCCTGGGTGATTGATTACGATTGTAAAAACAACATAGATCAAACGGGTTAACGTAGTCTAAGCACTACTTATAACATTTTGTGTCATTTATTGTTTAACGATATTTTAAGACTGAATTATCATTATTATAGATGTGGAGGTCAACAAAAAACCGGATTTTAAAGTAGCAGATTAACTCAGCTACGTAAATTACGTATGGAAAATTTTATCAGTTTGATACACCTGTACGAAAATTTATGAATATTTATGTGTGTAGGTACTGCCGGATTCGTTGGTAATAAACGCTAATTTGGTGCAAAAGCTGTTGAGAATTTTATTGTATCCACCTCATCGAATCAGCTTCATGGAGACTGTCGTCATATATCTAATGTGTTCAGTGCACCCGCATTTCAAAGTAACAACTCCAGAAATGTAAAAATTTCATCAAATATGGCTGTCTGGGCTTGACCTTTTGACGACTTTTTTGAGAAAACTCAAGAAAATAGAAAAAATGGCGGGATACAAGATTACTTTGAAATTATTTTCACTAATCACAAATATAATCATTTATCTAGTTTTTCATTACTTTTCTCGTATTCGAAAGGAAAAGTTGAGTGCTTACCTCGGGTGACAGCTTCAACGGAACTATCAAAAAGTCTTCAGAAATAGGGTCCATATTCAACCTTTGGTGTCGTAAAATCTACTATCACAGGGTCGGCAACGTGCGAGTGGTAACCCTAACATTTAGGTTTAGATCCTGCAGCCTTACAAAAAGGGTGATTGCTATAAATATTAGAAATAATACTAAATGAACAGACAAACCTTCATAGCCCGTGAACGGATGTTCGCACTCATCATACAAACATCTACACCTACCGGGATTCGAACCCGGGCCACCGTAGCCTGTAGTTAGGGGTGCAGACTACTCGGCCAGCCGGCCGAGTAGTTTTTAGTAACCCCTGGCCTCATTAGTTCTCTATCTAACCATCTCATTGAGACTTTTCATAAAAGCCCAACACGCTATAAATGCTTAAGTTAAAAACAGGTTTATTTGTGGTATCACGTCAATTATTAATGTTATAGCATTTTGGAAATTAGGAGTAGGTATATCTTAAGAATTGAATTCCATATTGAATCTTCATTCCTTCATGTTAGGGATGTTACACACGAAGCGCGTAAAACTATTATAGCCCAATATATTTTTAACCGACTTTAAAAACGAGGAGGTTCTCAATTCGGCCGGTATGTTTTTTTTTCTTTGTATGTACACCGATTACGCCGAGACTACTGAACCGATTTACGTGATTCTTTTTTTGTCCGATGCGGAATAGCTGCCATTTGGTACCATAAAAACTTTTTTCAAAATCAGTTCGGTAGTTTGGTTTTTATAAGTAAAAAAAACTGAAATTAGTAAGTCGTCTACGTATATTTTTTCTTTGTATGTGCACCGATCACGCCGAGATTACTGATCCGATTTACGTGATTCTTCTTTGTTCGATGCGGAATAGTTGCCATTTGGTCCCATATATTTTTTTCCAAAATCAGTTGGGTAGTTTGGTTTTTAAGTCAAAAAAACTGAAATCAGTAAGTCGTCTACGTATGCGAGATTGCGGATTTTTGCTCTCCTATGACTTTTTAGTGAAACGATACGATAGTGGGAAACAATATAAGTTGACGTTCAATGAATGTTCGAATGTGACGAATGTTCACCCATCTAGCTTCGACCTTAGAAAGTTAACACTAAAAATTGTAAAAAAAAAATTGTGAAAAAAAATTAAAACCGACTTCAAAAAACTGAAAAGGATAAAATAATTAAATTTGAGTAGGCAGGTACTCATCCCCGAGAAACATATTTTTTGGAGTTGGTGCTAAGTAGTTTTCAAAAACAATACAAAGTGAAGCACCGACTCCAAAAAATATGTTTCTAGGGGATGAGTATCTACCTACTCAAATTTAATTATTTTATCCTTTTCAGTTTTTTGAAGTCGGTTTTAATTTTGGTTTTTGTGAACCTGCTAATTTTAAAATCAGGGAGCTTATCAGCTTACTCATTTCTCTGTGTACACGTTTTAAAAATGTATAACTATGACGAAGGCATAATTATATTGACGGATATAAATCCTTAATTATATCAGTTTTGTTCCGTTTCCGTCAATAAAACGCTCGCACAACACTTACACCTACATAGTTTTACCAGGTCGTAGGCCCGTACGTAGGGTCGTCTGGGTAGGTACTACCGCCTTTCCTATTTCCGCCGTATAGCGCTTTGCTGTATTTCGGATTCAAGGGAAAGGTAGCCAGTGTAATTACTGGGCATGGACGGCATTTCATCTTGGGCCTCAAGATACAAGTCAAGCCAACTGGTTTTTTCCTTGTTATTGCAGGTGTCTATAGGCGGCGGTTACCACTAACCACCAGGTGGGCCGTCAGCTTGCCTACCACATAGTTATATATGAAAAAAAATATGTAAGTGTATAAAGTTACAAATCTGCGCAACGCCATCATCTACGTTAAGATTGCGTGTGATAGTTATTTCTTGGAATTAGATGTTGAAGACTTTGATTAGAGTGAGTAAGCAGTTTCTTGTTAGCTATAGCTACGCAAGTACTACCTTGGCCATATTATTGTCGCAGCCGTCTGGGCAAATTAACCATCCAATTGGACGCCTAGGCAGGTAGTTTAAATCAAAGATCTTTTTTTAAGCTATTTAAGTGATTGGTGGGTTATTGTTTAAGTAGTAAAAACCGACTTCAAAACTCTAAAACGGCAATTCTAGAAGTTTTTTTGAAGTTATTGTTGCGAGTATTTTTGGAATTATCTGTTTCTGTCAATAGGTAATGAAAAACCGACTTTAAAAATACTTTTAAGTGTAAAGATTAGTACTTTTATTGTTTTGATTTTATATTTTTTTTGTTAATAATAATGTCAACAGGTTTAAATCAGATCTAGGTTTTACACCAACTCTTGTAATAAGGTGTACGGTGTTGTTGGTAGGTACTTCATAAATTTGAGTTTGACGTATAGGAAATTCACCGTATGTATCTGACCTTATATTGTAATTATTAAACTTATCCGCTAAAATGTACAGCTAATTACTTCAAACAGTTAATGAATTGCTTACTATGTAGCTACTTAATGGACAAATGTAATATTTGCGGTCTAGAACATTTCCTGTTAATAAAAACGACGTATCTTAATAATTATCGTCAGGTTCGAGTATTATTTTAATTTTTTGCAGATCAAGTACCTAGATTTTATCATCATCATTATATTAGCCTATGATGTCCACTGCTGAACAAAGGCCTCCCCTCCCCATCGATTTCCAAGTGGATCGGTTTTGCGCAGACTGCATCCAACGGCTCCCCGCGACCCCGACCATTTCGTAGTAAATCCCTCCTTCTTATAAAATCATCATCATCCTCATAGGTCTACTCCAAGGATCTCCAAACTGATCGGTCCGGCGCTGCCCTCATCCATCGGCTTTCCGCGACCCTCACCAGATCGTCGGTCCACCTTGTGGGAGGCCTACCAACGCTGCGTCTTTCCTCCCCAACCGCCGTGCCAGTCCGCCTTCCAATGTTGCTTCAAAAGAGGCGTGAATGGTTTCGTACCGCTCCATATCAGGTGGAGTTGAGTCATTTGCCGTGCTTTATACAAAATAAAAAAGGCAAAAAAATACAAAAAAATGTAACCATAATTTATTTTCTATTATCATGATCGTCATCGTATCGAGCGACGACACACAAGTTTTAAATGTTCGTGCTAATGACATTTTTTTAATTTATTTTTACATCAGAATAAAAAGTAAATATAGAACTACCGTATTTTTTTCCGCACCCATGGTCGCCTTAAAGTAATCGAAACGTTCGTCGGGTACAATATATTAATGGAACATCCTAATTAATAAAAACTTTTTGAAATTTCCTTGGAAAAATATCTAGACTAGAAAACAAAATAAGTAAAAATAAAAAAGGTTGGAAAAGTGGTTGGAAAATATAAAATTATTAAAATCTTTTTTCTGTTTGATTTTTGATCATTTACTTAAATCTATTTTGATGAAAATTCCAAGTTTGCGACGTTTTTATAATGTCGCAAAAGCTTTTAGCTGAGATAGGGCCTTGTTGATTGCACCAATTTTTAAGTATTTTATTTTTATACCTTTTCTTTGTGTTATTGTCTAAGTTTTATGTCGTATGTCGTCTTTCTTTCAAAATATACAATAGGTACGTTGTAATAGTAGTGTTTCGGTGTTTGGTATACTTTTGCTTGCGTTTTATAATATATTATTTTGCCCGCGGCTCCGCCCGCTTGGCTGTCAGTTATCGCTCCAAAAAGTATCATATGTTCTTCCCTGGTTCTCAAATTATCTCCGTACCAAATTTCATCGAAATCGGTTTAGTGGTTTAGGCTTGGAAGCGTAACAAACAAATTCATTTTAGCATTAATAATATGAGTGAGGATAGGAATTTGAGTGTTAGGAGAGTTATGTTTCACTTAAAACACACATCAATAATTTGTCTAAGATAAGCTTAAGATTAACAGCAGAGACCTTGTTGTCTATGAGCTCATCGGAAGCGAAGTTTTAGTAATATTATCGGCTTCAATTTCCTTTGAGGGTAGCCTGGATAGGGCTTACAGATAATCTTCCGGAGTTTCAGTATTTATGGGAGATAACGAAGACACCTGTCCGGCTTATCCAATTGTGCTATTTTGTGATGAAGTAGGCTAGATTAAACACTGAAGGGTCGCTAATAGTCAATGTTTAACGACACAGTGTTTTATTTCTTTTGCACGAATTTAAAATTTAGAACGAACACGGGGAAAAAAGTAATTCAAAAATCTTCAACCGATTTCAAAATATTAAAAAGTTAAATAAGAACTTATCTCATGAAATGGTATTTTTGGAATCAGTGCTTCACTTTCTATTGTATCACGAAACAGTTTAGGCAAAATTTATATACGCGAAGTTTGGTACCTACGGCCGGGCGGCGACCCGAACTTACGGATTAACATAAATTTCCAGCTTTCAAAAATGTTGTACGCTTTAATAGGCCACCATGATCGTTTTACATCAGGCGAGCCGTGAGCTTATTTGTTGGCTTTGTGGCTTATAAACATTGTCCAAGGTAGCATTAAGGTTGGCTTACAATTACATTTTTACACATTAGCAAAATCCGACACTATCGTAAGTTTACTACTAAGTATCGTAAGTTTTCATTATCATAATTATCATATTCATATTACAAAACCCCCGGCCTTATTATTCATCTATCTAACACCATCTCATTGAGACTATTTATAAGAGCCCAAACACGCTATATCTGCTGTAAGTTTTTGAAGAATTAAACTTCCCGCAGACTTTTTGATGGTATAGGGTCAGCTCAAGATTAGTATGCCATGGGAATGTCACCGAAGTTACAGTACACCAAATTTTAAATTAATCAGACCCGTGAAAGTTATTAAAATCCTTTTATCATGTATAAAATGAGTTGACAGTCATCAAACACCTGAACTGATCTTTATAAATTATAGCTGAGAACCATCCTAGTCACGTCGGCTTTCAAGCAAAAAAAATTGAATCAAAAAAGTCCATTCGTTTAGCAGCTACGATGCCACAGACAGACACGTCAAACTTATCCACCCCTTTTTTTCGTGGGAGGTTAAAAGATAGTGTTTCTCTACGTCATACTTTACATGTCCCTCGTTGAGAGCCTGCCCTATACATCCGGTATACATTCTGACTCTTATATCAATTCGATAGGGATCCAAATAGGTTGCAAGTTTTTGATGCTAGCCATACCTTTAATCATATCATTTATCGAAATTATGTATAATGGATTGTAAGCCGCAATCTTCTCTAAAGTCCTCAAGCCATTAATGGACACAAACCTCCATTTGGCGATGGCATCACAAGAAGTCGAGCCACGGAATAAAACTGCAGTCCGAATTCGGACACTTTAATTATATACATTATACGCGCAAAACATTATTATTTTCGTTCGAACGTGTCCAAGGATATTATCATAAAAATCATCCATAATAAACACTCAAGGATAACTAGAAAATTTGTTGATAAGGCGTTGTACTCACTAGAAGGAGTAAAGTATAGTCGATAGGATTTCTTGCGCAAAAAGAGATGATTTAAAATGTATAGAGACCCGGCCAACATAGGTAAAAATATGAAGAACGGTGTTCAATTATCCATTTTATTTTTATTTGCTTTGTTGCGTGGTACAAAACAAGAATTTTATAGAAAAAACTGCAACACAGCCAAATATTCATCATGGCGCGTATGTCACTTTGGTGACGTTTAGTTGACTTGTAGCCCGTCATATTGCCATGGTGAATAACGGTGAAATTGGCGTAAATTTTCAACTTTTGTGCAAACAAACTATGCATGAAAATTAATAAGTATTTTTTTCCTGATTTTTTGAGATGCTATAAACCTGGCCGGATATGAAACATCTTTTTTAGACTTACCCACTATAGTCGGCTTGATTATAAATACCTAGAACAATTTTCTTTTATACCCCTAATAATTATATTAAACGGTTTCATAACTTCATCTAGACTGCACCTCTATTCACTAATAAACAACTCATAATCTTGCTTGAAAAACATTTATAGACACTTGCGTATTTAAAGAATGTGGTGGTAGGTGAAGTAGGTGGTAGACCCGTATGTAGGGTCGTTTAGGTAGGTACCACCGTCTGTCTTATTTAAGCCGTGAAACAGTTCGCTGTGTTTCGGATTGAAGGGAAAGGTATCCAGTGTAATTACTGGGCATGGACGGCATTTCATCTTAGGCCTCAGGATAACAAGGCACCTGCAATATCAAGTAATTTCTCCTTGTTATTGCGGTGGGCCGTCAGCTTCTTTGTCATCTATTTGTATAAAAAACGTATAATTTCCAAATATTATGTTAAATAGATATGCTACAGAATATTCTTTATTTTTGATTTTAACATTATTAGTTATAAATGTTTGAAAAATTACTTAGTAATTAAAATGTAAAACTAGAAAAATTTCACGCCCTGAGGCGGGAATCGAACCCGTGACCTATCGCAATCCGGGCGACTGCTCTAACCAACTGGAAATTTTTCTAGTTTTACATTTTAATTACTACAGAATATTGTTAACGATTTAAAATCCTTCAGCCTGTGATATGTGTAGGTTACACTACAGATAAGACACAATTGATTTTCTATTGCGTGTGAGTGCCTATGGGCTCGTAAGGGATGAAAGGTTAAATTATAATTCTTAAGAAGATATTAACCTGTGAAATTCGTCTAGTCTATCTGTATGTATTTGCGTTATAAGCTAACGTCTACCCTACAATGTCGAAATGTTCTATTTCAACATCCGAAACGAGTATTTTTACAAATACCTAAGAGTCGGTTAAGTTGGGGCATTGCTGTCAAATATTCCTAATTTTCATTTTAAAATAATTGTAAATGTTTGAAAAAAATATTTTTTCTAGATTACATATTTTTTTAAGTAAATATTTTAAAAATATGTAAACTAGATTTTTTTTCTAGTTTAGATATTTTTATAAGTAAATATTTTTTTCAAACATTTATAATAATGTTAAAATTAAAATCTTAAATAGTAATAAATTGAGTCACTAAAAGATATTAAGTGGGCTCCTAAAAATAATCGACAGGCGTCTAAACGTTGAAATTTATTCAACGTTTAGACGCCAGTCGATTATTTTTTTTGACTAAATTTATTTCCAGTTAAGATTTTCATTTTAACATTATTATAAATGTATTACTTATAAAAAAATCTAAAGTAGAAAAAAAATCTAGTGTACATTTTTAAAATATTTACTTATAAAAATATCTGAACTATTTTTTTTAACGAACAAAAATACTGAATTAATCAACTCAATTTAGTATTTTTGTTCGTTAGGTTAGTATGATGATGACGGAAATAAGATTACAACATAAATGTTTTTCAAATATCGAATATTTAAACGTTTTTTTTATTTATTTATTTTATTTATTTAACAAAGTTTCTACAGCATACAAATATTAAATTACACAATTATGATTAAACAGTACATAAGCCAATTACAGAAACTCACTATGTTACTAGACATAATTATAACATTATTAAGTGGGTAGTTTCATAAATAGATTATTACAATGGGAATAATTGAGTCATAATATTAATTTATTTTAAATCAATAATAGTAATTTTATAAGTTTTATAAGTCGCTTAATGTTGTGTGTGTATGTGTAGTGTGTAGTGTGTTTTGTGTGTATGGACGTGTAAACGTGCGTGTGTGTGCCTCCATGTGCAAATATTCAATTCAAAGTTACTCGTCTAGTCACCTGGTAAAGTTATATTAGTGTGGTATTAATGTGGTATTAATGCCGGCTTACATGGCGCAACTGTCAATAATATAATAAGTTTTTTAATTTATTTTTCAGGCCAAACAAAAAGTTTAACTCTATGAGTTACATTCTATTGATAACTTTAAAAATAACATGTTATTGATCCATTTGTCGGTACAACAAATATCTAAAAATAGGATACAAAATAACAAGTCGAAGTCAATTCGTCATTATGTTAAAATATTAATTTAAAAAAAACTCGATCCGTGCATGACGAACTTCACGATATTTTTAGAATCGCTTTTTTAATTATTTAAAACTCATAAATTGTAATAATGAAATGACGTCAGCATATTTAAAAAGTTGTTTTTGTTTAATTGTAACTACTCAAGATTAGATAAGGCCTTCAAAAGTTAAATGTATATAATGAAATGAGCAACCATCAAGCTAACCGTTTGAATTGAGGTGCCGCCACCGCAGAACTAAGAATATTATGGATGAACATTTATTGAACATGTATAGGCTACGGTGCTCTTACCATCAGGCGGGCCATATGCTTTTGTGTCAACTTATTACAGAGATTAAGCACCTCATCACAGCAAAAGCGCGCTACAGCATTTGGCTCGCTGCGCCTCTGGTCTCAGAGGTGTAACGATAGCCTATGACATTCTTAAAGTTATTCATAGTTTAAAAAAGAACTGATGTTGCAATGGGTTCCGGCTCATATTGGCCTTTTAGGCAACGAGAAGGCGGATCTGGCATCAAAAAAAGCAGCGAGTGTGGGGAATCTGTTAGAATATTTACCAGACTATTCGGAATATGTACCTACATATAAAAATATATGTTTTCAAAAACGGAAACAGCATTTTGATGTAGTTTGTATTGACAAAGGGATATGGTATAAATCCATACAAGGAGAACCTACTCGCGCGCCTTGGTTTGACGATAGTAAATTGAATAGAAACTATATCAAAATTGCACTACGCCTTCGTTCTGGGCACTATCCATCGGCGAAGTTTACATATTTAATGAAAAAAACTGACTCGCCTAACTGCAGTGCTTGTGATAAAATAGAAGATGTACAACATATGATGGATGACTGATGGACTGTACCAAGAACAGGGCAGAAAGGGAATCACTAGTAAAAGAGTTGCAATTAAATATTAAAGATGTAGGTCTATTACAAAACATTCTGGCAGAACCAAAATCAAAAGCAGCTAAAAAATTATGCAATCTAGTCCAACTGTCAGATCAGTGATTTCTTTTCCTTTGTATCACTTCATTAGTAATAAGGCATTCAATTGTATATATTTTTTATTCCTAAAAAAATTAAAACCGTTTTTTTGTAATTTAGAAGATATAATGGGGCTGGCATATCCGTGTGGATAAAAGCCCCAAACTAAATAAAAAGAAAAAAAAGCACCTCATTTACTTATATTAACACTTTATAACATTTATGGAGTATCAGTAGCCCCCAATTTCCTTCGCAGTTCCGGGAGGCTTATCTTCTAACTTCATTTTTATATTATTCGCTGACAAAGCGATTAAGATTATGATGGTAACCGATGCTTGAGAATAACATTATCCAGCGTAAATACAGATATTCGTTTATTGGATGCTTTGAAAAATATATGATTTAAAAGTTTTAGTTAGGTATTATAGGTTTTTTCACAAAGAAAATAACAAGGATTCTGATTGCTTTTTCATTACTATCTAAGATTTTCGTGTTTCTGCAAATAAACGGATATTGTAGATATAGGTACCTACTGCCAATTTGTTAACCGACTTCAAAAAAGTAGGTTATTTTGATGTTATGGTTGTGTCAGACCATCTAAGGAATATTATTTTATAATTGAATTTAGAGAAAAAATGTTGTCTGTACTTAATGCCACACGTTAATTGTATTCAAAATTGTTTTTTTCTTCTTCTTTTATTTTGGCATCAAACAGTCATTTATAAAGAACAGGAGATGAAAACAAACAGTTCCTCTTCGATGTACTGGACAGATTGCAGCATCGTGCTGTCCGTATCATTGGCGATATACAGGTCACGAACAACCTTGAGCCTCTGCATCGCTTACCGCCTTTTATCGGCTATATCACGGATAGTGCTCTGAAGACCTTTTCGATCTTTCTCACACACCCCCATCCTGCTCAGGAGCACGCGTGCCGGTCTTCGGAGTCATCAATTCACTGTCTCCACCTCAACATCACGAACAAAGAAATTAAGGAGCCTCGTTTTTTTGTCGTACTTCCAGAACTTGAAATTACTTGCCAGTACATGTGTGGGAATATATGTACACACATCCTTCCTAAAACATGAGTTCCTTAAAGAGAGGCATGAAAAATCACCTTTTGGACCGACAAGGTGGAGGCGGCTAGAGCAGTGTCTAAACTGCACTAGCTGTCTTCGCATAAGGACACATCTTACCGCTTCACTTCAGGTGGTGTTGGGTCAATTACTGCGCTTTGTATAAAAAAAGTTGTTAAATTTTACAGATCTCTAAGTGCACAAACGTTATTCCTTTAACCGTGCGAAGTATCTTGGTACCAGAGAAGAAACACATCGAATAAACCCATATAGGTACATACTCTACGGCGCAAGCAAGTAGGCGCCTCAGAAAACAGCGTGTCCAGAATGCAGTGGAGAACAAATCGTCGCTTGTCGCCGATTTTAAGAAGACGAAACAGATGGTTCGACTTTCAAAATTAATTGATTGAATTAATGAAGCTAACATGGTCGTCCGTACAGTACGCGCGAAAGCGATATTTCTTTCGCATAGGCGGTATGATACTCATGAGAGTATAGCCACTTTGATAGCAATGAATGCATTTAGGTGGTACGGCCGCGGCACAAAGCGTAGGTAGGCCCCCACAAGGTGGATCAACGATCTGGTGAGGGTTGCGGCAAGCCGATGAATGCGGGCAGCATACCGATCGGCATGGAGATCTTTGGGAGAGGCATATGCCTAACAATGGGCGTCTCTCAGCTGATATGACGATGGCGATGAGTTAAGGTCACTGAACCATTCACCAGCTGGTCATCGTGACAATATATTGGCGGAGGACATTTTGCGCATTAAGACCGTTTCATTATAATGTTTTGAATTGACATTTTCTATTGTTATGTTTATAAGGATCAATTTACGAGTCAACAGTCGAATTAATTGCCAATCAAGTGTGATTTGGTTTTATTGTTTTCTTTTAATTTAAATTTTATTTTTATCATGACCACAGTTATGTATAAGACGTTTTGACACTCGCGGCTTTTCATTATCTAACAGATAGATATACCTAACTACTCCCAAGATGTGGCTCGTGGCGGTGTTTTATATGTACAAGGAGAGAAATTGTATTGTAAGAAATACACGTATGTACAGTCGACCACAGAAGTAGCTGAACACTTTAGTACCATGTCACACCGATCTTGTACACGTACTTTATAGTTGCTACCGTACTATATTGACGCTAGTCGTTGTGACATGGTACTAAAGTGTTCAGCTACTTCTGTGGTTGACCGTACGTCTTCTTTCTTTATTTGTATTTCTTAAAAACACAGTAGGCATTATAAACACACAAAACCAAACATTTACAAATAAGGATTGTATTTTAAAATTTTGTGACAAAGAAATTTACTATTTATATATTACTAACAGATTCCAAACACAATTGATTTTCAATTGTCATACAATTGAAAATCAATTGTGTTTGGAATCTGTTACTTGACGGGTTAACTTCTACACTGCCGCTTCTTATGAATCGTAGCACATGAAGAAAGAAATGTTGCTAATTAAAAAAAACTATTGTTGTTGCATCACTATTACAACTTTCGGTATTTAATATTCTAAGTACAGATTGTCATGAAAAGATTATGTTATATTATATTTGTCATACACATTAATGTAACGGGTGAAGTTTTCTGAAAATTTTGCCGAGTTGTAAAATATTACGTATTTTACAACTTGGGAAAAGTTTCAGAAAACTTAAAATTTTCAGAGTTAACATAAATGTGTCAAGAATATTAATTCGCAGACCGAAGTCTGACGAACTGTTTACTATGGATATAGTATAGTATTCGTTGGAAGATCTTGTTTCTAAGAATTGACAACAGGGCCCTCAATCGCGCTACTTTTCAACGTATGTACCAAAGCAAAGCCAAAAACGTTACGTTGCGCGCAATTTGAGTTCTAAATATTTGAACGGCCACCAAGCTTTTTTTGGAACATTCGTTAATTATTATAATATTACATACCTATTCATTAAGCATAAATGTTGCATAAATTATTAAAATAAAAACTTTCTTAATTATGTAAAATATATCAAGCGGTTTTTGACAGTATTTAGATACAAAGTCGTAACTATGGAAACCATCTATGGAAACGTATTTACCGCTGTCGGGCGAACGTTTTTGATTCAGTTTTCACATTTGTTATCGTTTCAAACGTTTGGAAAAAAATGACAAATTGTTTGTAGGACAGCGAAAAATACGCTCCCTTCCCATAGTAACGTATTTGGATCTGCATACTGTCAAAAAACGCCATAAAAATTGTGCTCCACGGAACGTTTTTGGTTTAGCTTCGGTAAAGACGTTGTAAATTTATAGTGCGATCGGGGCGCAGGTGGCAGTGATTTTTTTAAATTTAAAACAATCTACCTATTCTGTCAAAAATAAGAAAAGATCAAAACGGGACCTTTCTTCTTTTTAATTTTAAAAGATAGAAAAACCCTACATGAAAGACTAACTATAGTTAATATTAATATCTAAATGAAGCTATTTAGATATACAAGATTATGATACTAAACACTTGTAAGACTTTTACCCTCTAAACAATTAAAAAAGAAATTAACTATCTAAATGACTCCTAGATAACTGCTTTTATAACTACTCAAATGAATGAATATTATAAAATTACTTGTCAATTTGATAGAAATTAAGTGGTCTAAAGATGAGTCGCTCATTTACCGAAACACTAATAGTATCTACGTATTTTAAAAATTGTGACTTTAAAAGTATACTTACATATTATTATGATACAAGAATGTAGTGTAGTGATGTGTAGATAAAATAAATCTCTTTTATTGTAAATTATGTATGTAGAGCGTTTTGATTAAAGCTCTTCCGAACTCAGACTTTTTGTACTAATTACTCTCGGATACTACCAAATCATACCAAATTTTGACACCTCAATTCAATCGTTTCGATTGAGTTGCCACCTCAGACCATCTATGATCTGAGGTGGCACTTTTATTCATTATAAATAGCTCGTATTACAGTGATTGCTATCAAACTCCTCCTATATGGCTTGACATTTCTGTAATCTCAGGGCCTAAACGATTTTTATATATTTTTTTAATTATATTTGGTTGGTCTAAGAATAGTTTGTAGGCTATTTTTATTACACTTGGCTATATCCATAAATTTTAAAATATTTTTTGTGACCCCAAATTTACACTTCTGCCTCCAACCTTCATTTTTAATAGCGACACTAAGATTTAATTTAATTGCTTCTTCGCAGGAAGTTCGCCGGGTCAGCTAGTATTTATATAACTTTTGAAGTACCTATTCCATTACAGAATCCAAGATGGGGATACATAATTTTCTAAGTTACTACTGAATACCATTATTATTTTGTCAACTCGCCTTAAATTAAGTGGAGGTGCTTTTTGATTCAGATTCCAGACACAATTGATTTTTCAATTGTCATAGACCTCCGGTGGAATAACGCCGTTTAAGGGGGTGAAAAATACACCTGTAAATACTTATAGGATAATCCTCATCGTTAAGTGAAAAATTAACTTAGTTAAATAAAATAGTGATGTCTATATCCTCTTTAGGTCAAATTCCACATAGTGTTGTGTCGGATGTCGGCACGTCGTCAGATACTAATCTTGCCAAGGCCGGCAAGAATTTGTTATTTAAGTACATTAAGTATTACTTTTTAAGTATTTTGCCAATATTCAAGTGTTTTGATAAAGATGTGTTTTCTTGTGATAATTGTCTAAGGCTATATTAATTTAAAGGTCGTATGATCGAGAGGTCAGTACTTAGGTACCTTTCTGTATACAAACGCAAACGTCCTGGGTTCCAATCCCGATAGTTGGTGTTTGTATGATGAAACGAACATTACTCATCCCCTAGAAACAAATTTTTAGGAGTTGGTGCTAAGTTGTTTCCAAAAAAGTTGCCGACACAATTTTTTGAGGCGTAAACGAAGCAGAAGCTGCCTTCCTTGCTGAGAGCAGAGCATAATTTAAGAAAAGTAAATGAATTTATTTTATGAGAAACTTATTATTATTTAAAACGATTCTAATACCTAATGCAAAAAAAATAATTAAAGAACGCGAAACTTAAATCCATAATAGTACATTGTCATCTCGAGTCAGTGACGTCACTAGAGGATAAGACTTAAATACGAGTGTAAAATAATCTTTCCAACCTGTTGGGCAGGTTTAATCAAATAAAACATTAGTCACGGAGCCCACAGCGGACGTAAGTTCAACGGCTAAACTCAATAGCGTTCATTTACGAGGATTTCATCTATTTCTCAAGAATCAGACTTAGTCACTAACTCCATTCAAAGGAGATAGTAGAAGTTTCTATTGAATTTTTGGCCCACCTCATGAGCACCATTTTTTCGTAAAGTTATTTTTGTAAGAATACATTTTACCCTATAATTTACAAAAATCATCTGATAGAAGAGGCCACAAATTATTTTAATTTACTGAAAAACATCACAGAGGTCGCCATTTTGAAGAAAACAAAATGTCAACGTCATAATTAATACCATTTTGTTTATTAAGACTTTACGTTGTGTATTGTCGTTTTATTTCTTCATAGCCAGGGTCAAACAATTTTGAAAAATAACAAAAACACTTAAAGCGCACCCCAAGTGCTAGCTCCGAAAACGAAAAACGATGAAGATACGCTAGAACAAAGGAGAGGACCACAAAATGTATGAAGAAGTAAAATTATTTTATTTTGAATCCGCAAGCAATCCTACCTTTAGAGGGCGTGAAAAGGTATAATTATTTAAAAGTTTTAGTGCAATTAAAAATATTTTATAGGCCTTCGTTTATTTTTAAGACGAACATGAAAATGCTCTACTATATGTTGCTTTTTGTTATTGCATTAATATAAAAACTATTACTTTATACTTTTAAAATATGGAGCTGCAGCGAAAATTATACCTACTTAGTTAAAACTCCAAATATTTAATATTTATTTGGCATATTTTACGACTTGAGAAACGAGGAAATAAAAGCAAATCTGCGTTTAGTTTCTGCTGGAACATTCTATACATTTTTAGACAAACGGGCAGCTCGAAAACTCCGATTGATTTGAAATCGACGAGCTTATATAATTAGCTTTGTAAAGATGTATACTACCTACCACATTGCTGTTCAAAATTACCTTTTGGAAGCTGTTTTTAAAGGAATTACAGTGGTTAGATTAAAAACTTCAAAGCTGAAAATGCATTTTTCGTTTTCGTTTTTTGAAGTAGCCGCTCTGATTTTCAGCGGCCCATCGTAACAGGTACGAGGCGAGCGTAATTTGACGTTTTCATATCCATTCTATAGTTAATCCGCATGCTACAACCATAAAGACAGCAAACACAGCCGAGCAACCGAGTCACCGTTCGAGCTAAAGATTATCTGTCGGATTGTCTGTGCGGAGTCTTCGCGTGTTGATAACGAGTTTGCATCTTTCATGCTCAAGTAATTTTTTCAAGGATTTTCTAGCAATACTTTTCCTGGAAGAAATTACGAATATTATAATTTTTTTTATACAAAGCATGGCAAGAGTCATCATCAGCTGATGAAAAGTCATGTTTTTTTAGATTTTTTACTTTTGACATTATTATTAATTAAGGATGATTTACATTAAAATTAGTATGCCTTTAGGGTGAAACATAGTGATATGAGACAAATATTTTAAAAACATTATGTGCCTATGTTTTGACAAAGAAATAATTATGATTATGATTAAGAAGAGTCCATGTGCGATGGCAGCCAGTGCCTGCTTTAGCCGTCTCTCTCTACTTTGCAGGCCAGTTGGGTTTTTTCACGCCTCTTTTGAAGGAACCCAAGTTATAGAAAGGACGGAATACATGCCCTGGCCAAAAACTCCAATTTTATTACTCAATTTAATTTAAGTAATAAAAATCACATTTCGCTAACTATTCTTCGTATAAATATATCCATTGAAAACTGTCTGCGAAAAAAATTAGGAGCGTTCTAAGTAAAAATATAACTATCACCGTTATTGTTAATTCTCTTGTTAATTCGTTCTAAATTGTAACTGGTTTAATGATAATAACGTGACGAATAACCGATTAAAAAACAAAACTAATTCACAGTTAATTGCTATTATTCGAAATCCTAACTTTAGGTGATTTTTAAACGATTTAATGATATTATTCCAGTTATTTTGATTAAAACTAAACTGCGCAATTTTCAATAAATTTTATGGGATCAGTCCAATGGAAACTCTTCCGCGTCGAAAAAAAAAGAATCACGTACTTAAATCGGATCAGAAATCACGGCGTAATCGGTGTAGGTACACAAAAAATACCAACCGAATTGAGGATCTACTCCTTTTTAAAGTCCGTTAAAAAATAAGCTGACAAGCCTGTCCCAATGTTGTTTTTATATTGGTACAATACTATGAAACTAGGAGGAGCTCGGTAGCGTATTGGTTTGAGCGCTCTGGTTTCGAATACGAAAACAAAGCAACTTTCGCCATGGTCGACCCTGGGATGGGTCAACCAAAATTTATAATCTCGAGCTCCTCCGTGCTTCGGAAGGCACGGTAAGCCGTTGGTCCCGGTTGTTACTACAACCGCTTTAACCCGCCAACCCGCATTGGGCCAGCGTGGTGGTGCTATGGCCCAAACTCCTCATGTGTTTCTTCCATGTAGGAAGGCCTGTGCCCAGCAGTGGGACGTTTATAGGCTGGTGATGATGATGAATACTATGGAACAGCGCGCGTATCTTTCAGTCTATAAATCTTTAACCTGTATCTTTGATAACGTACCTATTAAGAGCAAAGTTGTAAAGGAAAATACAAGGAAATAATATTTTAATAGCATCAAACAATATGCCGTAAACCTTTAACCCTAATTAGTTGAGGATTGTACTGGTGTAATGTTATATTATCACTTGTCATTTTATTAATCACTCTCATTATTGTGGTGTCATTATATTAAACACTGTCAACCCGAGAGCTTAACACTAAACCATTTAGTTTAATAATGATTGTTGTAGGTAGTTTATTTACACAGAAAAGTTACAGCAGCTAAAGTGACATAAGACGTATTTGCGTATACAATGACAATACCGAAGAAGTTGGTTTCGACAAGAATAAAGCAACTTTCGACACGGTTTGGTCAGTTAAAAAAAAACCGTGATTCTGCTCCGTGCTTCAAAATGCACGTTTTGAGCCGTTTTGGTCTAGAATAATCATAAATGCAACCGCGTCCACCAACCAACTCGCATTGGGCCAGCGTGTTGCCCAAACTCTTCATGAGTTTTTACCATATAAGAAACCTTGTTCCTAGCAGTAAGACGTGTATAGGCTATTGATGAAATAAGAAGCCACAGCTTAACAAAGACACAGCTTGACATCGAATGTACTTGCGCAAAGCAAAGACTGGGAACTTGCGAGGTGGGGAGTGCTGCGAGTTGGTTCCCAAAGAAGGCTCTTCAGAGAACTCTCAGTGATATATCTGATAGAAGGGTCTAAGCGACGCAATAACTCGACTGCAGATTGCAGAAGGTCAAGGCTGTTCGTGACCTCTACATCATCAATAATAAGGATGGCACGACGGTGCAATCTGTCCAGTGCATCGAGGAGGTACTTACTTGGCGGAGCCATCTCATAAGCGCGAGCAATATTCCACGCAAGACTGGACCCGAGTTTTATACAAGTATAGCTGGCGTTTATTGGAGGAAAAAATACTTTTGGATATTTTTATTTGACTTTCCAAGTGGAATTTAAATCAAGACTGTGCTCATTTTACCCTTAAGCTCACATGATTACATTATTTATTTAATTTATTTAAATGGAAATATGTTACCTAAGTGTAAAGTAACAAATAGTTGTTAGTTTACACTTAAGAATAGAAATCTGAAGCAAATGATGAAGAAAGTTTCAAGTAAAATATTTAAATACCTTTCTTTGGTCACAAAGGTCATTAAATAGAGCAATTTTTTTTCAATATAATATCTTTTTCCCATTTTGTGACAACCCTTGCTTATCTGCGTAATTATGACAACGAAAGTTCTTACACGGGCGACAGCAGCGGCCAACATCAAAGGCGTTGAACTACTGTGACCATAACATTACTTTAAGTTTTATGTAACGCTATCGGTACTGCAGACTAGCAAACACAGGAGATGTCCGAAAATGCATGGAGTTTGTTACTAGAAATCCTATCCAATACTAGAGTTGTATGAAAAACTGCATCAGGTTAATTCTTGCTGACCGTAACTTTAAAAGAAATATCAGAAAATCATTAATATGTCTCATTAAAAAAATGACCTTGACGTACTCATAGATATATTTTCTTAACTATAAGGTTAAGTTTGCCCATCAATCAGGCTTATCTTGCAAACTCTCGGTACGTGAGACATATCCGGTTTATTTTCAAGAGTCATCATGACTTGTGGATAAACATTCATCACACAAACAGTATGCCATGCTTGTAAAATTATATTTAATATTGTCAAATACTTACTTAACTTTATTTATTAATTAAATTGAAATGTTGATCAAATTTTTATACCTATGCATTATATTTTGTTTCAAAGCTTTGGATTAGATGGCGAATCAAGATACTTTGGACCATAGCGCCTAAATTTACCCTGTGGCCTTTTCTATATATGCATTAAAATGTTTCTTATTTCTTTTCTAGAATATGCCCGCCTACGACAACCATGGGGCGACCATATCTATGGACGACGTGCGTCCAGAGATCGCTCAAGAGATGGCTTTGCGAAGAAGAGAGTTTCAAACTCAAAAGTCGACTGTGAACTCTAGGAGAGAACAGGCAGTATGTGTCAGAAGCGCTTTCAAGAAGTATGGATCTTCGAAGAACCCGAACGTAATTTTGGACGGATTGAACATGACTGTACCAAAAGGTGCCATGTAAGTATGCTTTGATTGCTGTCTCTTAAAACTCATTTCAGTCTGGAGCTAGAAAGTCTCAAAGAAATGCCTCTCTATGATAGTACCTCCGTATTTTGATCTAAGATGTGTATTAACCGTTGCGTGGTGGAGTAAAATGGTTCTCGAATGGAACCCACGCCTCGGCAAACGTAGTGTATGGTGTCCCTCTTCTAGGTGGACCGACAGCATAAAGAAAGATGGCAGATGGTGGTTGGATGATGAAAGCGGAAGAGCGTGTTTTGTGGTGCAGCCTAGGAAAGGCCTACGTCCAGCTGTGAACCGCAATAGGCTAATAATAATGAACCTATATTTGTTTCCAGTCTCTAACGGGCACTTTGGAAAATGTTTGCTGAAGTTTTTCTGCATCCATACCCTAATCGCGTCGTTCTTACGTGTACATTAAAATTATATTTCACAATTTGTGTACAGTGTATTAAAAAAATGAATTTTGGTAAGTACTGTTGCAAATAAGAGTGATTAAATAAATAATTTGATGATTTCTTGTTGGGCGGTTTCGAAGCTTCGTTAATTAAGAATTAGCACTTTGGGGAGCTTGTCTCTTGCCGCTTATCAAAAAATGAAAAATTTAAAGTAACGAAATCCGTGCCGTCATTTTATATTTTTTTTGGCTATTATGACGCTACGTAGATTTGAGGCCCATATAAAGCCCATATATATATATTCAAGTGTTGTGAAAGTCAAGAGCTAGTATTGGCAAACGTGAAACAAAACGTTTTCAACACCTAAAGGCTAGAATTCTTTGTAGGACACTAAGTCAAATATATTTTTTAAACTCTAAGGACAGAACTCTAGTCTCGGGTAATGCACACAAGATTGTCTCTAATAACGAGGAAATAATCACTTGGTATTGCAGGTGCGTTGTCATCCAGAGGCCAAAGATGAAAAGCCTTCCAGGCCCAGTAATTACACTAGCTAGGTACCTAGCTTTCCCTTCAATCCGAAACACAGAGGACTCTGTTACAGCCGAAATAGAGTCCTCTGTGTTTCCTGGGCCGTCATGCCCAGTGATGAAATGCCGTCATCACTGGGCATGACGGCATTTCATCTTAGGCCTCAGGATGACAACGCACCTGCAATATCAAGTGATTTTTCCTTGTTATTGCAGGTGCCTATAGGCGGCGGTAACCACTTACCATCAGGTGGGCCGTCAGCTTGTTTGTCATCTAGTTGTATAAAAAAAAAAAGAAAAAAAAAAGAAATAGAAATGGCGGTGTCATCTACATACACGACTCTACATACGGGCCTACCACCTTGTAAGCCTTAGCTATCTTTAAATCACATATCTCTAAACCCTTTTTTCAGATACGGACTCCTCGGCGCGTCTGGTTGTGGAAAGACTACCTTATTATCCTGCATTGTTGGTAGGAGAAGACTAAACTCAGGGGACATTTGGGTACTAGGAGGAAGGCCTGGAAGTCCTGGAAGTGGAGTACCAGGACCACGAATAGGGTACATGCCCCAGGTATGTGATATAATAGTTTAAATTATAATAGCACGGTTTTGATGGAATGTTTTGAAGGAGGGTAGTGGTTTTTCCGCTATAGTGCCTTCCGAAGCACCCAGGAGTTTGAGATTAGAAATTTTGGTTGACCCATCCCGGGATCCACCATAGCAAAAGTTGCTTTGTTATCGTAATCGTAACTAGAGCGTTCATGCTACGTGCTTGGACGAGCTCGGTGGAAAAATGCCACCGAGCTGATTCGCGAATATTTTTTTTAAACAAGTCGCGTTTCGGGTGACCTCGCACACCATCTGCCGTTGTAGACGAAAGCATTCCCCTTATACCCTGTAATTATGTATAGTATCAGGTAATAGGGTAGTTGACAACTTTTTATTTATTTCATAAATAAGAAGTTTATAACTCATAAAGAAATATTGCAAAAGAAATAGTATGTCTAAGATCAATAGTTTCACAGATATAGTGGTATGTTTGATGTGTTGCGGCGCATCGTCCAAAAACGCTCCATAGAAAATCTACGGAACTGGTGACGTCACATGTTCCCATATTATTGAAATGTATGGGCATACTGACAAAATTAATAATAACTATGTATTAAGTAGGTTTTTATTGATAGTTGTTATAATAATAGCTGTTTTATTTGATGTCAGCAATCTAATATCATTAACATTTTTGACAAATTTTGAAAAAAAAATATCACCTTTTTTTAATTTTCAAAACAGTACAACTTCAACAATATTCCATATCTTTTAAGTTTGAATTGTTTTTATGGGTAATAATAGCGTATATTTTCCGAATTTGTAAAAAATATCTCCAAATTCAAACTTAGGCAACATCCCAATTCAGGTAAGTATAGTTGTATAGGTACTTAATTTCCAACTATACACAACTGATTGGCGTGTATTATATAGTTCGGTAATTAGTCGTAGTAGAGATAAATAGAGCCCCATATTTTAGTATAAGTACTACGCGTTGAGGATCTAATAATATCGTTGTAATTGTATCACGAGAGTTTTTATTAGGGTTCTGTACCCAAAGGGTAAAACTGGACCCTATTACTAAAACTCCGCTGTCCGTCCGTCCGTTTGTCACCAGGCTGTATTTCATGAACCGTGATAGTTACACAGTTGAAATTTTCACAGATGATGTATTTCTGTTGCCGATATAACAACAAATACTAATAAACACAATAAAATAAATATTTAAGGAGGCTCCCATACACCACACGTGATTTTTTGCTTGTTTTTTTGGCTCTATATTGATAATGGAAACAGGTAGACGTGATATATGATGTAGTTGTTTATAGATAATAATACGGAAACCTTCATGCGTGAGTCCGACTTGCACTTGGCCGGTTTTTATTAGAATATAAGCTGACCTGGCGAATTTCCTACCTACCGCCAGTGTTACCAGATTAAAATTATACACTACCGTGTTCACAGGTTAAAAAATACCGTGTTTCAGGCCCCAATTACCGCGAATACTGGAGATAGATACCATGTAAATTACTTACCGTGCAAAATCAAAAGAAAACGGTATGAATTTACAATATTCTTTATTTAAAAGTTATAAAAAAACAAGAAGTTGTAATTTTTTTGTCCAGTTCTCAGGATCTTCAAAGATGACGCTCCTTTATCTGTCTCGTAGCTATCTGTGTTGTCACTACCCATTTTTACGTATGTTGTGTCGAAAAAAAAACAATAAACGAAAATAAAAGTATTGTTTTTCAAATGTTTCGAGATTTCCCCGCTGCGCCAGGCGGTGAAGATGTTGCACGTTACCGTTTCTCTACCTTAGTCCATTTTAATAAGAGCTAATGTTGAAGTGACAAGTTCGCTCAATGTTCGGCCAACTGTACCTACATACGAAGTTTTCAAGGTACTCCTGCGATTTTAGCGCACAATCATTGCTTAGTGTTATTTGCTCTCTGCTTACAGTAAGGGGTAAAAGTTTAGTTCAATTTTAACCAAATTTCAAATCCATCGAATCCGTGAAAGTTAGTAAGAGCCTTCTGTCAAGTGGGAAATAGCTGATGTTTATCTAACGCCAAAACCAATCGGTATAAATTGTAACTAAGAACTATCTCGATCATGTCATCTTTCAAGCGAAAAAAAAAACAAATTAAAATCGGTCTATTTGTTTAGGAGCTACAGATACATCGACAGACACGTCAAACCTTCCTTCGTCAAACCTATAGCAAGCTTTCTCTACTATTTGAACTTTGATAGTTCAAGGGCATGCCGCCCGGCATGTACAAGACCAAGGAGGCTGGTTTAGCGACGTTTACTTTTTTTTTATATATTCGTCATTTTTTTTATTGTTATTATATTCTTCTTCTTCTATCCACGCTACTGATAATATCTATCGACTGTAACACAATGTTTTATATTAAAATACTTTAACCATGAGTTGAATACAGTTTCATTTACGCTCATCACAATAGACGGCTCATCACACAACTTACAAGAATAAAATAATGCGGCTATAATAGTCAAATAGTTTATGATTGTATAGCCGACCAAGAACTTATTCTACAGAAATATTCATGTATACAAATAAAAACATACTTTGTATGTTTGTCTTCCATGCCTTCCGAAAACGTTGATCAGATTGTAATGAAACATTGGTAGCGTATTCTGGGGACGCTAGCAAAGGTTCTTAGATTCATACACACAGAAAAAAATATTTACCGATACTACTTCGGTTACATAAGTGTTACGGACTCTTTGGACAGGCTGGACAGACAGGCTCACAGGCACAGGCAGACTCTCACTGGCCAGTAACTCTACTGGCCAGTAGCTCTACTGGCCAGTGTCGCTGTCCAAAGAGTATATGGATGGATGGGCGAACTGACGGAAAAATATGCGTTTGGCTCTTAATTGGCTTTCTAATTATTATTTGTATTATTTAATGGTAATTAAAGAACATTTTAAAGACGACGACGCCTTTTCCTCTTCAATTAGTATGAAACTATGAACCAAAATTTGTCGAGATGTACCTAATTACAGTTAATAACAAAACGGTGAATCTCTATTCAACTTTATTTTGGCGGGGTGTTACCGGAGTCCGGAAGTTGTGTATAGTATTTTTTGCCTTTTTTGGGCTACAGGTAGTTAAAAGTTCAGTTGTCTTTTTTTTTTAGTGCAAGGTTTTATACTTTTTTTTATGCCGGTTGCATCTAGTCTTAATAAAATCTACGAAACCCTATACAATCACGCCTACCTATTATATTTCGGTTTTTTATGAATGAAACCTACATTACGGCGTAAAATATCGCTGCGTCGTCATTTTTACTCAATGACTTGTTAAACATAATGGAAAATAAATTTCTCTCGCACTGGAAAATTACACAAATTGTTCCAAAAATAGGTTTGATTACGCAATATTTCAGCAATTTTTGGTTATATTCGTTCAAATGTAAAATAATATTTCTAACCTTTTACGCAACACCACCCTTGGGTGCTGAAAGCGTTCAAGTATATTACGGTAACAGTTTATGAAGGGGCCGGTCGTAATTTTTTTTCGTTACCGTATAATATTAAATTGTATCTAACACCAGCTTTTCATCATCCACCATGAGTAGAGAACAAATTCCAGTGCAGATCCATCTATAATAAAATACCAAAAATTATACAAACTGAAAAGAAAAATTTTAAAAATTAAACCGCCTCTAAAAATATTCCAATAAAAGAGGGTTATTATTCATTGCAGGAGTTTTTTAATGACAATCTATAAATTGATAATTTAATAGTAGAACTTTTTAATTTAATTTATGTACATTATACCTTTATATCTGTTTGATCAGGAAATTTAATCTGAATAGATATCTAGTTTTTGTGAGGAGCTCGGTGGCGTAGTGGTTTGAGCGCTCTGGTTTCGATAACGAAAACAAAGCAACTTTCGCCATGGTCAGTCCCGGGATGGGTCAATCAAATTTATAATCTCGAGCTCCTCCGTGCTTCGGAAGGCACGTTAAGCCGTTGGTCCCGGTTGTTACTGCAACTGATTTAACCCACCAACCCGCATTGGGCCAGCGTGGTGGTGTTATGGCCCAAGCTCCTCATGTGTTTCTCCCATGTAGGAAGGCCTGTGCCCAGCAGTGGGACGTATATAGGCTGATGGTGATGATGATGATATATCTAGTTTTCTTACGTTTATTATTTTATTATATTATTGATTTGTTACTTTAATTTAATAAATATATCAATTTATTTTAATTTAATAAAAATATCAATTTCGATGTTTGGAACTCTTATTATCATTAGATATATTTTTATTATTTAGGAATCCTTTTTTGAATTTGTAATTACATTGCGGTGCCATGACGGGATTCATCTTTGAACTAATTAATGTTAAGTACAGTCGACAGCACATCAACCGTAACAGTTTTACCTTGAGATCGCCCTTACTGCGTTCGTAATAGAGGCGGCTTTCGTAGTGCAACTGTTGCATTTGATGTGCTGTCGTAAGTACACACCACCTTTGGTAAAAGACATGTATGCTATAAATGTCTGAATTGAATTGATATTATATCAATGTATTTATTTATTAAACAATTATATCAAATCTTAAGAAAAAAACATCCATAGCTACTAGAATAATAAATGGGAAAGTAGCTCTGTCTGTCTGTCCGTTACGTTTTAGCTCCTAAGCTGCTGAACCGTTTTTGCTAAAAATGGCATGAAGACAGATTACATTTTTAGCGACCAGTATCACTGGTGCGCCACAAGCGACCAGTTTCAATACCAATCTTTGATCCATACTCATCATCATTATATCCTTCATCCGCAACGTGGTCGCCATGCTGGAACTTATCCTGTCTAGCATCAGATTCCAGACACAATTTATTTTAATAACGCCGCCTGACAGATCGACCCATCGGCCGTCTGTTCTGTATACTATCCGCTTGCTCGTCCGGCGCTTTTATGTCGGGATGCTCGTCTAGGGTTTTAGCGATGTTCGACCGCGTTACGAAACGGTCACCACCGCGCAGAATAACGCTTTTATCTCTCTAACCAATTAGCGGAACAAAAAACGAAAATTACTGCCGTAAAGTTAATTAAATAACATATTATGTACATTTGTATGAAACAATATAACATTGGCTGCATTTCTTAGAAATGTCATGAAATTATCAAATGATTAAAAATTTTTGAAAGTGTCAAACTATTTCTATAAAGTAATATACCCCATGTTTTAATTTATTGTCGTCATCCTGTATACAAACAATAGATACAAGTTTATTATTAGCTATTTACTTTAAATTTAAGTCAAACTTTAGCAATCCTAAATTGTCGTCTAATTTACTGCCTCTTTAAGTTCAAAGGATTACTCTTTTGAGCTATGCCAGTGACTTAAGTGATCCATACTATCCATACTACCTATATAATAAATGCAAAAGTGACTAAGTCAATCTGTCTGTAACGTTTTTACTCCTAAAACAATAAACCGAATAGATGAAAGGCATGAAGGTAGAACTACATCCTGATGTAGGACATAGGCGAAGAGGCGAGTAAATAAATAAACAGGGAAAGTTAAAAAATATATTTACATAGGAAAGATGATTTGGTTCCTTCTTTGCCGGATTCCAAGTAAACAGTAACAGTTACATTTATAAAAATGATGATTATTTTAGGCAACATTAGAGTGAGCTTAGTATGTTGATAAACAAACGAAGTTTATGGACCACGAACTCACCGCACGCGCGTCCTGCGACTTGCGAATCGGCAACCACTGCGCGCTGTCTCGATGTCGGCCTCGCAGCGCGTCGTCGTGACCGCGAAGTGGTTGCCGAGTCGCCGCCGACGCCGCCGCCGCCGCCCGTTCCCGTGGCCAGGCCGTAAACCGTTGATTTTATTAATTAATTATGGTGTGGAGCACGGACTGAATAGGCCTAAGGGTGTGCTAACGTGTGTAAAATAGGAGGGCAAGTGTGCGGAGGCAAATAAAGAGGATCGTTTTCAACTGTTGCACTTTAATCACTAAACTATAGCGTTGGTTACAACTTATTATAACACTGTCTTATCGTAAAGCGTAACACTAATAACACACAAGACTAGAACTGTGTAGCCGCGGAGGCTCTCGGAAAACGACTACCTATAATATTAATAATAAAGAGAGCGTGGCTGTATCCCTGCCTAAACACCTTCTCTGTTAGCGAGCTCCTATTGGCTACAAAGCATATTACCATATAAGGTGACGGAATTGGCGAGAGCGTTTGGGTGCTCGGATTATTACGTAGGTAATAAGGTAGCGAATTCACCACTTTAGAAACAGCTCCTTATAAGGCAATGGTATCGCGGAGAAGGGATGTAGGCAGTGATGTACTTATATTAATATGAAAGATAAGGTATTCGCGCGCATCCGTAACATTACTCCCGCCGTGCACATGCAATGTGCATACAATTGTCAACGCGTTACCGATGCGCACGGCTACATGAAATTCTTAACTAAGACTTAAGTTACAATATTCTATAAAACAACAATCCTAAATGAACAGTAAGTGGACTGGGTCTAAGACTTAAGTTAACATATTCAAACAAACAATAAATTCCAAGTGACTATTAAATGGACTGGGTCTAAGACTTAAGGTAACATATTCAAACAAACAACAAATTCCAAGTGACTATTAAGTGGAGTGGGTCTAAGACTTAAGTTAACATATTCAAACAAACAACAAATTCCAAGTGACTATTAAGTGGACTGTACCTATATCTATCTATACTTATCATAATCACAACCATAACTTTAAGTTAATTTGAAATAAGTTAACGCCTAAACTCACATAATTACTTAACCAAAGCTATCATAATAAAAACAATTATCAAACTATATCAAACAATATTATTTATGCCCTAGCAAGCTACACAATAATAACACATTATTTATGCTTAAAATGCTTTAAGTCCTTATATAACAAGCATAAGCCTAAGTTTGCGGACATCTATCATGTTAGAGCCGTCTTTAAGGTACTCCTTGAAGAGGAAGTACAACAATGTCTGGTGACGGGTAGTTGCCAAGGTGACCTACTCTGCTATAAGAAATTACACCCTTTAGGGACTATCAGTATCCACCTTGACAACGCCCTTTAAGTTTTGAACATAACAGTTATAATTAAAATAGAATAATCTTCAATATTCATGACAATTGCATTAAACAGTTACAGTTACTCAAAGTTTTGCAGTCTAAGTTACATGAACAAGGTTAATTGATATTAACTACTCTGATTTAATAATCGAAATTAAAAATTATACAGTTACAAAGCAAAGTCGTAACGAAATTACAATAATATTCTCTTATCAATACTAATACAACTTTAATCTACTGGTATAATAATTAGACGTTTCGTAGGCCGACGCATCACACCGTTTTGAGTTTTAATATCTACTACTCTTATCACCCCGCCAGCGCCCGGATAAACCCGCTCAACTCTGCCCTTCGGCCAGACGTTCCTAGGAAGCGATTTGTCTACTATGACAACAAGGTCGCCTACTTTGACAGCTTCGCCTCGTCCGTGGGGCTCCCGCCGGTTATGAAGTAGGGGGAAGACTTCGTGCAGCCATCGTTGCCAGAAAAGGTCTGCTAAGCGCTGCGATGCTCTCCAGTGTGATCGCTTAAGCTCATCCGCCTTCACGAAAGTCCCTGGTAGCGGGATTTTTGATGGCCCTCCGAGTAAGAAATGGTTTGGAGTAAGCGCAGCGTCGTCCTCCGATGAAACTGAGACGTGTGACAGTGGCCGTGAGTTGACTGTGTGCTCGACCTCAGTAAGTAACATATGAAGCACATCTTCGTGTGGGTAACGTTCATGCAGCGTGGCAGTTAGTGCTGTTTTGACGAAGCGCATTCGCTGGACAGTCGACAGTAAAGCACCGTTGCCGTCCAGTACTGCTGGTGACCGTGTGTCTTCTGTCACGTGGGCAGCGGCTGTAGTCCGAGGGCATAATCTAAGCACGCCCTGTTCCTCGACCAACATAGAGAGCTGATGTAGGCGGCTATGGGCTGATACGCTGCTCCCGCCGGTGACATCACGCAGCTGAAGTGTGAAGCAGTTTTCTTTTAGTAACCATAGTATCTCGGCTTGTCGTGAGTATGTTCCCGTATCTATGAGTGTGAGCAGATTATCGATGTGCAGCTGACATGACTCGTCATTGTAAAGAAAGTCGGGGCCTATAAACCAGCGGTGTGATGCCGTGAATCCGGTGTGTACCTGAAGGGTGGTGTCATCGGCAACGTTATGTGTCGTCGGTTCCCAACGCCATTCTGCAGCAACGCTGATGTCCTCCAGCTCGGCGACACGATGTGCAACGAAAAGCTTGAATGATTGTGCGCCAGCGTGTAGCCTGGAGAGCACGGTGCGCGAGTCGGTCCACATGACGAGTCGGTCGGGGCGTTGCTCGTGTTCTTCTTGGACGGTGCGCGCCAGTCGACCTCCGAGGACAGCAGCCTGTAATTCAAGTCTAGGTATAGATACTATCTTCAGGGGCGCTACACGCCCTTTCGCGGCCGCAAGTGAAACTGACACTTTGCCTTCGCTATCTACTGACCGCCAATAAGCTGCTGCTGCGTAGGCAACTTCACTTGCGTCGACGAATACATGTAAATGTAGTTTCTTTGAATTACTGAACTTGGGGTAATAACGTGGTTGAGAGAGGCCTTTCAAATGTTCTATAGCGATTAACCAGGACAGCCATCTCTGACTTAAGTTATGTGGCCGAGGGTCGTCCCAACCAAGTTTGCTACGCCATGTTTCCTGCAATATTTGATTAGCTCGAATCCTTATAGGTGTCACTAGACCCAGTAGGTCAAAGAGAGAGATCGCAGTTTTCAACAAATGTCGTTTAGTTGGTACTTTACAATTAAAATTATTAGAAATATTGAAACACAGGGTGTCGTTGGCAGTACGCCGCACGAGCCCCGATACTTTATCCTGTTTATGAATGTCCACTTGTGATGCTGTGGCTCCCGAAGCGAGTCCCGTGGTGGCAGCAATGTCGATGGACGTGAGCAGCACGATATTGCCGCGCCAGTGTACAGCGTCCACTGGCTGTGCTACATGGCTGGCCTCCTTCTGTGTGTCAACAATCTGAAAAACACCATCCACAGAATTATTTTCTATGTAGTTTATGGCTTCAGGAAACTGTATTTGTAACCTGACAGCATTATTATTTGTTTGACGTGATTTTAAGTTAAAGTTATCTTGATGAGTAAACTTTTCAAATAGGCTACTTTCTCTTAAGTGGCCGCATCGGTATGTCGCAGTGTGGGATTGAACACAGGTGGGTCTTCGACCGTGTAACACCCACCCTAGAGGTGTAAGTGATGCTACTGGCTGATTGAAAGCACCCTGTCTAACTTCTGTCGCTATAAGTAAATCCCAATTATCCTGGCCTATTAAAATTGTAGGTACACCCGACTCGTAAATAAGTTGATATGTCAGTTCTTGCAAGTGAGTGCAGCTTTGGAGCGTGTCAATCGGTACTGACTGTGCCGATATGTCGAGCTGGTCGATAGTCCGCGCCTCAATGTTAAAAGTATTATTATTATATTTACCGCGAATAGCAACATTTATACGCCGGGAGTCTGAGGCGTCTATGCGAGCACCGCCCACGCCTTCGATGTAAAATGGCATGGTCGGGCCCTCCGCGCCAATCTTTCGCGCTGTGTCGTCCGTCAGCAACGTCACCGTGGAACCGTCGTCGAGCAAAGCATAAGTGTCTATTTTACCTTTGGGTCCCGATAGTATGACTGGTAACACTTTAAGGAAAGTGCTCGCTGTCGGCATGCGCGCGGACGTGACCGCGGCGCCAGTGTGCTGGTCGCTGTGCTGGTGCTGAGGTGCTGGGCGCTCGTCGGGTGCGCACGGGCCCCTCCCGGGTGCTCGTGAGCAGCAGCGAGGCCGTGGTGGATCAGGCGCGGGCGGTGCCAGCGCAGGCCGTGCCGATGAGGGCGGCGGCGTCGTGGCGCCACCCTTTGTGGCGCACGCACAGCGGTAGTCGTTGCCGCCGGCGCGCGTCGGACTTGTCGGGGAGCTCTCCTCAGGCTGCGGTGCGCGCGGCCCGCCGTCGTTGTGTAGCAGCTTGTGATGATAACGCTCGCAGCCTCGGACCACGCATTGAACTGCTCTGCACCGATGCTTCCATTTTCTTATTTGCAGACACCTGAAACACAGTTTACATCGCCGAGCAGTCTCCCATCTTTCAGTTACAGACATAGCTTTAAATATCGGACATGTCGTCGGACCGTGATTTATCGCACTGCATATGATACATTTATTATTATTATTCACGGTCACATTCAAAACTCGGTGATCTCTATGTTGCCTATTACGATCGTCACTAATTTCGGCCTTAGCATGTCTTGCATTTAAGTCGGCCTCACGATCGAGAAATCGTGATAACTTTAAAAGACCGGGCTCATTCTCATCACTAACATATTCAAAATCATACCAGCGATATCGTAAACCAGTAGTTAATTTATCTATTATAATGTTCATAGCGTCGGGATTATACAAATACTGCATTTGGTTTAATGCCTTAACTGTACTAACAATGTTATTTACCTTTGACGCAAAAATACACACGTCTCTAGGATTATCGCTAACTTTAGGTAAACTACGTAATTTCTCTATCTCGCTAGTAACTAGCGCGTGCGGACGGCCAAATCGCGCTTCAAGTTTATTTAAAATATCGTCCGCCTTTGCATTACAAATAAAAGAACCTTTTACGGCCTCGAAGGCCATCCCCTTAACACTCTTTCGTAATCGAGCAATATTTTCGTGCTCAGAAAATACATATTGAGACTGTTGAAATGCAGTTTTAAAATAAAGCCATTCGCTTGAATTACCACTAAAATAAGGCAAGTCTGGGTACCTGTTCGTCGCGGGGCGACCCCCGCGAGCTACCTCCCATAATGCAGCTGCTAAATCTCTCGAAGTCAGCTGCTCTGAGTCGCCTCGTTGCGACGGCGCTGTGTTGACGGGCGCGGGTGGCGGCGCCCTGTCGCCGGGCGTCGCGACGTCGCTGTCGTTTGTTGCGGTGGCACAGTTGTATGTGGCTGATGCAGGTGTCGCGTCGTTGTATGTGACAGTGGCATGCGATATATTCTTATCACGCCTAGCCTCTGTCGCCGACGTCCTGGCCGTGAGCTGTGATGACGCCGTGACCGGCGGCCTGTCGCCGGGCGTCACGGGGCTCTGACTATTGTCTGAATCATCGTCCGAAACCTCAGCCTCCGCCTCGAGGAGAGCTAACCTTGCGGCGGCGAGCTCCAATCTTGCCTGAGCTATAGTTTTCCTCTTTCCTTTCTTTCGCGACTCCGCAGGTGTTGTATGAGTGAGGCTATCCTGGGTTGTCAGCGGCTGCGGTGAGGATGACGCGGGTGGCTCCAGCAACAGGTTGGGCTCGGGAGCCCTGTCCGACTCTGTTGCTGAGACTTCACTGGTGATAGGCGGAGACCGCGCGCCGTCCCTCGCTATGTCGACCGCGGGCGTAGCCGCTTCCTCCTCGTCGTGCTCCTGCCTCCTTGTCCTAACCATTTTACCCACGTCAGCACCCCAAGCCTGTAAATGCTGGTTTAATCCGGCACGAATGGACCAAATTGTGGAGCACGGACTGAATAGGCCTAAGGGTGTGCTAACGTGTGTAAAATAGGAGGGCAAGTGTGCGGAGGCAAATAAAGAGGATCGTTTTCAACTGTTGCACTTTAATCACTAAACTATAGCGTTGGTTACAACTTATTATAACACTGTCTTATCGTAAAGCGTAACACTAATAACACACAAGACTAGAACTGTGTAGCCGCGGAGGCTCTCGGAAAACGACTACCTATAATATTAATAATAAAGAGAGCGTGGCTGTATCCCTGCCTAAACACCTTCTCTGTTAGCGAGCTCCTATTGGCTACAAAGCATATTACCATATAAGGTGACGGAATTGGCGAGAGCGTTTGGGTGCTCGGATTATTACGTAGGTAATAAGGTAGCGAATTCACCACTTTAGAAACAGCTCCTTATAAGGCAATGGTATCGCGGAGAAGGGATGTAGGCAGTGATGTACTTATATTAATATGAAAGATAAGGTATTCGCGCGCATCCGTAACATATGGCATTAACAGTCATGTCATTGATATTAATGGTTTTGATTTAATACAGACAAATTAAAAATATATAGAGTTGTGTTAACATGATGGGACGCCATCACAAAATAATGTAAGTACATGCTGCTGCACATCATTAAATTTTGGCTTGATCTGTGCTAAATATTCCCGACGCTATTTGATGTTGTTTTCGAACTTTAATTTCTGTTTTATTTAAACTGAGAGGCTCGGTTCACAAATAAGCGATTAGTACACGAGTAAATATATTTCGCGCTCAATTGGCAGCATATTTCCCGAAACAAAAACAATAAACACTCGACGCGAAGCTATGCAAATGTCCGTATATAAGTATAGCCTTGACTTTGCTAACATTTCCACCGAGCAAACGTGAGGTGAAAAAGGCTACGGATCTAATCTAACGTTATAAGCCTCAAAGTTTGTTTGCTATCCTGTAACTCTACTAGCTATAAAGGAATCGATACGGATGCCGACATATTTTATTCCCAGGGGTAAAGTTTAGTGATGGTAAAAAGTCCAATTTTCGAGTCCTAATTTCGTCCTTTCTTATTTCAGCCGTGAAACAGTTTGTAGTGTTTCGGATTGGAGGGAAAGGTAGCCAGTGTAATTACTGGGCATGGACGGCTATTGCACCTTAGGCCTCAGGATGACAACGCACCTGCAATACCAAGAGATCATTGCAAGTATCTATAAGCGTTGGTAACCACTTATCACCAGGTGGGCCGTCAGCTTGTTTGTCATCTATTGGTATGAAAAAATATAATTAGAAACTAGCTTCCGCCCGCAACTTTGTCTGCTTCATCCCATGGGAACACATCTCCAGAATAAAAAGAAGCCTATGCACTATTCCAGACTTAGCCTTTCTCTGTGACAAATTTCATGCCGATCTGTTCAGCCGTTCTGACGTCATTGAGAAACATCATCTTATTTTCAACCCCCGACGCTAAACGAGGTGTGTTATAAGTTTGATGTGTCTGTCTTTGAGACTTTGGCGCGAAATATATGATGCCAGTCTCCATGATATTAATTTGAGGAGGATTGTACCGTAGTTATCCAAAGTACGGTAAAATTGTCAACGTCTTTCACATCAAATAATCTCACCTCCATCCATCAACACACGATGTTTGCTCAGGCACAGTTTTGCAGTTATTGAAAAAAAATCTTGTCCGTCGTCATTAAATGGAGGCAAAAATAATATTTTTTTGTTGGGGAAAGGCAAAGGAGAATTTAGGGCATTCAGAGCCATCTTCTAATTTTTTTCCATACCTCGTGAATTATGTTTTCGCCGAGATAGAGAGAGAGGATAAAGATAATTATGACTTATTAGCGAGCGAAAAAGGACAACTATTGATGTTCCTTTGCTCGGGATTTCTCAGCAACTAGTAGGTGGTATAAAAAATTAAAAAAGGAGTGTTTGGCGGGATTTTGTGGTGTCAGTCAAGATTTTTATTACAATAATGAACAATTGTGTCAGAGCGAACTTTGTGTTATAAAAGTGGTGTAGTTTTATAAAACAAGTGTTTGTGTTGACGTAACAACTAAAAGATTATTAGAATAAAATTGATTATGGTGTGAAAGACGATGAGAACTTTTTTGTGGTTATCCAACTCATCAATTAGCATCTTATGGAGACTGTCATCATATATTTCGCGTCAAATACTCCTAAGATGCATTGAAATGTGTAACACCAGCATTTCAATGCAATAAATGAAGAATAAAGAAATACTGAAGAGATGACTGTATGGGCATTAGTTCTCTTTGCCTTCCCATTACAGGGAGAATGAGAAAAAAAAGAAAAAAGAAAATTAAAATAACAGGCTGCTATTTTTTAACAGGTATTTTGTCCTGTTATTTTCATGTAACAGTAACAGGCATAACAGGTATGAAAAATTTGCCTGTTATAACCCATCTCTATATTTGATGGTACAGGATCACCTCAAAACCTTGAGGTGATCCTGTACCATCAAATGCAAGCATGGCTTGGAAATACCACCGAAATAAACAAAATTAAAATCAATGGGATCTGTGAAAGTTAGTAAGACCCGTTTGTCAAGTAGGAAACGAGCTGATAATTATCAAACGTCTGAAGAGATCTTCACAAAATAGCTAAATCTGTCTTGATCGCGTCAGCCTTCAAACAAAAAAAAACCTAATCAATATCGGTCTTTTCGCTAAGAAGCTACGATGCCACAGACAGACACACAGATACACAAGATACACAGAAGTCAAACGTATAACACCTCTCTTATTGCATTGGGGATAAAAAATATAAAAAAATATTGAAATTGACTTTCTCGCATAATAAGACTCGTCGACTTGAACTCTAAGTTCGGAGTCTGTTTAAAAGGAGCGAATCTGAGGTTAAAGGGTTAGCGAGTCTTTTAAATCAAGATTCGAAGAATTAGTGACATCACTAGAAAAGTCAGAATATTTTCCTTCCTGGCAAGGTGAAATTCTCCAGGGTACAATAGATCAAATTCCTTGTGGACAAAGTTTTCCTTAAAGGCTAGCAAGAGGGTGACAGAGGTTACTTTGGAAGCTCAGAATCAAACATTTATTTATTTGTTTTGGTCTGCTTACAAAAGATTCTTATACAAGATTCATATAAGTTTGTATAGGTAGGTGAAATAAGCAGTTTTCTTAGGTTTTCTGAAAAACTAACACTAATCTCTCATTCTACGCTAAACTATTGCTAATAATACTATATGAAAATAAATATTCTAATGTAAACACTCCTATTACGGCGGTAATCAGAATCAACGCCTATTACGGAGGCTTATTATTATCGTGTTTTATTCTTGTTTGGATAAACCACCAAACACAAAATACGAAACTAAAAAGCCTTATATTTTTTTTTGGGTTTTCTTGTTTAGTTATCCCAAGAATAAAAAATTAAAATATACATACCTCCGTAATAGGCATTAGACTTTTGCCGTAATAGGGCTGTTTACGTTATTAGCTACGAATTACAATCAATAATGGGAAATTTAATTTTTACTATCAGATTAATTTCCGTCGAAAAACTAATTTGAATTTCTACGCCTATTTTGGCAGGATATGCTAAGCGCAATTTACCGTTTCACCCTTTTTTATTAATTTGCAGCTTTTTAAATAAACATTTTTTGGTGACCCGCGACCTTTCGCAATCCGGGCGACTGCTCTAACCAACTGAGCAGTCGCCCGGATTGCAAAAGGTCGCGGGTTCGATTCCCGCGTCTTCCCGCGCGAAAAACTTCGAAGTTTTTCTAGTTTTACATTTTAATTGCTAAGTAATTTTTCAAACATTTAGAGTAATTTAAAAATCAAAAATTAAGAATAAATATTTTTTATGAAACTTATCATTTTATGAAGCTACAATTACAATAACGTTCACATAAAGATTATATAAGCACGTTAACGAATCACTATTTATAATTTATTGAAACTAGTGCACAATAAAAAAATTAACCAATGGCGGACTTAACGTCTGATGGCTATTCTAGTAATCAATGTTATTTTACCACATCAATATCGGGGTGATGATCTTGGAGTGGGTAAAGTCGGGGAATTTAAATGTTTAGCAGGATGACGTATATTCGAGTTTAGTCGTATCATAGCGATATACGAACTATTACGAAGATAAAATCTAATGAAAAAATTAAGAAACCCACGACCTCATTAATCATCTATATAACACCATCTTATTGAGACTATTCTTATATAAGAGCCCAAACACGCTTTGTTTGCTGTGAGTTTCTGAAAAATTAAGCATTCTGCAAACTTTTTGATGGTATTGGATTAGCTCTCGGTTAGTATGTCATGAGAATATCGCCGAAGTAAAAGTGCACAAAATTTAAAATCAATCGGATCTGTGAAAGTTAGTAAAACCCTTTCAGCGTGTATAAAATGAGCTGATAGTCTCTACGCCTGAACTGATCTTCATAAATTATAGCTGAGAAACATCCTAATCAAGTCAACTTCCAAAAAAAAAACAAATTAAAATCGGTCCATTCGCTTAGGAGCTACGATGCTACAGACAGACACACAGATACACAGACAGACCCGTCAAACTTATAACACCCCTCTTTTTTCGTTGGGGGTTAAAAACATACAATCTGTCGTCTCATTGGCCGTTATGATACGCTAAAATAAAAACATCTTTTACCTGCTAAACAATTACATTCCCCGACAAGTTGAATGTACCGAACTGTATTATGTTCAAAGAAGTAATTTCTTTTTATTCGCCGCCATTCATTCCCCATTATCTAAGCTAAAAGTAACCAGAAAGTTTCAAAACGCTTTGGAATTCATTACTGAATTATTCAAACGGGAAGGAGTAAGGTCTCTGTCGCTTTTATCTTGAAACCAGATGTGTGTGATATATGTGTGCAACGTGGCATTCCTCAAACACAGGGAAGGTAATTTTTCTTTACGTTGCGTGATTCGAATGCAAATACAGAGACAATGTGTCATAGCCTTTTTTTCATTACCGGTGTCTACACAACAATAGAATATCTATTGCATCCTAGCATGGTAAACTCCCTGAGGAGCGAAAAAAAGTTTGTCTCTCTCTTCATCCGAGAAAAGGAAAGAGATATATAAAACAGATTTTGTCTCCTGGTGGAGAGAGATTTTGTCCACGGCCAGTTATGGATGCTGCAGGGCGATTCACTAGCGAAATATTCGTAGGCGACATTTAGGTTTAACTTGACGAACGAGCCGGCATTGATTTCGACTCAGAGCACTGCCAATGTTGAGAGTTCCCTGAGAAGACTGTTGAGAGTCGAATTTCTTACTGTATTTCACTTGAGGCTATATTTGCCAATGTTGAGAGTTCGCTGAGAAGACTGTTGAGAGTCTAATTTCTTACTGTATTACTTGAGGCTATATTTGGTGCGGCTAATCCTGCACGGTTGCAAATATCCTTAAGCAGCATGCAAATTGTATTCGCACACAATATTCTAATAATTTTTTTGTTTGTGAACTAATAAGCATCTGAACCCTCCTTTCAAAATGCCTATTGTTCTCTCCACACTATTGCGAGTTGATATGTGGAGGTTGATGTAGTGATATTCAGAAGCACCAGGCTCAGGGTAACTACAGGGAGTCATAAGGTATGGCCTTTGTGCATATCCAGAATCCCCTAGAACAAAATAATGCAAACTTTACAACAAACTTTCTATCATTACTTCCTGATTTGTGACGTTACTACAGATTATATAATAGTTAAAATGTTATTAACACTCACGCCAAGTAAGTCGCGGGCACAGCTAGTATAAAATAAAAGTAGTCGTCAAATAATCGCAGACCAATTTCAGACAATCTTTTTAGTTTCAAAGGCTAACCCTAGTCGCCCGAGGTATTTGCTTAGGTGGCTCCGAGTACAGTTCAGTGAATAAGTCAAACTGCGCGTTCAATAAGAATTTAAGTACCGAACTACTGAGTATTCGATGTTAGGTGCTCCTCAAAAAAGACTAATTTCCTCTAGATCCTTTTAAAAGACCGAGATAAAAATCGCTAAGAGACTCTTAACGCTAAGCAAAAGTTAGTGAGAACAAGCAAGAGCATTGCGTGATTTTTATGCTGGCGCTTAGCCAGTTCCAGCTACTCTAGCAAGCGATGAGCAGTGCAGTGCGACAGCCTTAATGAAACGGAACATAGTGGACATGAATGGTGTCTACTCTAAACCTTATAGAATAGAATAGAATAGAAATAGTTTATTCAGTGTCACAACTAGAATTAATACATATTTCTGACCTTAAAATACATTTAAATTCGTGGCACTAAATAGGCGTCCACTCAGCATATTGTCAGGTCACCCGTAGGTAACATGACGCTGGTCTTCCGTGAACACCTTGAACGGGGGAGAGCAGCTGTACACAAAGTAACCTTATTGACTTATCTATTAAATGGAAAAGGTAAACAATAATATGGCAGCATAATAATAAAAAACAAGCCTAGTCTCAGCCATCACATGATTTCACTTACATAGCTATATAGCACTAGTATATTATATCTAACGTTTGTGACCAACTGTATCATAATGAGTGACTTATGCCCGTTTTCACTAACATTTGCTTAGCATTAAGAGTCAATTAACGATTTTTATCTCAGTCTATCAAAAGGAGATAGAAAGAGACAAATGTCGTCAAGAGACACCTAAGCCTGGGGAATGGTTAGTGAAAACGGGCATATAAGTTAGACGTGTCTGTATACACTGTGTGTCTGTCTGAAGCATCGAAGCTCCTAAACGAATGGACTGATATTAATTTGGTTTTTTGTTTGAAAGCCAACGTGATCGAAATGGATTTCTTCAGGCGTTTGATAACCATCAGCTCTTTTCCTACTTGACAAAAGAGTCTTATTAACTTTGATAGATCCGATTAATTTGAAATTTATATACTGTTGCTTTGGTGTTATTTCTTAGACATGCTTAACTTGAGCTGTTAATCACCAGCCTATAGACGTCCCATTGCTGCGCACAGGCCTTCCTACATAGGCGAAACACATGAGGAGTTTGGGTTATAATACCACCACGCTGGGCCAGTGCGGGTTGGTGGGCTAAAGCGGCTACAGGAACAACCGGGACCAACGGCTTAACGTGCCTTTCGAAGCACAGAGGAGCTCGAGATAACAAACTTCGATTGACCCATCCCAGGATCGACCATGGCGAAAGTTGCTTTGTTTTTCGTATCGAAACCAGAGCGCTCAACGCAATACGCCACCGAGCTCCTCAAATCAAAGCTGTTCCTTAAGTATCAAATAGTCTGCGGAATGCTCAATTCTTCAGAAACTTACAAAAGTTCAAAGAGTTTCGAATTTAAGATATAATTATGTAATCATGGTGACCATTGTTAGAGAACTCATTAGCAGGTAACGAAACCCGAAGTAACGAGTCATCTACCAAAGAGAAGTACCTAAGTGTTGAATGGGTGATTATGCTTTGACGTTAATTGCACTTTACACGCTTAGTAATTATCTAGGGTCGGTATTAACACTTTATCTTTTCAGTAAAATATTTCTAATCCCCGACGAAGAAAGAGGGGAGTTATAAGTTTGACGTGTCTGTCTAGGTATCTGTGTGTCTGTCGTAAACGAATGGACCGATTCTGATTTGTTTTTTTTTTGTTTGACGTGATTAGGATGTTCTTAATTTTTGATTTTAACATTATTATAAATGTTTGAAAAATTACAATAATGTAAATGTTAAATTAAATGTTACTTAAATGTTTATAATAATGTTAAAATCAAAAACTAAGAATATTTGAAAGCACTGCCCCAACTTAACCGAATCGTCGGTATTTGTAAAAATACTCGTTTCGGATGTTGAAATAGAATATTTCGACATTGTAGGGTGGACGTTAGCTCATAAACGCAAATACAAGATAGACTAGAAGAATTTCACAGGGATATCCCAAGTCCTGGGTGGCTCAGTGGTCAGAGCAGTCGCCCGGATTGCGAAAGGTCGCGGGTTCGATTCCTGCCTCAGGACGTGAAATTTTTCTAGTTTTATTCTATTTTAATTACTAAGTGATTAGGATGGTTCTTAGCTATCTATAATTAATGAAAATAAGTTCAGGCGTTTGATACTATAGCTCATTTTCTACACGATAAAAGGGTTTACTAACTTTCACAGATGATTGATTTTAAATTTGACATTCCCATGACATACTCACCTTGAGCTGATTCAATACAATTATTACAACAGAAAGTCTGCGGAATGCTTAGTTCCTCAGAATTAAGTATTCGCAGAATTCTTTATTTGTATTTCTTACAATAAAGGAAATCTTATGATAACAATATTTGGTATTCAGAAACTTACAAAAGGAGCTTTTAGGGAGCTCAGTGGCGTATTGGTTTGAGCGCTCTGGTTTCGATACGACAGACGACACGAAGCAACATTCGCCATGGTCGATCCTGGGATGGGTCAATCAAAGTTTGTTATCTCGAGCTCCTCCGTGCTTCGGGAGGCACGTTAAGCCGTTGGTCCCGGTTGTTCCTGCAACCGCTTTAACCCACCAACCGCATTGGGCCAGCGTGGTGGTGTTATGGCCCAAACTCCTCATGTGTTTCTCCCATGTAGGAAGGCCTGTGCCCAGCAGTGAGACGTATATAGGCTGGTGATGATGATGATGATTTGGTATTCGCTGTAGATATCTTTCATGATCTAAGATGCTCATGCCCTTCCATGCTCAGTGATGAAGTATAATTATTGGGCATGTAGTAGTTGAATAAAAACCAGTTGAATTTTGGAGTAACGTTTAGGCAAATGTGAGTTTTGGTGGTTATGAATTTAATAAATTCACGGTTTTCTGAAATTAATTGGAAATAATTGTAAATTTTATGATAAAGGAAAACAATTGGAACATCTCAAAAATGTATGGAGTTCTTTTTTATACAACTAATTGTTTTTAATCGAACAAGCTGACGGCCCACCGACGGCTACTATACTGAAAAATAGGTAAAAATATGAAGAACAGTGTTCAATTATTTGCTTTGTTGCGTGGTCAAAATAAGTAATTTTGTAGATAAAACTACAACACCGCGAAATATTCATAATGGCACCTATATATAGATACGATAGATAGATACGGCTCTCTAGATAAATAGAATAAACTTTATTGTACACCAAAAATTTCAGATAAAACATCATGCTTAAATTAAATTTTTGTTGACTATGTCACTTTGCTAACGTTTAATTGACTTCTCTGTCGCCCGCCATATTGTCATATTGATTTACAGAGAAATCGAAGAAAAATTTCAACTTTTGTACAAACTAACTTGAAACATGAAAACGAATTATTAGTATTTTTCTCGGACTCAGGAGATTTTTCCTGATTTTTTAAAATAGTATACCTGGCCGGAAATGAAACGTGTCCTTTGATTACGACACGTGCAAAAACCTTTAGACTACTACATATTTCAGTAAGTAATCGACTAAGCCTTGCCGCACACGGGTCACCGACCACAGCAACAAAACGCCGCCACCGGCATATTTCCTGTACTTTTCATACATTTTATATGGACTCGCCGCACACGGTTGACGCCGGTGGCCGCCACACGTCGCTGCTAGCTTCTTGTGGCCCGCACCGGCCACTAAACGCCGATACACGCCACTCGCTTTATATCGGCAAAATTGCCAAATTGGATGTATCCAATAACTACGATTTCGTCTTCTATGACGACGTATTTTTATTAGAAGCAGCGCAATCAAACCTTCTTCGTCTGAGTCCATTATGATACTGCGCGCATGGGTTAAAAGAAAGTAGCAGCCACCGACCGCAAGTGTCGACCACTGGCCACAAGTGGCTGTCGCGTGCTTCAGCTACCTATGTGGCCGCTTCTAGCTTCTTGTGGCAGCGTTTGTGGCTGTGGCCGGTGGCTCGTGTGCGGGGACACTAAGTCGCAGAATTAGATTGTTTACGATCGCTTTCTATGTTGAGATTTCTGCTCCAAGAAGAATCGCGGAAAGAAGCACTGGAACTTTAGGGATGTTAACGCGACAGCTAAACATCTAGAGTAACTGACCGAACCTTCGAGCGAAAAATGTATTTAATTCTCACGATAAAACCCATAAATTCCAATGCGAAAGCTTGAAATCTTCTAAGAAGGAATCCTCTTAATTTTAACAAGTAACACCCCAATCGATTTTTCATCTGTTGACAGGAGTTTCGAGTGGAAAATTCCGACAGTAAGTTGGAACCGTTTCCATAAGTTAAGATTGGGTCAAAGTCAAATTAAAGTTGGTGGAAACGATATCTTCCGTTCATTTATTTGTTATCAGGCTACCCTCAAACGAATTTATAAACTTCGGTCACAATTTGGATGACGATTCGTTCATTCTGTCGTCAGACATTGCGGCCTATGCCTTTGGGCCTGTAGTAAATTTATTTGCTATGTTTTACTCATATAGTCACTAAGTGGGTAACCGAATAAAAATCTACTAGGTGGTAGGCCCGAATGTTCGTCTGGGTAGATAATGCCATTTTTCCTATTTCTGCTGTAAAACAGTTCACAGTGTTACGGATTGCAAGGAAAGATATCTATTACTGATGGTAGGCAATTTATTCATCTTAGGCGTCGAGATACCTATACACATTCCCTGCAATACCAAGTGATTTATAATCTCGAGCTCCTCCGTGCTTCGGAAGTCGTTGGTCCCGATTGTTACTACAACCGCTTTAACCCACCAACCCGCATTGGGCCAGCGTGGTGGTTTTATGGGCCAAACTCCTCATGTTTTTCTCCCATGTAGGAATGCCTGTGCCCAGCAGTGGGACGTATATAGGCTGGTGATGATGATTCCTTTGCTTTCAAATTAAAATATCAATAACGAGCCGCAGAGTAGTTCTGTGTCGTGTAACATCATTCAAAATTGTAGGACAAATAATTACTTTTATAAATTGTTTTATGAATCAGGGGCCTATGAGTTGTAATAGCATTCTTACATTCATAACACTTGAAAAAAATTTAGATTTGGAAATAGACCTGATATTTTTAAGTTAAGGACGGTTATTTGATGAAGCAAATTTTTAAATTACGTTTAAGAATGTTATTAGAGCTCAAAGTTAGAAGGCAAAATTTGTGCTAGCAATAAAATGCTTACTAAATAATAAAACTATAAAATACAGTTTTTTTGTAATTCCTATAGTTCGTCATGCGAAAATACTGCTACCTCCTTTCTCTACCTGGTAACTAAAAATAGTACAGCACTTATCTTTATCTACGGTAACCCGTCGTAATACAACTCAATTTCGCCGACCAATTTTATTAATTCTTATATTTCTTTCTCCAGGAAATAGCCTTGTTCGGCGAGTTCTCCATTCGCGAGACCATGATATACTTCGGCTGGATCGCTGGCATGACCACTGAGGAAGTCATAGAGAGGGCAGAGTTCATTGAAAAGTTTTTGCTGTTACCTGAACCAAATAAGTGAGAAATCAACTTTATTTCTTTATTAGAAAAGATCACAGGATATAAACGTAACGCTCTCGATATAAAGGCAGATGGCAGTCTTGGAGATGCAATACTTACTTGCTTAAATAATAGAAAAAAAGAGCTATGTCATCATAGTAAAAAAAGTAGTTCCGTTAGCTTTTGTCTTGCTTTTGTTTGAAATTTTAACCGCGCGTGAACAATACGATGATGATTCGAAATTTAAAATTAGTGTTCGTGCTAGAGGTTTGAATCTCCTTGTCTAGCATTAAGTGGCTGTAAGTTGGGTATTTATTAATATTTTCTATTAAATTCACTCAGATTCGTAAATTGTTACAGTGTAGTAGAAATTTTTGAAAACAAATGTTGAAAACAATTTGATTGTGTCATTTGGGTGAACCGTAGAATCTGTAGGTTTACTTACGCATTAAATACTTACATCGCGTGGACTTATCTTCAATGACGTGTGTTCTTAAACATGAATAAAGTTTATCCTTAGGCACGATTACTCAGTTTTGTTATTGTCGAGAAACACGAATAAAGTTTCTCTTTAGGCACGTTAAGATCTTCGATTACAAGTTTTCTTTCTCAGCGCCTACGAACACTTAGTATCAATTCTGATCCACTTAACTAAACTTGCAAACTAATTTAAATTGAGCTGGTCTTTAAATGATTTATGGAAGTTTATTTTTGAGTTTATAGTTGATCGTGTAAGCTGAACTTTAGCGTTTACTTATCACAAAAGGTCGTCTATAAATGTTATTTTAAAAGCCAGACATTATCATTCACTTTCATAGTCTTTCTAAATTGATTTAAAGTAAATTATAATATGTACATAAGATTAGCTAGAATTAGGTAATTGTGAGAACAGTTACTTCTATCCAAGCAAAGAGTAATTTTGTTGGATGGTGTATCTTACCTTGGTCACTCTAAATCAATAAAGAATAATGATGACATACTCGTAATTAATAATAAAACATGATATGTATGTAAATAAAGTTTTTGACATATTTTTTAGGCCTGTCAAGAATCTGTCAGGTGGTCAGCAGAGACGAGTGTCATTCGCTGCAGCTTTACTGCATACCCCTGAACTCTTGATCCTCGATGAGCCAACTGTAGGAGTAGACCCTGTGTTACGTCAGAAGTAAGTACTGGCTTTCATTTTCCTAAACTGACGATAATTCTATCAGTACCACCTTTGTCACTGATGAGCACATGCCTTTTAACACGGAAGAAACATACGCGGAGTTCGGGACACAAGACAACCATACTGGTTTAATCCGGGTTACAGGGTAAAAGCGGTTAAACTAACAGCCAACGGCTTGATGTGCCTTCTGAAGCACGGAGGAGCTCGTGAATACAATTAAATTTTTGATTGACTTATCAGGAATGGACCATCGCAAAAGTTTCTTAGTTTTAGTAATCCAACAATTTGCGGTCTACAATTTTTAAAGAAACAGAGGATATTATACAGAGCCTATCTCTGTCGGTGGAATAATGAAACCAGATATAAATCATTGTTATCGGGCTTCCGTTTAAACATATTTCATCTTTAGACGTGAAGCAGCGTTAGAAATTATCTCACCTTACCAAATTAATACAGGGGAAGGGTGCGTTACACGGGTTCTATTAATTAAGTTATGTATTTTCAGCATATGGGATTATCTGGTTGAAATAACGAAAGGAGGCAAAACCACAGTCATCTTAACTACTCACTACATAGAAGAAACCAAACAAGCCAGCGTGGTAAGCAATTCATAAAAAACTTCACGTACTGATTTTAAATGGACTTCCATCGTACTTCCTATTATATAAATATTTACTAGGTGGTAGACCCATATGTAGGGTCGCCTGGGTAGGGACCACCGCCTTTCTTATTTCAGCCGTGAAACAGTTCGCTGTGTTTCGGATTGAAGAGAAAGGTAGCCAGTGCAATTACTGGGCATGGACGGCATTTCATCTTATATAGGCCCCAGGATGACAACGCACCTGCAATATCAAGTGACTTTTCCTTGTTATTGCAGGTGTCTATAGGCGGCGGTAACCGCTTACCATCAGGTGGGCCGTCAGCTTGTTTGTCATCAAGTTGTATAAAAAAAAATGTACTCAATCACACCAGAGCCGCTCAACGAATTGGGTTGGGATGAACTTTGGCAAAGAGATAGATTATAGTTAGTCTGCAATTTTATAAAAGGTGTAAAAACATTTCGTCTGTCAAACCTAGTTCCATAGGCCACGTTTCTAAGTAGGAAACAAAAAGTAGCATAATACATGGCTTACGGAACAAGAAACCATTAAGACGTCTGAAATAAGTTAACTTGTCTTGAAAAAAAAAACATGAAACATTTTTTTTTATATACAACTAGATGACAAACAAGCTGACGGCCCACCTGGTGGTAAGCGGTTACCGCCGGCTATAGACACCTGAAATAACAAGGAAACAATCACTTGGTATTGAAGGTGCGTTGTCATCCTGAGGCCTAAGATGAAATGCCGACCATGCCCAGTAATTTCACTGGCTACCTTTCTCTTCAATCTGAAACACAGCGAACTGTTTCACGGCTGAAATAAGAAAGGCGGTGGTACCTACCCAGGCGACCCTACATATGGGTCTACCACCTAGTGACATCATTGACATTTAAATTACAAGCGCGAAACATTTACTAATATCGAAACAAAAAACGATCATGCAACAATGCATCAAAGAGAATTTAACACTACGCTTACAATTGTTTGTCATCTAGATGCACTAAAGGTGGCTTTCCACCAGAGGGGGTAGATGAGACGAGGCGAGACGAGATTTAAAATTTGTATGGCATATTTTCAATCCTCGCCTCGTGCATCTTTGGTGGAAATAGTCAGGATTGACGAGGATGTGCGAGGCGTGAATTGAAATATTTGTTTGTGTAAAAATGAACTGTATTGCTTCCGATATAGAATATAAATTAACTCTGCAACAGAAACACGCTTCTCGCAATAGGTTTATTGTTGTGCGATTTCAATCCGCTCCTCGCCACTGGTGCAATTTTTAGTGGAAAAGGGTCAGTGCGATTTCAATTCTCGCTTCGCCACACCTCGTCTCGCCCCTCTGATGGAAAACCACCTTAAGTGTATATTGCATCAAATCGTTCAGCTTCGTGGCCCCTGAAAAATATTTCAATAATTTTTCTAATTTTCAGATTGGCCTAATGCGCGGTGGTCGGTTCTTAGCTGAAGAATCACCATCCGAGCTGATTCGAAGGTATCAGGCAGAGAGTCTCGAAGACGTCTTCCTGAAGCTAGCAGTTCTACAAAATAGGGGAAAGAGGAGGCGATCCAGTTTATTAGTTGATGTGGTGGAAAAAGTTGAGCTACCAGCTTCGGCAGTAAGTTGATTGAATGAGTTTAATGAAGTCTATATTATTTCTGTGTATACACAACAAATAAGGTAACTTTGGTCCAGGGTTATGGGCAAAGTTCCAAAGTTGAAAATGTAAAAAAGAGATCCTTCATTTCTAGATTTTATGGGATGTTTTTCACCCTCTGTGTGTGATTTTTAAGAAAACAGCAGATCAGACGAAATGAAAAGAAGGAATAATTTCTTTATTTTCCTCCAAGAAAGCTTAGCTCTGGCTAGAATACGTCCCAATAACTATTCTATTGATCTGATTACAATAAAGAGAAAAATTAAATACTAACTTATACGAGAAATATTTACAAGAAATCAAAAAAGGTTGTGATTTCTAGTTATAGGTCCCAATTGAAACTGTTATTCCTATTCCAGAATCCAGCACCAGAAGTCGAAGAGGTGGAGGTAGGTGAGATTTCTGGGGAATTTGGCGACAACGTCTCAATGAGCAGCCGAGGAAGAAATGCTGTGAGTCCAGACTACCCAGACATGCCCCCTGAAGAAGTCCCCACACATACCTTCTTCGAGAAATACCAACCGATGAAATGGCATCACATGCGGGCATTGATGTGGAAGAATGCTATGGGTCTTTTAAGAAATTATGGGTACGTAAAGGATAAATGTACCTCACAGCAAAAAGTAACATAATACAACCAACTAGATGGTTCTCTTATTCATTAGCAAATTACCATTTCACAAGCAACATTTGTCAATGTTTCATTACACAAACTAATGCTTTAACAAGGACATCAAAACGCAAACATGCACATGACAAGCAGGCATTTCAAAAATGCATTAATAAATAAATTTTTAAAAGACATACTGACATGTCAACAAGTAACAAAAACGAAAAATAATATTTCGCAAATAATTTGTTTGACTAAATTTCAATTACAAACTTTTTGTTTACTAAAATTTCTTCTGTTTCTTGTTTGAATTAGTTACTTAAGTTTTATTATGTATGTAACTCAAAAAATAATTTCCAGATTGCTCGCCTTCATCGTTATCTTGCCTGTCTCACAAATGATCCTGTTTTGCGTTGCGATCGGTCACTACCCCGAAGACCTGCCTATTGCTATCGTGAACTACGAAACAAATAATTCTGATTTACTCTGCGACTATAACAAGAAATGTGCACAGAACACAGAAACATTCGAATGGGATATAGCAAATTTCAGTTGTCGATATTTGGACTACTTCCATAAGCGGCAGAGGAATTTGGTAAGTTATTTATTGAACAGTTACGAGTAATGTTATGTACGAATTATTCCCTCTGCCAAGTTTTTAAGTTTTATCTTCTTTATTACCTTTGCAATAAGAGTCATGATCCGTTAAAAGTGGGTCTATATTATTAATCGTGACTGAACATCCATCGATGCACAAGAACGAATTGAAAGACTAAGGAATGAACTCATAGAGCGCGGTTTGGGAGCGTTGCGTCTGCGTTGCGGTACGGGATGAATTTGTAATGTTAGAATTCTTATGTACAGACGACAACACATTAAGTGTAACAGTCGCACCACGCAAGCTACCTCCATTACGAACGCAGTAAGTGCGGTCTCGGTTGATGTGCTGTCGGCTGTACCTTGTTACACGTCAAAGCAACAGCTAAAATCAATACTGAAAAAGCATTTTTTCATTGTGCCCATGACACTTTAAATGCACCCAATGTAATGTCATAGACGGCCAGCAAAGTTAACTTTTCTTTACTTTTCTTTAATTGATAACTTTTGTTGTTTTGTTTCATATTGTACCATATTTTAGTAAATAAATATTGTACCATATTTAAGTAAATAAATAAATAAAGATTAAATAAATAAAGATAAAGATATTATATAATAGTACATCTGTAGTCAATTGTTTCTTCGATATAGCTATTTGGCAAAAGGAGAAAAATACTGCCGTCACAATGAGGTAGTGTCACCGAATATGTATGGACGCATGTAAGAATTAATGATATACTTAGGTTTTTGTTATTTGTGTGCACGAGAACTGCTGCCGGCAAACTGTTAAGCAGTTTGTCAGAGATTAATTTTGTAAAAATCTAGGCTAGGTAATAAAAAGGAATAAATAAATAAATAAAACAGCCCGCACCTCACCGCGACGGCTCTTTTTGTTACCTACCCGCAACGCACCGCGGTCCGTGGCTTCAGTAGGCGTATGCATCATACCCCTATCCAGGGTGCATATGGGTTATTGAGTGCCCTTATGTCTATCCTTCCTGTAAATTGGGTTCCTTCAAAAGAAGCGTGATTTGGGCCGGCAAGATGGAGGCGGCTAGAACATCATGTTATTGCTGCACAAGTTGTTTTCGCATATTATCATGGACTCCTAACGCTTCATGTTAGGTGGTGTTGAGTCATTTCGTCGGTGAGCGTGCAAGACCGCGTAAGAGCAGTTTGCAATACCGCGTATATACAAAAGTCGCAAAATTAAAATATCGCGCCAGTAGGCTATTAGCGCTGATTCGCTTATGCTAGGTTCTCATTAAACAACACCCAGAGAAACCCCAAACAAGTTCAATCAAAGAAATGTGTGGAAATATCCAAGATATTACCTTTTTCCTTCCATCCTGTGAAATAAACAAAAAGCACATACGCGGTATTGCTCTTACGCGGTCTTGCACTCACCGACGATTTGCTATTTCTTTTCATTTTAAAAAAACTATACGGAGTGCCTATTTTGTTTCTAAGTGCGATGAACGTTTACGAGTCATGGATGATTGTATGTTTATTTAGTATTATCTAAGAATGGAAAATAAACGTACGACCCACACGATGGTAAGCGGTTCTCTTCTTCTCTGTCGTTTCGCTCTTGGCAGAGCGGTCGTGGTCACGTTGAGGCGTTCACGTCGATGGTTGAGGCAGACACAGCTCTTCGCACGATCTCCCGCCATCTCCTTCTGTTGACAGACTGTCTGGCGCAGTCAGAAACGCGGCTATTTCACTTGGTCAGTCCAGCGCATAGGCGACCTGCCGCGCGATCTGGTTCCCTCCACCTTTCCTTGTACTACCAGCCGCTCTATGGAGTCGTTATCCCGCCTAGAGACGTGTCCAAAGTACTGTAGTATGCGCGACTATACTACGGCCGACAAACGCTGCGTGATGCCAAGCTCCTGAAGAATTGACACGTTGGTGCGGAACGTAGCGGTTACCGTAGCCTAAAGACGCTCGCAGCAGCAAGCAGCACTTTGGACCCTACACTCACTTACGCGTTGCCTGCCATGTAAACCAAGAGCCTAGCATTTATTCCCCATATTTTTATCACTTGAACTTTATCAGATATACTATCCAACAAAAGATGATGCAATGAAGGAAGCAAAGAAAGGCCACGCTTGGGCAGTACTGATCTTCGCCGCGAACTACTCAGAGAGTCTTCAGATCCGGATGATGGACAACAGACATGTTGACGACTATACTGTAAATTCTTCTGGGATCCAAATCCACATGGACAATGCTGGTAAGAAAACAAACAGTGCTATATATTAATTGGTTAAATTAGGTTTTAAGCACACAACCCCACTGGTATAGTACAGTGTTTTTTTAATACGACAAGGGTTACAAACAAGTGTACAATCACGTCAAAAATATATTTTAATATTCACACACTCACACCCATCATCTAGTTCAAACTAAGCATCACTATGAGCATGTAACGTAGTGCTATAACGTTGGCATGCATGATATAGCAACTCTTCTTGTTTCTCCCAATGCCCTATACCCTACCTCTCTTTATGAATGCTCTTATGTTTATTTTATAAATGCTGCTTAAACTTTTCTCTACCTCTCTTTATAAATGGTCTTGTAATGATTTTATAAATGCTGCTCAAACTATCCTCTACTCTGTTTATAAATGATCTTATGTTTATTTTATAAATGCTGCTTAAACTTTTCTCTACCTCTCTTTATAAATGGTCTTGTAATGATTTTATAAATGCTGCTCAAACTATCCTCTACTCTGTTTATAAATGATCTTATGTTAATTTTATAAATGCTGCTTAAACTTTTCTCTATCTCTCTTTATAAATGGTCTTGTAATGATTTTATAAATGCTGCTCAAACTATCCTCTACTCTGTTTATAAATGATCTTATGTTAATTTTATAAATGCTGCTTAAACTTTTCTCTACCTCTCTTTATAAATGGTCTTGTAATGATTTTATAAATGCTGCTCAAACTATCCTCTACTCTGTTTATAAATGATCTTATGTTAATTTTATAAATGCTGCTTAAACTTTTCCCTACTTCTCTTTATAAATGCTCTTGTGTTCATTTTATAAATGCGGCTCAATTTTTTTCCCACCTTGCTTTCCAAATGCAAATTGATTTTATAAATGTTACTCAAAGTGTGTCCTACCTCTGTTTATAAGTGCTCTTATATTGATTTTATAAATACTCTTATATTTCACAGTTCGATAGTATAACACTGATCGAATATGTATTCAATGTTACTCATTCATATTTATTCGAAAACCGTTACAACGAGATCGGTTGTGATGCGGGCCTTTTGTCTCTCTGCAGTGTGGTTACTATGCAGCCTATGATTATTGTAACATGAAACATAGAGAAACAATACGTTCATTGTGATAAATATTAGCTGAGATACCGAATTCGGTATTGTCTGGAATGCGCCGAGCTGATTCAGTAGATTCAATAGTTCTATTCATTCGGTATAAGTCACCTTGTTAAACAAATTTATTGGAACTGTTATATAGGTGATTTATATAGGTGAAAGTAACAATAAGAGAACAAATAAAGCTTTAGAGTTTAGTTAGTAAAATCAAACGGTGTTGTTATAATGTGGATTTTGAAAGTGCCATTGAAGCACAACAACATTCGTTAGGGATCTTTGAGGAATGAGAGGAATAAAAGGGAGAGCATCTTAAAGACTTCACAATAATTGACTCGGTCTTGCAGGGTTTTGAACAAATAAATAATTCTTAAAATAACGCGCTTACCCCAGATAATTATTATAAAACTTACTTCAAGCTCTATGAAAACCTCACATAAAAAAATAAAGCATTATGTATAAAATTTCATGTGTTTGTTTGACATTAGTTAACATTAAACAAAAATAAAATTTTAATTTAAATATCTGATCAGTATTAAAGAATTGTTACAAGTTTTCGTTTAGTACTCGTATGCCTACAAAATTAAGGCATTCAGTAAAAATTGTCTTTCATTTACTAAATGTACGCGATGTTAGGCAAATAAATTTTTTCATAATTTCATTTCTCCAATGTAATAAAAACATGTTGGTAGGCCCCCCACAAGGTAGACCGACGATCCGGTGAGGGTCGCGGGAAACCGATGGATTAGGGCAGCGCAGGATGGATCAGTTTGGAGAACCTTGGGGGAGGCCTGTGCCCAGCAGTGGGCGTCTCTTGGCTAATATGATGATGATGAACAAAAACACGTAAAAGTAAATTAAATTTCAAATAAGTTAGTAGTGTCTTAGAATAATATCGTTATTTTTCTAAGGTTGGTAATTTCTTACACACATTCTTTGTTAATCAGACGAATAAAGGGCCTTGACCTGAACCACCTCTCGTCTGACCTTCAACTTTATCATTATCCTTAAAGTAAATACAACAATGTCAGTATCGTCGTTTCGTGTCATGACATTGAAAAATGGAGGAAAAGTGTGTCGTAAAGTTTCTAAGAAACCTAGTGAAATTCAATATCGTCTATTCAATATAGGCGTGTATAAAGAAATCTACTTTGAGTCAATATCACTATACAAGTGAGTCAAATAACGAATAGGATATCATTGTTATGCATACTTGAATAAATAATAATATTCGCACACTCACACCTAAGTAAGCATCATTAAGAGTTTTTGTTATGGATACTAGATAACGGAAAACTAAAAACTAAATCAAATCTTAATTTAAAAAAAATATTTTAATGTAAGTGAATATTTAAATGACAAATGTATTACATAAATGAAAATCTAACAAAATATTCATACAATGCTAAACTTTAAAAAAGCTTAACAGACAATTATTATTGTTGTGGAGTTATATAGGGTTCGTCGTGTGAAGCAGAGGGTGAAAGTAACTACTAATAAAAAATTATCAAAAAGATATTTTGTATTTCCTATAAATTCTTTTATACAAGATAACAAAATTACAGCTCTGTTTCACAACATCTTCATTACAGTATTACAGAACTAGACATTTCCTACTAAAATTTGGTTTTGATGCTCTTTTATCCACCCGAATCCATTGCACTTTCAGTTTTAATTAGAGGCTAAAGGGTAATATGATGAACTGGTGATTTTCAAATGCAAGATCTGTTTTTTCTTTACATTCATGAATGCAAATAATCACTTTTTGGACTTTGGCTCTGTTATCCCATGGGAACATTCCCAGAATAAAAGTAGCCTAAGAGCTATCTCAGAGTCTCAGACTATAATCTATACCTGTGCTCATTTTTATCCAGATCCTTTAAGCCATTCTGGCGTGATTGAGTCAAAAACATCATTATCCAATCTTTCGCCATTAGTAGGATTATATCCAGGATGCCCGAAGTCCGTAGCTCGCAAGTTCACATTCAGATAGCATAATTTTTTCTAGCTTAGATATTTTTTATTATATCCCAAGATATCCCAAATAGACTCCTGTAATACTTAACACGGAAAACAACATTTGGTATTGCAGATGCGTTGTCAGTTAGACCTGAGGCCTAAGATGAAATGCCTTCTTATCACCAGCCCATATAAGTCCCACTGCTGGGCACAGGCCTTCCTACATGGGAGAAACACATGAGGTGTTTGGGTCATAACACCACCACGCTGACCCAATGCGAGTTGGTGGCTTTAACCCACCAACCCGCATTGGGCAACCCGGTTTTTTTAATAAACAACCGGGACCGCCGGCTTAGCGTGCCTTCCGAAGCACAGAGGAGATAGAGAAAACACACTTTGATTGACCCATCCCAGGATCAACCATGGCGAAAGTTGCTTGGTTTTTCGTATTTAAACCAGAGCGCTCTAAACAATACGCCACCGTGCTCTTCGAAATGCCTTCAATGCCCAGTAATTACACTGGCTACATTTTCTTTTAACCCGCAACAGCGAATATTGTTTTACGGCCGAAGTATGAAAGGCTGTGGTCCAGACCTACTCACATGACCAAAACACATGAGCCTGCCACCAAGTAAAAAGTATTATTCTTAATATCTATTTTTATTCAACCGCCTCAGTGGTCTAGTGGTTGAGACCACCTGCCTCAGATCTAGCGGTCCAGGGTTCGATTGCCGTGGGGCCAGAAATTTTCTGCTTGCTTTGGTTGGTGATAGAGCTTTTCTAAGTCCGCCTGGCCAGCTACCACCATCTTAACTAAGTCTGCCGCCATAACAATAATGTTAACAGCATTGTTGTGTTCCGGCAGTTAGAGGTAAGACAGTCAGTTCCTCTGTGGTTGAGGAATCCGGGTGTAACTCGCTTCCATCGTCGGCCTTATCTTCACTTACCATCAGGTGAGATGAAGGTCAAGAGTTACCTGGTTAATGTTAAAAAAAAATGAAATAGAACATTTCGACATTGTAGGGTGGACGTTAGCTCTTATCGCAAAATACAGATAGACTAGAGGAATTTTACAGGGATATCCCAAGTACTGGGTAGCTCAGATGGTCAGAGCAGTCGCCCGGATTGCGAAAGGTCGCGGGTTCGATCCCCGCCTCAGGACGTGAATTTTTTTTAGTTTAGATATATTTTAATTACTAAGTAATTTATAAAACATTTATAATAGTGTTATAATCAAAAATTAAGAATAAAAAAAACAACCAACAAACCACGTGAGCTCAGTAATTTTAATAAATCATTTTCCCGTTGCCTATCACATCGCGTTAGTAACAGCATTCGTTTTGATATGCCAAAAGCGACACGTAGCGTCAGGTGCCCTTGTCACACACGCAGGTGGCACCTGTCAGATTACATGAATCCTGTAGTGTTTTGTGTCTACTCAATGTCTTACGAGATTGTTTGTTTTGTATTCGTATCTTCGTTTCGGGCTAGTTCTCCAAATTTTGTACGCGAGGGTTTAATTTCAACGAGAAATGAGGAATGGAAGTCAATTTCCAGTCTGTATAATTATTTCGTAAAAATTACAAGTGGTTAGCAAGCGTGAGGCCAATGTTTATTCTTTTAAAATCAAAATTACGCGTGCTTTGTAGTTACTAACTTATCATTAGATGTGTTTTCTCGTCATATTTTCAAATCACCAAAATGAATCACACAATGAAATGAGTTAGGTCTACTTATTTAAATATTAGCACTCACTTGACCGCAGTGTGACCCCGGGTTTCTACGCTAACTTATTTGACAGCTAAAGTGGTAAAAACTGATTTCAAATGAAGAACGAAATACTTTAAAAAAAATATTCATTATGTAAAAAGGGTATTACGCAGTTTGAATTTATAGTAAAAGCAAATACTATATCTCTGTTTTAATAACTTTGGTCTTTGATTGAAATACTGTCTTTTTTTAGCTTTTCATAATATTATTTTAAAGATAACTCAAATACAATTCTCGCGTTTATATGAAAAGCAGTATTTTAACATGCGTTGAAAATTAAGAGTCTTTGTCGAAATAGGGAAAACTGGCAGCGTTTATATTCATAATAATTTACATATAAATTAGATTTTTTAACAGGCCGATCTCGATAATCAGAATGATGTATAACTCCAAAATTGCTTTTAAAAAGCTGCCCTTATAAAGGAAAACGAATCGTATTATGGTTTATAAAGGTTTTAAGTTTATTATATTCTTTCTTGCACCATAAACATACAGTAAATTATTAATTTCCGAGCAAGGGTGGACTTATCTCTATTAGAGATCTCTGCCAGTCAGCCCAATGTGGTGAAATAATTTAGTGACTATAGTGAGTGACAAAAAAGCTCAAACCATAGAAAATAATTATACATTATACCTAAATATATATTAAATATAAATACATACAATATTATACTATAAAGTTAAATGTAGTTACACAAATACATATTAAAAATAATTAAAATGAAATAGCGTGAAGTAACAAAAAATATCATTGGCCACAAATATTGTGACCGAAAGTGCTCCTTGACTCGTGCTTAGAAAGATGTCATAGAAGGACTATCTTGGAAAACTGTTGGAAGCCCGATGTGCGGCGCAGAAAGAGAAGGAATCAAGGAAAAGTCAGCGTTGCTTCTAGGTAGCTTAAGCAACATGGTGATACAAGACCTCTTAGAGCGAGATGGGGGAGGTAACAGTTGAAACCGGGAACGAATGTATGAAGGGGATTTGGGGTCATTTAGGATTTTGAAGGGAAAATAAAGTATGTAGGCATTGCGGCGATGCCGTATGGGAAGCCATTTTTACTACGTGCTAAATTCGGACACATGGTATGGAAATATACCATACCTAAAAATGAAAAGAAATGCAAGATTTTGGAGGCGTTCTAATTTGTTCAGTAGCTTTTGTCGTGTCTAAGTAACAGACGGCGTCATGTATAATTATAAGATTACCTTATATTAATTAGTTAACAAACTTACCTAACAGTTGGGAAGTCATCGGTTGAGGCATGCAGTGTGATTGATATTTTTGCACTTAACAAACACTTTTCCTCTCTGCCGTTTACTATTGATCCGTGTACTAAGTCATCCACAATGTTAGAACTTGCACAAGTGCCTTTACCGCAATGCTCTCCTTTTGTGCTCAGTATAGTCACTGATGAGGATGTTAAAAAGTCGATCCAATCCATCTCATCTACAGCAGTCGGTGGTGATAATTTAAGTTCGAGAATGTTAAATCCCATTCTTCCATTAATACTACCCATCCTCACTCATATGTTTAACTTTTCCATTACTTCCTGTTCTTTTCCTTCTGCCTGGAAAATGGCGCATGTGATTCCCTTACCTAAAGTGCAAAATCCTTCTACATCATCACAGTTCCGACCTATTTCAATTCTCCCATTCTTGTCGAAAGTATTAGAGCACATTATACACCGTCAGTTGTCATTCTTTTTATATTCCAACTCCCTCTTGTCACCGTTCCAGTCTGGTTTCCGACCTGGCCATAGCACTGTCACGGCGCTTGTAAAGGTGACTGATGACATTCGCTGGGCCATGGAAAATAAATATCTTACAGTCCTTATTTTACTCGACTTTAGTAATGCGTTTAACTCAGTAGACTTTGACGTTCTTCTAGGTGTTCTCCAAACATTAAACGTTTCTCTTTCTTCCTTGAAATGGTTCGATTCCTATCTTCGTGGTCGCTCGCAGCGGGTCCGCCGTGAGGAGACATTCTCTGACTGGTGTGATCTGGCTGCTGGTGTACCTCAGGGTGGCGTCCTATCCCCTCTTTTATTTAGCATATTTATTAACTCTCTTACTAAAACCCTTACTTCTAAATTTCATCTCTATGCAGACGATTTGCAAATTTATCACCATTTTGAACCGGCTGAGATGGGGTCTGCGATTGATTTTATGAATCATAACCTTACTTGTATAAGTAACTGGGCGAAGTCATATGGTTTGGTAATCAACCCGTCTAAGTCTCAGGCTATGATAATTGGTAGCAGACATTTTCGCAATGGACTAAATTTATCTGCTTTGCCTCCTTTGCTACTAGACGGTGTTACAATAGCCTACACACAAACTGCGAAAAATCTAGGGGTTATGTTAGATTCCAATCTTTCTTGGCATGCTCACATCAATGAAATAAGTCGCAAAGTGCACTTTACTTTACATTCGTTGCGATGCTTACAGAATTTTTTGCCCCTGAAAACAAAGATCGTTCTCGCGCAATCTCTCATTCAACCACTCATAGATTACGCTGACACGTGCTTTCTGGATGCCAATGAGGAGCTCCTCAACAAGCTTGAGCGGTTGCAAAATGTGTGTATTCGTTTTATTTATGGGTTAAAAAAGTACGACCATGTCTCTCAGTACCGTAAGGAACTTAAGTGGCTTCCTATTCGTCTTCGTAGGAACACTCGGCTTTTATGTCTCCTTTTTAACGTCCTCCGTGATCCATCCTATCCTGAATACCTGCAGGAACGTTTTACTTTCTTACGTCCTACTGATACCCTTTGCAGACCCAATCTCAAACACCTGCTTAACATCCCACCTCATAAGACTGATTTCTATTCCTATTCCTTTACCGTTCATGCAGTTCGTTTGTGGAATCTACTACCGCCTGACATACGTGACTTAAACACTATTTCCGCCTTCAAGCGACGCGTCAAAGAACACTATCTTTCCTCTCTTCCGTAAATGCTGTTTATATCTATGTTATGTTATATTATATATATGTTATGTTATATTATATATATGTTATGTTATATTATATATATTATATGTTTAAATATATTATATCTATGTTATATTATATAAGTATATATGTATCTATTTAATTATTTTTATTTTATGTTAAGTCAATTCATATTTGTTTACACACTGTGTCTACATTAATTTGTAACTAACATATCCTTCTCGCAGGTCTGCTGGCAGAAATTTCTTTAGAAATAAGCAGTGCCTTTGTACAAAGTTTAATTTAAAATTGTTTCTTCTTATAAATTGTGTGTACATAAAGTTATAAATAAATAAATAATAATAAATAAACAGTTATGTACTATTATCATAAAGTTTCTTGATATGGTAAAAATTAGAAATTTGTACAGTAAAAACAATGAAGAATGAGATACAGCATTTGTTTGTCGTTACTCAACATTTTTTTAGTGTGGGACTACATTTGCTTAGTGTGAGACTCAACATATTCTGTGTAGTTGATTAACTTTGTCTAGCGTCCCTCTACAATTATTCTGTCTCTACGGTCTGTACGTACTTGTAAACAAGCTACTCGGTCAGGGGTCCTGGGTTCGAATCCCGGTAGGAGCAGACGTTTGTATGCTGAGTACGAGCATTTGTTTACGAGCCATGGATGTTTTTATGTCTATTTATTAAATTTCTAATCCTTGTATATGTACATATTATTACTATCAATATTTCTCCGTTATCTAGTGTCCATAACACAAGCTCTTAGTAATGCTTACTTTAGATGTGAGTGTATGAATATTGAGCGATAAATTGGACGGGAAAAAATTATGACTTTTCTTTTTTAAAATTGTTATTATAATTTAACTTCTAAAATCTGCCGTTTGCAAGGGGGTTCGCCGCATAATTTTGGTGTTTATAGATAAAAAAATCCAGGGGATCAATTTGAAGTTTGTAGTTTGCCAATCCAATATAATATGTAAAATATTAGTTCACTATTGTGACTTCTCTATGCTATCGTCTAATCTATTCATCCCTTCATCTTTGATCAAACAAGTCAATTAATCTTACCGTTAGTACATAACCCACACACTACATGTTAATAGTTATAAAAGGTAATAGATACCCAGGGTTTCGCCTGTTCATTACAGAGGATATACATGTAACTAATTTGTTCCTGTCGGATTCTTATAGCCTTAGTTAGAAGTAAATAACTTTTTAATCGACAAGGGAAGCAAGCGTACGGTCCGCCTGATGGTTAGTATTTACCGTAGCCGGTTGACGCTCGTAGCATCGTAGACTGTAGACGCTCGTAGCACCGTAGACTGTAGACGCTCGTAGCACCTTAAACAGTTCTCACGCGCTACTTTGATATAAATAATTTATATGTTTGTCCCCTATGCGCTCCGCGCGCGCCCCATTGTGATGAAATATTGGTAGGGTGATTAAGGGACGCTCGTGGAGGTTCCTGGATTATATCAATTTTTATTTTATTTTTTATTATGTAACCGAACAGTTTTTTCTTTACGGGTATTGCAAATCATGTCAGGTGCAGCTGCTATTCTATTGAAATAGAGGAAAAGCTATCTTGACGGCAAAGCAGGCGAGCCCCCTGCTCCTAACATAGCGGTTTTGTAATTAGCTACATCGTCGTCACTTACAGCAGACACAAGACTACAAATAGTGTTATTTAATGACGAATATTCTGTAAGGTGCTACTCCCGTTCGAAATTGGAGTGGTAAATACCACATAGGTACTGGCCCCGGCAAACATCTTGAACAATTTTACAGAGTAAAAAACACACGCAGTAAAATATTTAGTACTAAAAATTGCGACTGAGCATGTTTTTTTTATCTGTGACATTGATCAAGATATTCTTAATTTTAGATAGAAATGGATTTAAATAGATAGAAATAGTTTTCTATTTTAATTACTGAGTAATTTTTCAAACATTTCTAATAATGTTAAAATCAAAAATTAAGAATATTTGAAAGCACTGTCCCAACTTAACCGAATCGTAGGTATTTGTAAAATACTCGTTTCGGATGTTGAAATAGAACATTTCGACATTGTAGGGTGGACTTTAGCTCATAAACGTAAATACAGATAGACTAGAAGAATTTCACAGGGATATCCCAAGTCCTGGGTGGTTCAGTTGGTTAGAGCAGTCGTCCGGATTGCGAAAGTTCGTCGATTCCCGCCTCAGGACGTGAAAATTTTCTAGTTTTCTATTTTATTTATTATTGATCAAGATGTTTTCCGGATCTGTACCTCTCTTAAACTTATTTAATTGTAGTGTGATTTTTACTTTTAACGCTTAGATAAACAAATCAAATGGATGTTGATGAGAGACATCAGTGAAGCCTTTCTGGATGCTGTAGAGAACATGTCAATGGTTTGCGGGCTACCTTCTAGGCTACTGACCATTCCTGTCAATGTGAGTATTCCAATCACACGTATTAAGTAAGCTACACTTCTAACACACACGCACCCACATACCCACACCCACCCACACAACACACACACACACACACACACACACTCACACACACACACTCACACACACACACACACAAAGGCGCACGCAGTTTTTTACGTTGGCATATGCAAGTATAGTGTCAGTTGTTCGAGAAGCTATTCCTTCTATTCTTCTATATCAATTACCTCTGTCTCACTTTTAAATAGATTGTTAATTAAAAGAGTACTAAAATAAAAGATTATTTCACACGATTAATCCGTTTGACTTTTTCAAATGTGAAATGTTTTTTACAAACATTTGACATTTGAATTGGAAGCCATTTTAAAACGGGACTGCGAAAATAAATAAAAACAGACTTATTTTTAATGGCTTTTGGACTCCCGGCACAGCCAATATTATCTTTAAGGACATCCCACGCTAGCCCCACCTTATAATGTTTTAACTCAATAAAATTTGATTTCTAAAAATATACGGATCTATTTTTAAATTAGCTTATTTATTTACTTTGCTCCAGAAGAGTTTTTAAGTGGGCCAGCGTGGGATCTTCCGTGGTCTTGTGACCTCATTGAGCAATGCATGTTGTTTGGGGCAGGAGAACTGTCTTCGTTCGCCGCTCTTCATACCTTAAAAACCCGACATACCAGACACAATTAAATTTTAATCGATTAGGACATAGGTCTATGACGTCTGGGCCTTTAACCCGTCAAGCATGAGATTCCAGACACAATTGATATTTCTATTGTCATCGCCCACCTGTGGTATATTGCCGCTTTACAGATTACGGATAGGCAACGCTTGAGTGTTAAACGTAAGGTAAACGTAAGCTTATTTGTCAGACTTAACTCAAACTCAAATATGTTATACTTATTATTTCATAGAAATGTCATGAAATTATCAAATGAACAAAATGTATTTGAAAGTTAAAATACATTTCTGTGAACTAATATAGGTAGCCCATGTTTTAGTTTTATTAAGTTCTGTATTAAAAAAAATCAATGAATGCTGATCAAACTCACATTTTAAGATCAATATCTGATCGGTTTCTAATTACGTAACATACAAAATAGGCATTCCCCATCAATTTCTCATACACATTTGACAAGGCTTATTGTTCTATTTTTAGAATGTGTTCCGTTACGATTAAATCGCCGTTCATGTTATGTATGTAATAATAAAGATACCACCTATATCTGGCCTTTTATTCTATTTGGTATTTTAAAATAAAAAGATTTATGTTACGTGCACATAAATCAGCGAACCATTTTATTTTAATATAATGCAGCCAATGTTAAATTATTTCATACAAATTATCAAATGAATAAGATGATTTTGAAAGTGGCAAACCATTTCTATGAACTATTATAGCCTATGTTTTAATTTGTTGTTGTATTGACGGCACCATCCTGTATATAATGTCTATTACTAATAACGTAATCCGAAAATAAGGGAAACAAATGAGTCATTCACAGTTGTCATACAAATTGTCCAGTAGGTATATTGTTATGCTAATAATTATGATGACAGCATGTGCCTTTTTATAAAGAAAAGGCACTAAAGTTTGAAATAAAATCAATTTACAGGTTTTAACTCGCGTTTAATTAGATGTTACATTATTATTATTCACCCGACGTTTCGATTACTTTACAGCGATCGTGGTCACGGGAAGACTGAAGATGTCAGTTGTCTTTAATAAGTTTTAAGTTAACCACCGTCACTTTGTGTTATATTTTGAGCGGTCCGAATTTCGCATACGGAGCTTACGGTGTCAGTTTCGGTGTCGGTGTAAGACAATACTAGGCACTAAAGTGTTATGCGACTTATGCTGCTGACTTTACTTTTGCTACTGCGGTTAGAGGTACAAATTAATTCATTAATGGCCAGACGGCAACTTAAGTTGACATATTCTTAATTTTGATTTTAACATTATTATAAATGTTTGAAAAACTACTTAGTAATTAAAATATATTAAAACTAGAAAAATTTCACGTCCTGAGGCAGGAATCGAACCCGCGACCTTTCGCAATCCGGGCGACTGCTCTGACCACTGAGCCACCCAGGACTTGGGATATCCCTGTGAAAAGTGAAGTGAATTTTTTCTAGTTTTAATATATTTTAATTATTAAGTTGACATGACAATTAAAATTCAATTGTGTCTGGTTTATCAGGCTTCAAAGGGTGCAAGATCAGAAAGGTCAGTTTAGAGAACAGCGTATTTCTAAATTAGGTCTCACTGAATCGTATTAAGGACTATTCAATGTACAGACGACAGCACATCAAGTATAACAGTGACACTACGAAAGCCGCCTCTATTACGAACGCCGTAAGGTCGAAAGGTCAAACTGTTACGTTTGATGTGCTGTTGACTGTACATCTGAATATACCTTTTTATTATAATTTCGACTTGTTACAGATCCACGATCCAGTATTCGGCTTGAAGGTGCCAGTTTTGACAGATTTTGCTGGGCCTGGAGTTATATTGACGTAAGTGCGGTCGACCACAGAAGTAGCTGAACACTTTAGTACCATGTCACAACGACTCTAGCGTCAATATAGTACGGTAGCAACTTTAAAGTACGTGCACAAGATCGGTGTGACACGGTTCTAAAGTGTTTAGCTACTTATGTGGTCGCTCTTTTCTGTTTATGTAACTTGTTTATCTTACTTCGTAGTTCGGTTTTGATTTCTTCTGTGGACAATTCAACTTTTTAATTTAACTAGTTGTTTCCAGATTAAAAATAAATTCTCAATTAATAACTTTATTCATTTCTTGCAGGATCATTTACTTTTTGGCTGTGGCTTTGACATCTGGTGCTCTCTTGGCTGAACGGAACGAGGGAATTCTAGAACGTTCTTTAGTTTCTGGAATAACAGGTACGAATCTCGTGTATTACATATAGCAGCAGTAAGTGATTTGTGTTAACCGGTCAGATAATCTAGTAGGTAGGTGTGTCTATGTGTGTGGAAGGGGGGGGAGGGGGGTTGGAGGGGGGGGGGGGGGGGGTATGTGAGCAGTAATGCCATTGCCTAACTAACCTATTATACCTATACCTACCTATGTTAAGTAAAGTGTAGTAAATTAAGTGTCAAAAAAACAACTATCACAAAACTAACATATTATTTACAAAGCCTAAAACATGACATTAAAAAAAAACTTACAAATCCTCTTATTTAATTTCTTTTTTATGTTATTTTTACTAGCTGTTTTATTGTACAAATTTTTTACTAAGTAATGTATTTGGCATGTCCGTTTTAATTAGAAATAAAACAAATAAATAGCTAAGCAGCATAATTTACTCAGCGAGCCAAAATCTTTGATTTCCAGCTATCATTCGATTATTGTAACTATTAACTGTTACACACGTAACTTCGATCGTAAATACAAATCATGTGCATCTGTGACCAAATCTCCTGACTTGGGCACAGATGCGATTTATAAGCGAACATAACTGAAGTAGCGAATTGAAAATTATATTTCAAGTTCCAAGAAACTTCCGCGGTCGTTTCATAATACTTGCAGCTGGAGTTGGAATTCAACCACATTCAAAACTCTGAAACGGCGATACTAATTATTATGCCTAAAGTCCTTATGCCTAAACAAACTTTCAACCCGAATTTCGATTAGTAAAATAGGTACAGGGAAAAATGTTTTATTCTGCTTTGGTACATATTTGCACACTTACCTGCTAAACGCCAATCCTAAGCCATCCGCTCGTAAATCAGTATGGGGTCTTGTTCTGTGCAAAACCGGTAAGAACCTCAGCAAAGCTTGTCCTTCCCTCACACGTTAGTAATGTTTGTTTGAAAGATGTTCAAATCCACAAAGTCAGTAAAAACTATGTTAAAAGATGGCATGTTTTGGTAAGGCTGATGATGGAAGCGAGCTACACCCGGATCCCTCAACCACAAATGAACTGGCTATCTTACCCGAAACTGCTGGAACATAACAATGCTTAAGGCGGCATACTTAGGTAATATGCGGACTAAGAAAAGCCGAACCAACCAAACTGAACAGAAAGATGCTCTCAATCTTAATATATACAGATATTTGAATATCTTCCTCAACAACAGCATCACAGCGCTGGATTTTTGCATGAAACTCACCGTTAACTCTTTATCCAACAGGCACAGAGATCCTGTTCTCCCAATTGGTGGTTCAGCTGTTCGTGATGCTGCTGCAGACTGCCACGGTCCTTATCATTGGCTTCGTTGGCTTCAACCTAAGTCAGAATGGACCAATGGGCTGGGTCACCGGACTTACCGTTCTCAACGGATTTTGCGGAATGACTTTCGGTAAGTACTTCTTCTTTTTTTACTTTTTGCCCTTCTTTTTTGCATATTTTGTTTGTTTTTTATATTAAGATCATTATACAAGCGCATTTGAGTGTAACATTTAAGATTAAGACACTATAACAAGTAAAGGCAAAGTAAGAAAATTGTATATGAAATCCGTAAGATCCTTCTATGTCCTCGGTAGCTCTGTGCTAGTCTTAAATATTTGAAATACCTCAAACAAAATAGGTTTCCAGTCATTTTTAAGAAGCTCATAAAGACGTATCCCCATGGGAATTGGAGAGTGCGAAAGCATTTTTCGATTACCCGACTAAAAAGGGTACACGAGAATCAATATAGATGAGTCTTGACTTTCTTGAGGTCCCGTTAGAAAAGTATTTAAAGAGGGTTCCCTTGGGAGCTGAACTGTCATATAATAGTCTTCAGAGTGCTCAAGTTGATAGGAAATAGTCTGTCTAACAAAGTTCAAGTTGTAATTGGTTTTGGGAGATTAGGTAATAGGTAGGTACTTACATAAGCTAGAAACTTCATTACTTTGGAGTTGTGGTACAAAGTTTAGTTTAAGATTCCTGTTTTCTTTCAAAATTGGCTGGAGTACTCTTACATAAGAAATCGAGTACCCTATATTATGTCTGATGTCTGAGCTAAATTATTGTAAAGTTTCAATAAAATCCATTCACAAACTTTCGCGTTTATAATATTAGTAGGATAATATAATAATAATATATTCTTTCAGGATTCGTCGTGGCTACTTTATGCGACACAGACAGAGCAGCAACCTATATGGCTCTCGGATCTTTTCTACCCATGATGATGTTGAGTGGAATCATTTGGCCAGTAGAAGGTAAGATGTTACTTATGTATAACTTATAATAATATAATATTTTATACTAACAGGCATACAATTAGCAATATGTTTCGACGAAGATCTTAAAGGCACTTAGTACACTAAATTGAAGAGTCATCGTTTTCTGTTCATCGTTATTTTGTTAATGACTCCAGGCCTCCAGGCCTCAGGCCAGACTTTAAGTGGAAAGTGGAATCCAAATGCTAGGACAGGTAGTGCAGCATGAATTTAACTGTCCTAGTCGCCTACAACTTGTATTAGAAAGACATGATCACATGCATATCTCGTGCTCGTGCACATATTGTTTGTACACATAATATAAGAATTGGACCTACTGGGATTTGAATCCGAACCTCTGATGTGCTTGGCAATGTGCTGACTACTCCAGAAGAAGAAGATTATAGGAGATTATAGTTTAAATCAAGCTGCCCACACCGTTTCTACCTTTTCATTCTCATTTTTCCGTGGGAGAACTCCTGAAAGAGATTTCATCTAGAAATAAGCAGTAGGTACCTCTGTACAAATCTTCTTCAAATGTCTTTTCCATTATTATTGTGTACATCAGTTAAGAAATCAAGATCGTTAAAATTTTCGGCATGGTAAAGATCGGGTTAGGAAATTTGGGGGAATCCACCAGCAAATTTTATGCTATGTTGGTTTATTGAAAACATGGTTCGATAGCACAATAGAAATAACAAAAGATTTCTAACTTCTCATTCGTGTACATTACTAGCTTATCTTCAAGAACTTATAACTCTGACAATAGAAAGTTTGAATGAAGCTAGAATACCGTTTCTAAATACTTTACGATTCTTGACAACTTTCCAACTGAACTTTCCAACTAAAACAGAAGGCTTGTATCTGCAGCAATTCGGAACGCAAACTTTTAAAAATTCCTGTACCAAACAAGTAAACAGACAAATACTTTCTGAAAGTGTCTCTTGATGGTTTTCTCTACGTCCGAGAATGTTTAACGAACTGATGGTCTACAGAAGTTCCCAAAGAGGTCGATATCGACCCCTTGGCGTCGAAATCGATTTCCCAGGGCTCGTTATAAATGAAAATTGATTTTGGGGGTCGACGAGGTCTAAAAATCGATTGCTTTTTATTAACTTAAAGTAAGTTTCGTTTTTTCCACCACAAGTTCGTATTTGAAACTTATACGATTCTGTTTATGTTGTGTTACGTGCACCAACTTGATATAAGAATAACAAATATTTAGTACGAAGTATCATTGTTGTACTTTTAAAAATTCAACAAGTCAATAATCAAAGAAATTGGATTTTTAATGTAATTTGGCTATGGGGGTCTGTCATATCAGCTCATTTTGGAAAATGGGTCCCTTGCCGAGCGCAGTTTGGGAATCCCTGACTCTACATGGTGTTAAGTTGTAACCATCGCCTATGCAGTTGAATAGTACACTAGATTCTAGTGTTTTAAAAACCCTGTAAAAATATGAAAGACTGAATATCTTTTCTATTCTACTTACTAAAAATTTTATGAGAAAAAAAGCAAAACTTCTTTGTATTCCTTTCAAAGGAGAAAAATAAAGTATAAAAAGAAAGTAATGATAATAGCTACGCAATAAATAGTTAAATAGTAGGTAGGTACATAAAAATAAGATTAAAAACCTATAGTTAGTGCGGTTTAGCAAAACATGACATAGACACCTCAGGAAATTCTTAGATAAATGTGGTCTTACGAGGCTAAACGAACTGTATGTGTTTAATTTAAGCTCATGTAAATTTAACCGCCTCTGTGGTGTAGTGGTTGAGAGTACCTACCTCAGATCTGGAGGTCCGGGGTTCGATTGCCGTGGGGGCAGAAATTTTCTGCTTGCTTTGGTTGATGATAGGGCTTTTCTAAGTCCGCCTGACTAGCTACCACCATCTTACCTAAGTCTGCCGCCATAACAATAATGTTGGCGGAATTGTTGTGTTCCGGCAGTTGGAGGTAGGATAGCTAGTTCCTCTGTGGTTGAGGATTCCGGCTGTAACTCGCTTCCATTGTCGGCCTTATCTTCACTTACCATCAGGTGAGATGAATAATAAAAAATAAACCAGGTGGTAGGCCCGTATGTAGGGTCGTCTGGGTAGGTAGATACCACCGCCTTTCTTATTTCAGCCGTGAAACAGTTCGCTGTGTTTCGGATTGAAGGGAAAGGTCATCTTAGGCCTAAGGATGACAACGCACCTGCAATATCAAGTGATTTTTCCTTGTTATTGCAGGTGTCTATAGACGACGGTAACCGCTAACCTTGTTTGTCATCTAGTTGAATAAAAAAAATCTTCTCCTTCAGTTTCATCTCATGCAACATCTTCACTTCCAGGTATGCAGTTTCTCCTCCAAGCAGTTAGCAGCGTTCTACCAATCACAAGATCAACGGAAGCCCTCAGAGCCATGCTCCAACGAGGGTGGGACATCAACCACTCGTCAGTTTACGAAGGGTTCATCATCACATTGGTCTGGATATTCCTTCACCTCACCTCAAGTATTCTATTACTTAAGTTCAAGAAAGGATGATCTTATGCAAGTTCAGAGGTGTAGGTATTTAGGTAGGGACCTGTTTAAATTTCAAGCAGGCTTTTTAAATTGTTTAAACTAAATTAAAATAAAACTTAGTATTTGAGAAAATAAATAGTGCAATTCTTTTATATCCTACATAAGAAATTATATGAAAGGATAAGTATATTGATGTTGTAAATAATAAAAAACTTACCCAATTCACGAGTGTTTCTTAAATACTAGTTTTTGCAAAAAGTAGGTAAAAATACGTTTAAATATTTTTTTTAATGCTTTGGAGAAATAGGACGACGTAAATGATTTTCGATGGATTTGGTCGCTGTAAAGAGATCTTAGTGAACAAGCAATCCTTAGAATGTTTGTTATATTTCTGTGCAACAAATACAAGTAAATGCTCAATTTCGAGAATCGATTTTACAAAAAATGTAGATTTTATTTGTAAACATTCCATAAATTTAAAGAAGAAATATATTTGAATGGAGCGAGCATTTTGCTGTATTATTCGTCCGAATAATGTACGTCTCTGCAATTTGGCACGGTTTTTTAATATAAAACAGAGTTCATTATAATCGACCGCGACCCACGAAGTGAACATTATCGAACAATATCTCTTGCCAATTATTCGTAAAGTTACAATGCACCGGAAAAAATGTAACACAGAAATTCAATTCCAAAATTAGCTTTTAAAATAAATTAGGAAATGCAGTATCGATATTTTGGTATTTTAATTACAGTAATGAGAACTATGCATAATATTTTGCACAATATGTAGGAATTGTGATACTATCATGTATTTACTGACATTTTTATTTTTGCATTGACTCAAAAAAGAAATTTAATATTTTGGGGGGTGCTCAGACAAAGTTATATAGGTACATAGAATACTATTACTCACAAGGAGGTTATACATTGGTCATGACAGTTAATTTTAAGTACAATTATACCGGATAAAACTGACAGAGGTATCTATTTAGTTGTCTTCGGTTGAGATACCCAAGGTCAAATTAAAAAAAATGGCAAAGTTTTATTAAAGAATTTAAACGTAAGTCGATCGTTATTCGAGCACGACGATAAACGACTGAATTGAAAAAAGTTCAACGGACCAATCGCAGTTTGACTGTGGCGCCATCTAGTGATACTTAGGTGCTTATACCACAAAACAATTATTTGATAAGATTTAATTTGCTCAGTTTCTAGACGTAATTAATGTCATAATTATTGTGATATATGAATAAGGACTTGAATAAAACATAGAACAAACTTAAATACTGGTTTTATTTTCTTTCACATGCAAAGTCGATACAAAACACAACAAAGTTAAACAATCTTTGTACAGACAACAGCGCGTCTTATGTAACAGTTGCACTACGAAACCAAGGTATATTACAAACTGAGTAAAAGCGGTCTCTCTCAAGGCCCAACTGTCATGCTTGATGTGATGTCGTTAATATATTTTTTAAATCAATAATGACCCTGAGTCTGTATTTAACTCGCTAAATTTATTAAAAATTCTCTTTCAATAGGGACAGAAAAAGATAGACTATTGAATATTATAGACTATAGAATATATAGACTATTGACATTTACGGCCTAACACCTACATAAATATTTTAAGTATTCACATTTAAATGTTTGATTTTGTGCTTTTAAAACGCCTACTTTATTGTAAGAAATACAAATAAATAAAACGATGAAAAATGAAAAAATCTGTTAGGACCCCAGAAGACGCGGGTTCGATTCCCGCCTTGGGCATAAATTTTTTCATCGTATTATCAAACTCAAAAAAATCCTTTGTTCCCTTGTGTAAGCGAACGTCGGATTAGGCACTCGTTATTTTAAGCGAAACTTAAAATTTAAGTTAGGTTTGAGCCGTAAAAATCCTTACATTCATACCAACAGGAATGTTGCCAACGTTTGAATATGGCACTTTTTCACATATTCTGTTCCAAAGATCTTCTATGTAGCGTTTTTGGATGATGCGCCGCCACACATGATACATACCACTACTTTAGCGAAACTATTGATTTTAAACATTCTATTTCTTTTGCAATATTTCTTTATGAGTTATATACTTTTTATATGTGAAATAAAAAGTTATCAACCACCCTAATATCTAGCCCAAATTAAGCACCATGAAGAGCTTGTCCTAAGGATATTTCAGATAAACATCCATAGTTCAGAATTCAAAATTAACATAAATATTTGCTAACAATGTACGCAGGTTAGGTGTCTACAAACAACACACGTGTTAAAACATTGAATTTATGCTTTAGTATAGTTTACTATAGTTTGCCGTATTGTGATGTACAGAAGACAGCACATCAAGTGTAACAGTGGCTCTACGAAATCCGCCTTTATTACGAGCGGCGTAAGGTCTTAAGGTCAAACTGTTACACTTGATGTGCTGTCGAGCGTACCTAATTAAACATAACATGTAATAAACTTTGCTTGCTTATAATTATGATCCATATAGGTAATGGGTTTTGCTTATAATCAGTAAATATAAGAGCGATGTAAAGTTAATGTTTGGTATTTCTCATATTATTTGCACCTTTTCCTATCAATATTCAGAGATATACTAAAATCTAGTGAGAACAAGCTGAATTAAAACTAGTGTTGGGTGAACCAAAAAATAAAATTTTTATTGTAGTAAATAATTTTTCATAACTGCTTATTATTATGCATATAACTTCTGCATCATGGCCGCCCCAGTGTGCACCCATAAACACTGGCATAAGTATCTGTCAATCTCAGCTGACAGGATGCTGCGTTGTTATGATATTGCTGCTCTGCTACTCTGGCGTGAGGATTCACTGCGACCTTGTGGAAAAATGTGAAGATAAATTATTAGCAACGCTGATTCCTTTTTTACTGGGGTGGTATTATATATTGGTCTGTTACTAATACAATAGAGAGGACTTGAAAATTATTACTAATTGTAGAATTCCCATAGGAACCTATCCGTAATTATTCCGAAGTTTCTACCAAAATACCATTCCGGGCAGTTCGTTGATTTGTACAACTATATCTGTACCCCTAGCACGAACATTTTTAAATTTCGATTCATAATCGTATCGGCCTGGCCACGAACTCACCGCACACGTGTCCTGCGACTCGCGAATCGGCAACCACTGCGCGCTATCTTGATGCCGCCGCCGCCGCCCGTACTCGTGTCCAGGGCCTCGATCGCGCTAATTTACATTGTATTTACCAAAGATAATGTGAAACGTTCCCTTGCGCACAATTTGTGTTGCGCGAAACCAACCAATTGAGTTTTTTTTCGGAACATACGTTGATATCTTTGATGATAATTATATTACATAATAATTAAGTTCAAATAACATCAGTTAATAAAATAAAAACTTTCTAAATTGAGTAAAATATCGATCGGTTTTTGACAGCACCTAGATACAAATACGTTACTATGGCAACCATCTAAAGGAACGTATTTTCCGCTGTCGGTCGCACGTTTTTGATGCAGTTAGTGCCTAAGCAACTTGTCAAAAATGTTTGTAGGACATCGGAAAATACGTTTTCATAGATGGTTGCCATAGTAACGTCTTTGTATCTAGGTGCTGTCAAAAATTGATTGATATATTTTCTAAATTTAGAAAGTTTTTATTTTATTTATTTTAAGTAATTTGAACTTAATAAATATGTAATATAATTATAATCAGAGAAATCAATCTATGCTTCGAAACAACAGCTAATTGGTGGCCGTTTATATGTTTCGCGCAACACAAATTGTGCGCAAGGGAACGTTTCACATTTGCTTTGGCAAATACAATGTAAATTACCGCGATCGAGGCCCAGGCTGTAAAATTTCAAACAAAAGCCAAAAGAAAGCTAGCGTAACTACTCGATACGATGATGCTTCGAAATTTAAAAGTGTTCGTGCTAGAGGTACATACAGAAGACTTCATTCGTTCGAGAATATATTTTTCCAATTCACTCAATTTATAACTCGTGCAATGGGTACGGATGACAGCACTTCAAGTGTAAGTAACAGTTGCACTACGAAAGTCGCATCTATTATGAACGCAGTAAGGGCGATCTCAATGTCAAACTGTTACGCTTGATATGCTGTCGACTGTACATTAGACTTTTCATTGCTACAGAGTGTTATGCACTCAGGTAACTGCTCTGAAGACTGCGAGGACTTGGGATAACCCAATGAATTTCTTCCTAGTCTTTCTCAGCTCAATGGTCGCATTCACGGGATTTTTATTGTACAAAGCACGGTAAGAAGAGTTCATATGCGAAGAAAGCTAGTGCAGCTTGAAACACACTGTTCTAGCCGCCTCCACTTTTACCACCTCCATGAGGTGCCTTTTCACGCCTCTTTTGAAGGAACCCATGTCATAGGAAGAAGGAACCCATGTGCTGGCAAAGAATTCCAAGTTTCGGAAGTCCGATAAAGAAACAAGTTACTAAACTTCTTTGTCCGTGATTTTGAGGTGGAGACAGTAAATTAATAACTCCGAAGGTCGACACGCGTGCTCCTGACTAGTAAGGGGGAAAGTGGGATAAGGTCGAAAAGCTCCTCAGAAAACTCTCTATAATAAAGCCCATACAAGGCGATTAGCGATGCAATGTCACGACGGATTTGTAGAGGCTCTAGGTTGTTCGTGATCTCTACGTCGTCAATGATACGGACGGCACGACGCTGCAATCTGTCCAGTGCATCGAGGAGGTACTTGGCGGAGCCAAGTACATAAATTGGCCTGGCGTGAAAAAATTGACTCATGTTATTGTGAAATAGATTTTAGAATATTACTGTGAAATAAAACTGAATAATCAACTAACATTACAATCATTCATTTGGTTTTTATACTGGTTTTCTGCTTGTTTCTGTTTCCTCTTAAATGTTATTGTTCGAATTTACGCCAAAAATGTATGAATCGTACGAACTGCCCGGAAAGGCGAAGTTACACGTGTAATTTCCGATGTTAATATCGTTAATTTATGCTTATTATGGAAATAAAAAATCCGTTTCAATCAAAATCCGAAATAATTAACTCCAAGTTGACCTTTACGAGAGCTTGTTGACGTCAATAATAAATTAATTGCTCTACCTCTGGTTCGGAAATTTGAGAGAGCCTTTAGCGAGAAGAGTCAGCAAGAAACTCAGTGGGCTATTTGATCCCGCTTATATTTATATTAGTAACCTATATTGAACAGTATACTTAAAATATATTCATGCGGTTTTTACGAATGTAATCTATTCATTCAATTACTAATTAGTACAGTAATGTTGTGACGGAGCTTGCTCTACAATAAAATACCGGTAATCATCGTTATATTGAACTTTGAGATGTGAATCGTACAGCAGTCTGTACTGCTGATTTTAACAATCACACCACCACGGCCCGTTCCGATCTGTCAATAAACCTACCAAGAATTTCATAAAAAATGGACACAATAGGGTATTTGACATGTAAAAAGTATGTTTTTTTCTCATCTTTCAAAATTATGAGTTATTTTTTATGTAAAAAGCTTTGCAAAGTACATTTTTTTTGTATTTTATAGATCTTATGCGGCCTTGAAATTTTCTAAATATGGCGAAATTAATATTTCAAAGTTCATTCAAATCAATAATAGTATTCGTTTACGCACATTGAATATAACACCTTTTAAACGCATTAATTACAAAGATATCATTCGGTGGCCACTACTGTGTTGTGACGTCACAAGCTAGCATCATTTTCTATGGAGCGTTTTTGACTGCTTGTAACAAATCCTCATTTTGAATTAAGGCCGTTGAAAACTGACGCCGTCTCTATAGTTATATTTTTTTTCTATCTAGACTAGAACAATATTTACATTAATTTTTAGCCTACTTAAACACTTGATTAATTAATCAATTTTTATATTTTGTCTTGACAATAGAAACCAAAGTAAGTAGATAGTAGAAAAAGTACGATACATCCTTAATAAATGATGGATTTTCGTCAGATATATCGCCTTCATACAGACTGTAAAGAGAAGGCACGAAGGCAGATACCAGTGCTGGTCATCCTAAATACGACTTGTTTAAAAAGTTTGAATAGCGAAAACAAAACTGTTTGTATGATTTCAAAAAGCAAATTATTAAGTCATATTTAGGATGACCAGCCCGCCTAGCATGACCACCGAAACGCGATATGATAAAGCTATTTATCGCTTCGAACTGTCAAAAATCATTGGATATAACCGCCATCTTGAAATTTTATCGAAACTGCGAACTTGTATTGTATATAATAATATACATGTTCGCAGTTTCGATTAAATTTCAAAAATCATTGGAAATAACCGCCATCTTGAAATTTTATCGAAACTGCGAACCTGTATTGTTGCGAACCTGTATTGTATATATACATGTTCGCAGTTTCGATAAAATTTCAAGATCGTAACAATTTAGCATTAATCCAATGATTTTTGACAGTTCGAAGCGATAAATAGCTTTATCATATCGTATCATATCGCGTTTCGGTGGTCATGCTAGGCGGGCTTCTACGCCATGTGTCTTTGTTTACGAGAGAATTACCACAATTAATTACTGAAAAAAAAAGGCTGCGAGGGGTCACAGCCTGTATTTTTTTCAGTTATTAATTGTGGAGCGTTCTCGTTAGCACACGGCCACCATAATTGGAGCAGGAAGTGGGTAGGGATGTGTTTATCGAGAGGACATACCAGTGATGTTATATGGCCATTCAGTTATGTTGTTTGTTTGAAAGCACAGCCAAATCATTGAGCTTCAAATATAAAGGTTTAAGTTAAAGAAAATTTTCCGAAAGTGGCATAGATTGCTATGGAACTCAACACGTTTCGGAGCCGCTCTTGCTAGGTTTTTTTATTAGCCACTAGGTCGTAGGCCCGTGTGTAGGGTCATCTGGATAGTCCACCGCCTTTCTAATTTCTACCGTGAAATAGTTTGCTGATTGAAGGAAAAGGTAGCCAGTTAAAATACTATGCATAAAAGGCATTTTATCTTAGACCTCAGGATGACAACACACCTGCAATACGAAATTATTTTTTCCTTGTTATTGCAGGTGCCTATAGGCGTCGGTTACCACTTACCTCCAGCTGGGTCGTCAGCTTGTTTGCCATCCAGTTGTATAAAAAAAGTATAATGACTAAACAAAATATCTTTGGTAACCTAATTCCGAGTAATTGAATTATCGAACACGGTTGCTAAGGAGGCGACAATCAATAGCTCTACCTCTTCAGTCACAAACACGCAAAGATTCGTAAACAATTTAGCATTAACTAACAACAGAAAGATGATTGGCGTAATTGAAAATGAAATTTGGAAAAAGACACTGCTAACATGACTTTCAAAAGCGCGTAGTCTCGTCGCAGTCACGTCAAATCACAGCCAGACATACCATAGCCAAAAGGCCTTGTCAGATGTGCGATATACGCGCATGTCAAGATATTAGAAGTATTGTAAATAGTAGGTAGGTTACTCCCGGCGTATTGGCTTAAGGGTATGTCCAGAAGGGAACAGAATTAAACAAACAACTAAATGTGTTCCCTTTTGGACTAAGTCAAAAGCTCTAAATCCGAAACCCTTTCACACCACCACCCATCTATGATATTTAAAAGAAAACTTTTAAATATGATAGATCACTTGAGACTCCTTCTTTTCAAACTTAATGGAAGAAAATATTGAAGGAATGAGAGGCAGCCGAAGCCCAATAAGTTTTTAGGCCAAGTCAAAGATAGGGAGGGGTCATGTCGTATCAGGAAGTGAAAAGATTAGCCTAGAAGGAAGACTAGGAAAACCACAGACAAATGTCTTGCTCTGAAATGGGTAAGTAAGAACAAAACAGCATTCCTTTCGAATACATTCGTAAATAGGTTGAAAATGTTTACGTTTGTGTTCCACAGCTGGCAGTATACAGGTTGGTGACGACACTGCGACAATAAATGAAAACATAGGCTATATTAGTTCATAGAAATGTTTAGCAACTTTCAAATATAATAAGTACATCTGCCCGCCTAGCATGACCACCGAAACGCGATATGATAAAGCTATTTATCGCTTCGAACTGTCAAAAGTCATTGGATATAACCGCTATTTTGAAATTTTATCGAAACTGCGAACAGTATATATACAATACAAGTTCGCAGTTTCGATAAAATTTCAAAATAGCGGTTATATTCAATGATTTTTGACAATTTGAAGCGATAAATAGCTTTATCATATCGCGTTTCGGTGTTCATGCTAGGCGGGCTGATTGATTTAATAATTTCATGACATTGCTATAAAACAATATAACATTGGCTGCATTACTTCTCAGAAATGTTAAAAATTATCAAATGAATTGATAATTTGTAACATTTCTGATTATTTGAAAGTTGCAAAGCAGCCATGATTTAATTTATTGTCTTATTGTCGGCACCACCCTAGATCTAGCCGTTTCATAATCGTGCTATTTAAAGTCTTTTATGTATATTTCCACGTGTTTTCTCTTTTGGACTAATACGTCCGTGACCTAATTAATATAAAGGACTTGTTTTTGCTATCGAGAAAACATAGGGACCATTATATTTAACCGGGTTAGCTCGACTTGAATATTCGTCTTTTGTTGCCCAAGGTAAATCAAAGAATAGGAATGAAACAGGTTCGCTATATTAAGTAACTATGATCGTATACTCAAGGCGAGTCACTACGAGAAAACTCGTCCTCATAATTTATCTGGGCGAGTAAACTCGGTTAAGACTACCCACTACTAGAATACAATAGTGTAGTACTCACTTTGAACGTGTAGTCGCCTGGTATGACGTCGGTGACATCTACCCATTGGCAGTCAATGTTGTATTGGTATACATCCGAACAGTTCACTGATACTCCTAAAAATAAATTAGTATTTTTGTATATTTTGTTAAGGCTAATTACGTGTGGGGCAGGCCACATTGCAAGGAGGACTGACGGCCGTTGGGGCGGAGAGGTCCTCGAGGGGTAGCCGCGTACCGGGAGACGCAGCGTTGGTGACCTCCCACAAGGTGGACCGGCGATCTGGTGAGGGTCGCGGAAGGCCGATGGATGCGGACAGCGCAGGACCGATCGGTTTGGAGATCCGTGGGGGAGGCCTATGCCCAGCAGTGGGCGTCTCTCGTCTGAAATGATGATGATAATGAATTACGCGCTGGGCATTAGAAATAGTAAATTTCCAAAACTACCAAAGAATGGATTTTTTTTCCAAATCCATAAAAATCAAACTATCCACGTCATCCATCACGTTTTACCCTATTGTGTTTTGAATCCGGGACCTTTGGTGCTTATACAAGGACTGTCTATTCAATCGAGTAGTATCCGATTAGAATACTTGTTATTATTCATTAACTACCTAAACACGTCCTACTTCTGGATCTCTCTAAATGGGAGATACACCGAATGTTTGGCTAATGGCTAGGTATGTGTTTTGGACACTACGCTGGCTCAAAGTGAGCAAGTAGATGAAGAAACTTACAGTAAGACCCAGAATCAACAGATTACCGTGTCTCATGTGCTTCAGGAGGCATATTAAGCTGTTCGTTATTCTGCCCGTTATCTGATCCAACCAATTCGAAAATGGCTTTATTCTTGTTAATCTAAACCAAACTCCGCCAAACTACTACGAACCTGATTAATTTAATTAGTGTATATAGTTGTATCCTTGCTGATGTCATGCAAGGGTGTCATGCAAGGATTAGTTGAGTTATTCAAAACCCAGTTTTTTCTAACCTTGGTCACCGTAATTTTTACAAGAATACTTTCTTTCGACTCCTGGCAGACAAGTATTATCCTCTAAGCAGAAAGATGCTTTATGTCCTTCTGCCACTCTATGACCAGCTGAATTCATTACGTCGAAGGTGGCAAAAACTTCCATGCTGTGGTAATGCCTGATGTAACAAAAAAAGAATCAATAAATACATTTGAATATTCTCGAATCCAGCAAAATAAAAATAACCCTAGGTGTAGGTAATTGACTTTCAATTTATACTACAATATTGATTATTGAGAGAAAAGAATATTAAATGCCTAAAATGAGGCAACATTATGATCAAATAAATCTCAAGAACAGATGACGTACATGTAACTCGTAAATAGCAGAGCGAGAGTGGAGTTTAATGTTATCGAACTCTTTCTAAGTAGACTTTTTTGTGTGTGTTAAACGAAATAATCAATCGAGCTTCTTTTCACTATTGAGAAAAGAATTACCTACTAAGACTAGCTTCAGACATAAGCTCAATATAGAAAAAGTAACTTAATAGTGAACTATATGACGATGCACTTAGCTTTTACTTTACACGACATCTAACAGCTAAAAATTTTATGCATGTTTCCAAGCGTAACTTAAACTTCCACCTTCTTTTCCAGTATGTAAATAAATATATTTTGTCTCCTCAGATTTGTTTAGGTTACCAGATTTATTTTTTGTGCTAGTTGCAGCACATTACATAAAAAGACAGCATAAATCGTAAGTAAGTATATGAATATACACAAATAAAACTAATTTAGTCTACGGAATCTTAAAAATAGTTCAAAATACTCACATGTGGCATAAATGCCACTGCCATAAATGTTTAGGAAGGTACGGTCGGAACTCATCATTGCCAATGTTAAGGGATGAAGCAGTAAATCTTAGTAAGCGGCGGGTTTCAAACTGCCAGTCTTGATTCCGTTCTTTGATCTATTAATAAAAAAATATACGTTCATCTTCGTAGTAATCACATGTTATGTTTTAATCAGGGCCCCGATCGCGCTAATTTACAATGTATTTACCAAAGCAAAACCAAAGAGTACCGTTGCGCACAATTTGTGTTGCGCAAATGTTTCGCGATAAATACGTTACCATAGATGGTTGCCATAGTAACGTCTTTGTATCTAGTTGCTGTCAAAGTCGATCGATACATTTACTCAATTTAGAAAGTTTTTATTTTTTAACACCCGGAGTTGCTTTTATTCAAATACGCAACTACTCCTGTGCAAAAACTTTGCGTATTCGATTTGCGTCTACCGAAAAATGCTATAACGTTCATTTGGCAAAAAAGGAAAACTGACATACGGTCAGCGTTCTCCTTTTTCTATTACGAGGCACGGAGCCCCAGTTCTGGAAAATGGTCCGAGTGAATCACGTAACTTTTCGGATCACTGCCAATTAAACACTATAACTTGCAAAAGGTTCTCCAATAAAGTTGTTAGGTCAACTACGTTTTATTTTTGTTTCTAGACTGGCTGTGCTACTTGTCTATTAAAGCGCGGACGAGTGGTGCAAAATTTATTAGAACAAATAAATAAAAAATATATATTAGTGTGCGTTTTATTCCATTCATTATATTACTTTAAAATTACAAATAACAAATAATTTAAAAAAATAAGTTTGCAAGGATAAACTTATCTCTTTATGAGATGTCTTCCAGCTAATCTATAAATGTGTGAGAAATCACTTTGTGTACAAAACAGGCAGCACCGAGTGCATCAAAAATATTAATAAAACAATGTAAATTTAATACTTATACATATTTAAAAAGAATTATTACAAAATGTATATCTTATATATAAAATTCTCGACTCACAGTTTTAGTTACCATACTCTTCCGAAACGGCTTTCATGATGATTGCATCATGAAATTTCATATGTTTATTCAGTAGGTCTGAGAATCGGCTACTATCTATTTTTTGGTCATTTTTTTATGGCAAAATAACGTTTGCGGGGTCAGCTAGTATTCTATGAATGCTATAGTAAATACATATTTAAATACATGATGTAATAGGTTGGGGAAAATGTTTCTTCGCATTTTTTAAGAAAATTCAAAACATTTTTTAATATAAATAATTTAACTAAAGTATGTAGGTACCATTTTGTTCGATAACTTTTTGCCATCCTGTAGGTAGGGACATGATCCCATTGCTATAGAAATTTTGGGGCTTCTGATCAAAATACCGCGACAAGTGGATTTGGCAGTCCTCTCGTGATGTTAACCTGACACTACCTAGAGAATTCTGAAGAGAGCGAAACAGGTGGAAATCTGAAGGTGCAAGGTCAGGACTATACGGCGGATGCATTAACACCTCCCAGCCAAACTCTCTTAATTTTTTCTGAGTGGCTAAAGATGTGTGAGGTCTAGCGTTATCATGATGAAAAACCACACCCCTTCTGTTGATTAATTCCGGCCTCTTTCTCTCAACTTCTTACTTTAATCTCATCAGTTGTTCGCAGTAGAGTTCAGAATCGATGGTCCTGCCTGGTGGTAACAGCTCATAATGAATAATGCCCTTCCAATCCCACCACACACACAGCATCACCTTGTTGCGAGTTAACCCGGGTTTCGCCACAGTCTGTGAAGGCTGACCGGGCTTTGACCACGACTTTTTTCGCTCGTTCTTGTCGTACGTGATCCACTTTTCATCACCAGTTATCAGCTTCTTCAAAAAAGGATCGGTTTCATTACGTCGTAATAAGGAATCACAAATGAGTACATGGTTCATTCGGTTTCTTTCAGTGAGCTCGTGGGGTACCCAAATATCGAGCTTTTTTGTGTACCCATTTTTTTTTAAAATGCGCCAAAACTGTTTTGTGGTCAATTCCCAGTTCTTCAGCTACGTCGTAACTACTGACATGCCGATCTTGCTCCAGTTTTTCAAAAATGGCATCAATTTTATCCGTAATAGGCAACCAGAGCGACGTGCATCTTTGACATGAAAATTTCCGGATTGAAAACGCTTAAACCAAATTTGTGCTACTCTCACAAACACTGCACTAGGTCCATAAACATCGCAATTTTTTTTCGCGGCTTGCGTTGCATTTTTACCTTTTTTGTAGTAAAATTTTAAAATGTATCGAATTTCTTCATTAGATTCACTCATCTTGACAGTACGAAAAACAAATGAAAAACACACATTTTCCTAATTTGAATTTGGAATTATCTTTTTTAAAATCTAAACTTTTAATGATACCAAAATCAGCCAGATACAAATAGTACAGCCAAAGAGATTTTATTACAAGTTTATACATACTATAATGCGAAAAGACTTTTTCCCCAACCCAATATGACAGTAAGATGTATGTTAAAATTTGTAATGATTAAGCAGTGACTTGTGCTAAGTAGTGACTCTTCAACCCGCTTCGACCTGTTTTTTTTTTCATTTGTACAGTTATCAGGAAAAGTATATTATCAATTATGACAGGTTTTACTTCGTTTACTACGATAGCAACAAGGGCTATGAGCTGTCGAAAGTGATCACTCACTTTTTTAGAAAACTGTAGGTACCCGTTCCTGTCAATTAATTACTCGTATTGCTCTATTTATCTAATAATGAGGCTCTGAATTAATACGAGTTCGCCAAAATTTTGTTGCTGTAATAGATTTTGTGTAAGAAGATACCTCGGCTTTGGCCGCTGGATTTGTAAGTAAATTTACAATTTTCTTAGCCAAAAAGCTTTGTGGTTGTCAAAGTATATCCTAGATAATAGGACCATTAACAACCTTATGTCATAATCCAAATTTGAGGAAATATTACTGACACAGCACACACACACACACAATTACAAACGAACACTCATAACTGTGACTGGAATATATATTTTATATTTTTTGACGACCGGCTGGCCGAGCGGTCTGTTCCCTTTCTATACAGGCCACTCGGTCAAGAGGTCTCGAGTTCGAATCCCGGTAGGAGCAAATGTTTGTATGATGAGAAGAGTATTTGTTTACGAGTCATGGATGTTTATAAGTTTATTTAGTATATTTCTAATATTTATTTACATATTATTATCATTATTTCTCCGCTATCTGGTATCCATAACACAAGCTCTTAATGATGCTTACTTTGGGCTAGCTAGATAATAGGTGTGAGTTTTTTTTTTGTGTGCATGAATGATGATGATGGGAACAGCATTTGTTTACGAGTCATGGATGTTTATAAGTTTATTTAGTATATTTCTAATATTTATTTACATATTATTATCATTATTTCTCCGCTATCTGGTATCCATAACACAAGCTCTTAATGATGCTTACTTTGGGCTAGCTAGATAATAGGTGTGAGTTTTTTTTTTGAGTGTATGAATATAAAAATACCTCATAAGCAGTTTTACTAAGGCAATTCTCTTCCATTGCACACTGTAGTTGATACATCGGTACGTCATGAAGGTGAGATGTTCTTTCAATGGCATTCATATCTAGTAGAAGATCAGCTAGGGTTGAAGTGCATGCAACAGCTGCAACATAACCTAGAATAAAGAATGAATTATTATAACCTTCATCATCATCAGCCTATATACGCCCCACTGCTGGGCACAGGCCTTCTTACATGGGAGAAACACACGAGGAGCTTGGGCCATAACACCACCACGCCTGGCCCAATGCGGGTTGGTGGGTTAAAGCGGTTGCAGTAATAACCGAGACCAACGCCTTAAGGGGCTACCTCGTCGACACTAGCGACACCAATTGATTGTTATTAATTATGGTGAATTTAGAACATAATAAACAAGAACGCTTTAGAGAATTGCTAAAGAACGGTATTTGTCATTTTTAAAGATGTATCTTGTATAAATTGTCTATCTATAAGTAAACAAATTTTTTATTATTGTTAAAAGTGGCCACTTTAGGCAATAATGAAAGAATAGGTACATGTAGAGGAATATCTTATACCGAGCACATCTCATAAAAATTACAAATACCATTCTTTAGTCATTCACTAACGCATTTTTGTTTATTATGTTCTATATTCACCTCAATCAATATAAATCAAGTGGTGTCGCTAGTGTCGACGAGGTATCGCCTTAACGTGCCTTACAAAGCACTGTGAAGCTCGAGATTATAAATTTTATTGACCCATCCCGGGACTGACCATGGCGAAATTTGCTTTGTTTTTGTTATCGAAACCAGAGCCCTCAAACCACTACGCCACCGAGCTCCTCATTATAATCTTATATTTATTTATTTATTAATTCACATATTTTCATATCGCTTCACCAGCGTAGAGACACTCACCTTTGTAGTGCTTGCTAAATTAGATAAGAATCTAATGAATTACTTAAATGTCACTGATTTAGTACACGTATCTATAGCTTCGGTATATAGTATGATTTATTGATTCATTTATTTATTGGCATACAAAACAGACTTAAAACAGTTGAAATAATAGTCAGGTACAAAATTATTTAAACAAAAACAGGCCATAACTCCGAAAGAATGTGCACACTGCATGTTCACCATCTAACGAGCGATTTACGAGTAATTGAAAAATATTGTTACTTAATTTATTAAAAAACTAATAGTATTTGGTATGATTCAATTAAGAGTGATCTGTATTACTTTAATTTCATGTACTTAATTCAAAATCTAAGTTTGATCTAAAATGATGATTTTACGTCAAAAATTTCATCCAAATCTTGTTTTTTTTTTCAGATTTGTACCTAAATGGGAGTCTTATAGCAGCCCAGATTGAAACTTTAGCTGCAGGTAGATATCATTTTTTTCAATATTCGCCCCAAACATGCTTAACTAGCTAAAATTATTTTTAATCGATGTTCAAAGTTAAAATTGGTTTATGTATACTCAAAACATAAAACTACAGCAAAGGAAAATTGTAACAAAGACGTCCAATACGTACTAGTTTGAAAGCTGTGGGAACGCGTTCTAACTAAAAACAGATTCCAACTGTTAACATATACTTTTTAGGCTTGTGACAGAGATTAAAACATTTTACGTGTCATAAATGCAAACCACATTGTACCTTTCTCTCCGGGGCACATAACATCTCCATATTCCTGGTGATCACAAAGGAATAGGTTACTCTCATTTCCTTGACACTGCACACCACTTAGGACAATTTTGGAGTTACCGAAGTAGTTGGTTTGGAGTGCCTGTTGAGCATAACCTAGAGATAAATGTCTGCAAACCGCTGCTGCTTCATATAAAGTCCAGCCATCAGGACAGATACTTCCCCAGGTGCCGTTGTGGTATATCTGTTGATAAAATATTATATTGAAGATATTATACAAAGTTAACAATGAAAGTGAATTAATTTTAAAGAGGACTATTGTTGTATCATCAAATTTAATATAAGTTTTCTTTTTTCTAATCTTTTTAATATCATTGTCATTGAGTATCAATTTATCAAATTATTATTGTCATGACGTGAATTTCACCTCTACTCTCCCTTCGGTATCGCTTCTACCTCCAACAAGCCTTAGACTTGCACTTTTTACATCCAAGGCATCGTGTATCGGTTTATTTCTATGTTCATTCTTTAACGCTCCTAAAACTTCACTGTCTTTTCTATCACTACAAATAGCACCAGCTGCTTCACTAGGTTCACAGTCAGATGATCCCCAACCACTGAATATGCAGTGTGAGAGAGATTTCTCATCCCCTTGGCAAACAATATCGTCCATCCAGAATTTTCCTGAAGCAAAATTTGGAATAAGCATCGGAATTTCTGATTTTGAAAGTAACTCCGCGAAAAATCAAGTCACATGGTTGCATTACAAAATCCGCTTAAATGACTACTAAATAAAGTCATGAAAGGAACAATACTAGCACTTTTAAATGAATTTGATTTTTTTGAAGCTGAATATGGGATATGCAACGCAATTTCTGGATCAAACTTTTTACAAAATTTCAATGTGATACAATATTAGTGTTTATAACATGGGATCAAATAAGCCTCGGTTCGGTTCCCGCCACATAACATGATTTTTTATAGCTTGGATATTTTTCGCCAATAAACCTCATTCATAAACAACCTTTTCATCGTTTTCGTTTTGCATATGAGTGAGCAAAACTAAACACGTGTGAGCCAATTATTGATTTTCAGGTATTTAACCTAATGTGAATTCCCAATAAAAATGTTCTATACCGAAGGGCTTATACATTTATTTTATTTTTCCATTCCAAAATGATTTATGCTGATATAGACAATATTGTATCTTGTATTCCATCGTATACATTACACCTATAATGAGGTACAGCTGTTACGAACTATGATATCAGCATGTCACTGGCATAACTCAGCATCACATTTATATTCATGGAATCTAGATTATGTATTAATATATCCATAATTCATGCTCAAAATAGCATAATTTGTAGCAAAATTAGAAAATAGTAAATACATTTGGGTAAAATAATAACTAAGTAGGTCACCACCTATGAATCTTTATATATTCAGTACCGGAGAATATTGTAATGAAGTACAATATCAAATGATAAGTATTTGTTTCTAATGTACTTTTTTATTATTTTAACATTATTATAAATAAAACTAGAAAAATTTTCACGTCCTGAGGCAGGAATCGATTATATTCTATTTTAATTACTAAGTAATTTTTCAAACATTTATAATAATGTTGAAATCAAAAATTAAGAATATTATTATAAATGTTTGAAAAATTACTAAGTAATTAAAATTTAATAAAAATTTATTTATTTATTGCTAATACATTATCCCAATATCATAGTATACAGTTGATAGTTTAATATGATTAAGTTTTGTTTTGTTCCAATTTCTAGAGTTTCAATGATAAGTATTTAAGGATAATTATTGAAACAATTAAATTTACGGAACAACCGGTTAAAATCACAGTCTACAGTCATCATAAGTACCTGCCAATGAGCATATTTTCTTCACGGGATATGGATGTTTGTATGTTTAATAAATATATATCTAAATTTTTTACACATAATATTATTACCTATATTTCTCCGTTATACCGGGTTTTACAGAATTATGAAATAGAATTGGAAATCTGGGGTTGTGGAGGTCAATATCATAGTATGATCGCGGTTTGTATGTGTGTGTGTGGTATAACTGTAGTGTGTCCCGATAAGCGATATTATGCATCTTTTACCTATAGTCACGAGCGTGTGTGTATGCGATCCAATAAAAACACTGGTTTTTATTGGATTTAATCGGAAAATAAAAGCGGTCTGAAATGTATATATATACTCTTTATTGCACTTTAAAATTACAAATAACAATTACTTAAACAGTAAGTTAGCAAGGGTGGCCTTATCTCTATAGGAGATCTCTTCCAGCCAACCCATAAATGTGTGAGACATCACTTTGTGGAAGCAGGCAGCACCGAGTGCATCAAAAATATTAATTAAACAATATAGATTTTATTTGAATACTAATACATATTAAAAATAATAAACATATTACATATACATATCCTAGATATAAATATTATAAAATATATATATTTGAACTATAGTAAATAGAAACATACCTAGATGACATTTGACAGTAAGATGTATGATAAAAGTTATAATGATTAAGCAGTGACTTGTGCTAAGTAGTGATTCTTTAACCTAATTATAAATGTTGTGATGGAAATGTTGTGTATGTATCAAACTTTCATAGGTAACTGTGGACTAGGAACCACCCCCAAAATTTATTCCGGACTCTTGTAACACATTTCATAGTATTTTTAACACAAGCTTTTAATGATGCTTTAAATGGGTGACTGCTCTCTATTTTTCTAAAATATACAGAGTAGTCCAAATACGCGCATCCAAATCTATTGACGGCCGGCTGGCCGAGTGGTCTGTACCCCTTGCTATACAGGCTACTCAGTCAAGAGGTCCCGGGTTCAAATCCTTGTAGGATATTGTGGGATATTATTATATACAAATATCAAATCCTTGTATATTTGTATGATGAGTACGAGCATTTGTTTACGAGTCATGGATGTTTATACGTTTACTTAGTATGCTTCTAATATTTATATACATATTATTATTATTATTTCTCAGTCATCTAGTATCCATAACACAAGCTCCTAATGATGCTTACTTTGGGCTAGCTAGATGATAGGTCTGAGTATCTGAATATTATTATTATTATTTCACCTAACTACAGTAATTAAACAATTTCAGCATAAGATGACCTATTGAGAACCACGTTTTATTATTTGCTCAGCTTTTTCGCCGCTGAATTAGACAGAATCTATGAAAAACAGCATATGATTAGAGTTTCTTTTTATAAATATTAAATAGGCACCATCAGGGTAAGCTCGCTACATAGACGACCTTATCCTTAATTCTTTTTGAGCAAGAGTGGGGTCAAGAGCAAGCCCGTTTTAATTAAACAAAGAGAAGAAAAGTAAAAAGGAAACTAATAATACATACGTGTAGCTTCACCGTATTGTGCTCCATGCGTGGCTAGTCCCGTTTTGTTCAGAGTACTACACGCTACTTGGGCGGCGGCATCATCCCAAGAATCATCACAGACGGCACCCCAACGGCCAGCGTGGTATACGTATATGTTTCCTAGAACAATGCATTTACTTTTTACTATTTTTAATTTACCCATTAGGATTCGGAATCACCCTCTCCCAGTGCCAATTTTAACCCGGGAAATTTCGAATGCGGCCTTTCTGTTTATCGAAAGACCCATGTTCAATGCCTATGTACTTATTCAATGTTTTGGTATCGCTCTGACAATCTTCGTCCTTTTCTATCTTCATATAGACGTCGTTCGGAGTCTCTCTATTCTCTATTACACACATAACAATTTTATAGACTTTAAAGTTAAAATTACTCAATTACTGTAACCCAGACAAAGTTTGCGTTAAAAAAACTAACAGTCAATTACAATCACGGAACCCAATACACAAGCCTAAGTCTAGTTTGAATTCCAAAAGTAACAATTTTTTAAAATATGATTGAGGTTTTGAAAGCATTTAGTAAGGGTTTTGTAGCATGTGTTATGGAAATAAAATTATTATTATTATTAAATAAAACATAGCTCTTAAGAAAGATGAGACAACAAAGTTAACATAGGCAATATAGACAACAACAAAGACAACTAATGCTAGTTTTCACTAACATTTGCTTAGCGTAAAGAGTCTCTTAGCAATTTTTATCTCAATCTAGCGGCTATAGGAGATAGAAAGAGTGTTGGAACCTCATAGTAGGTTGTTTATGATTTTATTATTTTTTTACAACGGATATGTCATGTCTTGATTAATTGTTTTTTTTGTTAATTGTATTTTCTGTGTGATGTAAATAAAAGGCTAATTTTATAATTTCGGAGCTCGTGTTTCAATTCTCCGATAGTCTCGCAGCTAAGAGTATATTAAAGATCTGCGAGACGATAAAACACAACATCTGGCGACCGTGCAGTATATGAATTATAGTTATGGAGCGTTACACCGCGGAACGTCGGGTCAGGAGAAGACTCTTCACGAATTGTGCTCAGCAGTTAGAGCAAGCATTGGAGTCGGCCCAGCAATCCGAGGTATCAGCTTATTTAAGTAAATTAGCCAAACATCACGACGATCTTCAGCGGATACAAAATTCATTAATGGCTATCATGTTAGAGGCTGAAGATCGCGATGATAATTTTATTGAGGGAGATATGGATGCAGCAGATACCTATGAGAATAGATGGTATATTTTGCAACAGAGAGCTACTGATTTTTTAAATGTAAAACAATCGTCAGTAGAGTCGCATGATACTGTAAAAAGTATAGCAAATTCTCAGAGGTCTATCAATAATCGTCGTATTAGATTACCGAAATTCGAGTTGCCGACCTTTGACGGTCAAGTTAAAAACTGGATAGGATTTTGGTCTCAATTCAAAAAAATTGACGAAGACGAGAGCGAGTTGAGCAGTGACGATAAGATGCACTATTTAGTACAAGCTATGGAAAGAGGTTCGTGTGCTAGAGAATTCATTGAGAGTTTTCCATCGTCAGGAGAAAATTATGAGAAAGCGGTGAAACAATTAAAAAATCGATTTGGCAATGACAATTTAATTATTGACTTTTATGTCAGAGAACTTTTGCAGTTAGTCATTTCGAAAAACGCCTCAAAAATATCGACTAGACAATTGTACGATAGGCTCATGACCCAAATTTTAGCTCTAGAATCGTTGGGGCTCACCAAAGACAAATACGCTACACTGCTATATCCACTAGTTGAATCGGCGTTGCCGAACGATATTTTGAAAGCGTGGAATAGATCGAGTAGACATTCACAAGACGAGAAAGCACTGTCAAGGTTACTGGATTTCGTTAGACTAGAAGTTGAGTCGGAAGAGAGGATTAATATGGCCCATTTTAGTTTAGATGAATCCTCGAGCAAGTACGCAACAGCAGCATGTTTGACTACAGCGTCTAATAAAAAGAATTTCGACAAGGATTGCTTCGTCAAACAAGAAACTAAATGTATTTGGTGCGAGAAAAGTTTCCATGTGAGTTCAGAGTGTAAGATTGCTATGAAGATGGACTTGGAAGAAAGGAAAGAGTTTTTAAAGAAAAATAGGTCTTGTTTTATATGCCTAAAGAAAGGCCATTCTGCCAAGCAATGTCGCAGTAATCCAAGATGTATAGTTTGCGGAAAGAGACATCATACAATAATGTGTAGAGATGTGCCCACCACGACAGCGACATCTGCTAGTGAAGGTTCTTCGAGGCAAGCTGTTTTGAGTTTGAGTCAACCGGAGGTTAACAAGACAGTATTGCTACAAACGCTGAAGGTAAACATTTCTAGTGGTAGTAAAAAATTGCAAATTAGAGCACTTTTAGACTCTGGAGCCCAAAGGAGTTTTATTAAGAAGAACATTGTCGATAAGCTGGCACTAAACTCAATTGGCGAACTTGCATTGAGTCATAATGTATTTGGCGGAAGTGTGATAAAGAAACGTGTATGTAAATTATTTAATATTCATATTTCTAGCTTAGACTGTGCATATTCTTGTGATATTAGAGTTATAGAACAACCTGTCATATGTGGCTATATACCAACTTTGAGACAGGATAATTTGATAGATAAATTGAGAAAACAAGGTATTGTACTGACTGATTGTATTAATGATAATTCAGATGTTGGTTTATTAATTGGATGTGATGTTTTAGGTTCACTGTTGACTGGGCGATCAGAACGTGTCGACGAGAATCTAATGGCAATGGAGACCAAACTCGGTTGGACTATTCAAGGCCCGGCGGTCGGTGTGTATTGCTCTATAGGTAGTTCAACCACTTTACATGCTTCTTTAACCTATGATGTAGAAGATTTTTGGGCGTTAGAGATGTTGGGTATTAGGGATGAAGCCGAAGTCAAAAGTTTGAAAGCAGTTGATCTTGAGGTAGCAAAATTTTTTAAAGACACTGTTAAATTAGATAATGAGGGTCGGTACGAAGTTAAACTCCCTTGGAAACATTTACATTATAATTTAGAGACGAACTATGATTTGGCATATAGGCGATTACAGTCGACGTCAAAAAGACTAATGCATTTAGGCATTTTAGATGATTACGATAAAGTTTTTAAAGAATGGTTAGATTGCAAAATAATTGAGATTGTTGAAAAGGATGACAGTAGTGTAGGCCATTATATTGCCCATCATGCAGTGGTAAAAGAATCGAGTGCCACAACGAAAATTAGGCCTGTATTTGACGCATCTGCGTCAGGGAGAAATGGTCTCTCACTGAATTCTTGTTTGGAGAAAGGAAGAAACTTGATTGAATTGATTCCTCGTTTACTTATACAGTTTAGGAAACATGCAATAGGCGTGACGGCGGATATTAAAAAGGCCTTTCTGCAAATTTCTCTTAATGAATGTGACCGTGACTACTTAAAGTTTCTATGGTGGCGTGACATTAATGAGTCACCAAGAGTTTTAAAAACTTATCGCCATAAACGTGTCGTATTTGGTGTCACGACGAGCCCATATCTGTTATCAGCCACAATCTTACATCACTTAGAGAAATATAAATGTCAAACATCAGTTGTGCTAAGGAAGTCGTTCTATGTAGACAACTGTATTGTCAGTGTCCGTACACCCGAAGAAATGCACAAATTTATAGATGAAGCTAAAAGAATTATGTTAGACGGAAAGTTTGAGCTAAGATGTTGGGTTACAGGGCCAGAAATGATAGACAGCGAGATTAATTCTATGTCAGTATTAGGTATTAACTGGGACCCAAGACAAGATATTCTTTGTTGTAAGCCGAATAATTTTAATTATGAGAAAATCACAAAAAGAATTCTTTTATCGATAGCTCAAAGTACGTTTGATCCGCTAGGTTTTCTCTGTCCGACTACAATCATACCGAAATTGATTATTCAAAAATGCTGGATTAAGAGTGTAGAATGGGATCAAGCGTTACCAGACGAATTAGATAAACCCGCAAAGGAGTGGTTAGGTCAATCTCATCGTTTGAGCGAATGTCACATACCCCGGAGGCTAAGTAACTTAGATATAACGTTGAGTGATAACAGTCTTCACGTATTTTGCGATGCGAGCCAATCAGCGTATGCTTGTTGCATTTTCTTGCGCTCGGAGATTGAAGGCAAAGTGTCACTTCAGCTGGTAATGGCTAAGACTAGGTTAGCGCCTACAAAATCTGTTACTATTCCGAGGATAGAGTTACTTGCTGCGTTGATGGGAGCGAGACTAGCTTGCGAAGTGAAAAATAGCTTAGAGTTAAATGTGAAGAAATATTATTACTGGACTGATTCAAGTATAGTTTTAGCTTGGATCAGAAGTCGTTAATTAGGGAATTTATAGTGAAAACGGCCATTAGTAAGGCAGCAATGGATTTGCAATAAAATGCAAAGGATGAAAATTGCAATTAATGATTATTGATAAAGTTTATAATATTGCTATTACAACTAGGGTAACGTTATTAAGGCATTGGCCTAAAATTGAGGCATAGGTAACCAGAAGTCACATTAGACCATGTTTTGCAAGAAAGCATAATTGTGGTTATATGATATCTTCAAGAATTTTAGGAAACCTTTCTTTTAACGAGTTATAAGCTTCATGTAATATGTGTTCACAGCTTACCTTCATATTCAGTAGGGCCGCCTACTAGTCTTATTTTTCCTTCTAAATACTTTTGTTTATTTAATAATCTTTGAATAAAGGCAGCTCTAGAAGCTCTTTCTGTTTCATTTACTTCTTTACACAGAACTGTCCTTATTAATAAAAATATAAATGCAATTAAGAAGGGCGTCCATCGTAGGTACTCCATGCTGTTTTGGAATATTTTTATTATAATAATATTATGCACATTTTTTAAAATCACTTAAATATTTCAACAAAGAAATTAATATGTTTATTGACATCTAGACCTAATTAACTCCCCTGTGATACACTAAAATGAAATTTACGTGGAACTCCAAGCAACATTGATTTTTAATGCACTGATATTAAGATTGAGAATCAGACAAAACATTAAAGACACCGTAAAGCCCTAATGAGCATATTATTAGGTATAATAGCACTGTAATTGTTTCGTTTGTAGTTTATTAATATAGTCAGAAGCTTTTAATGAAACGGTTTTACACTTTGATGTTCGTGGGCGTACTGGCGTGTGAATGTGGTTGATAATTGTCAGAGCACAAGTCAATTAGTTTTTAGTCTTGTTCAATGTCAAGATGAATATGATCCGCAACAATGTTGTTCTATTTATAATTATGAATAAGGTTGCTTAAGGAATATTAATGGAGGAGTCATAATCAATTAATTATAAAATTTATAAGGTAACGCTACTTATTCAGTTAATTAAATCATTACTTTCACGGCTAGCCCCTAACAAGTAATTTTAATTATGAGCTAAACGTAAACGACTTGCTTTGAAATAGTTGTTCTGTTACAAACTTGTCCTTTATATTTATTAATAAAAGCTTATGCAAGTGTTGTTAAAATAAAGCAAAAACTTTTTAAAATAACAATTAAATTACGATAGATTAATTATAACGTAAAACAATCGCAAGATAAAATTAGAAATGTAACTCTATGCTGTCGAAAGTTTTAAATATTAATTGTCAACAATTAAATTTGTCAAACCATCAATTATTAATAGGTTGGAATTGTCTTCGTGTTATCAAAGCAATTATAGCAGATTAAAGTTCAGAGGAACTTTGACAAGATTCAAAATGTTCCTCTTAATTGGAGCAATGTGAATACGGAACATTTTGTTAGACAATACAGTTCTATTTGACCTAAATATCAGAACGAATCTCGGCAGATTGAATTGTTTGCACGGTTGTGCATACAATTGTGTGCTTTGCGCGTTGGCGATTGTTAATATATTGGCGTGTACACTTTCATAGAGACGTGACGGAGACAGCTAACTGAATTGACAGTTGTGAAATAAGCTACAAAATTGGGGCCCTGACGTCATTCCTCGTCCCGTATAAGTGGCATACGTGTTTGACGGCAGGGATTTGATGGTGGAATAGATTTTGTGAGTTTATGATTGCCATCGCTTTGTTATTGACGACCGGCTGGCCGAGTGGTCTGTACCCCAGGCTACTCGGTCAAGAGGTCCCGGGTTCGAATCCCGGTAGGAACAAATGTTTGTATGATGAGTACGAGCATTTGTTTACGAGTCATGGATGTTTATATATTTATTTAGTATATTTCTAATATTTATATACATATTATTATCATTATTTCTCCGTTATCTAGTATCCATAACACAAGTTCTTAATGATGCTTAATTTGGGCTAGATAATAGGTGTGAGTGTTTAAATATTATTATTATTATTATTATTATTATTTGATTATTGTTTTATTTCAAGTTTAAAATATATTTGACTCCTAGTATCTCAGATATCAAAGTAGGAAAGTAGTAAATAAATTAAAAATGAAACTATGATATATAAGTAATCTTATTTCTATAGGACGAAGCAAAATTCACAAAAGTTACTGGTTATCTGCACGAAATAAGCTCGATTTTGTTATACACAATTCGTACACGGAAGTCGATTCGAGTATTTTTTAATAGCGAGTCGTCTTTATAATGGCCGTTTCAATGTCCATTGTTTATGTGTAACTAGTATTCTCTTATATTCTTAATTTTTGATTTTAACATTATTATAAATGTTTGAAAAATTACTTAGTAATTAAAATAGAATAAAACTAGAAAAATTTCACGTCCTGAGGCAGGAATCGAACCTGCGACCTTTCGCTATCCGGGCGACTGCTCTGACCTCTGAGCCACCCAGGACTTGGGATATCCCTGTGAAATTCTTCTAGTCTATCTTGTATTTGCGTTTATGAGCTAACGTCCACCCTACAATGTCGAAATATTCTATTTCAACATCCGAAACGAGTATTTTTACAAATACCGACGATTCGGTTAAGTTGGGGCAGTGCTTTCAAATATACTCGTTCAAATACTCGTTTCGGATGTTGAATTAGAATATTTCGACATTGTAGGGTGGACGTTAGCTCATAAACGCAAATACAAGATAGACTAGAAGAATTTCACAGGGATATCCCAAGTCCTGGGTGGCTCAGTGGTCAGAGCAGTCGCCCGGATAGCGAAAGGTCGCAGGTTCGATTCCTGCCTCAGGACGTGAAATTTTTCTAGTTTTATTCTATTTTAATTACTAAGTAATTTTTCAAACATTTATAATAATGTTAAAATCAAAAATTAAGAATATTTGAAAGCACTGCCCCAACTTAACCGAATCGTTGGTATTTGTAAAAATACTCGTTTCGGATGTTGAAATAGAATATTTCGACATTGTAGGGTGGACGTTAGCTCATAAACGCAAATACAAGATAGACTAGAAGAATTTCACAGGGATATCCCAAGTCCTGGGTGGCTCAGTGGTCAGAGCAGTCGCCCGGATAGCGAAAGGTCGCAGGTTCGATTCCTGCCTCAGGACGTGAAATTTTTCTAGTTTTATTCTATTTTAATTACTTAGTATTCTCTTCCTCAGTAACATTAAAAAAAAGTAAATAAAAAATTGGTTAGAATTTATTTCGCTTGAATGTGGTTACTAACAGTTCTTAATACTAAAAATAAAGTTCAAGACACATTCACCTGGCTGGGCATGCAAATTTTAACAACTTTAAAATTAGTGAAACAATAAAATTTATTCATATAATTGTCAAATTATTATTAATCCATATACGATTCAATTTCACATTTTAAACTCAAAATATTCTCTTATATTATAAAACAATTTTGTGTGTACAACAATATTGTCTGTATTTATTGATTTTGAATTGTGTACAATATAGAATGATAAGAAATACAGCTGTAGGTTTTCTAGAACTAGTTTAGATATTATGGTGAAGCTAATTATTACTATTGTTACTTGATTTGAGAGAAGATTCAATCTAATTAACAACATTGTACTATAAAATAAAATATATTTATGAAGTTCTGCATAGGCTTTGAGTGGAATGAGGATAATTTTTACACGAAGAAGTTTATTATATCTTACATAAATATATGAATTGATATATTTAAGTAAGCCCTTATGTCAACGACAATTTTCAACAGCTTAAATAAACAGCAATATTTTCCCTAAATTAAAGGATAAAATTCTTTTTATACGAGACAATTATCTGAAATTAAATCTCCGTATCCGAGCCCGTTCAAACCGCACCCCTTATACCTTTTGAAGAGAACAGCAGGCCTTCAATAAAAATGTCTCGGCCTATAGATTCTGTGAAATTTACAAGGGCAACAAAAGTTTTATTAGGCCTTAGTTTCACGATAGCCAATTTAATAAGATCTCCAGCCTCTCTCCAGGCCATACCGAATCCAGAGCATTCACCGAGGTCGCGTATCTTTGCCGATAGGCCTTAGTTATTGGTCTTGTTACGAATCATGCAAGCGCTGATCCCGTCTATACTTCAAACAGGATTACCGTATTTCGTTTAAATTACTCGTTACTACGAGTAATAGTTCTCACAATATAATCTGTAGGAGCTTAGGAAGGATATTTTGGCAAAGTTTCAATTTACGTCTGACGGGTGTTTTGGTCGACTGAGTATCACTTTATGAGCTGTTAAGGGATTGTGGTTTCTACTTAGAAGCAATGTTATTTCTCGTTTGACTGAGTCTACCGGGGGTTTTGTTTTTCAATCATCAACTGTAATTAACTTTAATTTGACAGAAAATAAATGGATCTAGCCGTTACTTTTGCAACCATTTCCTCATTTTATTTCCACAATTCAATATAGATGTGGCGTATTTTTTGCGGATTTCGTGAGAATTAAGTTATTAATTTCGTCATTAATTTTGAATACATAGTGATAATAAAAGCGATACGAGTAGTGCGAGCATGGATCTCCTGATAAACAAAATTTGTCGATTCAAGTCGACGCAAACCAATTTGTCGATTTCTAATATCAAAACTTGTATGATGGAAACCGTTCAGAAAATACATACCGATGCCCCCAAGCAAAAAGTCGGTAATCGAAAAATGCAAAGTTTACAGGAGAGACGTTTTACTGTTTTTTGTGAATATCTTTGCAATGCATGGGAATATTTTAAAAATTGATATACCAAATCAAACCTAATTTTTGTGAAATGTTATTCTTATACCATTATGAAATTATGTATAATCAAAAGCTAGAAATCAGCGAAAATACATATTACAGGAAATGTTATAAGTTAAATATTACGGTACTAATACTTACGGGGTTTTGCAGTAAATATATGAAACATTACAATTTGCAACATTAAATTATGGACTTTTATAACGTACTTTTCTGTAGGAAAGATGACGCGTAATGGTTTATTACCGTATTATTGCAGTAATTTATGATACATACAAAAATGGTATTGCTAAATTACAGTATATTTAGAAAGAAATTCATTATAACACGTGTAGCGTTAGCACCAATACCAACATTTTATTGACCTATTTATTCAACGTAATATTAAAGGGTTTGTAAGAAAAAAGACAGAATATTATTAGGATTTTAATAAAGTTTATTAATTTCAAAACAAAATATTATTGGTTTTAATCAGTTTGGTAAAATAAACACAAATTCATTATATCAGATCAAGTAACAAACAAAAAATCAAGATTCAAGAAATATGACAAGGTGTTCATTATTATTATTCTTCTTCAGATGTGCTCTTTTCAGTCGATGCTTCAGCACAAGATAATGATATTCATAAAATGGATGGTAATATCTCGGGATCGCTCCACATAAACTTAAAAGGTAATTGCAGGTAATGCAACGCTTTATTTATTGGAATAGGTTATGAAAATGCACGTTTTAATTCCATATTATCTATACTTTCAGATGTATCTTAAGTACTCTTTCGTCCTCTTCGTTTACCTAACGCAGAACGAGGATTGTCTATATCGAGCTCAGAATAATAGTCTTCAAAGTTGTATTTAAAAACAACTTATTTGGTTTTGAATCTCCGCTCTCTCAAAGGGGATGGAGCGCATAGATTGTCTTACATTTTCGCGAGCACTACACATTTAAAATAAAACCAATTTACCGGATTTAACCGGCGTTTAATAAGATGTAGGAAGACGTCTTCCCGTGACCACGATCGCTGTAAAGTAATCGGAACGTCAGGTGTATAATAATAATGTAACATCTAATTAAACGCGAGTTAAATCCGGTAAATTGGTTTTATTTCAAATGTTATAGAGCGCGTCATAAATTGACGACAAATAAATTGACGATAAATTGACGACCGGCTGGCCGAGTGGTCTGTACCCCAGGCTACTCGGTCAAGAGGTCCCGGGTTCGAATCCCGGTAGGAACAAATGTTTGTATGATGAGTAGGAGCATTTGTTTACGAGTCATGGATGTTTATATGTTTATTTAGTATATTTCTAATATTTATATACATATTATTATCATTATTTATCCGTTATCTAGTATCCATAACACAAGCTCTTAATGATGCTTACTTTGGGCTAGATAATAGGTGTGTGTAAAAAAAAAAAAAAAAAAATTCTCCTATATAAATACGCAACTTCTCAGGTACCTAGAAGATCACGACCTAATCAGCGACCGCCAATATGGCTTTCGACACAATCGTTCGACGGGTGATCTACTAGTGTACCTAACACACCGTTGGGATCTTTCCATAGAGGCATTGATGCATGAGGCATTGGCTGTTAGTCTAGATGTAGCGAAGGCGTTCAATCGGGTCTGGCACAGGGGTCTTCTTTCGAATTAACCAACGTACGGGCTACCCGAGGGGCTCTGCAAATGGGTAGCTAGCTTTTTGTCCGGCAGATGCATAAGAGCCAACTTCGATGGAAGTTGCTCGGATAGCATGGACATTAACGCTGGCGTCCCGCAAGACTCGGCGCTGTCTCCAACACTGTTTCTGCTACATGTCAAAGAAATGCTGTCTATTGGGGGGCTGCATTACTATGCGGATGACAGTACTGGAGACTCGGCCTACAGTAGAGGAAAGTCGCGGTCGAATTGTGTCTGAAATCGAGAGTTCTCTCATCAGAGTCTCCGATTGAGGACGACTAAACTTAGTCCAATGTAACCCCGCTATAGAATCCCCATTCGCTGTGTCTCTACAATTCCTTGACACACCCCTTTCCATCTCTAAGAGTAGGGATCCTTGGTGACGATATCTCTAGTGACGTGCAGTTCCGCGGTCATTTAGAAGATAAAGTCAAGCTGGCATCTAAGAAACTTGATGTGCTCAATAAAGCGCGGCGGTTCTTCTGTTCGCAAACTGGGACAAAAAATTTACTGTATAGGTAAGTCTCAAGTCAGACCACCTAAGGAATACTGCGCCACCTATGGGCGGGAGCACCTAGATACCAGCTTGGACCATTTGACGCAGTTCAAAGACGCGCTATGAGAATTGTCGACCATACCGAGCTCACAAGCGGTATTGAACCCTTAAGCTTAAGGAGAGATTTTTCTTCCTTATGTGTATTCTACCGTTTGTGTAACGGAGTGTGTTCTGAGGAATTGTTTGACATGATGCCCACGGCCTCTTTCTACCATCGCACCGCTCGCCATCGGCAGGGAATTCATCCTCACAAGTTGGATCTAAAATGGTCTCGTACTGTGCGGTTTCAGAGAAACATTGTCCCACGTACGCTCAGGTTGTGGAATGACCTCCCAGCAGAGGTTTTTTCGAATGAGTACAGCATGGGGTTTCTTCAAAAAAAAGGGGTTAAAAGGTTTTTACAGGGTCGGCAACGCGCCATTGATACCCTTGGTGTTGGAAGCGTCTATAGGCTACGGTAACCACCATCATGTGGCTTACCATCATGTGGGCCGTATGCTTGATTACCACCTTAATGGTATAAAAAAAATCCCATAACGCAAACAAAACCCTTTAAAATATATTCAATATTAGGTACTTATTTTGATTCGTGTCGTCAACCATGAGAAGCATTCGTATCACACTATTAATTTTTAATTTTATATTATTATGTATTTTCGAACTCATATTTAAATTAAATCAATATTCCCTTTAAACAATAACAATCAACTAGACACGACTAGTACTCCCACACTACACTGACACGTGAAAAACTTTTAAACTCAAAGCCGGACATCACAGTACAAAAACTCCGGAAATGCAACTGTTTATGTAAACAGGCAAGTCAAGGTCAAGGATTACATGTTGGGGCGCGGCATTATCTATATCTATTACCGTCTGATTATTAGTCCAAGTAAGACAGAAATGCGAATTGCAAAATGTCGCCGGGCTAGCTAAAAACAGTAAAGGTCGCAAACAGAGTTAGGCATATCGATTTTGAAATAAATTTATTAGTACTGACATATTCCGTAAATTACTAAGCCGATTATTATCTGCAACAATATTGTTAGTGTCTATTACAAAATTCGTATGCATCAATTCTTTCGACAAAAATCCTGCAGTACACTTTTACCAAAACCATAACGAATTAATTTTACGGCAATAATCCGGTAAACGCATCTTACCAAAACAAGATTTGAAATATTTTTTTGTAATACTGCGTTACAGAACTTTTGCTGGAACAATTTTGTAAGTTAATTTCCGTGCAATAAATGTATATTTCATTATATCTTCATAAATATAATTAGGAAAAATCTAAAAAAAATTACAAGGTGTATTCAAGTCTATAGATTCCGAATTCATCATAACAGGAATAAGTCCATAATAGCACAGTACCGAATTTTTGCTTGGGGGCATCGATACCGCTCCACTCCATGTAAAGACTTGAAGAATAGTGGTATTATTCAATCTCTATAATATCTGAATGTGCACAGAGTGACTACACGAGTATGTTGCCGGAATCTTCTCGGTAGTTCAACTTTTGAAGCGGTGTACATTCAGACACGACAGACAGATAGACTTTATGACTATATTATAGTTAAACTTAAAGTCATGACATTAATTTATCTTAATATTTACAACAAAGCCGGGTTTGTTCGAACACGATAACTCTAGAACGGCTGGACCGATTTTCATGGTTTTTGATTAGTTGTATTTGTCTCTGTCCCGAATAGCAGAATAACTATTAAAAACATTGGAAAATTGACGAAAAAATAAAATAAAATATAAAATCTTTATCCCCTGATTTCCCATACATAATGTCATGGGTTTCTAAACTGTCAAACATTTAATAAACTCCTCCCTCATATCGAAGAACTTATTTAAATAAAGGTTTTAAGGTTTTAAATAATGTCAGTAATGAAAAAGGATTGAAATATTTATTGGTTGTCAAATATTAAGGCGTGCGTTCAGAAATTTATTTTGTGCAAACCAAGGAAAATATATCAAGCCACATAAATATAGAACAAATGACTTAATTAAAAAAATCTCAAATCGATTCGTCTCACTCAATCATTCTAGATTATTCTGTCATTCCAGTCAGAGTCAGTATATTATATTAGGTGTAATTTATTATTGTTGTCTGTGATTCGTTTTTCATTTACTGTAAGGCGGTACGAAGTTCACTTAATAGGTTAGTATTAAAACATTAAAACATAATATTATACTACACGTATGACATTGTCAGTTAACTGTATTTTTTGTGATGGACATGTCTAAGGTACAACAATTACAAATAAACGCATCAAAAATATTAAAATGTCATGTCTAAGGGATTTTTAACAATTCTAAAAAGTTTGATTTGCTAAGGATATTTTCATTTCATTATCAAGAATGTTACCCAAGATCGCAACTAAGTAAACTTCTGTAGGATTGTATGCCTTTGGTAGTAAAGGCTCCAGAGTCCGTCTAAAAAGTGTGATGGGAGCAGGGGACTTATCCTCCCTATGCTGTCAGCACAATGGGTAATGTATAAGCGGTATACTTGATTTCGCACCGTCTGCTGCGTAACATCAGGTAGACCTTAGTTTTTCTCAACTAGCATTTAAAAATCGCCTATGAACGGCTGTATACTCTTTATTCTCACTTCTATTTTTAAGGACCTCTTAAACATCATAAGTATTGTCATATATTTTCGCGAGCACTGCACAGATTCAGATAAGACCACTACAGAATAACATACGGGCTAAATCCGGTATTGATTTGACACGAATTATATTATTTTACACCCATGGCGTTTTTATTACTTTACAGCGATCGCGGTCACGGGAAGGTTGAAGATGATAGTTGTTTTTGATAAGTTTTAAAGTTATCTCATCATCATCACCAACCTATATACGTCCTACTGCTGGGCTCAGGCTTTCTGACATGAGAAGTTTGGGCCATAGAACCACCACGCTGTGCAAATGCGGGTTGGTGGGTTAAAGTAATAATTTACGTACATATTCATCAATAGTATCATTGTTGAGGGATTTTTGAGGTATATGGCATTATAGGATAATAATGAAAGATGTTTGGCTTTATTAGGTCTTTGTATATTAATTGTTGACCTTTGTGTATTGTAATACCTATATTGTGATGGTGCATTGTCGGACAGCCTTTAAATACAGTAAATATTCTTGTCATTATTTATACCTTTTTTTATACTCTGTGCGACACTGCACTGCTAAATACTATTACTGTGTAATTAAACATTGTAACTTAATAATTGAAAAGAGTGACTACACGAGTTTGTTGCCGGAATCTTCTCGGTAGTTCAACTTTTGGAACCGGTGTAAATTCAGACAGACTGACAGACAGACAGACAGACTGACAGACAGACAGACAGAATGACTGACGGACAGACGGACCGACAGGCAGACCGATAGACAGACTGACATTATAACATTCTTAGCTTACGTAGATAGATAAGAGAGAGAGACAAACATTATGAAATTGTTAGTTAGTTAATGCTATTTTTATGTGATAAACATAAGGGTTTTTTTGTTGACGATTCGAAAGTGCTTCTTGGGGGTCCTAATTGAATAAAGATATTTTCATTTTTTTTTTCAAAGCGGTTGCAGTAACAATCGGGACCAACGGCTTAACGTGCCTTCCGAACCACGGAGGAGCTCGAGATTATATTATGTAGGGTCGCCTGGGTAGATACCACCATCTTTCTTATTTCGGCCGTGAAACAGTTCGTTGTGTTGGGAAAGGAAGCCAGTGTAATTACTGGGCATGGACGGCATTACATTTCAGGCCTCAGGATGACAAATCAAGTGTCTACAGGCGGCGGTAGCCGCTTACCACCGGGTGGGTCGTCAGCTTGTTTGTCATCTAGTTGTATTAAAAAAAAAACAAATTAAATTATCTAAGGCTAGTGTTATGGTTAAAGTCAAATTATTGTCAAAATTTAAAAAAAAAACTAGTTTTAAACGTCAAATTGAGCAAGTATCCTATGAAGCACTCCTTTGCACTGACATGTGCATATTCGGTCTTATGCTGCATATTTTTCTAGCTAAATGAGCGACCAAAAACTTAATTTTAAATTTGCATCTTCGGGATGAGAGAGGAGAGAGATTCAACAATAGAGTAACAGTCCTCGTTTCTCTTTCTTTTTGGATAAATCGCACAAATCCGACCTCCCAAATAGTGCATGAATATATAAGTCAAGCTCAAACAACAGTTTGTCAAGAAAACAAAGCACACACACACCCGTGCGTGTGATTAATTGAACTGGGGGGTAGCTTACATTAACTGTTACGTTTAGTTATAGTGATACAAAGATGGCTGGCTACTGGATGCGCCTGTTTTACCATCAGTTACGAGCGGAGCATGATGCGGAAGAATAAGTTTTATTTTTTTTTGGAATTTTGTTTGGAATTCTGCGTGGATTTCGACATCGATTGGCTCGCGCGAACCAAATGTCTTGCCTATGTCGGCTTTAAGGCGACACATTTGCACTATTAAATGAAATGTCATAGGCCGCTGAAAGATCTTATGGGTCTTAAAATCAGATATACATTTCATATGTTCAAAGACACGACGTGTAGAACCGAAAAACAATAAAATTATTTTGCCTCGATATTTTTTAAAAAATCGTTTTTTAAGAAATGTTTTAAAGTCTATCTAAAGGAGGTAGAAAGAGACAAATGTCGTTAAGAGTCACCTAAGCCTAGGGAATGGTTAGTGAATCACATTATCGTTTACTAATAATCTTAATGGCCGTTGCCATTCTTTAAAGATAACGTTTCCAGTGACGCAAACATTTCTGTAGCTAAAGTAACTACGAGAGCTAACCCCAGAATGAATTATAATAGACATTTACCTTTCTTCGCGACGTAACGAGGGAGGTCGTCGCACCCCAAGGTAATCGTTGCCTTTATTTAGAAAAACTTCGAGCAAAAATTAAACCATTATTAATTTTACATTCACTTTCAGTGAAAAGTTTTAGAAATTTCCTTGCAGGAAGTCGCAGTTCCAACAAAATCCAAAACAAAGAAAATATTTTAGGATGGTGATAATTGTTAATTTTTGTGCTACTTTATTCTTGGCCTTCATCTCAACTGATGGTTGGTGATTTTAGGCCGAAGATGGACGCGAGCTACACCCGGATTCCTCAACCACAGAGGAACTGGCTATCTTACCTCCAACTACCGAAGCACAATGCTATTAACATTAATGTTATGGCAGCAGACTTGGGTAAGATGATGGCAGCTAGCCAGGCCGATTTAGAAAAGCCCTACCACCAATCAAAAGGTGGAAAACCATTTCAGCCCCCACGGGAATTGAACCCCGGACCTCTAGATCTAAAGTAGGTGGTCTCAATCTGTTTAATTCATTACCTATAAGAAGTATTTACAAAGTATTTCAAAAAAAGTTTCTATGTAAATCCACATTGAGGTGGTTGTGCATGGCCATCTAGATTTAGATAAAACAATTCGAAACAAAAGACGGTGCATTCTGTTCTGTTTTTCACTAACAAACCAATGTATGTACGAAAGATGTGTGTAAGCTTTTCTGATACAATTATATTTTATTTTACGTAACGGAATGGTTTTTTTTAAGTGGATTAACGCAACTAGTTTATTGTGTTTAATCACAACCACTAGACTACAGAGGTGGTTGTTCGTAGAAGACTTCCGTTCGCTATGTCCCAAGACTTACATAATATCTGGATGAAATTTGTTTGTGATCAACCTAAAAGCATTGTGATACTGTTTATACCAACGCCTGGTATTACCTTAGAATAATCATAAACACCACTGATAAGTCAGAGGAAAGCATAATAGATCATTTCGTTTAGTTGGATCATAATCATCATCATCATATAAGCCGAGAGACGCCCACTGCTGGGCATAAGCCTCCTCCAAAGATCTCCATACCGATCGGTTCTGCGCTGTCCGCAGCCATCGTCTTCCCGTGACCCTCACCAGATCGTCGGTCCACCTTGTGGGAGGCCTGCCAACGCTGTATCTTCTGGTATGCGGCCGCCACTCGAGGACCTAATACTTACTTGGATGACATAATAACATTTTTCCTAGTTATTTTAATATAAAAAAACTAACACTGAACCGATCTTGATAAAATATTAAGGGACCTATCTGAAAGTGTATGTATACTTTCAAATAGTAAAATAATTTTCTGAATTGGCTTAAAAATTATGGAGTCCTGATAAACATAACAAAATACAACCGAATTTAGAACCGCCTCGTTTTTCCAAGTCAGTTAAAAATACAAAATTAAAATCTGTCTAACACCATCTCATTGATACTATTCTTATGACCCCAAATACGCTAAGTATATCTGCTGTAAGTTTCTGAAGAATTTAGCATCACACAGACATTTTGATGGTATAGGATCAGTGTAAGGTTAGTATGTCATGGGAATGTCACAGAAGTGACAATACACCAAATTCCAAATTAATTGGATCTGTGAAAGTTAATAAAACCCTTTTAGCATGTAGAAAATGAGCTGATAGTCATCAAACACCTGAACTGACTTTCAAAATTATAGCTGATAACCAGCTTTAAAAAAAACCGTATCAAAATCGGTCCATTCGTTTAGGAGCTACCATGACACAGACTGACACACAGATACACAGACATACACGTAAAACTTATAACAACCCTTTTTTTCGTGGGGGGTTAAAATACAAAAATTAAAAAAAAAACGCACCATAAGGCAGACATACGAAATCCACGCTAAAACTATTCTAATATTTCTAAAACTACATCCGAATTCAATAGAATAGCACAAAATAATAACTTCAACTTACATATATTACAACCGACAAGGAAAAATGCTTGTCTAGATCAGATTTTAAGCAATATACCCGATGCCAAAAGTGAGTTACATAAACTAGGATTGTCAGATCACGACACAGCACAGTCGATTCAGTTTGAAGTCGCTAATAAGCATAATCTCAAACATTGGTTTGTAAGGAAGAAAAACTATTCTTTCGACAATATGGAAAAATTTAAAGAATGTCTCGGCTCATTATTGTGGTCTCAAGTCTATAATGAAAGCGATTTAAACGTAGCTTTTAATCAATTTTACTCTACATTTTTATTATTTTATAATTTGTGTTTCCCGACATTAAAAATCAAAATATACGCTCGTAAAACATCTCAAAAATGGTTTACAAAGGGCATTAAAAAATCGACACACACTAAAAGATTTTTAAGGTTTTCATATTATAAACAATCTAATCTTGAATCCAAAACAAAATACAAAACATATACAAAACTCTTAAAAAATTGTATAAATAAAGCTCAAAAAATAACTAATATAAAATATATAACTAAATCTCGGAATATATGTAAAGCTACATGGAAAATAATAAAAAATAATACTTCTAATAATCCAGAATATTTTACTGTAAGCAAACTAACCTTAAATGATAAAGTAATAGATGATCCAAAGGATATTGCCAACATATTTAACAAACATTTCATCAATATAGCAAAGTATACAGATACTCAAATTATTAACAACCGAACGAATATGGCGATACCTTCGAATACCGCTAGTCTTTTTCTAATACCGACAGACGCCTATGAAGTTAAGAAACTAATTGACTCCTTGAATAGTACAAACTCAACAGGATATGACCATGTTAACACCAGTGTAGTAAAATATTGCAAAACAGAAATAGCGCCAATTTTAAGTTATTTAATAAATCTTTCATTCAGTACTGGAACTTTTCCAGAGATACTTAAGATATCAGTTGTTAAACCGTTGCATAAAAAGGAGAGCAAAGAAAATATAGAAAACTTTCGGCCAATAGCACTAATACCCATTTTGTCCAAATTGTTTGAGAAGGCTATGCACACACGAATAAGTAGATTTATAAAGAAATTCAGCATTATAAAATCCGAACAGAATGGTTTTCAAAAAGGAAAATCTACGACTCTGGCTGCTTTCTCTTTAGTTAATACAATACTCACTCATACAGATAAGCGTACCCCAGTAACTGCAGTATTCTTCGACATGAGCAAAGCCTTCGATCTGGTATCTCTTTTTTTTTTTTTTTTTTTTTTTTTTTTATACTAAGCACGACAAATGACTCAACACCACCTGATGTGAAGCAGTAAGAAGAGTCCATATGCGAAGACAGCTAGTGCAGTTCAGACACTACTCTAGCTGCCTCCACCTTGCCGGCCCGAAAGGTGCTTTTTCACGCCTCTTTTGAAGGACCCCATGTTATAGGAAGGAGGGAACACATGTGCTGGCAAAGAATTCCAAGTTCTGGAAGTTCGACAAAGAAAAGAGCTACTAAATTTCTTTGTACGTGATGTTGAGGTGGAGACAGTGAATTGATGACTCCGAAGACCGGCACGCGTGCTCCTGAGTAGGAAGGGGGAAGGTGGGATAAGGTCAAATAGCTCTTCAGAACACTCTCCGTGATATAGCCGATAGAAGGCGCTAAGCGACGCAATGTCTCGACGCAATTGCAGAGGCTCAAGGTTGTTGGTGACCTCTACATCGCCAACGATACGGACAGCACGACGCTGCAATCTGTCCAGGGCATCGAGTAGGTACTTGGCGGAGCCATCCCACAAGTGCGAGCAATATTCCACGCAAGACCGGACCTGAGTTTTATACAGCAGGCATAATTGGTCAGGCGTGAAAAATCGACGCACCTTGTTCAGGACACCGAGCTTCCGTGAGGCTGTTTTTATCACGGTTTCGATATAGTTCCTGGAATTCAGATCGCAACATATCTCCATACCTAGCAAGTTTAGGGAGCCCTGTGCCGAAAGAGTCGTGCCCTGAAGAGACGGAAGGGGAAGGAACGGCGACATTTTGGCTGTAAACGCGCACACCTGTGTTTTCTTAGCATTGAACTCAACAAGATTGTTAGATCCCCATTCAGATACGAGGTTCAACACCCTGTCGAGCTCAATGGTAAGATTCTCTCTCTCTCTCTCGGTTTCAGCGCGCCCAGCCCCTGGGCAACCGTAATATCCCCCATGCACTGTACTGTCATCTGCATAGCAATGAATGTTTCCTAACGGAATCATGTCATTGATATGAAGAAGAAAGAGTGTGGGGGATAGAACAGAGCCTTGTGGTACACCAGCATTCACTGACATGAACCGCGAAGCGCATCCATCTGCGAGGACACGGATTCTTCGCTCATGCAGGAAGCCGGCGATCCAGTTACAGAGCTGAGCGGGCAGACCGTATGCCGGGAGCTTGGAGAGAAGAGCCTTGTGCCAGACCCGATCGAACGCTTTGGCAATGTCAAGGCTAACTGCCAGTGACTCACCACGTTTGTCAATAGCTTCACCCCAGACATGCATTAAGTACGCTAGAAGATCACCCGTTGACCGGTTCGGCCGAAACCCGTACTGTCGATCATTAATTAATGAGTGATCTTCTAGGTATCGGATCAGCTGGTGGTTTAAGATCCGTTCCATGACCTTGCAAAGAACTGAGGTGACAGCTATCGGGCGGTAGTTAGCTGGGTCTGATCGGTCTCCCTTTTTGGGGACCGGTTGCACATTGGCCTCTCTCCAAGATTCCGGCACACACCCAGAAGAGAGAGAAAGACGGTATAGCCGCGTTAAGACAGGAGACAACTCCGCTGCGCAGTTTTTCAGTACTATCGCTGGAATGCCATCAGGTCCACTAGCTTTCCGGACGTCGATTGACTGAAGCTCCGCACGTACATCACATTGCCTAATACGAATATCGGGCATTGTGTGGCCACAGTGGGAGAGTGTTGGTGGCTGTAAGTTGCAGTCATCGATTCGGGAGTGAGCAGCAAAGAGTTTTACCAAGAGATCGGCTTTCTCTTGCGGCTTGTGAGCTAGCGAGCCGTCAGAACATCTCAACGGGGGCAGCGAGGGTTGACAGAAGTTGGATTGCACGGCTTTGGCCAGACGCCAGTAGCTACGGCTTCCCGTAGGATGCGTAAGAAGTTCTTGGCCAACTCGTGCAACGCGCTGTGCATCCGCTCTGATGAAGGCCCTTTTGCAGGACTTGGTGGCGTTGTTATAGACTGCTTTCAGTGAGTCAATGTTGGGATCCCCGCAAGCTCGGCCCCTGATCCAAGCGCGGTATGCCGACTGTCTGTTTTCAACAGCTAAGGCACAATCGCGGTTGAACCAGAGGTTACGCCTACCCCTACTGATGAGATCGGAGTGAGGGATATAGTACTCCATCCCTAACATGATCTCATCAGCAACAGCAGTAGCGCTAGCGTTCGGGTCCAGCTCACTGAAACAGCGCTGCCTCCAAGGGACAGATGCGAAGTAATCCCGCATACCGTCCCAATCTGCCGACGCATAGTGCCAGATGCGGCGTTTGGCAACCATAGGTACCGGTGGCGACGCCCGTGGCACCCCAGCGGATACCAGGCAGTGATCCGATGTTCCTAAAGGAGCACGAACCTCTAGCCGATATCCATCCGGGCGAGTCGTCAGCAGAAGGTCCAACAATGAGGGCGCGTGACCGACAATGTCTGGAATCCTGGTGGGCTGGTTTACCAGTTGGGTCAGGTCGTGCGTGAGAGCGAAAGCGTGGGCAGTTCTACCAGCATGGTCAGTTTTAGAGGAACTTAACCACGACTCGTGGTGAGCATTGAAGTCCCCTAAAAACACCAATTCCGCGGTTGGAAACTGCTCCTGCGCAACATCTGCCACCCGACTAAGATGTTCGAAAAGTCGAGTTGTCTCCATGTCACCGCTGTGGGATCTATAGAGGCACACGTAGATTCGGCAATGTGTGCCCAGGTCCACATGCACCCCAAGAATAGAGTAGGAAGGGTCCTCCAAACAGCGCAGACGGCGACAGCAAACATCCGCCCGGACAAACAAGCATACCCCGGCCTTCGCTTTGAAGGACTCTTCAAGAGCGTAGCCGGGGTAATCCAAGTAGCTAGTGTCTGCCGGGCGGAGTATTTGCGTCTCCGTCAAAAACAGCATTTCGGGTCGAGCCGTCTCGAGATGTTGGTGGACGGCATTGAGGTTAGCATGGAGCCCACGGATGTTAGTGAGCCCGACCTCAAACAGCGTGGTTGTGGTGGGGGTGTGCACCGCTGAACGACCGGAACTGTTTTTGAGCGCTGCCATAGTTGAAGATAGAAGGAGGAGAGGCGTGAATTGGGGTGACGTTGCCGCGATATATACGGTCAAAGCGTGAGGCCTGTTTCCCCAGGTAATAGCCGACAGTAGAGACGCGCTGACCCGCCGAACGGAAGGGCCCCCGAACCCCCCCGGGAATGGCCGCCCGGACCCCACCACCCGTTCACCAACCGGCACGACGGACCACCCCAAGATTATGCGTGGCATGATAGGGCAGCCTCACGAACTGGTTAGGTTCCTTGGGCCCCTGTACTGTACCACGGGCGGCCAGCGGAACAGCCGTTTCTTCGGGTCTCCCTGGTCGGCGGGTCAATGCAGTCCACCTGGCTCTGGTTAGACGGAAGCCGTCACTGACCGCATCCATCGCCGCAACGTCTCCCCAAGCTCTGGTTGTACGCTGACTGATCCCGGAACGCGACCACAAGTGGTCACTTGGCGGGTTTTACGCCATGCGTACGGTGGTCACTAACCAGACGGGTGTTCAGACCCTACCACCAGTCGAGCAGTTGGTAGCTCGGTAATCCCTTAGTCGCCTCTTACGACACCCACGGGAAGAAATGGGGCGGTGAATTGTATTCTTAATCCGTCACCGCACGGAATAATCTCATAATCTACTCCTTGATAAATGTGATCTCTATGGAATTAGGGGCCTATCAAATAGCTGGCTTCAAAGCTATCTTCATAATAGGAAACAACATGTTGAAATAACTAAATTAGATAGTAATAAGGAAGTTATGGTACATAAATCATCTAGTGAAACAATTAAAACTGGGGTACCGCAAGGAAGCATCCTTGGGCCTCTTTTGTTTCTACTATATGTCAATGATCTTCCTAATATTACACCATATAAATGTATACTTCTTGCAGATGACGTATCTGTAGTAATTCCACGCGTAAACAAGAACATAAATTATAACAATGAAATTAATTCTACAATAAAAAACATTATAAATTGGTTAGAAAATAATAAACTCAACATAAACCTCAATAAGACTACGTACGTACAATTTATAAATAAAAATGGTAAAAAGCAGCAATTAAATTTAACTTACGAAAAAACACCAATTAATGAAACAAATAAAACAAAATTTCTGGGCATAATATTAGATGACAAATTCTCATGGAGTGATCATATAGCAAGCATTTGTATTAGAATACAATCTTTTGCATATGCTTTATCGCGACTAACAAAAATAAGTAGTATAAAAATTGCAATTCAAGCATACCATGGCTATGTGTGCTCATTACTTAGATACGGGATTGTTGTATGGGGTAATTCTTGTAATATTCAACAAGCCTTAATAGCTCAAAAAGCTTGCATAAGAGCCATCTGCAACGTTGATATAATGACCTCATGTAGACCCCTGTTTAAAAAATTTAGTCTTTTAACAGTTCCCAGCATGTACATATTAGAAATTTGTACTTTTGTTCGAACTTATCCAAACTTATTTAAGAATACCAATAGACACCCTAATAGACTAATACTTCCAATTATAACAACAACTTCATTTAATAAAAATAGTTATGCAATGGCCATAAAAATTTATAACAGATTGAACAATGACATTAAAATACTACCTACACCTTTGTTCAAACAAAAACTCAAAACATGGTTGATAGAAAATTCCTTTTATTCAATTAATGAGTTCTTTGAATACTTTAAAGAACATTAAAAATTGTTGTAATATATAACTAAAAGTGTAGTAACTCGATTATTTTGAATCTTTTTCACATTGTGTATCTTAATTTATTTGTTTTATGTTTGACATAAAAAAAAAAACATTTTGCATGCCAGTTTCTGGTGAAATATGTGGATCCCAAACCTTTTGTTGACATCGAAACATGTACCATATTTCAAGCGAAATAAATATCTTTCTTTCTTTCTTTCTTTCTAAGATTTCACGAAAACTTACCTACATTGATTTTTCGTGACGACCATAAAATTGGGTTGATTTATTTGCCAGAGTGCTCGACGCGGAATTTATGGTAAAAGTAGCTTACAAGGGTAATCGCCCTAAAAATAATTATAGGAACCTACCTCGGAATCGCTACCATTTGTGTTATAAGTGCTAATGGCTTACGGTAATCGCTGACCATCAGGCAGACCGGTGGTCGCTTAACACCTTCAGGTAATTTTGTGCTTAGTTAGAACAAGGAATATGTAATTAGTCTCTAAGAACTAAAACGTGGAAAATGGTTCCCAGATAAAGCACAGTACACGACATATTGCGATGTTGCCTAAGTATAAATATGGCGCAATTTTTACAAATTCGAAAAATATACGCAAATTTTACCCATAAAAACAATTCAAACTTAAAAGAGTTGAAGTTGTACTGTTTTGAAAATTAAAAAAATAATCATATTTTTTTTCTAAATTTATCAAAAATGTTAATGATATCAGATTGCTGACATCAATAAAAACATACTTAATACATAGTTATTATGAATATTGTCAGTGTGCACATACATTTCATAGTAATTTAAGTGACGTCACATGTTCCGTAGATTTTCTATGGAGCGTTTTTGGACATTGCGTCGCAACATATATGACTGTGAAACTATTGATTCTTAGACATTTCTCTTTTGCAATATTTCAGTATAAGTTATAAACTTCCTATTTATGAAATAAAAAAAGTTATCAACAACCCTATTTACCTAACTGTAACTCATGATTCAAGTAGATGAAGAATTGTACCGTTATTTTTGTAAATATGTATCGTATTCAAAAAGGTCGTAGCTCAATTTCACACTGCATATGAGAAACATTTGCTCTGGCTACAACGAGCAACGTTATCGAATAAACATGTTTACTTCTAGGTAGAATCAGTGTCAACAGACACTGTTTATTCAACAAATATGGCTGTGCGCGCTCATACGTGAATTTCAACCGCAACAGATTTCAGAGACTCAAGTCAAAGTACGAGTACAATCTGCGTAATAGAGTAGACATCTCGAGTAAAGCCAGCGCGTGTCAACGTCGTCAGCCTGTTTGATTTAGTAAACTATATGATTTATTCGCATTTTATACACTTCCTCTTCTAGTACACTTTTTAAATACTTGATAGATCCTATCGCAAATGAATAACTTATCTAGACTTCCTCACATGCTTTCGCGTTTAGTAATGTATTATATAAATTTAAAATTGAAATATTAATTAGCAAAAATGTGACTTTTATAGCCATTCATAGAGGACTTCGCAAATATTCTTCTTAATTTTTGATTTTTAACATTATTATAAATGTTTGAAAAATTACTTAGTAATTAAAATAGAATAAAACTAGAAAAATTTTAGAATTTTTTTTTTTTTTTTTTGAAATATTCTTCTGTTGTACAGTCCGGTAAAAACTAATTCACCACCTTTTTCAAATATGCCGGGAGCATAATTTTTCATCCTTTTCTTTTCTTTATTTGTAATTGTTACAATAAAGTAGGCGTTGAAACGCATCAAAAACATTTAAAAAATGTGATAGTAAACAATAGTTAAACATGAAGCTGTTGAGTTGCGACTGGCAATACTGTATTTCATTTCGCTGAAATCCCCTCACCTTTTATTCGCTGGGGAGCTGCCCCTGGGTTAAGTGGGACTCTTGACCTTCATCTCATCTGATCGTAAGTGATGAGAAGGCCGAAGATAGAAGCTACAGTCAGATTCCTCAACCATAGAGGAACTGACTATCTTACCTCCAACTGCCGGAATACAACAATGCTATTTACATTATTGTTCTAGTGGCAGACTTAGGTAAGACGATGGTAGCTGGTCAGGCGGACTTAAAGTCCTACCACCACCCAAACCAAGCCGAAAACTTCTGTCCCCATGGGAATCGAACTCGGACCTCTAGATCTGAAGTAGGTGGTCTAAACCACTAAGCCACAGAAGTGGTTATGATAGTTTCCGGCATATACCTATTAAAAAAACCTACGTGTTCCGCTAGATCGAGGCTATAGTACTTATCATAATCACTGTCGTGCGCTGAAAACTGGAGGTCCACCAGGGAAAGGAAACACCTTCGGAACAAAGGATGTTCCATGGGGTCCTTTGGCGTAGGTGCTGGAGCCGGCCTCCAGCAATTATTAGATAATTTCGTAAAGGCGGATAACAATAGCTGCCAACAAATATTTTAGTATTTATTTATTTCAACAACCTATAACTAATCTATTACAGATGAAATAAAATCAATGGCGTATCCTCTGAATTAAGATAATTTATAAGTATAAGACTATTATTTGGAAAAGGAAGTATTCTCTGAAAAGTGCAAAAATATTAACACTCATTTTCAATATTCGTAAGTGTACACAGGTTTTGTTTACACATTCCTGTGCTGATAATTCCGCGTAAAATAAACAACATTACCACCTAGCTTAGTTTGAGTTGACACAAGTTATTAAATATTCATTTCGGTTGACATATTGGGATTACCCGCATAAAAGTTTTGCATGTGACACGTGTCGATTTAGATTGTTCTTGGAATGTTTTAGGGGAATTATGTAAGAGTTTACATCGCCGCTTGACAGATTACGTACAAACAACAACACTCTTAGTTGCCCGTTGCAGTTAAGAGTGTTGCTGTTTGTACGTCGTGGCAACTTGTAAATAAGGCAACACTATTGCCCGTGCACGAGCCACAATAGCATCATATGGAGACAGTCATCATATGTTATGCGTCAAATACTCCCAAGATGCATTGAAATGTGTAACATCAGCATTTTAATGCAATATTAGAAGAAATAAAGAAATATTGAAGACATGGCTGTATGGGCATTAGTTACCTTTGCCTTCCCATTACAAGGAGAATGAACCAAAAAAAATGCACGAGCCACAATAGAGCGGTTTCGCACTACGTCCGATCCGAACCCGTGAAAAAAAGGTCCGTAGTAGCCGTAGAACTATTTCTATGGTAATTTACGCACTAGATCCGATCTCCGCTCCTGAATTGAACAGTGTGTTTCAAGCTGCACTAGCTGTCTTCGCATATGGACTCTTCTTACCTAATCTAATATATATAGATCTAATAGATGTTTGTTAGAAAACTTTATCCTTTCGTTTACCCCAAGAATAGTCTTGATTGAGGTAAATAAAGGCTTACATTCGAAGCAAACTTAAAAGCAGCTGCGCGTTTATACCACTATTTCGTTCGTCCCTGGAGAGTGGACAAAAGTTTGTCTCTCTCTTCGTCTAATAGACGGAAAGAGATAAAATGCATTTTGTCTCCTAATAAGTGGTCATAAGGAGTGGCTACGGGTGCGGGGTGTTGGGCGGTTGGTGTATGCTCAAGGGTGCGATGTTGAGCTAGCAGCACCTACCGCCAGGTTCAAACACGCACGTCCACGTCACCGCCGTGGTGCTCCAATAGGAGTAGCGGTGAACCCCCTTCCTTTCAAGGGGGTCGTACACCCTGGGCAATGCTGGGGTCAAAATAAACAGGCATCGCACATTAACACCCACCCTGTGACTCCAGTAGCAAAGCGTGTTGAGCTTCGCCTGCATGTGCTTTCCCTCGCTGCAGGAGATAACCCGTACCCCAACTCTATCCCATGATCCACATCCAAATAAATCCCCATCCTTCCCATACCTCTAACTCCTATCTGTCCTGGAGGGATTACAACCTCGACACCAACATTGTTAACCAAAGGAAAAATGGAGGCAACTTTAAAAAAAGGTTTACCCCAGGAGGGTACCAGTTCTGCTGGAGAATCCCTCACCGAGCCTAGCTCGGTCTGCCCCACGTACTCTGGGCGGGGCAAAAATTTGCCAAAATTTGAGGCCAGTCAAGGCTGGGGCCAGACCTATAAGGGAGGGCCAAAGGCACAGGGTGCAGGGGACTGGAGCCAACCAGGCACGTCCAAAGAGGGATCCTGTTCGAAGCCAGGGACTGGAAGCCTTCGGGAGTCGAACCCACCAGGCAGAGGACAAGGAAACCGGGGGAGGGGCGCTCTTAGGGGAGCGGCGCAGTCATCGCCTCGGATTGGCTCTGCGTCGTCACGAGGTGCGTACGGCCGCCCACATGGGCGCTGTCCGCTGCGGGACGATCGTGGGCTGCGGGGTGGTAATGGTGCTGCACCAGGGGTCAGGGAGCTAGAGGCGCCGATGGGGGCTTCTCCTCAGGGGAGTCAGGCTACGGGGTCACTGACTGTAGAACCTACGGGGGCAACAGTTGGAGAAACCATGTCGGACAATGCTGAGGAGGTCCCCAAAAGAAATAAAAAGAAACTGTCCGGGTTTCAGAGGCGACAGAAGGCTGAACTGCGAAGGCAGGAGGCTGCTGATGCCTCTGTTGACAGGACCAAGAGGCCCAGGGAATTCAGTGATGAGGGCCAGGCTGACACTGTAGCCAAAAGGGTTAAAACCCATGGCTCCTACACGGAAGCGGCAGGGTTTGTCAGGCTGGCCATCATTGCTGAAGAGTACCCGGCCAGAATGTTGGATGAAGGGGACTACAGGGCCATTCAGGCAACCATTTGGGACCGCCTGGAGGAGGCCCCGACACCTCTCTCAGCGGGAGTACAGTTGAGGGAGTGAAGCTCAGGGTGGTGGACATGAGGGACCTACCAAAGCCGGTTAAGATGGCATGGAAGTCCCGAAATGTCACCCGCATGGACACGGGAAGGGTTTTGCGTATGATGCAGAGGATTCATCCGGGCCTTAAAACATCCAGTTGGCAGGTCGTCGACACACTTGTTGAGGGCCTGTCAACACGTAGGATTGTGCTGATGGATGAATTGTCTGCATCCTACATAAAACAAAATGACTACTGCCTGTACACGGGAATCGACAGGAGTATCTTCAAGGTACTTGACAGTGGCAAGCCTGAAGATGGGCCTGTGGATTCCCAGGCTATGGAGGGTGAGGGGGCGTCCGGGGGGCACATGCATCCTGGGGCAGCCCTTGAGCCTTCAGTAGTCAAGGAGCCAAAGGAGGGACCGGAAAGGGGGCCTGGAGCAGGGTCGTCGGTTGTTGGAGGAGACATGGAATGTCAGGAGCGGGTGTCCTCTCCAAGAACCGATGATGTCCTTGGGGCACTGGATGGTCTCAACCTTTGGTTGACTTCGCCGTCAGACACCCATAGTATTATGGATGATGAGTCTGACGGCAAGAGTAAGGGGGAGGGCAATTAAAAAAAAAAAGAAAAAAAAAAAACCGCTGCGAAAGATATCTACGCAAACAGCATGGCAACAGGCATAAGGTGTGTACAAATTAATGTCCATCACTGTAAGGCAGCCTCAGACCTATTGGCGAGAGAGCTGCAACAAGGAAAATACGACATTGCCTTGATTCAAGAACCGTATATTTACCGGGGACTGATCAAAGGTCTAGGTGGAACAGGCGGTACTATATATTATGTGTGTTCTACTAAAGATATGAGAACTTGCATTTATGTCAGAAATGGCCTTAATGCGGTGGCTCTATCACAGTTCTGTTACGGGGACCTCACAACAATCAAGGTCTATGCAGGAGAGGGGAGGGACAGACAGGAGCTTATAATGGCATCTGCTTACCTACCATATGAAAAGGCGGATCCGGTGTCGGAGGAACTACGAAACCTGATCAGCTATGGCAGCCGAGGGGGTGTGGACGTTATCATCGGCTGCGATGCAAATGCACATCATGTCGTCTGGGGGAGCTCAGACGTCAACGCAAGAGGAGAAAGGTTACTGGATTTTCTGGGAAGTACTCCCATGCAAATACTAAATAAAGGCAATAAGCCCACTTTCTTTAATACACGGCGGGCTGAGGTTATTGACATAACCATAGCTTCAAATAGGGCAGCAAGGTATGTTATGGACTGGCATGTATCAAATGAGATCACCTTATCTGATCACAATTATATATGCTTCAGGTACGGGGACATTGGGAAACCAATGACTGTGCAACGTAAAAATCCAAGATTTACCAACTGGGACGATTACAAACGCGATTTTAGGATTGAACTAGGTAATATAAATAGCAATCTAAACTCAGTTCTTGATATTGAATTTGAAGCGGAGAGATTGACAAATGCTGTAGGGACGGTATGGCAACAAAACTGTCCGGACAGAAAAACGATAGCGAAAAAGCTGCCGTGGTGGACTCCTGAGGTAGCCAAAATAAGAAAGGAGACAAGGAAAGCTTTTAACTTAGCAAAGGCCAGAAATGATTACACTGAGTATGGCAAGGCACTAACACGATATAGTACTGCGGTTAGGAAAGCAAAGAGAAAGGCTTGGAGAACCCACTGTGAGAACATTAGTTCTATTCCTGAAGGGATGAGGTTAGCCAAAGCTATATCGACTACGAATGCGATCCCGTTAGGAGTGATTAATGACCCAAACGGTGAACGCACAGATTCTGGGAAGGAAACTTTGATGGTAATGCTAAGTACTCACTTCCCAGGATCACAAATTATAGAGAAAGAGCATGATCCTATAAAACTTGAGGAACTAAATGAGAAGACCTCGAAGTTTGATTGGGACATAGCTAAAAGGGTAGTGGATGAGAGTAGAATCAAATGGGCCCTATCCAGCTTTCAACCATACAAAGCTCCCAGACAACATCTATCCAATACTTCTACAGCAAGGTAGTCCTAACCTTGGACAGCATCTATGCAGGCTATACAAAGCATGTATTGCATTTGGATACATTCCCAAAACTTGGAGAAAGGTCAAGGTAATCTTTATCCCTAAGCCTGGGAAGCCGGATTATGAAGACCCAAAGGCCTTTAGGCCTATTAGTCTCCAACCTTTCTTTTTGAAGACATTGGAGAAATTAGTGGATAAGTTTATAAGGGAGGGACCATTGAAAAACTTTCCCTTACACAGACTACAGTGTGCTTATCAGCCAGGCAAATCTACGGAAACGGCACTGCATTATGTAGTTAGCAAAGCGGAAGCAGCCTTAGAAAACAAGGAGGTGTGCATTGGTGCATTCGTGGATATTGAAGGTGCCTTTGATCGCACTACCTTTGAATCTATTAAAAGAGCTGCTAAGAAGCATGGAGTGCCACATACAATCAGAAAGTGGATTAACTGCATGCTGAAAGGTAGAATCATTTACTCAGAACTACTAGGGGATAAACTAAAAGCAAAGACCACAAGGGGCTGCCCTCAGGGAGGAGTGCTGTCTCCACTACTCTGGAGCCTTGTAGTTGACTCTATAGTGGACAGACTGAATGAGGGACCACTTTACACTGTGGGCTATGCAGATGACTTAGTCGTGCTAGTCAATGGGAAATTCCCTGGTACAGTATCGGAGATTATGCAGTATGCACTGGGGGTGCTGGAAGACTGGTGTAACACCAACCACCTGTCAGTAAACCCCGGTAAAACGACTGTAATACCCTTTACAAGGCAGAGAAATCTGAAAAGGCTTAAAACCCTGCATTTATATGACACGGAGCTTTCATGGTCCAGTGAAGTGAAATATCTTGGCATAACGCTAGATAAGGAACTTAACTGGAAACTCCATATGGAGAGAACCTTGATAAAAGCTCAAAGGGTCTTTGGAATGTGTCGCTCCACTTACGGCAAGACGTGGGGACTACAACCAAAGATAATAAAGTGGATCTATACAACCATGGTCAGACCTGTTATAACTTATGGTAGCATCGTCTGGTGGCCTAGGACAAGGCTGGTAACATGCAAAACTGAGCTTAGCAAGTTACAGAGGACAGCATGTCTAGCGATAACCGGAGCGTTTAGAACCACTCCAACGGCAGCGATGGAGGTGCTCCTCGACATCCCGCCACTGCATATTATAATAGAAACAGAGGCGAGGAAGGCGTTACATAGACTCAAAGTAGCAGGACTGTGGGACACTACTAAACCTCTGTTGAAACACACAAAATGGGCAGAAACCTCTGTCCTAGACAGGTATATGGAAATGGGATGTGATAAAATCTGCCCCAAATTCATATTTGAAAAGAAATTTAAGATCAGCATTCCCACAAGAGAGGAATGGAAATGTAAGCCACCATACCTGGAAAAGGGAAGCCTAATCTGGTTCACTGATGGATCAAAGATGGACTCTGGAACAGGTGCTGGGGTCTATAACAAAGACACTCAAATATACCAAAGCATGGGAAGGTTTGCCACTGTCTTCCAGGCGGAGACACATGCAATCATTCTATGTGCAATGGAAATTATGGAACAGAGGACTAAGAATAAAACTATATATATTCTTAGTGACAGTCAGTCAGCCCTCAAGGCACTGAGCTCTCCGCGCGTTAGCTCAGACCTGGTTCTGAATGCCATACAAGCCCTAAACAAGCTTGGTAGGTATAATAGGGTAAGACTGATATGGGTGCCTGGTCATGTAGGAGTGATTGGCAATGAGAAGGCTGATGAACTGGCACGGAAAGGCTCGGAAAACAAGTACGTGGGCCCTGAGCCCTTCATATCTCTAACACAAAGTTTTATTAACACAGCCATTACAGAAGAAGTCAAGAATAGGCATAGAACTGAATGGCAAAAGGTACCACGATTAAGACATTCCAAGTCCTTTATGGGGAGGAGGGTAGGGGAATGGAGTAAATACATCTTTACAAACGGTAGAACACAGGCTCGCTTCCTCACGGGAGCGCTCACGGGACATTTTGCCACCAACTATATGCTACACAAAATGCAAATTTCCCCTGCACAACCTTGTCGGGCATGTGGTGAAGGCCAGGAATCGATGGAACATCTTCTGTGTCAATGCGATGCCCTGGCGAGGATCCGAATGAGTCTTCTGGAAGTGGCGTATCCAAAGCCAGTAGACTATAGACTCTTTCACGCCAAAGATATAGTGAAGCTTATGGCAGCTATATTCAGGACGTGGGAGGAGTGAAGGCAGGGGTGGCACAAAAGATCCCGAAGGGTCGAAGTGCATCGTGGCAAAGTCACGGCCCCATGATAAGATAAGATAAGATAAGGCTACGGGTGCAGAGATCATTGAGAAAGCATTATTTTGCGAGCAAGACACTCGTAGCATGTAGACTGCCGTAGCACTTTGAAGCCTACTCACATCTTGCCTACCACGTAACAACCAAGACGTATGTAGTAATGCGCGAGATGTGCTCATGGTGGCGTAACGCGTGAGTAGTGCCTAAGGAGCTACGAGCGTCTATAGGCTACGGTAACAACGCGTGAGTAGTGCCTAAGGAGCTACGAGCGTCTAAAGGCTACGGTAACAACGCGTGAGTAGTGCCTAAGGAGCTTCGAGCGTCTATAGGCTACGGTAACAACGCGTGAGTAGTGCCTAAGGAGCTACGAGCGTCTATAGGCTACGGTAACAACGCGTGAGTAGTGCCTAAGGAGCTACGAGCGTCTATATGCTACGGTAACAACGCGTGAGTAGAGCCCAAGGAGCTCCGAGCGCCTATAGGCTACGGTAACAACGCGTGATTAGTGCCTAAGGTGATACGAGCTTTTATAGGCTACGGTAACAACACGTGAGTTGTGCCCAAGGTGCTACGAGCGTCTATAGGCTACGGTAACAACGCGTGAGTAGAGCCTAAGGTGCTACGAGCGTCTTTATGCTACGGTAACCGCTTACTTTCAAGCATGCCGTACACTTGTTTGGCCCCCTTATCAAATAGCGATTATGTAAATTTATTAGGATAATTTTCCTTCATTTTGACTAGTAATTTATGTGGAGAAATTGAGATATTATTCTTAAAATTAATAATGACCTAAAATTATTATTGATTTGTGTGTGTGTGTTTTTTATACAACAAGATTATAATCAAGCTGACCGCCCACCTGATGGTAAGCGGTAACCGCCGCCTATAGACACGCACCGAAACGCAATAGGATAAAGCCATTTATCGCTTTGAACTGTCAAAAATCATTGGATATAACCGCCATCTTTAAATTGTATCGAAATGGCTTTATCATATCGCGTTTCGGTGGTCATGCTAGGCGGGCAGGTGCGTGTGTTTCTGCCATGTAGAAAGGTGGCAGATGCTCAGCAGGTGTCCAGCAGTGGTACAGGTGTCCAGCAGTAGGACGTATATAGGCTGGTGATGATGATGATGATGGTGATTAATTAAGTTAGAAAAACAATATTTGGTATGCAAAAATACATATAATATTATGTGTGTAACACGTCACCTCAAATGCCACGTAAAGCTTGCCAATTTTTTATCTTACGTAGTAGTAGTATTAACTCTCACTGTAAAATATCTTGTTGGTAAAATAAGTTAAGTTATTTTATATATTTTAGAAGTATGGACATCTGTCTAAAATATAACAAAACTCTTTTGTTCGCCCTCTTATGCTACTTTCTTTGAAAGAAATTGTGATTACATTACTCCACCGAGGAATAATGGTAGGTATTGTAAGTAAATAAAATTTTCAAATCGTGAATTTTACTCTAAACTAATGTAATTAAAATAGAATAAAACTAGAAAAATTTCACGTCCTGAGGCAGGAATCGAACCCGCGACCTTTCGCAATCCGGGCGACTGCTCTGACCACTGAGCCACCCAGGACTTGGGATATCCCTGTGAAATTCTTCTAGTCTATCTGTATTTGCGTTTAGGAGCTAACGTCTACCCTACAATATCGAAATATTCTATTTCAACATCCGAAACGAGTATTTTTACAAATACCGACGATTCGGTTAAGTTGGGGCAGTAGTGTTTCAAATATTCTTAATTTTTGATTTTAACATTATTATAAATGTTTGAAAAATTACTTAGTAATTAAAATAGAATAAAACTAGAAAAATTTCACGTCCTGAGGCAGGAATCGAACCCGCGACCTTTCGCAATCCGGGCGACTGCTCTGACCACTGAGCCACCCAGGACTTGGGATATCCCTGTGAAATTCTTCTAGTCTATCTGTATTTGCGTTTAGGAGCTAACGTCTACCCTACAATATCGAAATATTCTATTTCAACATCCGAAACGAGTATTTTTACAAATACCGACGATTCGGTTAAGTTGGGGCAGTGTTTCAAATATTCTTAATTTTTGATTTTAACATTATTATAAATGTTTGAAAAATTACTTAGTAATTAAAATAGAATAAAACTAGAAAAATTTCACGTCCTGAGGCAGGAATCGAACCCGCGACCTTTCGCAATCCGGGCGACTGCTCTGAAAAAAAATTCTGAAATTTTTCTAGTTTTATTCTATTTTAATTACTAAGTAATTTTTCAAACATTTATAATAATGTTAAAATCAAAAACTAAACTAATGTGTAATATAAATTATTGAACAGCTTTTGTTATAGATTATTCAACGTACAGTCGATATCACATCAAACGTAACAGTTTGACCTTGAGACCGCCCCTACGACTTTCGTAATAGAGGCGGCTTTCGCAGTGCCACTGTCACACTTGATTTGTGGTCATGTGTACATTGATTTATGTCGGCGAACGTGTCCGATCGTTTAGCGGGCTTTGGTTTTAAAGGTAGTTTGTTATATAGATGTGATCCTCTGTAAGTATGTATATTTATCTAACAACCTTTTTTGTATAAAGATTTTTGTGTTTGTATACTAATTGTAATACTACCATACGGAATCGAAATCCGGTATTTCCGTGCCGTTACAAAAGGTTTCACATAAATCATTAAGCCGAACTTTTGCAACTGTATAATTAAAATTCAATCACATTTAAATTTCAGATGAGACGCTTACACGAAGCCATGTTTTCGTGAACAAGTCTGCATTCTGAAAGCTTATAATCATGGATAATTACAGGTGTTCCATAATTTCGTTTATGAATAACGAAACGAAATGAAAAATCGCCAGCAACTGAAGTATAGTTAAGGACGAACATTAACACCAATCTTTAACAGTTTTTGATCTTATTGAAACAGTGAGAAGCTCGGTATCTTAGTGGCTTGAGCACTCCGGTTTCATTACGAAAACAAAGCAACTTTCGCTATAGCGGTCCCGGGATGGGCCAGTCAAAAATTGTAATCTCTAGCTCCGTGCTTCAGAAGGTACATTAAGCCGTTGGTGCCGGTTGTCACTGCAATCGTTTTCAACTACCCACACTAGGCCAGCATGTTGGAGTTATGGCCTAAACTCCTCATGTGTTTCTCCCATGTAGGAAGGTCTGTGGGATGTATACGTGTTGGTGATGATGTCATAAAAGCTACAATGCACTATAGACCCGCACTGTAGATGTTTTCAACCAATTTATAGTCGTGTACAGTCGACAGCACATCAAGCGTAACAGTTTGACATTGAGACCGCCCTTCCTGCGTTTGTAATAGAGGCTACTTTCGTAGTGAAACTGTTACACTTGATGTGATGTCGCTTGTACAACACTAAACTTTTACTCTCGTCGTAATGGAGAAAGTTTTTTTTTTCGTAAGGAGCACTTGATAATTAATTTAAGGGTCCAAAGGTGCTTGAGTGGTAGTAGTAGCTGAAAGTGAAATTCTTTTTAAATTGCTTTTCAGCGAAATGGAGTACGACCACCTTTTACTAACATCGACAGTAACTGGAAGTGGCTAAATAAGTGTTTAGAGCACGTTATCGATTTATCTAATGATCTATTCTAAATTAATGAAAAGTAAAAATATTTCTCTTCGATGGGTGCTTTTACACTGCTGAGATGTTAAAATGGATACACAGATTTATTATGATTAGGTAGTTAAGTACTTCTTACCCTTACTAGCCCGCCAGAGTCTAAGCAACAACAGAATAAGTATACATTGTTTATTGTATATTGTTTTTGCTTATTGGGTATATCACAAACGCGCTGTTTATAAAACAATAATCATAATAATCATCCATATTTTTAATATTATGAATACGAGACTAGCTGTCTCTGTCTGCTATGTTTTTACTTTTACCACTGAGCCGATCGACATGAAATTTGGCATGGAGATAGATTTTATCCTGAAAAAGAACATAGCTTTTGTTGCGGTAACCGACATCGACGCGGCCGGAACTGAGGGCGATTAGTAATAAATAATTGAAAATAGTGTAATTAAGCAACAAAATGATTTTTTATATATACAAGACAAGCAAGCTTATGCCCCACCAAGTGGTAAGTATTAACCTTTACACACTTGAAATAACGAGGAAACACTCGGTATTGCAAGTGCGTTGTCATCCTGAGGCCTAAGATGAAATGCCTTCCATGCCCAGTAAGCACAGTGGCTACCTTTCCCTTAAATGCGAAACACAGCGAACTGCTTTACGCTTGAAATCCCGACATATACGCAAGATTGATCCTTGTATAATAATCACACCTACAAAATATCTTTATTGCTGTGTCAATCAACGCGAAATCTCTTAACTAGCGTTTAATTAACGTCCTACATAATACCGGCGTATCGGATTGCGTTTGTAAATTGCGTCATGGTCAAGACAGGCTGCGGGCGACATTTTTCTTGGAGAAAGGCTTTTGTTTTTATTAAAGGCTGCATTGACGGCGGTTGAAATCTCTTCGCAGCGTTCAAGAGCATTTTTCATGTTTTTTCTTTATCTTAGTTTTAGTTATTTATCAATAAGGAGGTGTTTGTGATTTGTTTTTATGCATAGTTTGTTCGTAGGTATAAAAGTTGAAATTTTTCGGTAATTTCACCGTTATTCAATATGGCAATATAGCGGGCGACATAGAAGTCAACTTAACGTCACCAAAGTGTCATACGCGCCATGATGAAGTATTGCTGTGTTGCAGTTTTTTCTTAAAAAAAAATCTTGTTTTGTACCACGCAACAAAGCAAATAAAAAGAAAATGGAGAATTGAACACTTCTGTATATTTTTACCTATTTTTCAGAATAGTGTACATAGACCTGGACGAGTCTCCATACATTTTAGGACTATTTATTTATTTATTGATTTAAATTTTATTGCACAGTAAAAAATGTACAAATGGTAGACTTAACACCTAATGGAATTCTCTACCAGTCAACCAGGGGCTAAGCATAAAACTTAAATAGCGGTGCACAGCAATAAAAAAGAAAAATATTTTGAAGAAAGTAAACTAAACAAAGTTAAAATAGGTATACATATGTATCAAAAAAACTGAATATATTAATATAATATAATTATACTACATACATTTTTTTTTTTTTTACAACTAGATGACAAACAAGCTGACGGCCCACCTGGTGGTAAGCGGTTACCGCCGCCTATTTTACATATAAGTAACAAAATTACATGCAAATAAACAATATCAATACATAAAAAAGAAGATGAAATAACATGCTAGTAACTACTCAAGTGACCAAGAAGTATTCACACAATTCCTTCTTGAAGAGCGTCCTGTGTCTGGATTTCCGCAGACTGTCAGGTATTGAGTTCCAGAGCCGTATAGCAGAGACAACAAATGAGTCCGACATGAAGCCAGAGCGAAAAGAAGGGAACAGCAGGGCAAGATTGTCGTTAGATCGAAGCGACTATCTCTTTTAAGAACATATTTAATGCAATGCGTAACTAAACCGAACCGTAAATATTTGAAAATATACTCATTTGTGTTTGTTGAAATAGAATATGAATAAAAATAATAAATAATCGGTGGTCCCAAATCCCCGGTAGCGCAGTTGTCAAAGGAGCCTTCATTGTCTTAATATTTGAAATTATAGATGACTTAGTAATTAAAATAGAATAAAACTAGAAAAATTTCATTTTTCCTGCCTCAGGACGTGAAATTTCAAATATTAAGACAATGAAAGCCTTCATTGTCTTAATATTTGAAATTATAGATGACTTAGTAATTAAAATAGAATAAAACTAGAAAAATTTCACGTCCTGGGGCAGGAAAAATGAAATTTTTCTAGTTTTATTCTATTTTAATTACTAAGTAATTTTTCAAACATTTATAATAATGTTAAAATCAAAAATTAAGAATATTTGAAAGCACTGCCCCAACTTAACCGATTCGTCGGTATTTGTAAAAATACTCGTTTCGGATGTTGAAATAGAATATTTCGACATTGTAGGGTGGACGTTAGCTCATAAACGCAAATACAAGATAGACTAGAAGAATTTCACAGGGATATCCCAAGTCCTGGGTGGCTCAGTGGTCAGAGCAGTCGCCCGGATAGCGAAAGGTCGCAGGTTCGTTTCCTGCCTCAGGACGTGAAATTTTTCTAGTTATATTCTATTTTAATTGCTAAGTAATTTTTCAAACATTTATAATAATCTTAATTTTTGATTTTAACATTATTATAAATGTTTAAAAAATTACTTAGTAATTAAAATAGAATAAAACTAGAAAAATTTCACGTCCTGAGGCAGGAATCGAACCCGCGACCTTTCGCAATCCGGGCGACTGCTCTGACCACTGAGCCACCCAGGACTTGGGATATTCCTGTGAAATTCTTCTAGTCTATCTTGCTCATAAACGCAAATACAAGATAGACTAGAAGAATTTCACAGGGATATCCCAAGTCCTGGGTGGCTCAGTGGTCAGAGCAGTCGCCCGGATTGCGAAAGGTCGCGGGTTCGATTCCTGCCTCAGGACGTGAAATTTTTCTAGTTTTATTCTATTTTAATTTATAATAATGTTAAAATCAAAAATTAAGAATATTATAGATGACAACATTTGAGAGAAGTTATTTATAATTTTAATATACTTTATCTTGAAGATTACTTAAAAAAACATGCAGTGTATAGTTGACAACAAATAAAGCGTGACCTTTAGACCGCCCTTACTACGTTCGTAATAGAATCGGCTTTCGTAGACCAACTGTTACACTTGAGGTGCTGTCGTCTGTACATATTCTTTTGGAGTTAAGGCTTGTCATGTGTCAGTGATTTTGTATCTTACTATTGTCATAAGACCTCAAGACCTCGATATTGCCGCGTAAAACCCCCGGGGTCTTATGACAATTAGAAAACCAATTGTGGCTAGAATCTGTGGTTTGAAAGGTTCACTGTTATTACTTTATTTTGTGTGCCAATAAATAAATAAATTAAATAAAAGGCAACTGCTCTCTGAGCCTACACAAAACATGCACATATTTAACAAATAAATTTATCCTATCTGTTTATAAACCTTGGAGCCTTTGAACCACACAAAAACGCTTTAAGTCTTTTTGTGATCGCGCTCTCAACATTTCGAAGCAGACATATTTCCGACCCTTGTAATGGCCCCGTTTAGTTTCCCACTGAAGATAAGTCCCTTGGATTGTGACAGGAAACGTCTACCACACGTGAGGTATTGTTGTCACGTATATTATAGAGGCATTTTTACAGTAGCTGATTTTTTTTTATACAAGCACGACAATGACTCAACACCACCTGATGTGAAGCGGTAAGAAAAGTCCATAATAATATGCGAAGACAGCTAGTGCAGTTTAAAACAGAATGTTCCAGCCGCCAGTACCTTGCCGACCCATCATAGTACAATACGATATATGTGCGGTAAGTTAAAAATTACAGCCGAGGCGATATTACTAGCCCGAGCTGCAGGCGAGAGCTACAAGAAAGCAGAGGCTGTAATTATCAAAGCGCACGTATGTCATACGACGTTTTATTATACGAATTAATACGAATAAATCTTTAATCACTTGTTAAAGCAGTTATATAAATTTGAATAATTTGTAAAAATACTACAATAATAATAATATTATTATAATATTCATACACTCACACCTATTATCTAGCCCAAACTAAGCATCATTAAGAGCTTGTGTTATGGATACTAGATAACGGAGAAATAATGATAATAATATGTATGTATATAAATATAAGAAATATACTAAATAAACATATAAACAATCATGACTCGTAAACAAATGCTCGTACTCATAATACAAACATTTGTTCCTACCGGGATTCTAACCCGGAACCTCTTGACCGAGTAGCCTGGGGTACAGACCACTTGGCCAGCCGGTCGTCAAGATTGATTATTAGGTTGTAAGTTGGCATCTTTAATGTTGTCAAGTAAATAAATTTTTATGTTATTGTTAGAGATAAATCGTTGTAGTTTACTGTCAAAATTAATTAAATTAAAGAATTAAATGTTTACTTATTATAGTATTATCTCCGAAAGTTAATTTTATTCATAAAATGTTTACCACTTTTCTGACATAAAAAACTCTTTGCTAAGATTTAAAAAAGTACCGTTCGTTTTTAAACGGAGCATCTTGATAAACCGTGCGTTTTACATTGCAATAACGCACAAGTACCTGATCGAAATTGGTAAAATAGGAGACCCTTTACGAGCGTATGTGTTATAAAGTGCCTTTTTACGCCTCTTGTTTAGGAAAAAATATTGCCTTAGCTTTTAATTTTAAAGAGAAGATCGCAGCTTGATAGCTCTTTTGTGTAGCGTTGTGTTTGAGCGACAACTAAGATAGCCAGCGCTCATAGAGAACGTTCTTCTTCTTTAAATAATGGCTTCTCGATATAACGAATTTTGCCAATGTCAAGTAAAATAATGTGCGAATAACTTGCGGCAACGTTGTACGGTGATTGGGCAAGACGAATTCATTTTCCAAAGAAAACGGGGACGCCGCCGGCCCGATAAAACAAAATGGATGCTGTCAGACGGCTGTGGATGCGCAAAACCTGTCGATTTCACAGTCAGCCTACAACAAACCATAGAGAACATGTTATGTTGGGACGAGGGCGACTCGAGTCTTACTGTCAACATACTATCTTGATTTATAAAGGTGCGTGAGTAGTGCCAAAAATGCTGACGATCTTTAATATCATTTTTTTTACTTTCGCCGACCCTGACAAGTTTACTTTTTAACCGACTACAAAAACGAGGAGGTTCTCAATTCGGAGGGTATGTTTTTTTTATATGTATGTACACCGATAACGCCGAGATGTCTTATCCGATTTACGTGATCCTTTTTTTTGTTCCATGCTGAATAGCTGCCATTTGGTCCCATGATATTTTCTTCAAAATCAGCTAGGTAGTTTGGTTTTTAAATCAAAAAAACTTACGCGAAACGCTAACGTATGCGAAATTGTGGATTTTTGTTTTCTTATGACTTTTTAATGAAACAATACGATAGTAGGAAACAATATATAAGCTGACAGTCACCCGTCTAGTTTTGACCTTAGAAAGTCATCACTAAAAATTGTGAAAAAAAAATCTAAACAAAAATTAAAACAGACTTCAAAAATCCGAAAAAATAATAATTATTAAATTTAAGTAGGTACTTATCCCTCAGAAACATATTTTATCCTTTTCAGTTTTTTGAAGTCGGTTTTAATTTTGTTTAAAATTTTCTATCTACAGTATCGATACTATCGAACATAAGCTTGCAAGATTATCTTTAATGTCGATAACGTAGCGATAATTGTGCTTTAATTCTAACGACACTCAATAATATTACATCATTTTCTTTAAATTATCAACAGTTTCAATAATAATATCAATCGTAGCACATTGATGGAAAATGGCTATTATTACAAAGGATTAAAGTGCTCATAAATGTCAAAATGCTACGTTTGATCTACCGTTGCGTGATACAAACGACATTCATGCCAATGCTGAGCTATTATTAATACATCTGTAATGGGCTGTAGAGCAGCATCATTAATCGAATGTCCGCGAGATGGATAGGAACTATCCCGAATGTCGCAAGGGGATAAACCCCTGTACACACACACCACCAGCCTATATACGTCTCACTGTTCGGCACAACCCGTCCTACCCATGATGTGGGTCAAAGCGGTTGCAGTAACAACCGGAACCAACGGCTTGACATGCCTTTCGAAGCACAGAGGAGCTCGAGATCAATTTTTTACTAACCCATCTCGGGATCTAGTGATCTACCATGGCGTAAGTGGCTTTGTCTTCGCAAAGACCAGAGCCCTCAAACCAGTACGTCACCGAGCTCCTCACTGTATGCATATGCTGTTATATTTATTACAGGCCTGTCACTGTTGTGGACTTCCATAACCTTGCTCTAGATATTTAATTGCTTAGATATCAGAGTGGAATTGGGAACAAAATTCCCATGTGTCGTACGTTCAATTAACTTCAATTGATTCTGTTGACGTTTGGAAGGTCGACTTGAAAAATGTATTAACCGACAAAATTGCAATTTGCATTGCAAAAAAGAAAATCTTTAGCGTTTTATGGTGGTAAGCGGTTACCGCCGCCTATAGACACCTGCAATAACAAGGAAAATCACTTGTATTGCCGGTGCATTGTCATCCTGAGGCCTAAGATGAAATACCTTCCGTGCCCCGTACACTGGCTAACTTTCTCTTCAATCTGAATTTGAAGTTAAAATAAGTCATACTATTTGCGATTACTTACTATTTAAAAAAATATACTCTCAATAAAGAGTGACAGAATATTCACAGAAAATAAAAACAAAATTTGAAAAAGTTACGAATTTGAAGTTGAAATAAGTTGTACAATTTGCGATTACTATATAAAAAATTATACTCTAGATAGTAAATTTAGTGTAGCTTTCAAGTATCGCATTAGAATGATTTTTTGTGCTAGATTTGTACCATGAACGATTATAAAAGTCGTCTTATAGCAACATTTGATGTTGACGAAATTTTGAGTTAGGTCACTTTAGTTCTAAGTGGTGTAACAAAGAATTTGCTTAAAAAATCATTTGATGCCATGAACAAATATTTTAATGCCAATTTTTAATGGTTATTAAGTTAGCACGTTTCTCTAGTCTGAGTTCATAAAGCTTGAAACCTTATTTCAATAGACATTATTCAATAAAAACTTTTTATTGATTTATGAAAATCTTTACTTTTTCTTTATATTACACAATCTGGGTACAATATAAAGCCCAGAAGGGAAAGGACGCGAGTAAAGAAAAATGAGGCTAGACTTAAAATAACATTAAAACAAAAATGTTTTTTCGCAGCTGCAATCGGTCTTGCGTGAAGCGTTGAGTTCAAGATGAATATTAAAGACAAGGGCTGTCACTAACTTTAAAATAAAGCAAGTAATTTTCATAATGTCTGGCAATTTTTACTATGAACTTTAGTTTTGATATAAAGTGAAAGCATAGGTGTTGATGAGAGACGAGGGATATAAACAATATAACATTGGCTGCATTATTTCAAAGAAATGTCATGAAATTTTCAAATGAATAAGATGTTTTTGAAAGTGGCAAACCATTTGTTTGAACTAATATAGCCCATGTTTTAATTTATTGTCGTATTGACGGCACCAACTTGTATAATCTAAGTACAATATATATATATATATTATATAAAGTTAAAATACAATTTTTTTTAGAGCTCATTTACCAAATGTATAAGTAATTCTGTAAGCTTGAAACAGGAGATATTGGCGATAATTAGAGATTAAACAAAAAAAAGCTTTATAAGTAACAAAACTGAATTTTAGTTGAAAATAAAACTTTTCACTAACAATCACGAATTATTGTACTTGGGGATCCCAAAGACGTATGGCAGGTGGTTGTGTAACAATTATATGTGGTAGGTAGCTAAGAGTTAAATGGACTGCATAATAAATTGACCGCTACATCTGTCTTTAGCTTCTTTTCATTTCCATTTCAAGTTCCTTACTATTTGAATGACTTTAGTCTGTAGCGCTATGACACGACGTCATAGCACTACATAGGCAGTTAGTATCGAGTAGCCGAGAACCGGAGCTGAGACACAACGCGACACAGAAACGTCACACTACGTAATTCAAATGCCTTTACCATGCTTACGAAGCTTCCGAGCTACGTCGATATATGTACAGTCGACGGCACATCAAGCGTAAAAGTGTGACCTTGAGACCAACCTTACTGCGTTCGTAATAGAGGCGGCTTTCGTGGTGCAACTGTTACACTGGATTCGTCGTGTGTACAGACAATGCACAGTGGGGCCGCGGTCCCCGACCGAGCCTAGCTCGGCAGAAGATCCTCCCTTTTCGCTGAAGATGTGGTGAACCTAGTCACATCCCAAAAGTCCTTTCTTAGATATTTTGTAGGGTTCGCTTTATATGTTAAGCTTACTACGTTTCATATTAAACTGGCAGACTGGCAATTTATTCAAATTCACCTCACTTTTATTTCACGTTCAGTAACCGTATGTAAGGCTGGGTACGATTCAGGAATTGAATATTTTTATTTATATTTGAGAATTTTTTATCATGTTTTTCATTACCATTTTAGTGCCTAATAATTTTTCAAGCATTGAAAGGAATCCTGATTTCAATTTCTTTGAATTTTTTGATTTGGCCCATAATAAGTATATACTTACAAGTTTGGGACGAAAATACGTCAATAAATTAAAACATGGGCTATATTAGTTCATAGAAACGTTATGCAACTTTCAATTACATCATATTCATTTGATAATTTTTGACATTTCTATAAAATAATAAAGAAAAAGAAAGAAAAATATTTATTCGAGATTACAACACAAAATAAGAGTCACTAAGACACTAATACACACACATACACACTAACATTACTTTGTTACTTAGTAATTAAAATATAAAACTAGAAAAATTTCACGTCCTGAGGCGGGAATCGAACCCGTGACCTTTCGCAATCCGGTCGACTGCTCTAACCAACTGAGCCACCCAGGACTTAGGATATCCCTGTGAAATTCTTCTAGTCTATCTGTATTTGCGTTTATGAGCTAACGTCCACCCTACAATGTCGAAATGTTCTATTTCAACATCCGAAACGAGTATTTTTACAAATACCTACGATTCGGTTAAGGCGATACCTCGTCGACACTAGCGACTCCACTTGATTTTTATTAATTGTGGTGAATATAGAACATAATAAACAAAAACGCTTTAGTGAATGACTAAAGAATGGTATTTGTAATTTTTTGAGATGTGCTCGGTATAAGATATTCCTCTACATGTAACCTATTTTTTCATTATTGCCGAAAGTGGCCACTTTTAACAATAATAAAAAATTTGATTACTTATAGCTAGACACTTTATACAAGATACATCTTTAAAAATTACAAATACCGTTCTTTAGCAATTCTCTAAAGCGTTTTTGTTTATTATGTTCTAAATTCACCATAATTAATAACAATCAATTGGTGTCGCTAGTGTGCACGAGGTAGCCCCTTAAGTTGGGGCAGTGCTTGCAAATATTCTTAATTTTTGATTTTAACATTATTTTGAAATAATTACTTAGAAACACACACACACACAGTTGTTTATTGTTACATTATTCCCTATGTATGTTATACAAATATCGAATGAATAAGATGTATTTAAAGGTTGCAAAACATTTCGGTGAACTAATATAGCCCAAGTTTTAATTTACTTTCATATTGTCGTTACCACCCTGTATATTTGAGTACAGACGACAGCACAAAAAGTAAAACAGTCACATTATGAATTAAGGTAAATCTCTACCTCTATTATCAATTTGAGTAAAGGCAGTCTCAAGGTTATAGTTTTACTGTCAAGGTCGACTAAACAAATAGTTTTACCTAATATGCCTTTTCTATTGTCCAGTACTTTTGTTCTTGAAATGTTAATTAATACATTATTGTACCAATTACAAATAAAGAATAGAAAGGATGAAAAAATATTATGCTTCAAGCGGGAATCGAACCCGGGTCTCCTGATGACCGTCCAGACGTGATTAGCACTAGGTACGCCACCGAAGCACTAGGTAAATAAAGCCTATTAATTTCTTCACCGCTTTCTACCCTTTTAAACGATTTTATAGCAGCGTTTACGTTTTTGTTATTCTATGAAAAATAATTTTTGACGAATTTTTATAAGTATTAGAGATTAGATTTAAGATATATAAAAATTACATAAAACATCCACATCGTAGTGTGCTGTAGGTAGGTGTATTTAACTATTCTATCTCCAAAATATATGTAAATACGCCGGCAGGATATCACATTCAAAATTTTCAAACCACATTTCATTCTAACTAAACACACAGTTCGACACAACCAAAAATTTAACGAAGCGTTCTACTAAAGCAGTCTGTTTCCTCGCTAACAAGGTAATGAATTACTGTCAGACACTATAAACTGTAACTTGATTATATCAGATTAAATTGAGAATACCAAGTTATTAAACAAAGCAAATTAAACCCTATTCACAACGCTTTAGGTTTGTTTAATTTATATTACTTACTGAACCAACAAAATGTTAGGGGGCCCGATATTGATACAAACAAAAATGGGTTCATGTTGCTCAGCGCGTGTACCAGTAGACGCTACTACGTCTAGCAGACTTACTTTTAAATAGTGCGCCATAGCATAGTTGCACTCGGAATACCCGTATAAAAAATTAACTATATGGCTCGGAAGCCGTAACGCACATCACATTTTAGTAAATTTCTTAAAATTCCGTATTGCTCTCCAAAGAAATGTACAAATCACCGAGGAAAAGAAAAGGTCACTTGGTAAGTAGGTATACTAATTTTGAAATAAAATAAAAGTTTACATAAATAAATACACTACCCATGTTTCTGCTTAGGTGGGATAGAAATATATGTAAAAGAGTGCGAGTGACAGAGAACACGTGCACTTCCGAATGTTAAGATGCTGCCACACTGCTGTTTAAAAATGTTTACAAACGTTAGTGAACATTTGTTAAGAAACATAGGTACAATCGCAATGTTAGAAAATTGAAAACATTTTCTAACATTGCGATTGTACCTATTATTTATATAATGTTAGTTATATAAATAATAGGTACAATCGCAATATATTAGATAATGTTAGTAAACATTTCTAAACTAGTTAACAAATTGTAACAAAATAAAACATTTGTTATCATTGTTTGTAAACATATAATCCAGGCCAAGTTATGTTGTTAAATAATTTTAAATGTTATAAATGTTTGTAAACATTTTCCATCATTGTAGGAACACTTAAAACATTTAACAATTCCTAACAGAATGTAACAATTCTTAGCATTTGTTAGTAAATGTATTAGTGTTAGAAAATGTTTGTAAACATTTTTAAACAGCAGTGTGGCATCACCTTTACAGACGAATCCTAGCGAATGGTCAACAATTACCTATTTCATTATTATTAGCATCTATATAGTCGTCTCTCTTGCAATCAAGTGTCAAGCGCGTACCTATCTTCGACACCCAATAGTTCCGTTGATCCGTTCTGACAAATAATCGAATAAAGCCCATTGCCACTTCAACAAGATAATCTTATGTGCTGTTAGTGACTTTCTCTCATGACGTGAGCTCGTGTGAATACACCGGACCTATCTCTCTGCATAGGTCGATGCGTTCAGCTATGGATACCCTGAGGGCCTAGACAAGATGCCTTTCGATAATCGCTATCGCTATCGCTATCGCTATCGCTATCGCTATCGCTATCACTAAGAGGAAAATGTATGGGGTTTGACATAAGACCTCGATTGAGTAACGATCTAAAATGTCAAATCCTATACATTTTCCATTTCGCGATAGCGATAGCGATTGTCAAATGGCATCTTGTCTAGGCCCTCTGAATTTGTTCAGAAAGCCGTTAGGGAGCGACCACGCTTGACAACCGTATGTTACTGGCTGGTCTTAAGCCAGAAACACTTATGACCTGTAATTTAAAAAATGGCTTGTCTCAAATACCTTTTTAGTGTAAATAGCTGTTGATTTTTTATCAATAAAAATACGTATGTCGTCACTGAGTTTAATGGATCAAATTTTATTGATGAGAAATAAATGCAAGCTAAGTACATTATTAAAATGAACTATCCCAATATCATGTGACAGCCCTGACGAACAAAACGTTTCATTTTCACCTCGGCTCGAGCAGTTTATACTGGCTTATTTGGCGTCTTATTGCTTTAGTCATTTCAAGACACACGTTTCTGTATTGCATTTAATTCTGAAATAAAGAAACATTTAGTATAAAAGATTGTATTACTACATAATTTTTAAGAAGTAGGGTAGCGATTAGTAGGTCAGTCTACCTATCCCCGGTTCGGATCCCTGTAGGTTTAAATTATTGTATTGATGACCTACTCGGTCAAGAGGTCCCGGGTTCGAATCCCGGTAGGAATAAATGTTTGTATGATGAGTACGAGCATTTGTTTACGAGTCATGGATGTTTATATGTTTATTTAGCATATTTCTAATACATATTATATTTTTATCATTATTATCCGTTATCTAGAATCCATAACACATAGGTGTGAGTGTATGATTATTATTATTATTATTATTCAATACGGGACAGCTCTTCCTCTCACCTGATGGTAAATGATGATGGGGCCGAAGACAGAAACGAGCTACACTCGAATGCCTCAACCATAGGAGACCTGGCTATCTAACCTACTGCGGGAACTCAACAATGCTGTTAACATTATGACGAAAGTGTGATTGACATACCTACACAGCAAACACACTATGTATAACACTACACAATATTTTTAGCCCGAATAAAATGTTAAGTTAAATGTAAAATAGTGAACAATGTCTGTTTATAAGGTTTAGACCACAAGATTCTGGGGGCAGGCTGGTGCAAGGTCCTACGACACAACCCAGGCTACCTCCGCATGGCGTAACTGGGCAGTTCATGATCATGACCGCACTGGGAATACTAACCAAAAAGCTAGTATTTCCGGGGTAGTCATGATCAGGTACTGGGGGATATTAAACACACCTGTAGCTTAGCCAGCGGTTTGTAAGTCTTCAGGCCGAATCCTCCCCGAGAAAAAAGGTTAGTGCACTTGCTCGCCAGAGAGCACTTTCGACTTTATTTATGGTAAGTGTTGCCAAAACTTTGTTTAAAAAAACAAAAAATACTATAAAATATGACGGTTCGTAAAGTCAGACACTCAAAGAAAAATCGACCTTATTAATATCTTCAGTAGGGCTTTACAGAGTATACTACAGCTCATCGAGTGTACGTCACAACGCCGACGAGCTTGGCTACGTTAATCTCTGAAAGGCTCTGCACTAATCCTAGCCAGAAATGTTCCATCGTTGGTGTTCCAAAGTAATAATGATTAATACGTATTTTCGACGTTGATTTACTTTCGTAAGCATCAGTTAAATTAGTCGCGTCACATCCATTTAATCTGTTAAGTACATAAATATCACAAACAATAAATTTTCCGTCATACGTCAGCTGTCAGCCATGTGTTCTTTTGACACGGTAGCTAACGATTGCATAATGTAATCTTAAAGACTCGACATACGAAATAATAGTAGATTATTAACCAAGGGGATAAAGCAGTGTCTTCTGTCGCGGGTGACGATTTAAATCGCGAGCGTAACGAAGGACTCGAGGTTTACTCCCGAGCGTAGCGAGGGTGTTAAAAACTTAAATCACGAGCGAAGCGAGGAATTTAAGACGAGTCCTGAGTGTAGCGAGGGATTTAAGTTCACCCAAGACTAAGACAGCTTTATCACCGAGGAAAATACTCTACTTTTCGTACCATTTGCGAAAAAATTAACACAATAATAATATGAGATAAGCATTAATTAAAAATAATGACCATTAAAAGTAAAAGTTAACATTCGAAACATTTGTCCAATTATCGGCCGTATCAGCCGGCCAAATACGGCCTCGTCGGTTTTCGTAATTTTATTTAATAATCATAACTGCACAATAAATGCGTATTCCTTTTTCAAAAAGATGTATAATGCTTTATATACAAACTCAATGGTGTAAACACAGATGTAGTTCAGTATAAACGGTAAGTATTCCAATTTTAAATCACATTCTCCCCCTAGAGGATGAATGAAATTCAGTACAATTTTCTTTCCCTGTTTTTAACAGATTAAAAATGACTATTGTTATTTTCGCTTTTTGTGGCATAGAATGTCACTTTTTTGAGCAAGTGGTACGAAAAATTAATTTTTAATTGTATTTGAAGTTCTTATAATACAATTTGGGCATTAGAGGGTTGATAGTTCATATTTAACTTGCAACAATAATAAGTTGAATGTCCTTATGACTTTGTGTCTTATTATGTATTCCTATTAAGCTTACTAAGATTTCAAAGGAGATCGGTAGAAATGGGCTTAGTCGTTACAAGCTCAAAGTTACTACTCAATTTCATTGCAATAAATATATTGAGTATTGAGTATTAAATATTTTTTGAATTTTGTCGAATAAAATCAACAACTGCTTCTATGGAATAAAGGTGTAAAAATTAAAGTGTAATGTTGTTGACTAAAAGTTATCCCAACCATCATGAAGTCCATTAGATGATAATGTTGCCAAGAACAAGAATAGACTGTTTTATCGATTAGCACTTTTGTTTGACGAATAAAAAGAAAAACATTTTAATTATTTACCGAGTCTCATGAACAAATGCTAACGTGCTATTATCATTATGCTTCGCGTAGTACACTGTCTTTTTAAAGATAACTTCGTAGATATTCTTAGCGAATTACAAGTATCGATTACGATTAAGTTAACCAACACTGGCAATAATCACTATATATTTTTGTGTGTCATCTAGTCTATGGATGTTATTTGACATTTACATCCATAGACTAGATCTTTATTGTCATTGGTAATCAATCATTCGCGTCTATATACGTTTTCTTGTGCTCTGTTGTGTTTGCTATTTATTTCCTTTATTTAACAACGACTTTCGCTATTTTATTACGGACTCTGACGATCTCTGCCACCACGTACGACCTGCGCTTTCACAACGCACTTTGATTTCCTGCCTAAACGTCTCACACGGCCTTTTCACCTGGACTCCGAACATTGCTTCCGATCGGACTTCAAAATGAGCTTGACTCTGAACTGCATAAACCGCGGTATGAGTCAGGAAGGAGGAAGAGGGTGTGAGGGTCCACTTTCACGCCATATTTAATAAATAAAGCCAATAAAAAAGGTAATACTGTCGGTTTACATTTTTGGTTTCTGATCTTTGAATACCTACTTATTTTGCTAGCCCCATAGAAAATCATTACAATATTAATACTAAAAGAACGTGTATTTCCCGCTCTACAAAACAGTCCAAAAATCATCAGTGTAACGCTTAGGCCCAAAGTTCTTAGGAAGCTTGCTATTCTCCTTTCTATTTTTAGGACTGGACATAGTAGATTGTTGCATTGAGCAGAAAGTGACTTTTCATTGCATCGACTGTTAAAACAAAATTATAAACGTCACTTTTACGAGGTTCATAAGAAGAATTGAAATCAAATAAAGTAGAAACAATTTATTTAGACTATTTGTTTGGCAATGGTTGTACATTTATTCTGCCATTGTTCAAAAATAGCGCTGACTGGCTGGTAGAAAACTAATTGATTACGCTTGTAGCATGCGATTGGTCTGTTGTGTGGTCAGAATAGCGCTGATTGGCTGGTATAAATCCAGTTGGCCAAGATTGTATAAATGAACCTTGCGATTGATTGGAGTCATCTGGGATTTGTGACTTGAGTCCGAAAACAATGCAGTAATGGATTTTCATACAACTTTACTGCACCTTTTTAAAGCTAAAGTAGTTTAAGTAGTGCAGTAATGGAGTTTCGGGACTACTCACATTTATTCAGCTCTATTCAGCGTATGTCAATAGAAAACAACGATTTTGTATGGAAACGCGTACGCATCCGTTAAGCTTACGCGGGAAACGAGTATAAAATGAAGACATGTGTTTTAGCCTGTCAAGCATCAGATTCCAGACATAATTGATTTTTTATTGTCATAGCCCTCCGAAGGGATAACGCCGCTTGACAGATTCATCATGCGAGTGCTATAGATAGAGTTCAGTGCTGTTCTGCCGCGTTCAGCGCTGTTCCGCCGTGTTCAGCGCTGAACGTGGCGGAATAGTGCTGCACACGGATGGTTAATAATAATAATAATAATTACTTTATTTGAAAAAATATGGTTACAGAGGATGTTTTATGTAATTTAAGTGTTCCCTCCTTCCTATAACATGGGTTCCTTCAAAAGAGGCGTGAAAAAGCACCTTTCGGGCCGGCAAGGTGGAGGCGGCTAGAGCAGTGTCTGAACTGCACTAGCCGTCTTCGCATATGGACTCTTCTTACCGCTTCACATCAGGTGGTGTTAAGTCATTTGTCGTGGTTTGTATAAAAAATCTAATTAAAAAAAGTCACCAGCATATTATGTCGATTACTTACATCAACGTGCAAATATTTCAACATAAACAAAATATTATTAGAAGTTAAATCATACCTTTAAAATTAAATCAATTACGTATAAATAATCACGTAAAATGTAATTTCAAGAGAACTCAATTATAACATGTCTACAAAAATAAATTACAATGTCAGGGAATCATGTGAATTTTAAAACGAAAATAAACAATGTCAAGAGAATTAAATTACCATGACCACAAAAATAATTTACAAGTTAAATAGAAATGTTTTACAATTTACAACATTTCAGTTAGACTTACATTATTAAAATTTCATAAAATTAAAGTTTGTCTTTCAAAAACTTACCAATCGAATAATATGTTTTGTCTATTAAAAAACTATACAGTTTTGTTTTGAACTTAGTTAGAGTGAGTGTTATAACTTCATTAGGTAGTTTGTTATATGCGTATGGTCATACAATAAGCGTTCCTCTAAATTTACAACAAGCCTTTGGTTTGGAACACACAGACTTTCTATTTATAAAAATATCTGGCACGTATGTAGGGCCGTCTGGTAGGTACCACCGTCTTTATTATTTCAGCCGTGAAACAGTTCGCTGTGTTTCAGATTGAAGGGAAAGGTAGCCAGTGTAATTACTGGGCATGAACGGCTTATTTAAGCCTCAGGATGCCAACGCACCTGCAATATCAAGTGATTTTTCCTTGTTATTGCACGTGTCTATAGGCGGCGGTAACCGCTTACCATCAGGTGGGCCGTCAGCTTGTTTGCCATCTAGTTGTATAAAAAAATCTAAACTAGAAAAGAATCACGTCCTGAGTTCCTCCCTTTCTACCTGTCTAAATATAATCATTTTTTTGATGAACTAAATGGAAATGTTTTTTAACTAGGTTCTCGGCTCCTTGTCGATAACTTGCGACCTGCATAGTTTCTGCATAGATTTGATTTATTATTACGTAATCATTATGCACGCAAGGATTGAAAGCTCGGACGTGTTTTAAAGTAATTATAATTATTTACATCCGCCATTTTGTAAAATTCCGCAATATCCAACCGAAAATGCTCCTTTTTTAAATTGAGGTACCAATGTCGCGTATTCTCCAACCAGATTTCTATTTCTCCAAATTGTGCCAACCTACTGTCGTTTGCGTCTTAGTTTTTTACGTTTAAGTTTTTTTATTTCTTCTGCAAAAACGAAACGGTAAAAATATCACACATAGAACTGTTCATGTTGAAAGCACAATACTAAATGAGTAGCTTACCGTCTTCGCAGCATATTCAGCGGTGTACGCAGTTGATAGAAGCGTTTCAGCGGAGATAACACGCTATGACGGCTTTTCTCATTCTTACAAAGCTTTACGCGGCTGATAGAAGCAGAACTGTAAATCGTTCAGTGAAACGCGAATGGAGCTGAATAAGTATGAGTAGTCCCTCATACGATTACATACTTTGCTGCACTGTTTTACTTTGAAGCAGTAAGGTGCTGCTTTGTTCTCACTATTTAGGTTAGTTATGATGAAATTATAGCGAAGTTTGAAGAAAAAGTACTATAGCCTTTGAGTCAATTTTTAGCTCACCATTGTAGGTGTTCTAAACGAAACGGTAGCTTAATATTTTTGTATAAAGCACAACAAATGACCCAACACCACCTGGTGTGAAGCGGTAAGAAGAGTCCATATGCGAAGACAGCTAGTGCAGTTTAGATACTGCTCTAGCCGCCTCCATCTTGCCAGTCCAAAAGGTGTTCTCTCTTCAAGTTTCTTCTGAAGGAACCCATGTTATAGGAGGGAGGTAACACATGTGCTGGCAAAGAATTCCAAGTTCTTGAATAATCGGGGATGCCGTTCTTTTTCTATAAACATTAGAAATGTGTTGTCCTTGAAACGAATTATATTCACAGCAACATTAGCTAAAGTTATATAAGTATAGGCAACATACATCCCGCGAGTCAACCATAAAGCACAAGAAAAAGTTTAAGAATAATCCGCCACAGTAGGTTTAGTTTAGTTGTTTCTTAAAACCTATTTAAGCCTTCTCTGACATCTGAAATTTATAAAATAAATATCCTTATATAAAAAGAAGCCGAGACAAAGTTGAGCGTTTGCTTTTCCAGGCTTTTTTGCTTATAAAAATCTGTTCGGATGTTCCACGTCTCAAATAATAGGCATCAAGTCGATTCTCAACTGCTCCTGAGGGAGCAGAAAGATTGGATCGCGCCGGATAGGTTATTCGATACACGCGCGTGGAGAATGTCTAAATTAAAAAAAAATCTTACGAAGACAATGGCCCTAATTCTGGAAAACACATGCTAAGTCTAAATTTAGGTTCAGTGCATTTCTTTCTCTCAATATGAATACGAAAAGGATGGCTGTCAATGATTTGACATTTATAAACGTGCGTTCAATTTTCGACCTTATTGAACGTGATAAAATGCAGTGTTTAGAAGGCACCTCCGTACATGCCGTCTAAAATTGTCTATGGTTCCTTTGAAATCTGTCTAAATTTATTTGATAGCTCTAAACGAATTCTTGCTATCTTTTTCTGCTACATATTGCGAGAAAGAGATATACCTACTGTTCTTAAATTTAACCTTAGAGTGTGTCTTCAGAATCAGTCCCATTGTAGTAGCGACCATTTTAATTTGTATGCCGTGATAAAGTATTGTATTTTTTTGCTGTATAGAGTAGTAGTGCATACTAATCGAAAAACAATACAAATGAGCTCTGAGAGTGATCAAAAATACCCACACTGTTACAGAAAACCAATTCTAACACTACAATGATAGAGTCGTGTGTTGTGTTGAAATTTTCAACAAGTGAAAGGCGATACAAATGATTAAGTAATACGGTTGCTTCATTAAAATATCGTAGTTATTTTTGAGCACTTTGAAAGTTCCGATAATTCAGATGCTAACTGTACAGACAGAACATTTATAAATGCATGATATTTCGCAAAATAATCACACCAATACCGGTATTGATACTTTTAACCCATCAAGCATGAGGTTCCAGACACAATTGATGTTTCAATGTCATAGCCCCCCGGTGGTATAACGCCGCTTGACAGATAGTACGATAGATTTAAAAATGATTTTACTTTCGGTATGGTATACTATACTGCCGGCGTTCACAAACAATAGAATGTGTATTGTGCTCGATATGTGGGTGCTTCACAGTGTAGGTAACACTTCGTAGGAAGTGAATAATAGTTATGCTATGGGTAAATCAATTTATAATAAAATTCCGAATTCTCAAGAACTCATTGCGAAATTGGTTATTGGAAATGGCATTTTATTCAATTGACGAGTTTTTAACATACAAAAATGTTTAGAGTGGTTGATGCACTAATTTACTTTATATTTGACAAATTAAGTTATATAAAGTAGTAAGTAATTTTAATGACTTATTCTTAATTTTATATTGTGACTTGTTACTGTTGATATTTAAAATTTGACATTGCATTGTGAATCTTATTTTAATAGTTATTGTTCTTACATTAATAAATGTTATTTAACTTGTTACAAATTAAATATTTGCATGCTAAATAGGTCCAAGCACTAATGAATGTCTTATTATAACTATATAATGTACCCTGTTTAAAAGCGAATAAATGATTGAATTGAATTGAATTGAATAGGAACTGTTACCTACAACAGATTACGACATCATGGCAAGGTTGAGGATAACATTGTATAGTGTCAGCTAACTCCTAACGATTTTTCTGTTATCTTGATGTTATTACATAAATCTGCATTCCGAATCGTCTTTCACCATTAAAATAAAGTGGATAAATAAATCTTAACTTAATTTTAATTCCAATCTGGGTATATTGCGTAATTCCGCGGGAACAAATAGACATCGTTTGTCATTTTCAGTACCGCTGTGGATTAAGGTAATACAATTAGTATATCTTCCTTTACTGTAGTTACAATTAATGTTTAACAAATACTAATTTATGGCCCGCAAAACACTGTATTCGATTGCAAGTTATCATTATTATTGCTAGCAAGATAAATTTAATTAAGGCGATATATTGAAAAAAATCGCACTTTTATAAGTAATGTCATACGTTGCTGAAAGATCTTACGAATCTGAAAATCAAATATACGTTACTTCATATCCTTATCTAGATACGAGTAGAACGAAAACACGATTAAAGGAATTTGCCTCGATACTTTTTATTTCCGAAAAGACCTCTTATAAACAAGAAAACTTAAGATTATTGGTGAACGATAATTTGTATTCAATAGGAAATTACTTTTAATAGTAGATGTCATTAATATTCAGAATCGTGTAGAAGCGTTTTTTTTGTAGTCCATAAGGTTATTTTTTAATAAAATAATTTGTGTATTTCGTTTACTTTTTACGCGCGATCGCTGTTTTGTCTTTTTTTCTCCCGCTGAGTCAGCCATATCTCTATCCCTACCGGTCTTGGCCGAAACAACGTTTCGATAGATCGCCTTAAAAGTGAACCGTTGCTTTCAACATCTCATTGGTTTGGTTTTGCACGGTTTGCATCCAACGGCTCCCCACGACCCTGACCACATCGTCTGTCCGTCTAGTGAGAGGCCGTCCTACTTTGCACTTTTTGGGACGTGATCGCCATACTAAAACTTTAACGCCGCACCGGCCGTCTTTTCTGCGTGCTATGTGCCCTGCCCACTGACACTTCTACTTGCTAATCCTATGAGCTAAGTCAGTGATGGGTTCTCTTGCGGATGTCCCCATTTCTGATTCTATGTCTTAGCATAGTTCGCTCCATAGCTCGTTCGTAATTCACAAAAATCATATCTATAGTTCCACCTCACCGGTGGATTTACCGCGGGTAAAAGTTAGTACTACAAATTTACAGGGATAAGGCTATAATAAAATAGCAGTGGTTTCTTACAACCTCTGAGTCAAAGATCTATATCGCAGTTATTAAGTGTGAGTAATATTATCGTGAGAGGACTAGTATGTATAATTTTGTTGGAAGGCAAATGAATGACTGATTAATACTCTAAATGATAACCTGCAATGATAACTAATCACAGATGTTCGATAAAATTCCAAGATGTTCGATAAAATTCCAAAGTGGGGAAAACCAAATTCATGTACGCGTATAAATCATTAACGTGAGCCATTATGGTTTATCTTGACTAAACATCAATGACGTTCAAAATTGGGTACGCTTAATCTTTTTGTAGGCGTTATTATGTTTAAAGCATCAAGATTATCATCATCAACATCACCAGCCTATAAAGATCCCACTGCTGGGCACAGGCTTCCCTACATGGGAGAAACACATGAGGAGCTTGGGCCATAACATCACCACGCTGCTGGTCTAATGCGGAAGAGGAGCTGGAGATAAAATTTTATATAAATTAAAATAAAGATGATTAAAACGGTAAAATAATAAATAATAATTAATTAAATCTATTATTAAGACAGCAGGACTGCACTAAGCTCATGTAGTAATAATCTAAGCTTAGTGTGGGTAGGTACCACCGCCTTTCTTCAGTTCACTGTGTTTCGGTTTGAAGGGAAAGGTAGCCTGTGAAATTACTGGGCATGGAAGGCATTTCATCTTATGCCTCAAGCGCAGGCCACACCGCCAGCGGGCGGGCGAGCGAGCTAGGCGGGCGAAGCGAGCGAGCGGGTGGAGCTCGGAGCGGGCGGGAGAACTAGTCCAAAAAACATAGTCGAAACGGGGAGGACGGGCGAACTAACCGGGCGAGCGGGCTGGCGGGCGCGCCTAGCGAGGTGAACGAGTAGCTTCGCTGGAATCGTTGGGACTTCGTTCGCATCGCTGACGTAGCTTAGCTTTTTTTTTATACTATTAAGGTGGCAATCAAGCATACGGCCCACCTGATGGTAAGTGGTTACCGTAGCCTATGGACGCTTGCAACACCAGGGGTATCACTTGCGCGTTGCCGACCCTGTAAAAACCTTTTCACGCCTTTTTTGAAGAACCCCACGCTGTACTCATTCGAGAAAACCTCTGCAGGAAGGTCATTCCACAACCTGAGCGTACGCGGGAGAAAGTTCCTCTGAAACCGCACAGTACAAGACCATTTTAGTTCCAATGTGTGAGGACGAGTTTTGTGTGAGCTCTGTAGTTCGCGGTGTGAACCAAAGTATGAAAAGAGGTGAAACGATGCCCGCCCGCCTATCTCGCTCGCCCGCCCGCTGACGGTGTGGCCTGCGCATCAGGATGACAACGCACCTGCAATACCAAGTGATTTTTCCTTGTTATTGCAGGAGTCTATAGGCTATAATAATTACTTACCACTGGGAATGTACTCTAAACTCTTAATCATGTTGCAGTGTTTGTTTTGTTGAATTTCCTAAAAAAAATATATAAAAAAATATACTCTAAACTCTTTATCATGTTGCAGTGTTTGTTTTGTTGATTTTCCTAAAAAAATAATAAAAAACGTGTCATTTAAGTTTGAAATCAAATTGTGTGTCGCTTTCTATTAAGCAGATACTTGTTTTAAGAGACAAGGAAAATTTATAAAATCATGAAATAATATCTGTGTGTAGCTAAAGCGTGAATTCTAAAAACTTTCCATCTCTTGGTTCTTCTATATACTATTTATATGTAGAGGACAAACACGTGCGTTATTCACGTGTTAAGGTTTTGTGAAGCAACACTTATGTATGACGTACGCCTGTAATTTTAATTTAATAAAATTACTAATTTAACTAAATTAAATTACTTAGTAATTACTTTAGTTGAGCCGCGTAAGATTCCCGGGATTCTATGACATTAAAAAATGTTGCGTCTGGTATGTGTGGCTTGAAAGGTGAGGGCGGATGGAAAACCCGAAATTACACTTTCTATGTGACAGGCGGAAGTAGCCACTTCCCCCTTTCGTCAATTCAATTAAATTTAAAATCATTTATTGCTTGTCACAATACATTTAATACAATACGGTGGAAGGTATAAAATAGGTCTACATGTGACGCCCTGCAAGGGCATTGCAATTTTATGAGGACAAACTATAATAGATTACAATTACATTTTAGTTATAAAATAAATTCTTAATTCCAATAATTAAATTAACGTTATCAATTTAACAATTATACCTAATACTTAAACATTATTCTATTTTTATGAGACGTTGAAGGATTTTTTATTTTTATTTATCATTTTCTTTATCACTAAAAAACTCTTGTATGTTATAATAGCATTTAGTAATGAGGAATGATTTCAATGCTTGGATAAATAATTTCGGGCTTTCATGGTATTTTATATAGCTAGGTATGTGGTTATATATTTTCATTACCATACTGTGGGGACTAGACGTAACTAATTTTAATTTGAAGAATGGAGCGGTTAGTTTATATAGATTTCTGTTATTTCGTTTTATGCTATTTACGGTTGAATAATGATTTGGATATTTTCTTATAAATTTACACGCTTCTAAGTATATAAATAGATGTAAGGGTGAGTATTTTGCGTGTTACGAAATGAGCTCTACACGATTCCATCTTCCCCCTTATTCTCAACTGTCGGAAAGAATTCGAATTTCGGCAACTCTATGCCTGTCACTTTTTATCGCGCTGCGTCAAAGCGAGACGGCATGTGACTTGTCGAATCGAATCCGTGATCCGACAGTTGAGAATAAGGGGGCTGGTCTATATTCGTTAAAATCCTGAGGCACTTTTTGTGCAAAAAAAAAAGATTGTCTACATCACACGAGTTTCCCCACAGTACAATAAGTCACTTCAACTCATCACTTCGTCACCATATCTGAGAACCAGCCACCAAGTCCTGTAGTTCTCTGATCTGGTGACTCCCGCGTCTTTATTTTCTATGCTTGCCAAAACCCATGTTTGTATCCGAATGCAAAGTGAAGGAAGATCACCATTTGAAAAACAGTCCAAGCCTACGGAATACGGAGTAGTCTTACCCATCCCTGTCGCGTTTTGCATAAAACTTACAGTCAAGGAATCTTCGAGAAGGCTGGATATCGAAATGGAAATTAATATTGACTACTCGTAGTACAAATCATAACAGCTGTTACTTTGTTGGCATTATATTTGAATATCATTATTTTCATCTGTCTGTAGATATATTTTTGTATTAGACTTGCAAATATCCCTAATATTGTACCGTCGACCGCGCGAGATTTCAATGAAAAAATGAATCTTATTACATAAGAATAAGGTACATACAGTGTTTTGCTTAATCGGCAGCCCACTGTAGAACGGTTTCGGAACTTGACCTGGCCAGTTTCCAAGCTGACCGGAAAGTTTATCTTTGTGATTGGTGTTTATTTTGAGTGGCAAATTACTTAAAAATAATAAGTTATTATAAATATGCTACTTTTTATACATGAATAGAAACAACATGTATTAAAAAAGTCAAATCTCCGGGGTGGGCTATGAACTTACGAACTCTCCAATTTGTTAAATGCCTACTTAGGCGGTTACAATATCAAAGTTGTTTTAAGTAAAAATTAAACCAGTTAAAAGTTTTTAAAGCATTTTTTTGAGTTTAGTAATTCCTTCATTTTTTTATTGAGAATTAATTTTTATTATTTAAATTTTCAACTTGTGTAACACTCCCTGTGCCATTATGGCAGTGTGGTACCTACCTATACCGAGCTAACCCTTCATACGAATCTACCACCAGCAAATGTTTGACTAGGTATATAAATAAATCTTTATTTCACTCTATTGGTGGAAAATAAGCTAACTTTGACATTTTATAAAAATATTTTCAATCAATATTCTATTCATCATATTTATTACAAAATCTTACCTCATTCTAGATGCTGCTTGATCCCGGGCCACTCCAAAGCTATTCAAATTCAACTTTGTGTAATTGCTTGTTACAGACCAATCTTCTTAATGCTCGAGCTCGTTCCAGTTCAGATTTATTCGCGTGAGAACTGAGATAATGCAACGACACTTTATCTTGCCTTAATTTAGGTAAGTAGAATGATAAAGTAAGAAAACACGAACTGATTTAACCTCTGTTAGTTTTAATGTTTTGTAAAAAAAGAGCAAAAAATGAAAAAAGAAAGTATTTGGCATTCCTTAACTTAAAAAAGGATAAAGCACAATATATTATAATAAAGCAGTTAAATATTCTTAATTTTTGATTTTAACATTATTATAAATGTTTGAAAAATTACAAAGAAAAGTTAAATTAAGAATATTTGAAAGCACTGCCCCAACTTAACCGAATCGTCGGTATTTGTAAAAATACTCGTTTCGGATGTTGAAATAGAATATTTCGACATTGTAGGGTGGACGTTAGCTCATAAACGCAAATACACCATAATCCCAAGTCCTGGGTGGCTCAGTGGTCAGAGCAGTCGCCCGGATTGCGAAAGGTCGCGGGTTCGATTCCTGCCTCAGAACGTGAAATTTTTCTAGTTTTATTCTATTTTAATTACTAAGTAATTTTTCAAACATTTATAATAATGTAAAAATCAAAAATTAAGAATATTTGAAAGCACTGCCCCAACTTAACCGAATCGTCGGTATTTGTAAAAATACTCGTTTCGGATGTTGAAATAGAATATTTCGACATTGTAGGGTGGACGTTAGCTCATGAACGCAAATACAGATAGACTAGAAGAATTTCACAGGGATATCCCAAGTCCGGGGTGGCTCAGTGGTCAGAGCAGTCGCCCGGATTGCGAAAGGTCGCGGGTTCGATTCCTGCCTCAGGACGTGAAATTTTTCTAGTTTTATTCTATTTTAATTACTGCAGTTAAATATTTTGAAACTTAAATATTTAAAAAATGGTTACGCATTAGGAATGACGATAAGGGTAATAATTTATCGACGCGGAATCGGAGTGAACAGGAAAACCTTTATGTCACTAATAATTCATGACAAGATCAAAATACTTGAAGTACAGCTTATCACAGACATACAAAGCACATTAGTAAAAAGTTTCATTTTGTCAGAGAGGTAGTAGAAAATATTAAGCTTTGCATTATTTATTAACCTACTGACCAAATGATAGCCGACCTCTTTACAAAGCCCCTGGGTCATGTAAAACATGTAACCTTAATAAGATATAATATAATTCATGAAAAGATCAAAATACTTGACGTTCTCCTTTACATGAATTCTCAAGACATTTAAAAACCTCAGTAGCCAATGTTAAGGTACAACAACAGCCTCCCGTAACACCTTCACAGAGCATCTTGGTGTTTCCAGCTAAGGCTGTCATGGCGCTCTGTCGCGTGTCCTTGTTATGGGAGGGTGTTTTTGTAATTAAACATTGGCCAATAAGGTTTTTAAATGTCTTGAGAATTCATGTGAAAGAGAACGTCAAGTATTTTGATCTTGTCATGAATTAATTTATATCTTATCAAGGTTACATGTTTTACATGGCCCAGAGGCTTTGTAAAGATCATCATCATCACCAACCTATATAAGTCCCACTGCTGGGCACAGGCCTTCCTGCATGGACGCAACACATGAGGAGTTTGGGCCATAGCACCACAGCAATAGCCCAATGCGGGTTAGTAGGTTAAAGCGGTTGCAGGAACAACCGAGAACAACGGCTTAACGTGCCTTCCGGAGCACGGAATAGCTCGAGATAACAAACTTTGATTGTCCCATTCCGAGATCGGCCATGGCGTATTGCTGTGTTTTTCGTATCGAAACCAGATCGCACAAACCAATACGGCACCGAGCTCCTTATCCTCTTTCTTTTTTACTCGTTCCGAATGTCTTTTTAATTATTTAACGAAAGAGTCAGAAACATACTTTTAATTACGTTTCTGTGATAAACACAAATATAAGTTTTCGAGTTATGGTTATCTTGTCTCCATAACACGAGCTCTAACAATGATTATATTACCATGGGCTAGATAAAAGGTTTGAGTGTAAGAATATAATAATTATTATATCTTATCAAATTGCTCGTAGTGATCCTTAAAATCGCGTCCGTCCTAGCTTTTATCGGTTCAATTTAGAAACAATGTAAGTGCCTCTTGATTTTTAATGTAAAAATTTAATATAGTAAAAACACCCTGTCATAATCAATCTTACAATAATACTGGGTTGTCACACGATATTGTTAGCTTTGAAACTGAAAATAAAGGTCGACACGACCTTTTCAATTATGGTCCATTTATCAGACTTGATAAAGCGATTTAGGCGATGCTTGATAATGTCTAAAGGATCCACGATTTAAGTGATTTTGTGCCGGATTTAATAAGAGTAACCTTTGATTAAATTATTTTTTATCTTTTTTATGTATAAGAGTTAATTTTTATGAATATAAAAAAGCAGTGTAAAGCACTATAGTTATATAAAACTTCACGTCGCATCGTCTGATCGATAGGACTAAGCAGTCGGACCAAGTGTTCACAAGGGTCCTTTCAATTATTAATGAAAAGAAGCGGGCAATTGGCCGAATTGGATTATTAGATATGAACAAAGCTTATGAAAGGGTTGAATTTGATATACTGCTATCTAAATTACAAGGGATAGACGTGAGAGGTAATTTAAATACGTGGTTTGCTCCAAATTTGAATAACCAATGACAACGCATTTGGCAGGGGTTTTTTCTTGTTATTGCAGGTGTCTATAGGCGGCGGTATCCGCTTACCATCAGGTGGGCTGTCAGCTTATTTGTCATCTAGTTGTATAAAAACGTAAGTACGACTGGTAACACAACTACCATACGGTCTCAAAAAGCGGTAGGGTTAATATCAATTCCACAGGGAAGTGTGCTCGGATGTATTTTATTTTTAATTGACATAAGCGACTTGCCCAATGTAATCTATGTACTCTGCTCTTTGTTTGCAGACGACAAATCTTGTGTAATTTTCCTTGAAAGCGAATAAAATACTGATATTAATAATACAATACATAAGAAATTTTAAAAAGTACTTAAATGGTTAAATAAGCATTACTTACTTACTTACTTACAAGTGCTTTTCCTTGTTATTGCAGGTGTCTATAGGCGGCGGTAACCACTTACCACCAGGTGGGTCGTCAGCTTGTTTGTCATCTAGTTGTATAAAAAAAAATTAATTAAAAAACAAAATTTTTAGAATTCAGACCTCACCAAATAAGCCCAATAGAAATTAACTTTAAATTTAACAATATATAACTACAACAAGTACACCATCCCGTTTCGGTAATAATAAAATCGCAAAAAGCGGGGTGCTATACGTTGGAACTGTCTGTTTATCTGTGTCTCTGTCTTAGTGTGTCATGGTATTGTAGACCCTTAACGAATGGACGATTTTTGAATCATTTTTTCTAAGGGTGACAAGATTGAGATCGCTCTTAGCTTTAATTTATGAAGATCTGTTCATGCGTTTGATACAAACAGCTCATTTCCTACTTGATTTTGAATTTTGGTTAACTGTTACTTCGGTATTTCCAAGAGATGCTAACTTTGAGCTGATCCTGCATCATCAATTACTCTGCGAGATGCTCAATTCTTCAGAAACTTACAGCAGATATAGTGTTTGGTCTCACAAGAATAGCCTTAATGAGATGGTGCTGGACAGGATCTTTGTAAACTCGTCTTATCAGTTGATTCATGATTAATGAGGCCGTGGGCTACTAAAAATTTATATCATTTGTGTAATTTCAGTTTTTCTCAACTTCTTTGTGTCGTTTGGTTTCTAAAGGATCTGCTACGCGCTGTGCTTTTATTATTACATGCTGAGCTGTAATAGAAATGTTACACATAAAACGCTTCAGTACTAGACAATCCTCTTAGACCTGTACCCCTAGCACGAACACTTTTAAATTTCGAATCACTATCGTATCAAGTAGTTACGTTAGCTTTTGTCTGGCTTTTGTTTGAAATTTAAGCGTGCGTGAACGATACGATTACGATTCGCAATTTAAAAATGTTCGTGCTAGGAGTACTGTTACCCATCTGTTGCATATATATACAACCATCGGTCTTTGACATTTACGTATAGTTTGGCATACATCCTGGCTGACGATAGAAATATTTCATCGTCAAGCCAAAAAATAATTATCATTCGCTGCAACAATTTTGAAATTTCGATAGTTCTTTGATGGGATGTGGTTCATTACTAGAACCGGATTTTAATGTGCTAGACACCAAAGCTATTGAGCTGTGCGATTTTAATGAACTCATTGGAAACTGGGAATAGACAGGATGATAATTAAAAGGAGTACTGAAGAAAAAGGTTTTAGTAATTTTCTTTGTTCTAATTGTTAAGTTCAAATATTGCAAGATCATATTGAGAAGCTTGGTCGCATTCTGGTTTTGTTTGCGAAAACAAAGCAACTTTCGCCATTCATACCTGATGATTATTATGATGTTATTAAATATTTGGATTAATGAAAATTACCCACCTGCGTTTCAACCCACCAATCCGCATTGGGCCAGCGTCGTGGTATTATGGCCCCAGCTTATCATGTGTCCCTCACATGTAGAAAGACCTGTGGAAAGTAGTGGGTGGTATATATAGGCTGTTGGTGATGATGACTACACTACGCCTATTATATAGCCTATTAAGCATCATCAAGAAGCTGGTGTGAGAGTGAAGGCTTTCTTAATAAGCTTTGGCGCCCTTACCGCAGGGACACAACACTCCACAGTAGTGTTAATTAGCTGCGATATTCTGTAAATGGTCAATACCAATACTCCATCTGTCGCAAAATACCCTATCTGTGAGCAGTTACGGCAAAAGTGGTTTTGTTTTCATAACCGAAACCAAAGGGCTTATTCCAATGTGGGCGTGCAAGACCGCGTAAGAGTAGTTAGCAATACCTTTACAATTTAATGATGTTTGTAGGACCGATTGCAACAACATCATAGATTTATTCTGTAGTAGTATAAGTAGTGTCAATAAAATGCTGACAGGTGACTAATTGCTGTAGTATTTATTATTGTTGTATTTATTAGTGCATTTTGTTAAAAAAGTTTATATAAGTTTTTTTTCTTTACAAGAATGTAAGAAACTTAAGATTTACCTATATCAGTGCTACTTGTGGAAGCTTGTTACTGGCTTCTTGTAATATATTTTATTGTATATTTCTCTATGTGAGTTGTAAGCCCCCCAAATAAAATAAAATAAATAAAATAAGAGTCGCAAAATTGAAATATCGCGCCAGCAGGTTCTTAGCGCTGATTCGCTTATTCTATATTCTCATTAATCAACAACCAGAGATATCCCAATCAAGTTCAGTCACAGAAATGTGTAGAAATATCCAAGATACAATTGTTTTTCTTCCTACTGTAAGATGAAGAAAAAACTGATACGCGAAATTTAGAAACTGCACTTGCGCGGTTTTGCATGCCCACCGACGTATATATATCGCCTTTCGTGAGGGCTTTTGAATAGTAAAAGATACAAAATTTTCCACCTAATATTGATTTTCCTCACTCCGTGTTTCCAACCACGCAACAATGATTCAAAAGAGATATCAATTCATCTGGTCTTACTCACTGAACACGTAAATTGAGTTTGAACGTGTAGTTTTGCACCACAAAGTATAAAACCTGTTCTGATGAATATATTTTTGGTTACCATTCTGCAGATATAGATATGCGTTTCTCAGATTTTTATGCATTGAATGTAATGAATGACGTTTCAATACATTCTGAAAAGAACATGGCGTAGGTATGTTTCGCATGGATTTTGTCCGTCTGACGAAATTCACATTTATTTTCTTAAATTTATTTTCAAGATTATAATAAATGTTTAATACTGAGCTGACTGTATAATAACCTTAAGGATTTCTTCTAGTCATTGAGTTTTTTGCATTATAAGCTAACGTCTCGCCTCACAATGTTTTAACTATTTTATAATTCAACATACCTTAGTTTTTTTTATACCACTAAGGTGGCAATCAAGCATACGGCCCACTGATGGTAAGCGGTTACCGTACCCTATGGACGCTTGCAACACCAGGGGTATCACTTCTTTGAAAACCTTTTTACGTCTTTTTTGCAGAACCCCATGCTGTACCTTAGAGCTCTTTTTCAGCCTTTTCAAATGTGAAGTCCGATTTTTGACATTTTCAACTTCTCTATCTCTAGTCGCTAGTTGAATACATAAATATGGCTGCACAACGTATCTCCGACAGTCATTTCGCCGTTTGACCCTTCGCCGACAAAACGTTTCGTCATCGGGCAGTTCACCGACAGAATCTTTCACCGAATAACGATTCGCCGACAGAACGTTTCGCCATCGGGCGGGCATTAAACGAGATCAGAGCTGTCCGCGGAAGCCCGACACGGCCGTGGTAGGCTAGAAAGGTAGCTTCGTGGTTATTTTTTTTTCCTTTTTTACACGACACCTGCCCACGTACGTTGGCGAATCGTTAATCGGTGAAAGATTCTGTCGGTAAACTGCCTGATGACGAAACGATTTGTCGGCGAAGGGTCAAACGGCGAAATGGCTGTCGAAGATACGTTGTAGATTCCATAAATAGTGTTTATTACTATCGCTTGACTAGTTCAAAATAGAAATATGACCGATCCGGGTGCTACAAACCCTATAAAACCAAAAATAAATAAAAGATAATGAGTTAGATTTGAGTAATGAGATATTTCGTAACATTTTTTTGAAACCGGCGGTAAACTATACAGGGTGGTGACGAATATACGACAGTAAATTATGGTCAGTTCATAAAAATGATTCGTAACTTTCAAATAGGTACATCTTATTCATTTGATAATTTCTTGATATTTCTATGAACTAACATAGCCCATGTTTTAATTTATTGTCCTATTTTCGTCACTACACTGAGTGACGTCTGCGTGCTTCGAATGAAACACCCGTTCATCCATAATTAAAAACCAATTAAATACACAAACGGAAGGACAAGGAATACTTTTTGGAGCAATAACGGACACGGGGGCGGAGCCGCGGGAACCTAGTAAGGTACAAATTAAAAGCTGTTACTGTTAATTTTGTATTATATTAATTAATCGTTTGTCGAAAAGTCCATATCTAGCTTACTCGTTATGATTATTTCACTCTGATTAGAGCCTTTAGACTTAGTTATTCTCCTCACCCTTCCTAATATCACGGCTGCGAGAATTGATACCTACTATGGTATTTTTTTTTACTGTCAACGGCCTACCTCCTGGTCTTTATGCCATTTGATATTAAGGTTGAAGATAGAATTAAACTCACCCAAATTCCTCAATCACAGAGAATCTGGCTAATTTACCTCCAACTGCCGGATCATAAAAATGCTGTTAACATTATTGCTATGTTGGCAGACTTAGATGAGATGGTGGATAGACAGGCGGACTCTGCTCGGTTTGAGCAGACATTTCTGCACCCACGGGAACCCTGGACCTCTAGATCTGAGGTATTTATATCTTCTATGAATCTTTTTTTATACAATCAGATGATAAACAAGCTGACGGCGCACCTGATGGTAAGCGGTTATCGCCGCCTATAGACACCTGCAATAACAAGGGAAAATCACTTGATATTGCAGGGGCGTTGTCATCCTGAGGCCTAAGATAAAATGCCGTTCATACTCAGTTATTACACTGGCTACTTTTCCCTTCAATCCGAAACAGCGAACTGTTTCAAGGCTGGAAGGCGGCAAGAAAGGCGGTGGTACCTACCCAGATGACTCTACATACGGGCCTACCACCTAGTAACCACCATCTAGCCTGGAGAATCCACGTGGTTATCATCAGTTCCATCCTGATTCATCATCAAATCCCGGTAAGTCCCTTTTACTTAATCAAATCAATAATTTGATTTTGTAAGTGTCTTTTGTTCCACATTCTTGCCGCGAAGAGAACTCAGAAGAATATTTATTGCAATTGCAGAATTGATTTGTTTAGTAGCCTATTCATGGAAACCAAATTTTCACACGTTACTCGGTAGACAAATAAAAACGACATCTATGGTCGATTAAAAACAAAAGAACAGTGAAAAGTAAAATGAGTAATACCTATAAATAAGTGTTGGTGGCTAAGGTTGCACACCTTCTCGGTTAGTCGCCTCGATTTCCATTACAACAGGCTCAAAATCGAATCAAACCACAGGGTAGTGCTTCGTTTTGACTAATTCGTTCGTTTTCGAAGTTTTGGATACGAATTTTCTTGGCAGCCCCTCAGTTTTTATGTTGACCTCTTTTAGTGAAACATACTTTTACACATGAACTCACTGCAAGCAATCAGCGATGCGCCGTGGCTTACTCATTAATTCTGTGGCACGTTACTTTGTTACCGTCATCGTCAGTCTGTTTTTCAATGAGACGCGTAAGAGGGGTGTTATAAGTATCTGTCTGTGGCATAGTAGCTGCTAAGTGAATAGACCGATTTTGATTCAGTTTTACTGCTTAAAAGCTAACATGGTCAGGGTGGTTCTTTGCTATAATTTATGAAGATAGTTCAAGCGTTTAATGACTATTAGCTCATTTCCTACTTGACAAAAGGGTTTTGAATTCATAAAACCTATAGAAAACATTTTGACCAAACATTTGCTGCGTTAAATTAAACGCACTTGAGTTTGTCATAAAATCATGACAGATGCGATTGATATAATCTTCACTTGGTATAACAATCAATTGACATAATAATCTGTTGGTATACAGTGTCAGTGACAAAAACGAATCGCTGCAAAACCGACTCCACGTAGTCTTGTTTGCCCTACCCCTAGAGTGTAATTCAAGCCCGTGAAGGCGCGGAGAAGCGAGGCGGCCCGCGAGCTGAGGAGCAGATGGTTTTCGCCCACCACCGCACCGCCGCTGCGGTGGTGGACGAAAACCATCTGCCGGACCGCCGCGCCGGAGCCCCGAAGCGCCGGAGTCGTGATAGAAACCATGCATGCTGCATGCTTGTCTGCATGCTTGCTTGCTTGCATTCTGCTTGCTTGCATGCTTGCTTTATGCGTGCTTGCTTGCATGGTGCATACTTCTTATCTTATCATGGGGCCGTGACTTTGCCACGATGCACTTTGACCCTTCAGGATCTTTTGTGCCAAAATGGTGCATACTTGCTTGCATGCTGCATGCTTGTTGTTTGTTGTTGTTGCTTTTTTAATAATGTTAAGTTACATTATGTTATTGTATCATTATATGTTTCATTTATTTTATATGTTTTAAGTATTATACAAAAATAGTATTATCGTAAATGAATATTATACAAAATGTTCTTATACGAGATAAAGGTTATGTCTTCTAATTATTATATCATGTAAATATTATATTAAACGGCTGTTATATTAAATAAGTTTAGCTCAATCGTTTGTTATACGTTTCAAAATTATGTGTTTTAAAATTATATCATTCCATCATTATATTAAATAAGTGTTATATTAAACAAAAGTATGTCATTTGATTGTATATGTGTTGATCATTATACCATATGTAGTTATATCATACATTACACACCCCTTTTGGAGACATAAACTGAACCGTGGGCTGGAACTAATAATTTCATAAAACAATGTCGTACCTAAGTGCACGGCCAAGGTAAAGTCCTATTACCACGAAACCATAAAACCCCAAAAATAAAAGGCTGCGATTTTTACGCGCGAACCCTCTTCTACGAACTACTCATGATATATTGTTTATAGGGGAATGGTGTAAACGGCATTTTAATATTCATTTGACGTAATAAGTCCCAGCAAAGAAGGGTGTGGGGTATAAATATTTTTTTTTTATTTTACATATTTTTAGGTAGTTAGGTTTCTTTATTGGTGGATTACATAGTAAGTCTAGGAGCTAAGCCTAGTTGTTACCATAAAATTGGTTGAAATTTTCTAAAAGTCTTTGAAATAAAATAAAAAACAATAAAGCGGATACCTAATACTTTCTTGAATAATCTAAATATTAAAAATCTGACTAACTTTTTATTGCTCATGTGTAGTCACATTTTAGTTCAGTTGATCTGGAAAATTATTTTACAAATGGACGGTTCCAATAGTTCCCAGGTCCAAATAGTGTTTTAAAAATAAATAAAAACGGAATTTACGAAAATGTCGATCAGATATCAGCGCATAGTTCTATGTGTTTGTTAGAATAGTAGCCTAAGGGCTGATTTTTCAATCCCCAGATAATTTTTAGCACGAGAATAAATATGGCGTTTTGACAGATTTCCTATAGAATAACTGTCAACTTGTCAAAGTTATTCTCCGAATAAATCTTGTGGGGATTAAAAAATCAGCCCTAAGTGTGATTTATTTATTCCTAAAACAATTTTTCTTTATAAGAATTTTGAATAATGAATTTCCCTAAATGTGATTACTACATTCAACTGTCAAAATGATTAAAAATTAATTAGCATCTCTGTTACAAATAATCAATCAATACATTTTTAGTTACGTTTGATGTAAAATTCAAATTTACATAAAAAAATATCATGTTCTAGGGTTGGACTCCTACCCGCAACCTTTTACAATTCGGCCATCTGCTCTGAGCACTGAGCTTGAGCCTTATGTATTTATTATAGACCTTTTGTCTTTGCGTGGTAAGCAACATTGACTTTTGGACTGTAGATCCATTGGTCGCGGGTTCAGATCCGGCTCGAAGGACAAATCTCTGTGTATTTCTTGTATACCACAGAATGAAATTCAGGTTCCGAACAAAGTAATGTTTCTTTTTTATGTTAAATGACTTTGACACGTCTTACACAAGCGTAGCCCATGCAGAAGAGGATTACATATAATACAACATAAAAATTGTGTGGCTGTGTTGCCAACAACAATCCTGAAATGATTACCGACAAGTAAGAAAATAAAACTCGCAATTGGCAAAAGGAGAATCAACAACATGTTTAATATTTTTTATAAGGCTAGTACCGTAGCAGAAATTCCTTCGGGCTTACGCCACCTACGACGAACACAGATTTCGTTACAAAGAAATTTGATTATTATTGTTTGTATGTATCTACGAATCCCTTATAACAACTTATCCATATTACGTTGAACGCTATATTGCTACAAATACCGTAGGCACTTAATAATATTTTTTTTTTTCGCAAATGAATGCTTTGCGATGTAATTTATTTTTTAATACAAGAATAACGGAGAGCAAAAAGTTCGAATCAATAAACTTAGAAACTTGAATCAAATTGGAGCGTGTTTATGTTTATCGCTCGGTCGCTCCGTTCCCTATAATATGGTTGAGCGGAGCGATGGCTGGCACATGCGTCATACTTGTGAACAGGTGCCACTAGTGGAAATGGTCATCTCTAAGCTTCCTTGATTTTGTAATAATTTACCTACATATTCATCAATAGTATCATTTTTGAGGGATTTTTGAGGTATATGGCATTATATGATATTATATATAAAACAATACAATTATTATTGTAATGACGTGGTCAGACAAGTGTTTAAAATTAATGAAAGATGATTGGCTTTATTAGGTTTTTGTATATTAATTGTTGACCTTTGTGTATTGTAATACCTATATTGTGATGGTGCATTGTCGGACAGCCTTTAAATACAGTAAATATGCTTGTCATTAGGTACTTATTGGTACGTTAATATACCTTTTTTTATACTCTGTGCGACACTGCACTGCTAAATACCATTACTGTGTAATTAAACATTGTAACTTAATAATTGAAAAGAGTGACTACACGAGTTTGTTGCCGGAATCTTCTCGGTAGTTCAACTTTTGGAACCGGTGTAAATTCAGACAGACTGACAGACAGACAGACAGACAGCCAGACTGACTGACGGACAGACGGACCGACAGACGGACCGACAGACAGACCGATAGACATACATTATAACATTCTTAGCTTACGTAGATCCAGATAAGACAGTGAGACAAACATAATGTAATTGTTAGTTAGTTAATATTATTTTTATGTGATAGACATAAGGGTTTTTTTGTTGACGATTCAAAAGTGCTTCTTGGGGGGCCTAATTGAATAAAGATATTTTCATTTTCATTTTCATTTTAATGATGCTTACATTACTTTCATTTCCATTCAATGAAGGCCGTCGAATATGAGTTTGCCTAAACTCTGATTCGACGGTTTTTATTCGACAAATACAAAGAAAACGATTTAGTTATTAAATATACTACTACGAAACGTATTCTTGAACTTGCAGTTATTAAGGCTTTAAAAAATAAATACATACTAAACTCCGTTTTGATGTATTTTTTAACCGACTTCAAAAACCAGGAGGTTCTCAATTCGGCCGGTATGTTTTTTTTCTTTATCTATGTATGTACACCAATTACGCCGAGATTACTGATCCGATTTACGTGATTCTTTTGTTGTGCGATGCAGAATAGCTGTCATTTGGTCCCATACAATTTTTTTCAAAAACAGTTGGGTAGTTTGGTTTTAGATAAAAGAAAACTGAAATCATTAAGTCGTCTACATATGCGAAATTGGGAATTTTTGTTTTCCTATGACTTTTTAGTGAAACGATGCGATAGTATGAAACAATATAAGTTGACGGTCACCCGTCTAGCTTCGACCTTAGAAAGTTATCACTAAAAATTATGAAAAAAAAATTTTAAACTAAAATTAAAACCGACTTTAAAAAACTGAAAAGGATAAAACAATTAAATTTGAGTAGGTATTCATCCCCTGGAAAAATATTTTTTGGAGTAGGTGCTTCACTTTCTATTGTTTTTGAAAACCACTTAGCACTTACTCCAAAAATATGTTTCTAGGGGATGAATACCTACTTCCTACTATCCTTTTCAGTTTTTTGAAGTCAGTTTTAATTTTCATAACACATTTGCTCGTAAAGGGTCTCTTATTTCACCAATTTCAATATCTTAATGTATGTCATTACGTACTTGTGCGGTAAGGTAATGTAAAACGCACGGTTTATCAAGATGCACTGTTACTAATCTGTGGCTCAGTCTAAAAACAAACAGTACGTTTTTTTAAAAAATCTTAGCAAAGAGTTTCTATGGAAGAAAGTGGTCAACATTTTATGAAAAAAATTAACTTTGGGAGACAAAATATAATAAATAAACATTTAATTCTTTAATTTAATTAATTTTATCAATAAACTACAACCATTTATCTGTAACATAAAATACAAAAACATTAATTTACTTCAATAGTAATACTGGCTGCTTTTAGTGCCTTTGCCTAGAAAAAGCGCAAATGCGCACGCATCGCTAATTTATGAACAAGTAAAAATTATTTCGCGCGCTTTTTCTTTTCGATATACTTATTATTTTTATTTGAAAATGTCGTCAAGTAGTGATAAATTTATTATTCGATACCGCCAGAAGTCTCAGAGGTAGCGAAAAAGGCTACTCTAAGCCTCTTGCCCGAAAAATCGGCCGATACATACTTACAAGCGTATCAAAATTTGGAAAACAAGCAATGATGCAAATTCATTTTTAGAAAGTGTATTTTAGCCTATTTCATGGAACTCTCTCAAAAATATAAGTCAAGCTCATTGTAGTGCTACTATTCAATGCTAAAAAATCAATAAATTTTACAAATTGTTCAAATTTTTATAACTGCTTTGACAAGCGATTAAAGATTTATTCGTTCGAAAAAAGTTTCGAAAGTCTGAGTTTTATTTATTTCCTCGCAAATATGTTATAAAACGTCGTATGACATTCGTGCGATTTGATAATTACAGCCTGTGCGTTCTTGTAGCAATATCGCCTCGGCTGTAATATTTAACTTACCGCACTTATATCATATTGTACTATTGTTTTAACAGCTACTTTTTGCCGTATGACTACGGAAACACTCTGGATTAAGAGAAGAGAAACCTCTATCAGGGGTAGGGTACAGTGTGGTATTTACCACTCGAGTAATGTAGAACTTCTAACTAACTTAAAACCGCAAAAAAATCAACATCTGTGGTAATCAAGGTCGCCAGAGCTTAAAGAGAAAGTGCGATGTCGGGAGCAAGGGGAAAAATCTTATTTGCTGTCAACATGATACATCTGTTGATTTTAGGACTGAGGATAGCCAGCGCATGGGCAGTACCCTAATGCTCATTTTCACTAACATTTGCCTAGCAATTAGAGATTTTTAGCTCAGTTCATATAAAGGAGATAGAAAGAGATAAAAGTCGATAAGAGTTACCTAAGCCTAGGGAATGGTCTGTAAAAACAGATTACGGTGGTTTTCCACCAGAAGGGCGAGACGAGGCGAGGCGAGACGAGAATTGAAATCGCACTTACCCTTTTCCACTAAAAATTGCCAGATTTTCCACCAGAGTGGCGAGATGAGGATTGAAATCGCACAACAATAAACCTATCGCGAGAAGCGTGTTTCCGTTGCAGAGTTTATTTATACTCTATATCAAATCGGTTCATTTTTACACAAACAAATATTTCTTGCACATCCTCGTCAATCCTGACTATTTCTACCAAAGATGCGCGAGGCGAGGATTGAAAATTTGCCATACAAATTTTAAATCTCGTCTCGGCTCGTCTCGTCTCGCCCCTCTGGTGGAAAACCACCTTTAAAGTGCTACGAGAGTCAAGGGGCTACAGTAACCACTATCAGGCGGGCCGTACGCATTTTTCCAAACGGCATTGCCACCTTTGTCGTTAAAAGAAAACGCTTTTAAAGTTGCGAAAAATCTCAGTCAAATAAAAAATATTTTTGTTCGGAGTCCACATATAACGCGTAATCTTATTTTACACAGGGTAAGTTGGTGTTCCAAGAAAGCTGTAGGCTACGGAAACCACTTATGATCAGGCGAGATGTGGGCTAGTTTGTCACCCTTATAACAAAAACAAAACGTAAAACGTTTCGTCACGATTTTAACAAAAGTTTTTAAATTAAATTTCGTCATCAACTGTGGCCGCCGGCACAACTCACGAGACCTTTCCAACCCTCAAAATTCACTTGAATTAAATGTTCGAAAATTGGATTGGCTTTATTGGACTCGCCCTGTTAGCTGGTTGTTAAAAGTTCTGCCTTGTAACCGTCACTAGAACGTGTTGTTTTAGAAATAGAATTTCTATTATACTCGTGTATATTTCGTGAAAACCGGTTTTAGTTACAACGCGTTTGAACTGGTTGTAGCTAGTATAAACTGGATATATTTGTTATTACTTGAATTACCTATTTCAGTATAAATAAATTGAAATAAAACCTAGCAGTAAAGTCAATTTGTAATAGGTATACATGTTCTATGGGCTTTTCTATGAAATCTCAATCCATTTCACCAGAAGCCCGTAAGGTAAGCAAAATATTATTTTAATATGAGAAGTAAAAACGATTGTTTTTTTTAATACTAAGTATTTCTTTTTGATCGCTATTTACTATGTTTTAGCCGATATCAAGTTTCTGCGTTTCACTATTATTCTTAGATGTTTATTATCAACTCTGGGCCTCGATTGCGTTAATTTCCAACAAATTGTTACATTTATATGTTTGATTTTGTGCTTTATAACGCCTACTTCGCCGCTTTTTTTTGTATTGTTACGGGCTAGGTGTGACTAAAATGCTAATTCAATTGAGAGGTCACGTTTATTAAAAATCACAGTCACAAATAACGATAGCACTAATTAATTAAAACAAAATGTTAAATTCACTAATAAATCCCTTAACGCTCTGGAACGCTTGCACTGATATCGCTTCTAAGTAGGCGCTTCGCAATTCCAAATAGAACAGTACCTTTAGCGCGAACACTTTTAAATTTCGAATTGCCATCGTATCAAGTACCTAGTTACGTTAGCTTTTGTCTGGCTTTTGTTTGAAATTTTAAGCGTGTCTGAACGATACGATTACGATTCGAAATTTAAAAATGTTCGTGCTAGGAGTACTGAATGCCGGTGCCGCGACAAGTATAGCCGCCGAATACTACTAGATAGTTCTGGAAGCTTTCACAACACTACTTCATTTAATCGAGAATACTAAAATGCTCCCTAGGAATAACATGCAGCGATACAAGTACTTTGTAATTATCAACTGTGTACTGTCAAAAATGTGACATTCAATAAATGAATTTAAATTTGATTTTTTTATACTACTAGATGAAAAACAAGCTGACGGCCCACCTGATGGTAAGCGGTTACCGCCGCCTATGGACACCTGCAATAACAAGGGACACTTGATATTGCAGGTGCATTGTCATCCTGAGGACTAAGATGAAATGCCGTCCATTCCCAGTAATTACACTGGCTACCTTTCCCTACAATCCGAAACACAGCGAACTGTTTCACGGTTGAAATAAGAAAGGCGGTGATACCTACCCAGACGACCCTACATACGGGCCTACCACCTAGTGAATTTACTTATATAGCCGGCGAATACTACTTGACAATTCTCGAAGTTTTTTTGTCTGTTCTTGTGTTGTAGGTATAACGCGCCGTCTTTTCGCGACCGCTTCAGAAGAGTCTTCTTCCGTCCTTGTCTAGCATTAGCTCTATCTCACTCCCTCTTACGGAATTTTAAATAAGGCCTGAAAAAGGTTATTCTGGAAATAGTGGCATCGGATTAGTTGGCTTCTGAAACAGCCTGAAACATATTTTACTAGGTCAAAATTTAAATTATTTGGTATGTGATAGAGCTCCCTCTAGATCGGACTGAAACGCATTACAGCCTGCTGAAAACGTTGCTAAGTCCGAGAAAATTGACTTCAAAGTTGCGCACGGCCATAACGCTAAGGTACACGCCTTGACAGTATTTTCCGAATTGTGTTGATATAAGCGGTTTTTGAGAGCATTTAAATACAAAGACGTTACTATGGGAACCATCTATGGGTATTGACCGCTGTCGGCCAAACGTTTTTTAAATTTAGTTGGTGCTTATCAACTGTTTGTTAGACAGCAATGTTTGTTAGACAGCAAAAAATACGTTCCCGTAAATAATAGTTTCCATAGTTACGTCTTTAGATGTCAATGCTGTCAAAAAGCTCCATAAAAATTGAGCCTTACGGAACGTTTTGGGTTTTGCGTTGTAAATGAGCGTGATCGAGGCCCATAGTAGGTAGATAGGCGTTGTATAAAAGAACAAAGGGTTGTTTAGTTAGGGTTTTAGTTGTTTTGACAAAACCTGCAAACATTATAAAGATTTAACTTTAACTGCGTGATAAATAATGCTTAAATTATAACATTCTTAAAAATCATCACTGCGCTCAAAATAAAATAAAAATTACAACTCTGTGACGTCACTATAGAAACAATTGATGGGTGGCGATTTTCAACACGTGATCAAAAAACCTATTGTTAACCCTCAATGCAAAAGTGTTTGTTTGATGTGTTTGTCTGTGTATCTGGGTGTCTGTCTGTGTATCTGGGTGTCTGTCTGTGGCATCGTAGCTCCTAAACAGAATGGACCGATTTCGATTAGTTAATTTCGTTTGAAAGCTGACGTGATCAGGAAGGTTATTAGCTATAGGTCGTCGCCACCCGGGGATTCTTAGCACCCCTGGTCCCGGCGCCTCGCCGACGTCCGTCACCGCCGACACGGCCTCCGGTACCGCCGGGCACTTGGCCTTGGGTTAGTGGGATTTATCATGGGGGGGGGGGGGGGGGGTTTGGGCCGTTACCCACCACGCTGGCCCAGTGCGGGTTGGTGGGGAGCGCCAGAGCCTCGTCTGTTGATCAGCAGGGTGCACCACATGCTATAGGTAATTAATGAAAATTCCTTACTTGACCTTCCTCATTTCCTACTTGACAAAAGGGTCTTACTAACTTTCACAGATCCGATTGAGTTGATTTGGTTTACTGTTACTTCCGTGGTATTTACAAGACATGGTAATCTTGAACTGATCTTGTATCATCAAATTGTCTGCGGGATGCTCAATTCTTCAGAAACTTGCAGCAGATATAGCGTGTTTGGGCTCATGAGAATAGTCCCAATGAGATGGTGTTAGATAAAGTCAGGCAATGTGATGTATGTGCGGAACTTCAGTCAATCGACGTGCGGAAAGCTAGTCGACCTGCTGGTATCTCAGCGACAGTACTGAAAAAATTCCGCAGCGGAGTTGTCTCCCGTCTAAACGCGGCTAAACCGTGTTTCTTTCTCTTCTGGGTGTGTGGCGGAATCTAGAGAAAGGCCAATTATACGCAATCGGTCAGACCCAGCTAACACCGCCCAATAGCTGTCACCTCAGTTCTGTGCAAGGTCATGGGACGGATCTTAAACCATCAGCTGATTCGATACCTAGATCTGAGATCACTTATTAATAATTGATCGACAATACAGGTTTCGACCAAAACGGTCAACGGGTGATCTTCTAGCGTATTTATTACTTTTTTACTTTTTTATTAATTTTTTATATAAATATGTCATCCTTATTTTTATCGTTTTAATCAAATACCCTATCATAACCCTGCGTAGTTTTAAATACCACGAAGGATTTAATTTAACTTTTAGAATCAAGGAATTCCCAACAGATGACTAAAAAAGTTTCAATGTATGGAAATTTAAAACTGACACTTCAGTTTGTAACATTTATGATGCTGCTGCATATTATTGCAAGCCCACCACAACAGTTCTAAAGTAAACTCTTAATTAATGCAGTAAGGCTTACATTGGCATGGTCATTGCTATCAACTTTGGAATCTCGGTGCATACATTTTGATGTAAAAACTTTGACTTCAAACTGTAGGATGATTTTATTCAGATGGTTTTAGTTATTAACAAACATAAAATTTAAGTACCAAGCAAAATTGGACAATTATCAAAGTAACAATAAGTCTTATTCGCTTATTGTGGTAGTCCATCACAAAACAAGGAACACGAATAACTTCATTATATTTTTGTTATTACGAAGCTCAGCAAATTACTGGTCACCACCTGATGTGAAGCGGGAAGTAGAGTCCATATGCCAGGATAGTAAGTGCAGCGTAGACGGCTGGGCGGCAATCGCCCATCTGCCTGCTCCCACGCGCGCAATACAAAGGCCGCCACGTCTGAGATTGCCCATGGTAACTCTGGGCAAACTCCATCGGCGCGAAGCCGGGCCGTAAGGCCGGGTTGCCTGGGGGTGGTTTGGTGAATTTGCTTCGTAGACCCCAAACCACCTCCGCGAAAGGCACGGTAGTTATCCAGGAGTTTTAGCGTGTAGTTCCAGGGTCAATTTAGACGTCGACGTGGCCTGCGTGTGCGTGGGTAGGCTCCTCGCACATGCATTGCACAGGCCAGGGATTCCCCCGGGCAACCCCCTTTGGCGCTGTCGCCATTCTAGGGTCGGCTTAGGCCGGCTTCGGGGTGGCTGAGTGTGCCTCACACCGGGACCGGACGCGGCTATGGCCGCGACCGGCCTGGCGTGAGGCCTGGTGCCCCGCCCTAGGACTGGCTCTGGTCGGTTCTAGGGTCGGACTGCCCGGAGGCGGCTCGGTGTAATGCTTCGGCAAACCCCGGGTCGTCTTCATTAGGGGCATGGGGAAACCGGAGTGGCTTAGCAGGTATTCCCAGTGCCGCTACAATAATAATAATAATAAATATTTATTCATAAAAACAGGACAAAAAATAATACAATCAAATATCTTACAAAAATTAAAACAACACGAGAAAACTTAGTTGCCTAAACTAGGTTAAAAACCTGTATCTTAGGCGATTTAGCGCTATGATCAGGCGCTGGGCGACCCCTGCACAGGCCCACGTCTAGCCGACGGTCCGCTGGTCCACCTGTCCAGCGGTTTAGGGTATCGTCCGTAAGCGGATTCCACTTCGAAAAAAAAGGTCAATTTAGACGCTGTCAATCCCGGGACCGACAATGGCGAAAGTTGCTTCGTTTTCTTAATCGAATCCAGAGCGCTCGACCCACTACGCTACCGAGCTCCTCATTTTGATTTAATTTAATTTAATGTTTCACATAATAATGTAAAATCTATGATAGTGTTGTATTTAATGAATTATATTCTATTATCGTTAGCGTAAATTCGTAATAGAGCACCACACGTTCATTAGTTGTGTACTACCTCATTCCTTTTCAATCATCTTGGGATATATCTCATCGGTAAGTTGCTACTAGATAGCCAGTAATATAATTTATCAATGATTTTATCAAGGACACTTGAACGGCATAGATACCGTGCCAAGATCGTGACTAAGTGGTTTGCCAAACAATTCCTGAGATTTATGCCTACGACAAACCTTCAGGTTTTATTGTAACTAATTTAATATAGCTCATAGTAATAGGTACAGCTATATTGATTTACAGTTTTAACCCAAAAGAGGAAAATTTTATTCTGTTTAGTCCAAAATTATGTAACAGTCATGATACAAGTAATAAAATAGATAGTTCATGGTAGGAGCATATATTGGATAGATGCTACGGACGTGTCAACCTCTAACCAACTGGTGAGTTATATTTATGTAGACAGAGCAAAATGATGGAGATAATGGGTGGACATACAAGTCTGCAAGATAGTATCAAAATGAGGACATCCGTAAGAGAACCAAAGACACTGACATACTGACATAGCTCATAGGATTAGCAAGTTGAAGTGCCAATGTGCAGGACACATACAGTACGCAGAACGGATGGCCCATGGGGCGTTAATGTTCTGGCCTGGCGACCACGTACTTACCGGAAAGCGCAAAGTAGGACAGCCTCCCACTAGATATATAGACGACCTGGTTAGGATCGCTAAATGCCATAGGATGGCTTCGCAGAACCGTTGGAAATCAATGGGAGAGGTCTTTGTTTAGTCTTAGATAACAAAGGCTAATAAGATGATGACGATGGAGGCTACATTCTTTTTTTTCTTTTTTTTTTATACAAAGCACGACAAATGACTCAACACCACCTGATGTGAAGCGGTAAGAAGAGTCCATATGCGAAGACAGCTAGTGCATTCTACTCCAATTTTAATTTGCTAAGCCGCGTAAGCATCTCTGAAGCATAAAAATAATTGTGTCTGGAATCTACGGCTTGACAGGTTAAACCAAATCACTATTTCACTCCTCCATGTGCACTGGGGCTTAATCTCTCTTTCTAGTACTTTTCGTAAAAAGAGTACTAGAAGGAAATTTTATTTCAAATTATTCTGTCTGTCAAGCTATCGGGCCATTGTAAAACCTTTCGGGCACAAAAATATTGCAAGATCCCTCACTTGGCAAGAACATAAATGATCTACCTTCAACAAAATGAAACATAATCTCTACACAAAACAAATAAGTATACCAAGCAAAGATAACGTATTTGAGTGACATTCTCCACACAAAACAAATGAGTAAAAATATAAATACTCGCACAAAACAAAAAACAAATAAGTAAAATCAATATTATCGCCACGTATGATTATAGCTTATTCTTTACCTAGTTTATAATATAATATTCCTAAACTTACATACCTCACACCTATTATCTAGCCCAAAGTAAGCATCATTTAGAGCTTGCGTTATGGATACTAGAATTACACTAAAAGAACATATTATAAGCATCCATGAATCATGAACAAATGCTCGTACTCATCATAAAAATATTCTTTCCTACCGGGATACCGAAAACCACTCGTCGTCAATGTTTTAAGTAACATTTACATCATTTTTGTTTTATAATAATTTATTTTGATATTTTATTAGTATCAATTGATAAACTGTTCTTCCGTAGGTAAGTGAAATTTATACTTTTTTTATTTAATTATTTATTTTCCCAATATTAGTAAAAATTTACAAATAACAAAAACATACTATGAAAAGAAAGTATCGTGTGTTGGTTTAGTACCTAATGTATCCATTATAAAAACTTGGCGGAGAGTCAACACGGTCCAGGCTTTGTTTAACAGGCGTGCGGAATAGAAAAAGGGTCGGAAGGTTTAAGATTGTAACTTTAAAGATTGCTCTCTCTGAGCTCTTCCGAGGGAAGAATAATAAATAGGGTTTAGCGCCCCACCTCATGAAGTGATATAGTATTGGAGTAAATATTGATATAATGCACGATACACTTCAATCACAATTTTTTAGTGTACAATGGATCGATCAATAGTAACAGACATTTAATATTAAGAACTTTTCATTTTAAATTATACACCAGATTTTTATCATGCCCTCGATAGATAAGTGGATTTAGCAGGCACCCGGATTGCTTTTGGCGGGTTCTGTCCAGGCGGTGCGTCAATGCACAGGCACGCCGCCACGTTGAATAAACCAGTCGGATTTAGGGATGCTCTTTACAGCCCTTGCCCACAAATAGGTCACACTACCCTTTTTTACCAGGAGAAATCCATTGACGGACCTATCCACCGCTGGCGAAGCAGAGGGCGTGTGCGGGACTTGCCCAGCGTCTAAATTGACCCTGGAAATACCCGCTAAAACTCCTGGATAAAACCAGTGCCTTTTGCGGAGGCGGTTTGGGGTCTACGAAGCAAATTCACCAGACCACCCCCAGGCAACCCGGCCCTACGGCCCGGCTTCGCGTCGATGGAGATTGCCCAGAATTACCATGGGCAATCAGACGTGGCGGCCTTTGTATTGCGTGCGTGGGAGCCACCCGACGATGTCTTTGACAATAAAACCTTTTTAAATCAATTATTATCGAATTTCTAGCACAAGGCGACCACGAGTGTATAATATTGCATAAACCTACCCAAATAAAAGTCAAATACCGTCAATAAAAGCCAGCGCCAGTACACTCAATATCCAAATTTCCAATTTTCTGCCGCTAACTTACAGCTTAATATTTAACAGACAGTCTCCGATGTACCCTTGCCGAACAATAATTAACAACGTTTTCTAAGTTTGTAATTAAGAACAAGTCAAGATTTATGTATTACTTGATGAATGAAGAATGACAGACGTATTGGACGAAGTTACTGTAATCAAAGTTGAGTTCACAAGGAATGCGAAATGTTGAATCGATCGTTGTAGGCAATTTAAATCACACGGGTTTTGAAAACAGACTTTCTTTTCATGTGTTACTAAGCAAATATTTTTTTCATCCCCCCATCTCGGATACAGTATTTTTGCTCTTTGATATTAGAGTGTGTTTTTATCCGCTAGAGGATAATAAGTAAAATTGAATTTGGAACATCGTGTGCACTAAGTTTGTGAATTCAAAACATCATTAAACCTATTTACTTATACCTCCATGGTGCCGAAATTTTTATACAACCTTTTTTAATTTGTTAACAACTCAGACTCGGAACCTTCTTGGTGTACTTTTTTTAGACCTATTTAGTTATTTCCTCGCTGAGGTGGGATGAAAAATTACGTGCTGCACTCGAGTGCAAAGATTTTTCACCTCGTGCTCTTTTGATTTCCTCGCGCGATGCCCTAAACAATTGCTTAATTTGATATTTTGATAATAGGACCTTTGAACTGTGGAGTAAAGGAGATGTTTCAGGTTTATATGGAGTCCCGGTTATGAGTATGTACAGTGGTTTTAAAGTTAGGGAAATGGAAGTAAAACATTGATTTTCGATTAATTATCACTATTAAATTATTACTATTCTTTTGTTGTTGTCCCGTACAAAATACTTTCTGATGATAAGTGACAGTTTTATAATTATCGATATTATGGCAACACTATAACGTCAAATTTCTATAATTATACTACTCAAAATATACAGAAAGCGAAAAACTTTGTTGATCCGTCTATCAGACTACTAAGTCGAAAAGCGTGTTACCTATTCCATTATTACCTGAGCTTACCTAAGTATTTTCTTAGTATTGTCTTGTATTTCTGCGAGCAGTACAAAAGAGATGTTCCAAGAATGTATGGAGACCAGCTCTATGTACAGTATAATGAAAAATAGATAAAAATATGCAGAACAGTATTTAATTGTCCGTTTTCTTTTTATTGTTTTTTTTTGCTTGATTACAAAACAAGATTTTTCATACAAAAAACTGCAACACAGTCAAATATTCATCATGGCGCCTATGTCAGTTAAGTGACTTTTAGTTGACTTCTATGTCGCCCGCCATATTGTTGCCATATTAAATAACGTAGAAGTCGGCGAAAAATGTCAACTTTGTCAACACAACAAACAAACTAAGCATGAAAACGAATTATTAATATTTTTCCCGGATCCAGGAGATTTTTACTGATTTTTTGAAATAGTGTACATATACTTACTAGGTGGTAGACCCGTATGTAGGGTTGTTTAGGTAGGTTACCACCGCCTTTCTTATTTCAGCCGTGAAACAGTTCGCTGTGTTTCAGATTGGAAGGAAAGGTAGCCAGTGTAATTACTGGGCACGGAAGGCATTTCATCCCAGGCCTCAGGATGACTTGCAATACCAAGTGATTTTTTCCTTGTTATTGCAGGTGCCAATAGGCGGCGGTAACCGCTTACCACCAGGTGGGCCGTCAGCTTGTTTGTCATCTAGTTGTATTTAAAAAAATATATACGTGGCCGGATATGAAACATTTCCTATTGAAGTTTACTGGATTTAACTCGAGTTTAATTAGATGTTACATTGAGTACCTAATTTCTATTCGATATTCCTATATTTCTACACATCCATAGTATTTCCGCGTTAAATATAGTGGACTACGGTAATATAAAATAGATATTAATTTTATTTCAACCTTTCAATATATTCAACGCAGAAAACTCGGGGCCAAGCACGTGACGGACTATCAATATTTGAGTTAGGTTTTGTGGGTTCCTTACTCAAACACGAGAACTGAATATGGCTTCATATCCGTAGATGAGATTGAAATCAATACCCACACTAATATTATAAATGCCGAGTAACTGTCTGTCACGTTTTCACTCCTATAAATCGCGTAACCGATTTAGATGAAATTTTGCATTAAGAAACATCCCCAACATGTCCTTTTTCGGGATGTATAAGTTAGAATACATCGCGAAAAAGGACATAGGTTTCCTTTTGGAGCAATAAGCACGACGGCGGAGCTGCGGGCGGCAACTAGTATAAAGTATAAACATTTGTCTAGTAGGAACTCACAAGTGCAATTGTCTACAATGCAAAAACAGCCTACAGGATGACCACCTAACTCAAATCCAATCAATAGTATAGCTTCGAAAACCATAGTGCATTCGTGGTACGAAATAGCCATTAATAGAGTGGACTGTATATTATTGAGCTATGCTGTATTGATGGAAACACCAAGATATCGAGAATAAAAGTAAATTTAATTAAGTAACACAGAACAAATAACACCTTAGCCAAACGCGACCACAATAAGGCATCTATCAAAAACAATCTGACAATCAGTCAGGTAAAAAACTGATATAAAATACATGCCATTACAAAAGTGTATGGGAGTCACCAGCCACAATGACGTCATAGCTATACTTACAAATTTTGAAACCAATGCATTTGTGCGGTCGCCCTGCGCCGCTGTTTTGTTATTGCCGTAACATAATAATTAAACGCTTTCAATATACTTCTTTGCTTGTTAAAAAGGTGGTAAGTAATCACGCGAAATATCTGATGCTTGTGGCCCATATTATACCAAGAGGATGCGTTTTTGATTGTTATATGGTATAGGATCCCCTGCATTTATAATGTACTCCATTAGTTGTGCTGAACTCACTATATAGTACAGCACTAAAAGTTTGATGGATTCCTGAGATATGGAGAATGAAGGTCAAAATTAAATACCACATGTTTTTTGAAAGCTCTGACGTGATGATAAGGTTAAGGATGGAAGTGAACTACACTCGGATTCCTCAACCACAGAGGAACTGGCTATCTTACCTCCAACTGCTAGAACACGACAATACTGGTGACTAATAAAAATGTATCTAAACTAGAAAAATTTCACGTCCTGAGGCGGGGAACGAACCCGCGACCTTTCGCAATCCGGGCGACTGCTCTAACCATCTGAGCTACCCAGGACTTGGGATATCCCTGTGAAATTCTTCTAGTCTATCTGTATTTGCGTTATGAGCTAACGTCCACCCTACAATGTCGAAATATTCTATTTCAACATCCGAAACGAGTATTTTTCCAAATACCTACGATTCGGAGAAGTTGGGGCAGTGCTTTCAAATATTCTTAATATTCTGATTTTAACATTATTATGCTTGAAAAATTATTTACTAATACCCCGCCTCATGACGTGAATTTTTTCTAGTTTAGATACATTTTTATTAGTAAATAATTATTCAAACATTTATAATAATTTTAAAATCAGAATTAAGAATGCTAGTGACATTAATATTTGCCAAAGGAACTCTTCACACGGATTTGACTGTGTTTAAACGAAATTTCTAGTTAGTAAATTAAAGTAGTATACTTAAATTAAAAACCGTCATTAGCTTGTAGGCCAACGCACAAACAAGCATGAATCAGGCTTCACTGAGTGCAGGTGGTGCGTACTAAATTAATATTATATGAACCAAGGGCTGGGAAAATTATCGATAGATAATTTTTAATTCGGTGTATCGATAAGTTTCATGCATTGCTACAAGACACTAAGTTAAACAATAATAATATTTTATATCTTTATATTATATATTTTTCCTTTCTCTCGTATCAAAGAGAGTGATTTGAAGATAGTTACATTTCTCTTTATCACACAATGTAGATTTGATTATGATGACGTGATTATGAAGATAAAATAAGACGTAATGAATTGTAGGTATCTTATTTCCTTACTGTAATAATAAAATTATGGTGTGCTATTTAAATGTTTTTATAGTTATTATAAGGTATTCGTTTTGAACATCTTGTATTCCTTTATAAATATATGTTTTGTTTTTTGATTGTTATTGTTTATTGTATAATGCTGTATGTTTGCGCAGGGTTGCGCTATTCGCAAGGTTTCCGCAGAAAACCAGTGTCTTGGCAATTTTCTAGGTGCCCAGACGTTATACTGAGCGGAGACCTCTTTGGTGCATTTAAATAAGTGTTTTTTTTTTCATATCTGTTGTCATTTATTGTATGTGTAATGCACTATTATAAATGGTCGATTTTTCAGAACTGAGCATCCCAATCATCATGATTGGAACCAGTAGTGAAGTAACAATCAATAACCGAATCAAAGCCCCTTCAATCTCAATCTCAAAGCACACACAGCAATCTAATAAACAAAGATGGCAGCTATCCATACATCGTACCTATTGGTCTACACTATGGTCTCTTAAGTGATGAGTTGGGATGAAACAAGGATGTGGCTACAGTAGCCTCGCTGTCAGATATTACACAATATAAAAGAATATTATTAGTTCTCTTGTAGAGTCTACCAGGGAAATTCGCACATGTATTCTTTTAATTGTCATTAAGGCGCTAAATTGAAAAAGTCTCTGTAAAAATAAGATAGGTATACATTTCTTCATATCTTTATACAGGGTGGTGCCGTCAATGCGACAGTAAATTAGAACATGGGCTATATTAGTTCATAGAAATGGTTTGCCACTTTCAAAAACATCTTATTCATTTGATAATTTCATGACATTTGTACGGAATATCATAACATTGGCTATATTATTTCATAGAAATGTCCAGAAACCATCAAATGAATAGGATGTTTTTGAAAGTGGCAATCCATTTCTATGAACTAATATAACCCATATCTTAATTTATTCTAGCATCGACAGCAACCAAAACATGATTAATAGTTATTTGTTATGCAAGAGTACAAAGTTGCTTTTTAACCGGGTGCTCAATTTTGATGACCAAGCAAGTAAAGGATTCTAAATATTAAAAATTAGAATCCTGAGCGTTAGCGAAGTAATCAAAAGAGCACGAGGTGAAAAATCTTTGCGGAGATCTTTGAGGAAATGACTCGATGCAAAAAAAAAACATTTGCGCATTATGTCAAGTTTCAGTCAATTCTGGTGGCGTCAAATAAACTTCTTCGACGCTAGAATCACTCATTTTAGGTTTTTTGCTTGTTTTCAAGTTTGTTGTTTTAAGCATATGGTTTTAACAAATATGTCGTGAAAAGAGAATGGCGCGCGCAAAGAAAATTAAACAAACAAAAAGTACACCAAGAAGGAGCCGAGTCTGAGTTTTTAACAAGTTAAAAAAGGTTGTAAGAATAATAAATTCGGCACCATGCAGGTAGAAGTAAAGAGGTTTAATGATGTTTTGAATTCACAAACTTAGTGCACACGATGTTCTAAATTCAATTTTACTTTATCCTCTATAGCGGATAAAAACGGCTTTTGCACTCAGATATCGAAGAGCAAAAATACTCTTTCCGAGATGGGGGATGATAAGAATTTTGCCTGGATACTTATTGTTTCCGAAAAGACCTTTAAAAAAAAATTAAAACCGACTTTAATTATTTTATCCTTTTCAGTTTTTTGAAGTCGGTTTTAAATTTTGTTAAAAAAAAATTTTTCACATATTTTAGTGATAACTTTCTAATGTCAAAGCTAGATGGGTGACCGTCAACTTATATTGTTTCGTACTATCGTATCGTTTCACTAAAAGGTCATACTGAAAGCAAAAATCCGCAATTTGGCATACGTAGACGACTTACTGATTTCAGTTTTTTAAATTTAAAAACCAAACCACCATCCAACTGATTTTGAAAAAAAATTTATGAGACCTAATGGCAACTATTCCGCATCGAACAAATATAGAATCACGTAAATCGGATCAGTAATCTCGGCGTAATCAGTGTACATACGTAGAAAATACAACATACCGGCTGAATTGAGAACCTCCTCGTTTTTAAAGTCGATTAGTAAGAAAACTCAACATTATTCTAATTAGATAATTTATATTCAATAGTAAATTACTTTTAAATGGTTGACATTTACAATATCCACAATCGTGTAGAAGCGTTTTTTTGAAATCCATAACGTTTTATTTTTTCATAAAATAATTTGTGTATTTGCGATTTTGTCTTTTTTCGTCCCGCTTAGTCAGTTGCATCTCTATACCTGTCGGTATCGGCCGATACAACGTTTTGAGATATACCCGCCATAGAAGTTCAAGTAATTTGATACGATAGTTCGATCGAACTATTTGAAAAAATTTAAAAACGGAAATTTATTTCTTTATACATATATAAGTACTTAAGGGATAAAACTGCTTGAACCAGCTTGTTACTTAAACGTCTATGGCACCTAGTTCGGGCTGAATTCTTCCATATGTGTTTTTCTTTCTGGTGTGCACTTAGTCGCTTGTGCAAAATTAAAATATATTTTAAATCTCGTTTCATTGAATAAAGGTGGGGTGGTTAGGTGTCTTGTTATTGTAACTCTGTACAAGATGTGAGCCTAACACGTTTATTTCTATATCGGATCTAACCGACCTCTTTGTATTTAGCCTTCGTTAAATTCGATATGTATTTAGCCTTCGTTGCGGCGTAAATAATCCTCACCGAACCCCTGGTGCCCGAATATATCCGATATTCGGTCTCTTCAGTAGTATGAATGGGGTGTTAAATACTGTTGTCATTTTAGTCTATTACTTTCACCCAAGGTTGCATGGAAGAGATTGCTTGTTAGCAATAAGGTCGCCTTTTGTATTATTTGTTTTCTTTTCTGCTTTTTATGTTTTTCTTTTGTCCAATAAAGTATTGTGTGTGCAATAAAGTATATTTGTATTGTATTGTATTGTATGAAAGAGGTAAATACTGTTTTGCGATTGTCTCGTCGAATACTGTAGATATTTCTCGTATAAAGTCTTTGCAGTCCGATACCGCACTAAGATCAACAATTAATTGTCTACTGTGTTCTCGGGTCTTAGAGATCCGATGACCCGGTACTCGCACCAGATTGTCATTAATTCTTGTAGTGAAGTGATCGTGGACGGTTTTCTACAAATGGTGGATCTACCTTGTTATTTTAAATGAAAAAAGGAATAAATGTAAAAGAAAGCTTTTGATGTCTGGTGGGAAAAGTGAAAGTGAAGTGTAAGGTACAAAAAGGAAATAGTTCTCTGAATAAAAAAGAAATGGGTAAGATAACCAAAAACTAAGTCAATCAAATATGCAAACAATGTCGTATATTAGATGTCGTCGCCTGCACTACATCATAACCAAACGATGCTAATACACCTAATGAATCTTCTATGCAAATTTATACCTCTCATAATGTAAACAATACAAAAATCGACCTTCGAGAACTTATTATTCAAATAAGCTTTATAAGTTAGTTTTCTAAACATTTTTAACACTAACATATCACGTCACTAAAATTCATCGATATATTTACTCATTGGTGCTAATATCAGATCTAAAAGATATGGCAGATTTAATTTCACCTAATGCTTTCACCTCTTGCAAGACAAAGCTATGCTATACCCCTAGCACCAACATTTTTCAATTTCTAATCGTAATCGTATCGTTAACTCACGCTTAAAATTTCAAAAAAAAGCCAGACAAAAGCTAACGTCTCGATACGATGACGATCCGACATTTAAAAGTTTTCGTGCTCGAGGTACTGGGCAGAATCGCATTTGGCAAAATGCCTTGTGAGCATGTGAGCGCTAAACTTTAGAATCGAGCTTTTGGCTACCATTTTCAAAGCATATAATTTACTACATCTTTCTACTTACGTGTATGAACGTGTTATTGTGATAGTATATCCTGTAGCGGTTGCGTCATAGCGGTACACACCTAATTATGGATAATTAGTATCGGGTAACCGAGGATCGTTTGTCCAGCCAAAAGTTAATGTAAGCACAGAGTCGGGACACAGCATGGAAAATAAACGAAGAAGATAAATAAAAGACAGTAGAAGAGAAATAAAGAATAGAATAGACGAGAATAGACTAAAAAATAATAAGCAGTGCCTGTGGTTCTCACTAGTTCCATTGGATACTGTCCCATGGAACTGCTAATACTTTTTTATTCACACTAGTTCCATTGTGAAGTGCAATGGAACTACCATCTCACAAGCGATGATATTTAAGGCGGGACCCTACGGTCCACCCCTACAGGCATTCCCTGTTCTATTGATCGCTATACACGATCTATATATAGTTCCATTGCACTTGGCAACGGAACTAGTAAGAATAAAAAGTATCAGTAGTTCCATGGGACAGTATACAATGGAATTAGTGAGATTTATTATTGTGTACAGTCGACAACACAACAAGCGCAACAGATTGACCTTGAGACCGCCCTTACTGCGTTCGTAATAGAGGCTGGTTCGTAGTACAACTGTTATGATTGACGTGCTGTCGTGGGTGCATGAATTTATATACACTAAATAAATAAGAACTAATGTTCAAAGTCAAAGTAATTAAATGCCCGACTTAACCGAACCGTAGTTAAAAAAAATCTTGTTCGGGTGTTAAAGTGGAATTTTCGACAACGTGAGGGTATACGTTAGCTAATAACGCAAATACGGTTGGACTAGACTACTAGAGGAAATTCACAGGGGGTGACCCTGTGAATTTCGTCTAGTTAAGTTCTCGGCTAGTAACAGATGTGTTATGGTTCCTGAACGCCACGTTCGTTTGACGGCTGTCAAGGCCGCCGCCAAAAAGGGGCCTATTCGTTACCTGTGGAATCATGCCTGTACATTAATGTCAACCTGAATACAAAACCAATATTTCTTTATGTACTTTGTTTTATTACTTCACATAACAGTGGCGACGAGACGAACCTACAAAACAAACCAATTACATCATGTCTGCAGCTATACCGCCACAATTCATCGAATTTTATGATTCGAAACACCGATTCGACAGGTGGGTGCAGCGTTTGGAAAGTGGTCTGGCACTATACGGCGTGACCGAAGCGGCAAAGAGAAATACGTATTTACTACACTACATTGGGGCCGATTTGTATGACATATTATGTGATCTGTCTTCACCCAGCAAACCAGAAAATCGCAGCTACGACCAAAATGTGAACATTTTGAAAAAGCACTTGGACCCAACACCACTTGAAATTTCGGAGTATTACAAATACCATCATAGGCTTCAGCAAGAAGGCGAGTCAATAAAAGAATATGTGGCCGTCCTACGCAAAATGGCATCTACTTGTAATTTTGGGTCATTTTTGGAAAACGCCTTACGAAACCAACTTGTTTGTGGCCTCAGGTCTTCCAGAATCAAGGACAGACTATTAGAGATTCGGGACCTGAGCCTAGAAAAGGCTGTAGATATTGCTACTGGTATGGAGAGTGCACTAGCAGACACCTCCTACCCTTCGACTTTTCAAAAAGAGATACAAGCAACAAGTATAATTAACAAGCACTACTCAAAAAATATGAATAAAGAAAAGAAAAGAATAGTGTGTTTTCGATGTGGAAATGATCATTATGCTAATAAGTGTCCGAACATGAATACAAAATGTAATTACTGTGATAAAGTGGGTCATTTAAAGAAAATGTGCCTTAAAATGAAAAAAGTTAATGCAGTTGAGATGGAAGAGAAACTGGAAACTGTAGAATACATAAATAATTGTAATGCAAATTCTTTTTCTAAATTTTGGATTAAAGTTAGGATTAAAAATTCTGACATTTCAATGGAATTTGATAGTGGTTCAGCGGTTTCTGTAATGAATCAAAATGATTTCAATAAAATATGTAATTATGAATTATTGCCGACAGATACAAAATTGTGTACATATTCCAATCAATACCTTAATGTTTTAGGAGTTGCCAACGTCACAGCTGCCATCAACGGGGAGTGTCATTCTGTAAGATTATTTATTATTGACGGAAGTCAGCATCCACTGCTTGGTAGAGAATGGATATATAAGTTCAACACCTTTAGTTCTTTCCGGGATTGTATGACAAATTCAAACTCTGTGTCCCCAGGTAATGTTTTACATACATTTTCTTTAAGTACACTAATAGAGAAGTACAGTGCGCTTTTTGATAATAAATATGTAGGAGAAATTAAAGGAGATCCTGTAGCCTTATATTTAAAAGATAATGCTAAGCCCATTTTTTGTCGGGCTCGACCAGTACCTTTTGCACTAAAGGAACGAGTGGAACAGGAGATTGAAAATCTGGTTAGAGATGGGGTGTTTGTTAAGGTTGACTACAGTGAATATGCCACCCCGGTAGTGCCAGTTGTTAAAGCCAATGGTAAAATCCGTTTGTGTGGTGATTATAAGATTACTTTAAATAAAAATTTAATAGTTGATGAACATCCTTTGCCTACTGCTGATGAGTTGTTTAATGGGTTGGCTGGAGGAGAAAAATTTTCAAAAATTGATTTGCGCAATGCTTACTTAAATTGGAAAGTTAGGGATGAAGATCAGCACCTTTTAACACTTAATACACATAAAGGTCTTTACAAATGTACCAGACTAATGTTTGGTCTTAATTGTGCACCTGCCAAGTGGCAGAGAAAAATTGAAAACATTCTAAAAGGCATACCAGGAGTTCATTGCTTTATAGACGATATACGAATCACAGCACCAAATGACAACCTTCATTTGAAAAGATTAGAAGAAGTTTTTACTAGGCTCTTTGAATATGGTTTAAAAATTAACTTAGAAAAGTCGGAATTTATGAAAGACGAAATTGAATATTGTGGCTTTAAAATTAGCCGTCAGGGAATTCACAAATGTCAGTCTAAGATAAAAGCTGTAGTGGAAGCATTAAATCCTACAAACATTACAGAATTACAAGCTCTTCTAGGACTAGTAAACTATTATGGTAGATTCATTCCAAATATTAGTAATGTTTTGGAACCACTATATACCTTATTAAGAAAGGGTACTGAGTGGTTCTGGTCTAAGGAATGTGAGAAAGCTGTACAAACTATTAAAAAATTAATAATGTCAGATATGGTATTAGCTCATTACTCACCGGACTTACCTCTGGTACTAGCCGTAGATGCCTCACCAACTGGGGTTGGTGCAGTGCTTTCACATATTCTGCCAGATGGAGTGGAAAGACCTATATATTTTGCTTCACAAACCCTCAATAGTACCCAAAGGAAATGGGCGCAGATCGACAAAGAGGCTTATGCTATTGTATTTGGAGTGAAACGTTTTTTTCAATATGTGTATGGCAGAAAATTTACACTTTATACAGATCATAAACCCCTAATACAAATATTCTCTCCTACCAAGGCATTACCTCACCTTTCAGCTGCAAGAATGCAGCATTATGCTATATTTCTCCAAGGATTTCAGTACGACATCAAATACAAAGATTCGAAAAGTAATGCTAATGCTGACGCATTTTCACGGTTACCTTCAGCAATAAAAGAGCCATTATTGTTAGAAGAAGCTGATATTTTTCAAGTGAATACAATGAGTGTACTGCCTATTACGGTAACCGATATCGCAGCAGCTACTGCAAAGGATACTTCATTAATACCATTGTTTAAAGGATTAGCAACAGGCAAAAAAATTGAAACCAGGGATAGGTTTGGCATTGATCAAACAGAATTTTCTTTACAAAATAATTGCATTATGAGAGGATGTAGAGTTTTAGTACCTACGCAATTTAGGAAAGCCATTCTTAATGATTTACACTCAGTTCATTTTGGAGTTAATAGAATGCTGGCGTTGGCTAGGAGCTATTGCTGGTGGCCAGGTATCGACAAAGATATTAAGGAAATAGTTCATAACTGTTTAGAGTGCGCCTTGCACCTCAGAGCTCCTACAAGAGTAGCACACAAGCATACATGGGAATATCCTTCAAAACCTTTTGAGAGGGTGCACATCGATTTTGCTGGTAAATTTTATGGTGTTTATTTCTTACTTCTTATAGATGCATTTTCTAAATGGCCAGAGATACATATTTTGAATAAGATTGATACAGATTCTACTTTAGAGATATTAGATAAAATATTTACTACTTTTGGTTATCCCCAAATACTTACTTCTGATAATGGCACTCAATTTGTTAATCCAAAGTTTCAACAATATCTAAAATCACATGGCATTTTACATAAACGGTCAGCACCTTACAATCCGGCCACTAATGGCCAAGTTGAACGTTATGTCCAAACATTTAAGAATAAGCTTCGTTGTCTTAATGCCAATAAATCTAATATGCAAGATAAATTAAATAAAATTTTATTTCAATATAGAATCACAACACACCCTGCTATTGATAAATCTCCAGCAGAGATGATATTTAAGTTTCAGCCAACATCACATTTGTCTCTGATGTTACCAAAAAAGAGCACTGTACCTTCTAAACGAAACGGTGTGCGAAGATTGCAAGTTGGGGATAGAGTAGTGGCTAGGAATTATTCAGGGGAAAACAATTGGAAGTTGGGGACTGTAAATGATGTTTTAGGTACTCTCCACTACGCGATCAAGATGGATGATGGCATGCTGTGGCGTAGGCATATTGATCAAATTAGGATGGTCGGATCAAAAATTCCATTAGTACTAAGCTATCAGCCATTCAACTATCAGGATTATGATAATTGTAAGTCACCTGTTTCAATCTCTGATCCTCTTGGACCAACTTCCTCAACCAAAGAAGATAAGAAAGGAGATGAGATTGAAACACATGACAATTTCCCTGATATTAGTGATGCACCTGAACCGGCAGGGCCAATTTTCCGGAGGACGGATGTAGAAGATCCACCAGTGGCCGAGGCACCTACACCTGTTCTCCGGAGAAGCAAGAGAATCTCAAAACCTATAAAGAGATTGGATTTATGATTATTATTATAGATAACTGTTATGATAAGATATTTCAATGTTATGTGGGGAAGGACTGTTATGGTTCCTGAACGCCACGTTCGTTTGACGGCTGTCAAGGCCGCCGCCAAAAAGGGGCCTATTCGTTACCTGTGGAATCATGCCTGTACATTAATGTCAACCTGAATACAAAACCAATATTTCTTTATGTACTTTGTTTTATTACTTCACATAACAAGATGGTTATAGTAGTAACCAGGATTGTGAAAGATCACGGGTTCAGCCCCAGGCTGAAGACATTATTTTTTTCTAGTTCAACTCTTTTTCAGTACTTTTTCTTTACAGAAAATAATTTTATTACAATAATCGGCAGTTATTAACAGTGGATTTTGGAAAGACCAAAAGTCCTTTTTTTTCATGTTATTCTCTTCATAATATAATGTCTTCGTCCCGCAAATAGAACCAATTTATAAAATTAATCCGACATTGTGTTTTCAGCATCGATATGTTATTGTTTACTTATCCAATAAAAGTGATGGAAACCTACCATTGTTGTAGCTGAATGATAAATTGATGAAAGGGAACCATTGAGAAATATTTGTTTCAAACGGTTTCGTAAATTTTTGGGGCAAATAAAAATGAAACGTATGACGTTTATTTAAGGGCTTACTTTCATTATTTAGTATAAAAATACTGATTTTATTTAAAGATAGAAGTAAAATTTAATTCAATTTCATAAGTCATTTATGAGGAAAGATTTCACGTTCGATGTTCGTCTATCGATATCAAATTTCTATCATCTACATCCCTGTTCCGGCTACAAGTGCAGAGTGTGGCCATCCGTAGTTAATGGCAGGGCGGTCGGAATGTCGAATTATAATAACTTAAATCACAAATTAGGTGTTACTATACATAATATTTAAGTCATTATGAAAACATCACTGCCACTAAACTCGAAACGAAATGAAAATATTTTTATTCAATTATTCGAACGTGCTTCTTGGGGGCCTCCCCAAGAAGCACTTTCGAATCGACAAAAAACCCTTAAGTCTATCACATAAAAGAATATTAACTAACAATGTCATAATGTTGGTTTCTCTGTCTTGTCTGGGTCTACGTAAGCTAACAATGTTATAATGTCATTCTGTCTATCGTTCTGTCTGTTGATCTGTCGGTCGATATGCCAGTCGATCTGTCTTTCGGTCCGTCTGTCAGTCAGACAGTCTGTGTCTGTCTGTCTGTCTAAATTTAGACCGGTTCAAAAAGTTGCCGGTTCCAAAACTTCTGGATGATGTCATCCACTGTGGTCATAAATAAGTTCATTCCGAATTTTATCACTTAGCAACTCCCAGTTCCAGCATTGATATGTTCATAGCTCGCTGAGTGACATGAAGTAGGTGAGCTAGTTTAACTGTCATTTTCACATTCCACGTTTCGGTTTCGTAAGTATCACGACAATATATTTATATAAATGGACGGCCTATAGTTGCCTCCAGCAGCACACTTAATTCTTGGACCTCGGGCAATGATCAGGGGAACGCTGTCCGGATTGCATGGTCCGGTCGGCGTGCTAATGCACTTGTGCGCCGACCTTAAGCTGTCAGAGGGGGGGTCTAGGCCCCCCTGCTGAGACGAGACCGTAAACCGGTCAACCACTTTGATGGCAAGACGGACACTATGCCGCTAGGTTGTCCGTGTCGCCGTCGGATAGTGGACCAGAAGGTGCATCGATGGGAGTTTTAGTGGGTGCGAGCCCCACACTCCTCTGTCTTCTTCCCCGCAGGGCGAGATAGCGCGATAGGCGTTTCTCACATCGAAAGAAAAAAGGTAACGGCAATATGGCCAACTCCAAAAGTAGCCTTAGTCAGGAGCGTAGGTACTAAAAGGGGACTCCACTGCTCGCCACAGCGCTTTTTAGAATCTCCAATGTGCCTTGGCGACATTCTCCACCCGTAGCTTGGGTCAACCGCTCATGACGTATCATTCGAACGTCTACATAGTTTCGCGTATGATGCGCCACCATCGCAGAGACCATCAGTTTTTTACTCGGCAACCTGTTGCGTACCAACGGGTTTCCGAAATAACCTCTGTCACGGTCCCTCCTCGCGACAAGGCAAAAAGAGTTTTTATGACATAAGAAAAAAGGTTGTAGTATTGATAATTAACTCTGCTCTTTAAGAATTGATTGTGCTACGTAATTAGGTGACAGTTCCGGTGCTATGGTTCGAACTCCTTGTGTATTTCACCATTGCAGAGATATCTGTGTGAAGTGAGGCAAACGAATATAAACTGTTGAAAATGGTTATAATTTTGATCTGGTCTAGCCGCCTCTACCTTACAGGCCTTTTAATGATTCTTTTGAAGCGAAGAAGAGATATATGATAGTTAAAGAATTTCATGTTTTGGGAATATGATAAAGAAACAAAAAAGAGAGTGGGGAAAGCTCTTCAAAGCACTCTTCATGATACAACCAAAATAATAACTTTTAAAAACACACTGCAATAGCATCCATTGCCTTAATACTTAATTAGACTTAATTTTGAGTAAAACCGTCTTATTATCAGCTGATTTTGTATATATTCACCTCCAACGCATAAAGAGGAGTGTTATAAGTTTGACGTGTCTTTTTGTGTATCTGTGTGTCTGTCTTTGGCCCGGAATAGATAAAATCTTTTAAACCGTTCTGTGGTCTGTGGCATTATAGCTCCTAAAAGAATAGACCGATTTGATCCGTTTCTTTTTAGTTTGAAAGCTGAAGTGATCGAGATGGTTCTGAGCTATAATTTTAGAAGATCTTTTAAGGTATTTGATGACTATCAACTTATCTGATCCTTTTTTTTCTCGCTGAGGGGAAGCTCTAGCAGCCAAACTCCCAACTCCCGGAGGAGGAGATGGAAGAGATGTGGGGCTCTCACCCACTAAACCCCTTAGCGATGTACCCAGCTTGCCGCGGAATGACAGTATTGCGGGGGACGCAAAGAGCATGATATCCGCTATACCGCCACAAGGAGACGACCAACGACTGTCAGTCCCCTCTCGTGGGGGCTCGCCCCCTAAACTTCGGTTGATCCGCACGCCGATACATTGACGCACGGACCGGGCTGTGCAAGCCGCACATAGACCCCTAACCATGCCCGGAGCCCTAACCATAGATAAACCGCCGGTCTAGCAGACTGGCAATCCACGAGCTGCAGCCACACGTCGCAGCTCCGCTGGCCCTGATAAGGGCCCTTGTGCACTTTGACACTGAAGGAGAAAAAGGCTTGGGAGGACTTAGGACTGTAGGCCTCACTTCTAGCGCTCCTACAGAATCGCCATGCCGCAGGCCTTAAAGGCCCGCCATTCCCCGACCCCGAAGGGTCACCGTCCCTGTACAACGCAAAACGAGGATGTGGGCCGAGGCTTAGCGGGGATGGGGCTTAGGTCCGGAGGGTTTACAGCCGTTCCACTCCACTGTACGGGGTCACAGCAGACCGACATACGGAGATGCCCATCCTGGGGCTCACCCACTCGAACCTCGTTGCGTGTACGGCTGATCTTGTAGACCCACCAACTCTGACCCCAACACAAGTTGGGGACTTCTGTCTGCACCTCAGACACCGCAGGAGAAGAAGCTTGGGAGGGCTTTAGTAAATATTGCCTCCACCCCCAGCGCCCCTGCTGCATGTCGAGGTGCTGCGGACGGATTTATCCGCCATACCCCGTCCATAGGAGGACCCCGGCAACGGTCAAAAATAGTCGCCTATTCGTCTGGGCCAGGACTTACATAGACATTTGGGAGAAGGGGACAGCTTACAGGTTGACGCTGAGCCCCAGAAGAGCTAGCCAACTTATCTGATCCTGTACCATCAAATAGACTAAGATGCTTAATTCTTTAGAAACTTACAGTTTGGGTTTATAAGAAAAGTCTCAATGAAATGGTGTTAGATAGATGGTTAATGAGGCTGGGGTCACTTAACATTGTCAATTTTATATTATTATGTTGTTTGGTTCAAATTAAACAAATAAATGTTTTTCTCAACTTATATCGTATTTCTTTTTCAATCTTCAATTATCTCGGTTGCAAAGATTGAAAGTTATTTATTTACGAGTATTTCTATCAGGTCAATTAAAACTTGAGCGGCAACGAAACCGCAAAAAAAGAAAGGTTAGTTCTTGGAATAGCGATCATTGAATTGTTGGAATTACGTTGTAGCTCAGTTGGGACTTGAGATTTCAAGTTATCGATAGTTTTATTATCGATAGTTCATAGAGATACTATCGACATTGGAATTGTTACATTATGATGGTACTTATCAGCCGAAACACCAACGATCGCACTGCGCTGGAAAACAAATTTGCAATATTGACACTAAATTAGTTTTAATTTAAGTCGCCTGGCAAGTATGACTGCTTTAATGTTGCAGATTTTGCTAACAGTTTTATGGTGAAGGTACATTCTGGAATGGTAATAATTCAAATGCAGAGGTCACGAAAATTTAGCCGAAATATTCTTTAAGATTTGTAGGGCAAGAATAGTTTTATATATATTTTTATTGCAACTAGATGACAAACAAGCTGACGGCCCACCTAGTGGTAAGCGGTTACCGGCGCTAATAGACAGACACCTCCAAGAACAAGGAAAAATCACTTGACATTGCAGGTACGTTGTCATCCTGAGGCGTAAGATGAAATGCCGTCCATGCCCAGTAATTACACTGGCAATTATATTTACAGCTATGATTGCAATGCATATTGCTAATTCAGTTTAATGGTGTAAAAATTTAAGTAAAAATGACATATTCTAAGTAGCTCTTATTTTGGGTTTACATATCACTAAAAATTTGAAAAAAAAATATTGATTCCTATTTTTATTTTTATTTTATTGCGGCTCTCTGGTCGAAGGTTGAGTTAGTACCCCTGTCTACTAAGCCAGAAGTCCTAGGTTTTCATCCCGGTATGAGTTTAAAGAGAAAAAACGTTTATTTACAAAGCACGGCAATTGGCCCAACACCACTTGATGTGAAGCGGTAAGGAGAGTCCATATGCGAAGACAGCTAGTGCTAAATAGACACTGCTCTAGCCGCCTCCACCTTGCCGGCCCAAAATGTGCTTTTTTACGCCTCTCTTGACGGCTTAAAATTTAGATGTTTACCAGATCTTAAAAAACTTCATGCCTCCTCTCCATCATTACTTCTTATTGTAAATTAATTGGAATGTATTGTGCAAGTTAATAAATGTTCCTCTTTCTGCCTTTTTTCTTTCTTTTTTATTGATGCTTAAATTGAGTTAGATTTAGGTGTGAGTATAAGAAACTTATCATTATTTCGTATTTTTATTGTAAATTATTTGAATGTGAGATGCTATAAGAAAAGATTGTAAAATAATATTCTTACTATGACATCAAATATGTAATCCAAATTAAGCTGAATTGAGAACTTGGACTATTGATAGTAAGATAACAGATTAACTTTAGGCCACGTTTTCCAAAAACAATGGATGGGTTTGAGTTTTAAATTAAAATTTTAAGCCCTAAATATAAAAAGTAGTTGAAGCAAATTTATTCCATTTTCAAAGCCTATTCAATGTCATCCCTATTTATAGGGCAGCTCAAAGAAAATAAATTACTTCCATTTTTCGTCATGACGTCTAAAATGTAACTAGACGTATTTATTTACTCTCATTTCCTTTTCAGCCGTGAAACAGTTCGCTATGTTTCGGATTGAATGGAAAGGTAGCCAGTGTAATTACAGGGCATGGCCGGTATTTCATCTTAGGCCTCAGGATGACAACGCACCTGCAATATCAGGTGATTTTCCCTTGTTATTGCTGGTGTCTATAGGCGGCGGGAACCGCTTATCAGGTGGGCCGTCAGCTTGTTTGTCATCTAGTTGTATAAAAGAAAATGGGTTTAAGGTACCAGCTTATGCCTCTCTTCGCGTGGAATCTCATCTCACTAAGTAAGTTTAAAGATGCCGAAATATATAGCTGATGCGGCTTCACGTGCCAATAAATCATACACGGCAACGAGCTTCTCGCCGGCGCGTATTGTTCGCGCGGTCTGCGAGTCGCACCTCACTCAATTCACTCCTAGACCATCACCCCGATATTGATGTGTTTTTTGATAAATGAAGTAATGTCTCGTCAACGTGCTTATCTTATTGTGAGAGTTCTAGTAGTTTTATGAATATAACTAAATTTGTAAGTTTGATTGAATTATGTAATTGGGTATACCGTGTAAAAAAAAGATATCAATAGCACGCAGAACAGATGGTCGATGAGGCGTGAAAGTTCTAGCATAGCTACCACGCATCAGAAAGTGAGAAGTAGGACTAAATGGACAGACAACCTGGATACTGCGTAGAACAGTCAGTTCAGCAAAGCACATCATAAGCTGATATGATGATGATTTTTGTAACCGTGAAATTCATAAAATATATTTTTTTTTCCTTTTTCAAAACATGTGTATGTAGTCTTTCGAAGAATACGTCAGAAAAAATACTTACCTTGTAATTTGTACAAGCATTTAAATTTGGCAAACGAAATTCTTTTTATCTTTGTATATTACGATATCATGAGAAGCTTGGCGCTCACGATTTAAATTATCCGTGGCTCCGTAGGCCAGACAAATAGTGGCGAATATGATCAAGATTACTCTAGATTAATTATTTTAGGAAAACCATGTCTTTCGGAATCCGACGACGCTGGAGTCTGTATTGAAATTTACATCATTAGTATTTATTGCTAAAATTTAAAAGCACCGATAGCATGTTTTCTTACGACAAGGGTACAGTTTCCCTGATGGTACGCGGCTACCGTAGCTTAAAGACGCTCGTAGCACCTTGGGCTCTACTCACGCGTTGTTACCGTAGCCTATAGACGCCCGTAGTACCTTGGCACTCCTCACGCGTTGTTATCGTAGCCTATAGATGCTCGTAGCACCTTGGGCTCTACTCACGCGTTGTTACTGTAGCCTATAGACGCTCGTAGTACCTTGGGCACTCCTCACGCGTTGTTATCGTAGCCTAAAGACGCTTGTAGTACCTTGGGCTCTACTCATGCGTTGTTACCGTAGGCTATAGATGCTCGTAGTACCTTGGGCTGTACTCACGCGTTGTTACCGTAGCCTATAGACGCTCGTAGTACCTTGGGCACTCCTCACGCGTTGTTATCGTAGCCTAAAGACGCTTGTAGTACCTTGGGCTCTACTCACGCGTTGTTACCGTAGCCTATAGATGCTCGTAGTACCTTGGTCTGTACTCACGCGTTGTTACCGTAGCCTATAGACGCTCGTAGTACCTTGGGCACTACTCACGCGTTGTTACCGTAGCCTATAGACGCTCTTAGTACCTTGGGCGCTACTCACGCGTTGTTACCGTAGCCTATGGACACTCGTGCTATCTTAGGCTCTACTCACGTGTTGTAACCGTAGCCTATAGACGCTCGTAGTACCTTAGGCACTACTCACGCGTTGTTATCGCAGCTTGTAGACGCTCGTAGCATCTTGGGCACTGCCACTGCTCACGCGTTGTTGCCGTAGCCTGAAGACGCTCGTCGCACCTTGGGCACTACTCACGCATTGTTACCGTAGCCTACAGACGCTCGTAGCTCCTTAGGCACTACTCACGTGTTGTAACTGTAGACTCTAGACGCTCGTTGCACCTTAGGCACTACTCACGCATTGTTACCGGAGCCTATAGACGCTCGTGCCACCTTCTGTACTTGTCACGCGCTGCCTACCCATTAAAAATGAAGAGAAACCGTTATGTTGACAGCATAGGAGTGGTGTCCCCCAATTCCAATATAACGCTTTCTCAGTGAGCTCTGACGACCTTACTCACCGCAGGAACTTAACACTACAACGTAGTGTTACTTATCTGCGATATTGTATAACGTGGGGAAGATACCGCGTACTCATAACTTGATTGTTGATTTTGTAATTCTAACTCATATTATAAATGCAAAAGTGACTTTGTTTATTTGTTACGCTTTCCCGCCTAAACCACTAAATACATTCAAAAGAAATTTTGTATGAAGATAGTTAAAGACCCTGGGAAGGATATGAAATTTATGAAACTTTTTGGAGCGATAACCGACACGCGGGCGGAGCCGCAGGCGGAAGCGGTCACTCTTCATTCTGTTTTATATTAATTAATCGTTTGTCGAACAGTCCATATCTAACGTACTCGTTGTGATTAATCCAATCTGAACTTAACCTTTAGACTTATTCTCCTCGCCCTTCCTAATATCAAGGCGGCGAGCATTATTTTAATACTATCGTACATTTTTTAAATGTCAATGGCTCTTGGCTTTCATCTCACCTGGTGGTAAGTTACCGGATGATAAGGCCGAAGATGGAAGCGAGCTACACCCGAATTCCTCAACTAATGCTGTTAACTTTCTTATTATGGCAGCAGACTTAGGTAAGATGGTGGCAGCTAGTCAAGCAGACTTAGCCCTAGCACTAAACGAACCGGGCACAAAATTTCTGCCCCTATGTCAATGAAGCCCACATCACGGAGGCGGTTAAATTGGCTATTGTATTGATCGTAATGTAAAATAAACTCCGCATCTGACCTAATTCGTTTGAAATTAATTCCATCCCTAACCCCTCCGCATTTTCCTACGAATACTCGAACATCAATATTTCACCTGTCTGTTATTATGGCAGCGTAAACGTTTAATAAAAAACAACGATGGATTAACCACATACTGAGATCAATTTATTTTCTTTCACGAAATTCTCCGAAATTAGGCTCTGGGAAAAAATAGGATGATTTATCGAGTTCACTCGTTCCACTCCTTGTGTACAGCGTGTACCCTATTGGGAAATCTAAGGATTGTCGTTTTAAAATAAAAGACTGCTTTTTATATTTGGTAGGTACCTTTAGTAAATTATGAAAGTATAATTTTATTGAAGCTTAGTTGTAGATAGATGGAAATTCTTTATTTTGCACATATAAATTAACATCACAGAGATAAAACAAACACAGTATAACAAAAAAGGCAGTTTTGTCGCTAGAAGTGATCTCTACAAGACTTTTTATATATTTTACTAGCTTCCGCCCATGACTTCACTTGCGTTATCTCATAGGAAAATCCCCGAGATAAAAAGTAGCAGCGTATGTGTTATTCCAGACTCTAATCTATCTCTGTGCAAAATTTTAACCAGATCTGTTTAGCCGTTCTGGCGTGCTTGAATAACAAATAACCACTCAAGCTTTTGCATTTATAATATTAAATTATGTTTCAAGTTTCAGATGGGTAAGTTATAGAAAGCCATTAATCACTCAAATTGACAGCAAAAGTTGTACAATGCCATGAGCTATATGCAAGTTTTCCAGACGAAGTCAAGTAACGTTAAAGTATTTCAATAGATCTGATTAATTTTAACCTTTTAATCAAAAATATAAATATATATTTTTATTTTTAGAATCAGAAGTCATAAAATATTGATTAAATTTATTGTAAGATCATTAGGAATACATAAATTTATATATGGAACGCCACTTATCAACTTATAATGAAACAGAAAAGAAATTCTCATGTCTGTCAAAATAATTATATTTATACTCCAAACAGCTAGTAGATCAAAACATCGGTCAACATATATTTGTTCTTAAAAAATCCAAAAGGTAAAAAAAAAAATCATGCTGTATTTATAAAACCTGAGCAAAAGAAATCATCTATACCTACTTGTACTTAAACGAAAAAAATATAAATAATCACATCCAAAAACTTAAACGACAATTTGCTGGGTTGCGTAACGACGACTGATTTAAAATTCCTTTGGCTTAGTTATGTCATGTCATTCCGCCTACGAAAGCAATATCGCTTTCGCGCGTAGGTAATATAATGAACGAAGACAATTTCGAATGCAATGATCGATAGCCATATTTATTTATATACTTATCACATTTTAATGTTTTTGATGCGTTTAAACGCCTACTTCATTGTAACAACTAAAAATATTATAGTATATTTTGTCATCGTTTCCTTTCTTTATTTGTAATTGTTATTTAATTATATTGCTAAAAACCAATTTTGTGAAATGGAGCGAATGATCCAGGCGTTATTAGAATTTAACAAATCTACTGAAATAGGTTCGCTAAGGCCATTACTTAGATAATTTGAATGTTCTGTTAATTTTGCCAAAATATTCAAGTTAATATTATACAGAGAGAACATGGCCAGACTCCGGTCATACATCAGCATTACTTTCGTATCAGTACTGCACGGACTGTTTTAGTTTAGATGCTTAGGTACGTAAACAGTTCATGTGTGTTGTTGCCTCTTTCGTGTGATAGTAATTTAATACAAAACTTTTTGTTGAGGATTCATTTTTTTATCAAAGGGCCAAATTCGGTAGTTGGTACTACCGACAGTCGATTAACAATAAGTACTTAGTAGTAACCTATAGAGAGCTGCCAAGCGTACTTTAAGACAAACGCATTATTCACCCTCCCTTCGCTATATATTTTTGAGGTAGCTGTTTTCTTTAAATCCCAACTTTAGAACCCAAATTTATTTCAACATGTTACATCAGTCAGTAATCGTAACAGACGTGACAATACAAAAGTAGTCGTACCGAAAGTTAACACTACTTTATTGCGAAAGAGTGTATTTGTGATGGGCCCAGTAATATACAATCGGATACCAAAGGCTATAAAAGAACTCAATCTCACTGTTTTTAAGAAGAGACTGAAAGTTTTTTTAACTAATAAGTGTTATTATCATGTGAATGAATTTTTAAATGATAGGACAATTTTTTGATTATAGAGAGACATGGTATACAATTTGACTGTTTTAAATTGACATTTTATTTTCACTAACTATCATTATTATTGTTTTTATTAAATACTGATCAATTTGTACGCCGTATTATGGCAAAAACATGTAGGACGAAATCTGTTAATATTGTGACCTCTGGTTTTTAATGTATACTCATGTTTTGACAAATAAATGCATTATGATTATGATTATGATTAGTCATACTAAGTCATTCACAGTGTGTGAAAATGTACAAACACACGCGAAATCTAAAATTAAGTGCAGCAATCGCGTTTTCCCAACATGAATGGAACATAGACACATGTGGCATAATTTGGCATTTTTCGGCTTGTTGGCCGACAAACAAGCTGACGGACACCTGGTGGCAAGCGGTCACCGCCGCTTATACACACCTGCAATAACAAGGGAAAATCACTTGATTTTGCAGGTGCGTTGTCATCCTGAGGCCTAAGATGAAATGCCGTCCATGCCCAGTATTTACACTGGCTACCTTTCCCTTCAATTCAAAACACAGCGAACTGTTTCACGGATGAAATAAGAAAGGCGATGGTACCTACCCAGACGACCGTATGTACGGGCCTACGACCTAGACATTCCGAAAGGTGCTTAGAAGACGTAAAAATTTTATTCCCTATTGATAAATTAGCACAAGATGTTTGACCGAGTGGTCTGTACCCCTTTACTATACAGGCTACTCGGTTAAGAGGTCCCGGGTTCGAATCCCGGTAGGAGCAAATGTTTGTAGGATGAGTACGAGCATTTGTTTACGCGTCACGGATGTTTATATATTTATTAAGTATATTTTAAATATTTATATACATATTATTATCATTATTTCTCCGTTATCTAGTATCCATAACACAAGATCTTAATGATGCTTATTTGGGCTAGATAAGAGGTGTGAGTGTATAAATATTATTATTATATGATAATTATTGTAATATTTTGTGACTTAAGTCATCTAGTTCATCACACTGCAAATTGATTGTTACTATGATTGTAAGCTTGAATACTTTCTAGTAATCAATAAATCAATAGTGGTTTGTGTGAACTGCGGTCATATTGTTGTGTCAGTGGTTTATCCAATAGACGGTATTATCTGATTGACAATAAGCGGCTAGTTAGCAAATAGGCAATTATCTAGAATGTAATCTATCTGATTGATGAGGGCCGTTTGTGGATTAATTAAGGCACATCATGAAGTACTTAGAATTATGATAAATATTTTTAATTTTGGATTTGCAATTTATTTTACATTCGCTAGCTTTTAATTTAAGCATATTATCCAACTTGAACTTAGGCATCGCACGACCACACCGTTCTCCAATAAAATACAATGAATTGCAGAGCAAGCTTTACAAAAAAGAAAAACATGAAAAAAAATACACTTACCTTCAGCTAGATTTCATATCTTAACGCGTTGGCATAAGAATAATTACAAAGTTTCATCTTGACCTTAGGGTGATTTTGACGTAGCTGATTATTATCGTGTAGGCTTTCAGCTATCTAATTTTTTGGAATCAACAGCTAACCGCTTACTGTCAGGTGGGCCGTCAGCTTGTTTGTCATCTAGTTGTATAAAAAACAGATTTCAGTGCTAGATTTATTAATGAAAAAGATAACTATCTATGGATTCAACAATCGGCCTTCGACAGTTCTTACATACACGCTTACATTTTGCATTACATTTTAATAGCAATTAGGGATGCGGTAAACTCAAACTAGCTGTATTGACATAAGCGGCTTTGTGATGTCATCCAGCACTCCATCAGAATATCGCGATCATTATGACCTATCTGTTCACTAAAACGGTTTATTTTCGCGGTAAACATACAATGAAAGCCCCTTTTTCGTGTGATATGTGGGTGTTTCACTCATTAAATAACTAACAATTTATACGAATAAAAACATCATTTCTATTTCTAGTCATGAGATGCAAGATTCAGGTTTGACACCTAACATTTTTAAACAATAATAATCAAACAAAATTGGCCAAACGTAATTATATTTCTAGTTTGAACCTCTTCAATAATTTACTAGTTGATATGTTTAAGTTTCGGATGTAAGAAAGAATATCCCTTTTCATTATTTATCAGCTATGGAAAACGGAATGTAACCACTGTGATACTGTGACACACAGACGAACATACAAAGCTATATCTAAGGTTCTACATATAAACGTTTGTTATCTCAATCCATTGGATAGCGAAGCTTGCGGCCGGAGGAAACGTATAAAATTGTTGCCACATGAAATCGTTCAATCATTATTTTGACTGCCATGAGTATTTTTTCCCATAATGACAGTCACCATGAACCCCATAAATCTTTTTAAGGTCGACGACGCATGAGTGACATGCTTAATGAAGCTTAGGGGACTATTATAACATAAGTGAGTTTGTAAGCTCAGTGTAACAAAAACCCGGCCAACAGCCTGTCAGACATGCACAAAGGCCTTGCGATTCTGCCCTGATATAGGAAAAGGCTGTTAGATAAACCCTTTCCATGCCCAAAATGAAATGCTCCCCATGCTCAGTAATTACATTTTTTTAGACCATACCGTTTTCCAACTGATGAGTTGTATGCGACGAGTGATATACTATCTGTGAGAAAACTTCATCATTTACAAACAGTCTTATAAATAATAAATCTGTTACTTAGAATCCATCATTTATTACCAAACGAAGAAAATTTTATTATAATGTTGTCTCACAACCACCATTAAAATCGGTATTTGCTAAACGACAATTTAATTATCAATCTACTTATCTTTACAATAAAATTAACAAAGAACTAAATATTTATCCCCTGACTAATAAAATAACTAAAAAAAGTAGTTATGTGGTTAAAAACAATAAATTACGACACTCTCGAATGCCTCATAAGTCAAGAATGAAAATAAAATTAATAAATACCCTGTTATCCTTTAATTATGATTATATATAACAAATACACACACACACATTTATAAGAATAATTATATTAAGAAATTGTTGGAACTTTCGATAATACGTAAGAAATTATCGAAGCTTCCTAGCACATACAATCACCTTTGCTTAAAAGGTAGCTCCGACTATGATCTATTTCTAAACTAAGTTACCAAATAAACATTTTGATTTTGATTTTTTGATTTGACATTACCTTTCACTTCAATTAGAAATACAGCGAACTGCTTTACTACATACGGGCGTACCACGTAGTAGTAATGCGAAGCTTTGAATGGATGTTTGTTACTTAATCTGGCCAGAATGGCTAAACGGATCTAAGTGAAATTTGACACAGAGAAAATCAGGATCTGGAATAGCACATAGGAAAAATAAACGGTTCCCGTGAGAAAAGAACTGACATTCACGTGTATGAAGTCGCGGGCGAAATCACGTGGTCTATATGCATCTGGCAGGTACCTACATCTGTATAGGCTGAAAGCTTTCATTCAACCGATGCGTCATTCATGAAGCAATCCGTATACAAATTGGGCTTCAGAAAACCCTACCGTTCTGCGTACCTCAGTTTTGCGTTTTACATTCAAAGGTATGTTTACAAAGTAATAATATCTCTTATTTAAAGGCAAATGAAAAAGGCGACATGAATTGGATTTACGTCATTCAATATTTGATATACTTTCAAAAGTATAACTGGTTATATACAGAACAAATAAGAGAGTTACCGCGTAAAAGATTGCGAAATACCATAACAAATATTACAAGCGTTAGGAAAACTCAAAACGTTTCCACAATGGAATGATTTGACTTAGTGCGCATTTTTGATTGTGCACCAATAACTGAATTTGAAAGCCGAATTGGACAAACAATAAAACAGGAAAATTCCCGGCATTCGATGTTTCTGTGGTACGGTAGCCAAAAATCTATCGCTTCGTTGCCAATTAGATATGAAACTTAGTGTAGTGACATAAAGTCGCTTTTTCTTTTTCATATGATTTTGGGTTTCATGTGACTAGAGGTCGAACGTGAAAAATAATACTTTGTATTTAGGCAGACGACAGAGAGTCCAAAAATGGCTTAAAGCAACTCTTATTTTCAAAAATCAAGGACAAATAAATAATAATTTTATTTTTGGAATGCAAACCTGTTTCGTATGAAAACTATAATAATTTAGATTTTTTCCTGCATATAAAAATATTTTAAAGCATTTAATGGTTTTCAACTTTTAAAAAAATGAGGAAAGCTGACTTTGCCGCACTGAATAATCAGTTGATATTAGGGCTGGCAACTCCGTAAAACATAAACATTTGGTGACAGCGCACTAATAATATTAAAAAAAAACTATTATACATTTATTTGTAAAACCTGAGCCACACGCGTAATCCCGACAACATTGCGCAGTAGTCCAGACACAATAGACATTCCAGTTTGTATCAATTCCCAACTAGCTGGATTTTTGAATAGATTTCAAATGCGTCATTACAAATCCTATGTAATAAGTCCCCATTAATCTGTCAAGGAGCGTTATCCCTCCGGAGGACTATGACAATTGAAAAATCAATTGTGTCTGCAATCTGATGTTTGACGGGCTAATCACGCTTGTGCTTCTTTATCCTCATATTATAGAGCTGCAGCTGCAGCAGCAAAAAATACAAATAAAGAAAGAAAACGATGAAAAAATTGTATGCTCAAGGCGGTAATCGAACGCCATAACCACTAAGCCACCGGAGCACTAGGTATAACCTTCTACCAATTTCTTCACCGCTTTCTACTTTTAGACTTTTTTATAGCAACATTTATCTCTCATAAAATATATATTATAATCATATCTCATATTTTAATTTAATAAATCATAAAAATATTTTTATTTGACGATTTATTAAGTACTTTAAAGTGGTTTTTTTAGGAGTCTCCACTTTTATCCCATTGATTTATCTATCCTCATTATTTCTGTATTTATTTAAAATGTATTTATTATGCACGTATTAATTAATTGCGTATTTATCCATAATTATACATCTTAACAATATTTATTTTCATTATTATCCATATGTGTATTCACATGTTATTGTCTATTTTAATTTTTAAAACAGTTGTTTTTGCACTACCTATTTAATCATTTCGGACTCAACTTTCCGGTTGACTGGTAGAGAATGTCTAATGGCATTAAGTCCGCCAAATTGTAACTCATTTTGTGCAATTATAGTTTAAATCAATAAATAGAGTGTGGTTTTTGGCTATCGCTCCAAACTACTTGTATACATTTTTAATACATTGCTACTAATTTATGCTTATTATATATACATAATTTCTTTCATAAGTCATATTCACAGAATCTGACTAGGTTTTTCCAAACATTATCACACCCAAAAAGTATTCTATGTACTTTCTAGGGTCTCAAACTACAAACACACCAAATTTCATCTAAATAAATTTATTGGTTTAGGCGTGTAATCGTAACAAACAAACTAGTTAGGATATCATTAATTAAAATAATTCAACTAAAATTAGGGGCCGGATAAGGATTGAGGATTCCTGGTGGAGACTTATTCCCAGCAGTGGGCGTTTCTTGGCTGAAATGATGATGAACAAAAATTAAAATCATCATCTTTATTTGTGCTTAGATAGTTTACCTGTACCCCTAGCATAATATTAAAAATATACCAAATGTAATATGCGTTTAATTCATGCTAGATTTTTAAATAAATACGTGAAAAACATAGTCGTAAATCCAATTAACTTAACATCAAGTAGTTTTTATTAGCTTTATAATTATAGGAGGTATATCACATTACTGTTCAAACTTCTTCGGAACATTAGCTCAAAAAAGAACGTCTCCTTCGGAAATACTTTGAAATTTTATCTCAATTTCGTTTTAATTCGTGCAGTCAAGCACTGCGAGTGGGAATTTCTAAGAATCCGTGAAATTCGATTATTTACTTAAAGTAAGTAATGCTAAAAATAAACACAGCGTAAATAATATTTGCAATTCTTTAAAACGTGACGTAGATAGAAATCTACGTCACCTGTGACGCTAATATAATAGTAACTTTTTGTATTAATTCTTTGAATTCGTATGTTTCACAAAGGTGGCAGGCCCGTATGTAGGGTCGTCTGGGTAGGTACCACCGGCTTTCTTATTTTAGCCGTGATACAGTTCAATGTGTTTCGGATTGAAGGGAAAGGTACCCAATGAAATTAATGGGCATGGAAGGCATTTCATCTTAGGATGACAACCCACCTGCAATACCACGTGATTTTTACCTTGTTATTGCAGGTATCTACAGGCAGCAGTTACCACTTACCACCAGGTGGGCCGTCAGCTTGTTTGTCATCTAGTTGTCTAGTATTTTTGATTCCGTGTACTACGAAATTCCATAATAGTTCTTGGTTAATTACGTTTGGGGCCTGATGACGTGTAGTACTGGTTTCTCTTCCAAAACCTATTTCAGGCAGCAATCGCTCACTAATGTAGACTCGGTGTGAACCGCATCGCCGACGAATTTTTCGTCGACAAACGTTTCGCCGTCACATTCAAAATCCATTCCACAAATATCACTCAAAATAATTCAATAGAAATAATGGAATTACTAGTGGGTTCATGGTTATTTTTTTATGACCAAGCAGAGCTGGATATTTTGTCTGGTATTTAAGAAAAGGGCTTTGGGATTGTCATCGAAAAGTTCGTCGGCGAAGCGTTTCAAGCATATTTAGACTAGTTTCAAGTATTATATATCTAGACTCAGGTTTACCAATAAGTAGCTTTATTTTGAATTGCTAAGTAAAATAATAATTATTGAATCGTTTTCAATGTTCAAATTTAAAAAATCTAACATTCAAAAAACATCAAAGTTTTATGGTACATACTATACATACTACCCTAAGCCTAAAGCCTCATTTAAAACATTCAGTAAGCTTAATCAAGTTCGGGGTATGCTTAGCTAATGTCATACTAACTTCGTCAGTCTAAATTTGACCGCGGGGAGAGCAACTCGCGTCCATTTTGCAGTTCGCATCCCGAAACTCTTTGGTGAAGCAGTGTGAAAACGTATCGTTTCAGTTGTATTTAAACGATTGTTGTTTCATGTCGTGAATAAGTTTTTGTGGAAAAATAAAAGCAGATTGTGTTGTGTGCACTCCTGTGGAAGAAAATTGTTCTGTTTAAGAAAGTCAGACATGTAAGTAGATTTTAAGTTTTAATAACTTATAAAACTTTGTGAGGGTATTCTCCCAGTGATAAGGTATGGTTTAGAAATTAATAAGAGCTTTTAAATAAGCAAATAATATAGAAAATGATATTTGTTATTACATTATTATTGTTATGAAACGTTACCGTCTTGTAAATAGAAACATTTAAAGTTTTTTAATAAGAATTAAAAGAGTGAACTTAAAAATGTCTATGCAATAAAACCCTAGTAAATATATAAAACAAATTTCATTCGCTGTGCTTGCAATATAGTATTGTGTTGCAACAATTGTTTTTTACTGCACTTCAAATAAACATAACTTTTAATCTGCAGGTTAAAAAGATAAGATATTTCAATACAACCAATAACACATGGATAGCCTTAATATCAGGGAATTGTACTAATTGTAATATCTTATCTGGTTAAACCAGACATTTCACAGAGCGCTCAACCCTTTTAGATAAGCCTAATGTTTTCCTTTTCCTGAGTCATAAATATTCCTGTGAAGATAACTTTTTTAATCAAAATTTAATTTAATTGTGTACTTTTGTATGCATGGTCTTCTTTGATTGTAATGTTACTTCGATTGAGTTTTTCAATTGCAAAATAAAAGAAAATACCACTGTTCATTTTTTTAATATGGCAAATTAAATGGTTGAGAAAAATGTTCTCTATAAACTTTATTTTAGTAAAAATCAATTTTGGTTGTAGAAATAAATTAAAAATTTTTTTAGAAAATAATTAAATTACACTTTTATAATTCAGCTGCTGAATGAAATTTTTACACGTGATTTATCATTTCGAAGCCGCTACCAAGTTCAGATTTCAAATTACATAAAACATCTCTTAACGAAAGAATAAAACAAATCCCCTTTTTTGCTAACCACCAAAGAAGCTATCAAAACAGTGCAACAGGATTTATAATGGGTCTTAAATAGTGTAATCTTTTAATTGCGAAAGTTTTCAATTCTAAATCTGTCAAATAGTTTAGGATTGAAAAAGTAGCAGACAGACAGACAGACAGGTTTGGATAAAAAATGGCATGAAGATAGATTGCACCCGAGACGACATGGTCTACGTTTTGGCGTAGTAAATAAAATGCACGCAGGCGAAGCCGCGGGTGACTACTAGCATTTCAATATTTTTTCAGAAAACAGCAAAAACATTTTACACTTTCTTACTTACTAGCCCACCGGCGCTCACACACCACACATCATAGAGTATCTATTGTTTCTGACAACTGAGTGCTTCACAGATTACGCAAGATATTAGTCGGTTTTGTTTTTTATTTTTTTCTTCACATTTATCCGTGATATTGAATTAGGTGGTATAACAAATGTCAAGTAACTGGCAGTACATGAACAGAAAAGTCACAAAAATAATAAACAAACACTACCTACTTCGCATTGGTAGAATATTTGATACCCTACTAGATGATATCAGCTTATAACAAAGTTATAAAATATAGCCGTGGGATACGTGGACCTTTATGGATGTTGTGAAATTAATTTGAAAATAGACATTTCTGTGTGAAGATTAAGTTTTTGAAGGACGGCTCAAATATCTGCGCTAGATCCGTTGAACGTTTTGTCATACTTGAGCGATAATAATATGCGCTATTACGTTATTAATCGACCATATTACCAACTGGCCAATGAAACGTGTTGGGTAGCAGTAGACAAAGACCTTAGAAAAGCTTTGATCTGTTTTAGTTGGATTTTTCAAACCCCCACGACGCAGTGCCGCCACTATAGAACTAGCTTATTTAAATACCTCTATCTTTGAACTTAATCAATAATAATTGCCGGTTTTTAAAAAAATACCGAGTTTATGTTTGCTACGAAATACCGTAGCGTTCGTAGCACGAATGATCGTAGAAGACGTTCGTAGACGAAGTCACTCAACCGTAGTCAAAGTCGTAGTGCTGCTACGATTTTGACTACGGTTGAGGAATCCCGTCAAAAAGATGCGGTGTGTAATTAATTTTAATTCTCATCTTTAAGATGTCATTTTATCATCAGGTAATAAATAAACAGACAATTGTAAATCCTTTCTTATGTTACGAAGTCTAGTAGCGGTCGTAGCACGTAGCGTACATGTTGACTACGAACGCGTTTAGTATATATTACTCTGCTACAATTGACGAAGTCCAAAGTTGCCTGTACATAATTTTGATACTCATTTTTAGCCCCCGACGAAAAAACAGGGTGTTATAAGTTTCACGTGTCTGTCTGTGTATCTGTCTGTGGCATCGTAGCTCCTAAACGAATGGACCGATTGTGATTTGTTCTTTTTGTTTGAAAGCTGACGTGATTAGGATGGTGCTTATCTATTATTTATGAAGATTTGTTCAGGCGTTTGATGACTATCAGCTCATTTTCTACTCGATAAAAGGGTTTCACTAACTTTCACAGATCCGATTGATTTGAAATTTGGTGTACTGTCACTTTGGTGACATTCCTATGACATATTAACCTTGAGCTGATCCTATACAATTAAAAAGTCTGCGGGATGTTTAATTCTTCAGAAACTTATAGCAGATATAGCGTGTTTAGGCTCTTACAAATATTGGTGTTAGATAGATGATTAATGAGGTGAAGGTTACTTAAAATTCAAAATTTTATATTTTTAGAGATGTAATTTTCTATCGGCAATGAATGTCCCTTTGCTATTCCTACCAGCACTAATAATGTTTTCTTACACAACTCTGTCGTAAGGATGTGTCACAAATTTTATGATATGGTAAAGGAAGGGCAAAGGGTGCTTGACACCTACAGTTCATGGCTAAATAAATTCAAACACAACTTACACGGGCTAGTATTGTCGTAGACATTTGTCTGCATGCTATTATTTATTAATTAATTGAATTGGAATTGTTTATTGTAAATTATTTTAGTTTAAATTGAAGTTAATGAAATTTATTTAAAATAGAACAGTTTATTTTAAATTAATAATCTTAATTTTTGATTTTAACATTATTATAAATGTTTGAAAAATTACTTAGTAATTAAAATAATATAAAACTAGAAAAAATTCACGTCCTGAGGCGGGAATCGATTCCCGCCTCGGGACGTGAAATTTTTCTAGTTTCTAGGTTCAAATTTTTCTTTGTCGAAAACAAGAACTTAAAAACCTATAAGGTAATCATATTCATGATCTCTATTTACTAAAATATGGTATAAATATTTTTTTTTCTCACAAACCATCACATGTATGAATCTGTAAGCTAAATTACGTCTTTGTTGCATATTCGTGACGTGATTTGATATGAATGCCGCGCACGATGTGCAATAACAATCACTATCGAATCTTATCTAACAATACTAGTGGCTCTAAATTAGACTCTTCATATTTATTAACTTTCACTTGCTTATTTTGGTTCCTCTATGTTACTAAGCCAGCTTTCCTTATTTGTGTTACATAGTACAAATCTAATAAACTCTATCAACATATCAGCCGAGAGACGCCCACTGCTGTGCATAGGCCTCCCCCATGGATCTCCAAACCGATCGGTCCTGTGCTGCCCTCATCCATCGGCTTCCCGCGACCCTTGCCAGATCGTCGGTCCACCTTGTGAGGGGCCTACCAACGCTGCGTCTCCCGGTACGCGGCCGCCACTCGAGGACCTTTCCGCCCCAACTGCCGTCAGTCCTCCTTGCAATGTGGCCTTAGTAGAGTTACCTTAAAATAATATAAAAAAAACTCCCTAGGTACTGAAAAATAGTTACTGAAAAATAATAAAAAAAGGTACTGAAAAATGAAATACAAACAAAACGAAAGTAAAGTTCGTTTAAATTAAGGACAGTTCCTTTGGGATAATAGAGAACAATAAATTTATGAAGTGAAAGAAAGAATCTCATAAATTATGTAAACTGTCCAATTACGGGGGCAGCTAAAATCAACGCATATTACAGAGGGATGTAATTTTTTTTTATACTAAGCACGACAAATGACTCAACACCACCTGATGTGAAACAGTAAGAAGAGTCCATATGCGAAGACAGCTAGTGCAGTTCAGACACTGATGCTCTAGCTGCCTTACTTTCAATAAAATATAAAATAAAAATACAGTCACGAAACATGCTTAATTTTAATCCTGTGGGATGTAGCCGGATTCGCTTGGTCAGCGAAAAGGGAGGATCTTCCCTTTACACTGACTGTGTGGCTGAAAGTTTGCTCTTGGAATCGCGGTCGCAACAGTACATCGTTAAAACTTGGATACTGATGTATTCGCATAACGTATCTGGACATTCTATTTTGTGTATCAGCTCCATGTTTTACATTGCTACTATTCGCTGATCAACCGTTTCTCAGTACCCCTCCCCTAGCACGAATATTTTTAAATTTCGAATCGTAATCGTAAAATTCACGCACGAAATTTAAAAGTGTTTGTGCTAGCAGCGATACTAACTACGCTGTGACGTAGCCGCTGCAGTCCGAAACTTCGGGAATTGAACTTAAAACTCAAAATGTTAGTACCTGACTGGGACACTACCTCCATCTTACAAAAAATCGCAGCTAAATAAGACTACTTTGATGTGCAGTGTTTCTGCGTTAGTTTTTACATAGTGGCACAGCCATTGCAATCATATAATCTTCATAATCCCAGTGGTTTTTCTTCTCATTTCACAGACGCACACACATAACACGTGGAAATATCTAGGTAAGGTAGGTAATTCGCACACGCCTGCGACTAAAGACTTTCTCGGCGCTCTCACATCGAAGCGGGAGAGTGGCCATTCTCACTCTGTTTATTACGTGTTCTATAATGGTAGGTAACGCGGAAGTAGTGCCCAAAATGCTACAAGTGCCAAAAGCTAAGATTGGTGCCAGAGAGTGGTAATTTTCACTCTGTTTATTAGGTGTTGAATTATAGCAGGTAATGCGTAAGTAGTGCCCAAAGTACTACCAGTGCCAAAAGCTGAGATTTGACCGTGAAAGTGGCTATTTTAACTCTATTCATTACGTGTTCTATAATGGTACGTAAAGCGAAAAAAGCGCACAAAGTGCTACAAGTGCCAGTAGCTGATATTGGTGCGGAATAGTGACTATTCTCACTCTGTTTGTTACGTTTTCTATAATGGTAGGTAAGGAGTAAGTGGTGCCCAAAGTACTACAGGCGCGAGAAGATGAGATTTGTGCGTGAGAGTGGCCATTCTCACTATGTTTATTACGAGTTCTATAATGGTAGGTAACGCGGAAGTAGTGCCCAAAATGCTACAAGTGCCAAAAGCTGAGATTGGTGCGAGAGAGTGTGCATTTTCACTCTGTTTATTAGGTGTTGTATTATAGTAGGTAATGCGTAAGTAGTGCCCAAAGTGCTACAAGTGCCAAAAGCTGAGATTTGACCGTGAGAGTGGCTATTTTCACTCTATTCATTACGTGTTCTATAAAGGTACGTAAAGCGGAAAAAGCGCACAAAGTGCTACAAGTGCCAGAAGCTGATATTGGTGCGGGATAGTGGCTATTCTCACTCTGTTTGTTACGTGTTCTATAATGTTCGGTAACGAATAAGTGGTGCCCAAAGTACTACAGGCGCGAGAAGCTGAGATTTGTACGTAAGAATGGCCATTCTCACTCTATTTATAACGTGTTATATAATAGTAGGTAACGCGGAAATAGTGCCAAAAGTTGAGATTGATGCGGGATAGTGGCCATTCTCACTCTGTTTATTACGCGTTCTATAATTGTAGGTAAATCGGAAAAGGCGCCCAAAGTGCTACAAGTGCCAAAAGCTAAGATTGGTGCGGGAGAATGGCCATTCTCACTCTGTTTATTACGTGTTCTATAATGGTAGGTAACGCGTAAGTAGTTTCCAAAGTACTACTAGAACCAAAAGCTTAGATTGGTGCGGGAGAGTGACCATTCACACTCTGTTTATTCATCATCATCATTATCAGCCTATATACGTCCCACTGCTGGGCACAGGCCTTCCTACATAGGACAAACACATGATGAGTTTGAGCCATAACACCAACACGCTGGCCCAAAGCGGGTTGATGAGTTAAAGCGGTTGTAGAAACAACCGGGACCAACGGCTTAACGTGCCTTCAGAAGCACGGAGGAGCTCGCAATAGCAAACTTTGATTTACCCATCCCAGGATTGACCATGGCAAAAGTTGCTTTGTTTTTCATTTATTCTTCCGAGCTCCTCACTCTGTTTATTACGTGTACTATAACAGTAGATAACGCGTAAGTAGTGTCCAAAGAATTACAAGCGCTAAAAGCATCAGGCGGTCTGTACACTTGTTTGCCACCATTTGTACCAAAAAGACATAAACTGTAAGTGATGTATTTCAGAAGTAAATATTATATTTAACCAAATACTATATATGAAATACTATATTTAACCAAAGTAAATAAAAACGTGAAGAGTTATTAGACGGAGATTCGAAAGCTACGTGACTGCGACTAATCAGAAACTTTTTTACTAATATTCAGGACACGTTTTGTTGTAGAAATTGTATGTCTGCTGTTAGAATACTATATATTCTAGGTAAATGATGGCTTTTAACCAGACAGTAAGAGAAAGACAAGTTGAAGCTAACAGTCAATATAGCTTTGATCTTAGAAATTTATCACGCGCAATTATAACTCAACCTAGGTACTTAGACCTAAGTAAACATGTCATTGTATCATCGTAGGGCATGTCATTACTTAACATCAGATGTCATCACTATAACAGCCTATGATGTCCACTGCTGAACAAAGGTCTTCCCCGTCAATTTCCAAATGGAACGGTTCTGCAAAGCCTGCGTCCAACGGCTCCCCGCGACTCTGACAACGTCGCCTGTCCATCTAGTTGGAGGCCGTCCTACTTTGCGCTCTCCAGTACATGGTCGCCATTCGAGAACGCTAACGCCCCATTGGCGATCTGTTCTGCGTGCTATTTCACCACCCACTGCATCAGATGTGATTGTATTCAAAGGTTTGTCTATTATTCATAAAATACACTAAAAATCCACTCCAAGACTTTAAAATAACAAAAAAAGCCCCGGTCGATTTACACATGGATGGGTTAGAATTGACTTACAGTAAGTGTAAAGGTAGGTTAGGTGTTAAGTACCAAATTTAAATGGAAAAGTTGGACTACCTACCTTATTCGCGTTTCGTAAATCGAGTGGGCGTGCGGTGGGGTGTGTAATTACTGGGCATGGATGGCATTTCATCTTAGGCCTCAGGATGACAACGCACCTGCAATATCAAGTGATTTTCCTTATTATTGCAGGTGTCTATAGGCGGCGGTAACCGCTTACCACCAGGTGGGCCGTCAGCTTGTTTGTCATCTAGTTGTATAAAAAAATGGAGGCAAACGGCAGTGACTTCTTTATAAAATTGGCAATCGAAGAAAAATAATCCGCTGTTCCATACAAACTGATTAATGTTTGTATGGAACACTGCTGTTCTATACAAACATTAATCTGTTTGTATGGAACAGCGGATCATTTTGTTTTTTATAGTTGCATAAAAATATGGTGTCTGAAATTTCACAATAGTATGCAACAGGAAATACATGGCGAGATTTATAATGTACTTTAATTAACATTCATCAGTAAAATTTACTTTTCCAACATTTTACTTCGTGCATCTCAGTATCAAGTGCAAAGAATAGTTACTCATTATCCAATATAACATCAAAAACGTGGAATCGTATACCAGCACACTTATTCCCTCCTTACTGTAACAGCCCATTAAGGAACCCATTCTATCAAAAGAGGCGTGAAAAGGCAAATTATGGCCGGCTGAGGGGTTGGGCCAAGGGGAGTACGTATGTTTGAAGTGGCTGTGTATAAAAAAACTTGAGAATATAGACTATTTATTTATTTATTAAAATGTATTATATTTATTTAACTATACTTAAATGGGTTTTAAAGAATGGATGAAGTACAAATACACTGCTTATTTTTTATCTATCTACGGTTGCTAACTTACATTTATCGACTTTGTATTTTATAAATAAAAAATATGACAGAGTATCTACGATTTTGATCGTGAAAATGGACCGTAGCAAGCAAATATTATAAAGTATTGTATTTATTACAATTCACGTAAGAAAAGCAATGAAACTTCACTTGACCTTAATTAAGCTGGCGTAATTCCAACACTTTAGAAAATCATAAACAATATTATGTAGGCACCTACTTACTTTGTATTTAAGATTTGAATGTGTATTTATGACCAGGGAAGCTTATTACAATTAGTAGTACATAGATACAATAATTTATTCTCGGCCATTAGCTAAATATTGTACCTATTTTGTTAATGAAAAGTACCCTTAGTGTTCCATATTATGTACCCAAAAAAAAAAATCATACACCTATTACTTTTTAAAAAAAATCTTTTATTTAATTTAGGGACTTTTACTATACAGTATGTCAGTCCCATTGTAACCTAATCTAGATACACTTAAAAACGAATGGTTGTTACTTATGAGTATTGACAATCATTGACGAGTCACCAATACCATATTGCATACGAGTTTAGATGCTTCTGATGTAGGGTCTGCCAGGATAGTTTGGAAAACTCCAACATCAGATGCTCTAATGTTTAGTTGACTCATCAATAATGGTCGCTCTCGTTGGTTTTTGACACATTCCGTCAACAAGTGTTGCACATCCTCCAGTTTATCGCAGACGTCACAATTTGGAGAGTCTGATTTTTTCATCAAATATCCAAATTGTTAGACGGAAAATGACCAGAACGAAGTCTATGCAACAATACAATGTATTTCCTACTTAATTGCACATTTGTACACCAGGGTACACCTATTACTTATAACCAAGAAAATGGACATTAAATCATGGCATATAAATTGCGAATTCGTCTGATGTAAAAGTACATTGACGTATGTTCGTCATTACATTTTTACATAATGCTATTTTCTGAAAAGCATTTTTTATTAAAATTGGGGTTATAAATAGAACAGTAAAATTTTAATCAAGCCGAATGCTTATCCTCAAATGAACTTTTATTTGAAATATGGTTCTCGGGTAAATATACGTAAGAAAATAATTTTGAAACAATTTATCTGTAATATTTCAGCTCGAATTACGATGTTATTGCATTTGACCTTACGACGATCAGAAGCGGCAACTCAAGAGTAATTTTATTTATTGGCTTTTCTCATCAGAAGCTTTTCTTAAGTAAAAACATTGCCAACTTTTCTTTCGAACTTAGTAATTAAGGTCGCAGGCTTGTCTGGGAGTCCCATACATAAGTGCAATGACTTTACCTCATTTGTCAAAGTCGGTTTAGTATTTCTCAAACAACATAGAATCGGAAAAATAATGTACACTCCCATATACTAAAGTTGGTTAGCCTCAGTTTTAAATCAGTTTTCAATCTTCATAAGTATGCCCATATTTCTTCATTCCGAAAGGCTTTCAATTGGCTGACAATTCGTCAACGAAGGGATCTTAGAATCCTTTTCACTCTATTTTTACATATTTTAAATTGTCAAAACAATATTGGTAAACGTCAAAATGAGCACTCCTCACTGAGGAGCAGAGCACAGTAAGGTTTGATGAGTACTCGACCTTACGGCCAACTTGAATACTAACTTTGATATAGACCAACAACATTTATCTGCATTTATTCCTCAATAACTGATTAGATATCTCGTAATGATGCTTACTTTGGGCTAGATAACAATTTTCTATGTAAAGCAATCACTAAAAAACTACGTGCTTAGCTTCAAGTTCAACTTAGAAACACACCGTATTATTATTATACTTCAGAGAGTTTACGCCGCACGGCTTTTCATACGAAATTTTAAATAAAAAATGTCTGAATCAAACAAATCGATTCTAGCATAACTTGCCATGTATAAACAAGTCAGCCTAGTCTAAAAAGTTATGGGAGGATTTTTCGAAGCCTAATAATAAAAAAATCATTGACAATTTTATCAAAATAATAATAATAATAATATTATCTAATATCATAAAAGAAAACAAAAAAGAGAAAAAGATATAAAGAGAAAGGTAAAGATGAAGAAGGTGAAGAAAATGTAAAGATATTTTTTATACTTAATTACAGGTACATACGTTAAAATTGCTTGTTATTTAATATAATAGTCAACAGTATTACCAGAAAATTTATATCATAAAAAAATCATCATCATTTAAATTTTTAATCAAATTCTTTTATTTCAGGCATAACCTTTGTTATTAATAACTATAAAATTATTAAACATATTTTATAATATAAATTAATGTATGGATTAATACTATACATTGCGTGGAAGCCGTCCACTCGTGCTTCGGCAAACATTACTGAAGCGTTACAGTTACGTGGTAGCCTCAATAGCATCCCGAAGCCGTTAATATCCAGGATGGCACATTTAGATCGGTCAGTGTGGGAAAGTTTGAAACTATAAGACATACGAAAATCTCTTCTTAGGAACCATATCATCGATTTTTAACCCCCGACGAAAAAAGAGGAGTGTTATAAGTTTGACGTGTCTGTCTGTGTATCTGTGTGTCTGTCTGTGGCATCGTAGCGCCTAAACGAATGGACCGATTTTGATTCGGTTTTTTTTGTTTGAAAGCTGATAGGAAATTCAGTGATGTTTTCAAATTGATTTATTTCATCAGTTAGAAGGAAAATTAAAGTAAAAAGTTCATTCGGCCAATCGTTCGTCAACCATTAACACTTCGGCAAAAAGTTTTTCGCTTTTACCATCTATCGAGCAATAGTTGGTCGGCAAATAATTCATTCGACAAATCGTTCATCGACCATGTGTATTTCGCATAATCGTTGCAGACCCGTGTTATTTTATGAAAACTATTTTTTTTAATATTATTTAAATATTTACAATAGTAGCTGCTTTAACCCACCAACCAGCTAGTCGTGCTATAGCCCAATTTCCTCGTGTGCTTCTCCCATGTAGGAAGGCCTGGGCCTAGATGTCTATCTAATGTATTGTCGGAATTGAGCAACGTCGAGGTTCTTTATTGTCTGAGTTTAATCTTGTCGTACAAAAGTTTGTCGAAATTTAGTTTTTGAGTCTGTCCTCGATTACACGGAGCTTCTACAAAGAAAATACCTAAAGCCCTGATAATGAAATATAGGATAAATAGATTTCATAAATACCTTGGTGTAGATCATTACTTGCATAATTCACCTGAGGCGCCCCGTTCTTCATTTTCCGTAGGCACCCACTTTTGTTTGTTGGTTTTATGTATATTATGACACAATACATATATTTATATATAGAATAACACTATATTTCCCGTAGATACTCAAAATCCGAAGTTATTATAACTCACTAGCATCGAACCGAACCGAGAGTTAACATACACCGACTAGACTGTTTCACAATGACAACGCAACTGCCGAGAGCTAATCCTACCCTCAAAAAATTAATAAAAATCTGATATAGATTAAGCATCTATTCCGAACAGAGTCCTTTTCCTCGATGTAGTGAGGCGAAAAATATCATTTTTATCAAATTTGTAACCTACAGGTGGCGCAGAGCTCCTTCCATTTGCATATTATGCTGTTCTGACTTATGCATGCCTCGTAATTAGGATTTGTGGGTACCAAACTGTAAAACTGCACATCTGCATTGGTTTTAAAGAGCTCTGTTTGGTAGAGAATATTATTGCTTGCATTGTTTCAAATACAAAGCGCGTCAGCTGACTTGACTCTATGTGATGTTAATTTTCTATACTCAGACAAATATAAAATTCGCACCTTGATTTGGTTTTACGACCTGCAGTAACAGAGGACTTACTGAGCATTGGCTTGTCAGTTTGACAGTCGCTATCTTAATCACACACAATACTATATTACACACAGACGTCATTAATCTTCCAAGTGGCGTAATCCCTCCGGAGGGCTATGACAATTGAAAAATCAATCGTGTCTGGAATATGATGATTGACGGGTTAAATTATTAATTATATATACAGGGATGCGATATACTGGTACCGTCGACCACAGAAGTAGCTTAACACTTTAGTACCATGTCGCACCGACTATTGCGCTCGTACTTAATAGTGCTACTGTACTAATATTCATGCCATAGTTATTGTGACATGGTACTAAAGTGTTCAGCTACTTCTGTGGTCGACCGTACCATAGTGTCAAGAATTCTGTTGGTACTTGGGATAAGTTGATTGAGATAATATATTACAAAAGTAACTGCAACATAGATTTAACCCTAGAATTTAGCTTTGACTTAATTTTTGATTTTGGTACAGTCGACCACAAAAAAAGCTGAACACTTTAGTACCATGTCACACCGATCTTGTGCACATAATTTATAGTTGCTACCGTACTATACTGACGCTAGAGTCGTTGTGACATGGTACTAAAGTGTTCAGCTACTTCTGTGGTCGACCGTGCGTCTGCTTCACCTGATTCTGTGGTTAGGCGTTGTCTGCGACACAGTTTATAGCTACTGCGGGCATTATCGTTCACAAGTTTTGACATGTTGTTTTACTCGTACGTGTTGAAAAAGAATGTTTTACAGTTTATAACGCCAATACACACTAGAAGAAATACATAGGGGTTATACCAAGCAGAGACTGAATGTCCGCTACTATCGAGTATCAATATTTAGGTATCCGAATTCAGTGACTAAGAAAGATGTCAAAAGTTAACTGTAGCGGTTATACACAACCCATATATCAAAACTCCTAACGGTTACCTTAAAAATTAGAGTAGATATCCGATACCGATAAGTATGGCAACGTCGCAATATAGGTATTACGGATGTGGCTCCGCGTTTATGCGGAGTGCTATCGTTACGTTAAAAACCGTTTAAAAAAACGGGGAAGTACACAAAGATTAAGGTGCAGTTATAACGAGTACCCTATAAATTATGGTATCCTTTGAACAATGGGTTAGTTAATACCAATTTTTTTGGGTACCATTAATATCGCTATTTAAAAAAAGTCGATTACTGAAAATAAACCGTTTAAAACCGTTTTCTTTAGTTTAGATATATTTATAATTATCTTTCAAACATTTATTAAGATATTTAAAATAAAATTAAGAATAACGTTAATATAATACAACTTACCCGCTTTATGAGGGGTACCAGCTCCGTTTTCTTACCTATCTAATAAGCAAACTTCATCAATGCGACGTCGTCCTCCCAGAATCAGCAACAGCAATACTATTATTATTTATAACGAATTTATGGAACTCGATAATTTGTTACGTGTTCGGCTTCACAAATCAATGTAATTCCGTCCGTGACGGGAATATAAAAATCTGTCAGCTGTAGGTCGCTCTACTCGATTAAAAGTTCAAAGGAAATTCTGTTTCGCTTTTCTTTGTATTTTTAAGCTACAAGCAAATGCATGTACGCCTCTTATTGAACGTTGTGTATATTATTATGTCGCAGCCATCTGGATAAATTAGCCACTTAATTGGATACCTTGGCTGATGATTATATGCCTAGGCTAATAGTTAATTGAACTAGAATCACTCAACGTTGAACAACTTGGCGTAACGATAGTCAGCTCAATTAAACACCTAGGCAGATCGTCTAATACTGAAAAGTGTTGGGGTGATTGTAAGTTAAAGGTTATTTTTATGACCACTTATGACAAAATGATTTCGGTTGTAAGTGGTCATAAAGAATAATCCGTAACCTACCACTCACCCAAACAGTCACACAAAAGCTCTATGAAGAAGGCGTTTAATTATCTGGCTAATGTAATAAATGGCTGACAGCTGTTCAGCAATCTGGTTAAGTGTTGTACTCATGGCCTTCAACAATTTGATTGAATTCCGGCGTTTAAGAAACTGCCTAGACGACCAATTAATTGGCTAATTTTACTAGCCATATGATTAGATAAAGGCTTGAGTTCGTGGCTGTGGCAGCGTTGTAATACCTTTTGGCGTCTGTTTGACAACCATTTGACAACCAGCGCTTCGACGACGGCCATTGCGTGAGCTGAAACTGAAAACAAACAATTAGAAGGTTTCATTAAAATGTGATAAATGGGTTATTTAAAGGCACTTAACGACAACAAAGACAAAATAAAACTTAGCTACGTATACTTCACATCACCAGCCTATACACACTACTATTTACTAGGTGGTAGACCCATATGTAGGATCGTCTGGGTAGGTACCACCGCCTTTCTTATTTCAGCCGTGAAACAGTTCGCTGTGTTTCGGATTGAAGGGAAAGGTAGCCAGTGTAATTACTGGGCATGGACGGCATTTCATCTTAGGTCTCAGGATGACAACGCACCTGCAATATCAAGTGCTTTTCCTTGTTATTGCAGGTGTCTATAGGCGGCGGTAACCGCTTACCACCAGGTGGGCCGTCAGCTTGTTTGTCATCTAGTTATATATAAAAAAACTACTCCTGGGATCAGGCCTTTCTACAACTGAGAAAACCATAAGGAGCTTGGGCCATGACACCACCACGCTGGCCCAATACGGGTTTCTGGCTAAACTAGCTTTTAAAGCACGGAGGAGCTCGACATTAAAACTTTTGACTGATCCTTCCGGGATCGACCGTGGCGAAAGTTGCTTTGTTTACGTAATCGAAACCAGAACATCCTCGTACACTTGATATTCGATAAACATTGAAAGTTTTTAATATAAACATTCGAACACAGGCTTTCCTATATATTGGATATATACATATGAGTATATTGAGTACAGAGTTTGTTGGAATATGCCTAAATAAACATAATTACAAACAACCATGAGATCATGGCTCGTGAACAAAATAACATCCGTGTCCATTTTAAATTAAATCTTTCGAGTTCACTTGATTTTCGATGTAATACGTTTGATATAAAACTCAAAATCGAACCTCCGAAATGGCAATTTTGAGTATTTGAACGTACTTTCGCTATTAAACGTAACAACCCTGGGTTAATGCTCTGTTTACTGAGGGAAGACGGATTACGTTTGCTTAACTACTGCACGCCTCGCAGGATGCTTTTATTTACTATGTGGTCCTGGTACTTTTTACGAGTTGGGTTTAAATTGTTGAATAATGATTAGCGTATTTATATGCGAAACGGATAATTACAAGGCCCTTGATTAAAAGCACTTAGAGGTTTTTTAATTTAACTGCTTTACAAAAAAAAAACAAACACACAAAAGTTCGTGCATGTCTGTTTTCTTTACTTAAGTCCATGTACTGCGTCTCGTAGTCTAAAAGGTAGTGGGAGTTTCATAGTAAGACCGTATGTACGTCGTTTTATGCATATTGCGTTTAGCCAACTATTAAAAGGTTTTTTTACACAAAGCACGTCAAATGACTGAACGTCACCTGATGTGAAGTGGTAAGAAGAGGCCATATGCGAGGACAGCTAACGCAGCTTGAAACATACAGTTCGAGCAAACAAGGTGCCTTTTCATGCCTCTATTAGAAGAAAGGAACCCATATTATAGAAAGGAGGGAACACATGTGCTGGCAAAGATTTCTAAGTTTTGAAAGTACGACAAAGAAACGAGTTACTAAACTTCTTTGTGTGTGATGTTGAGGTGGAGACAGTGAATTGATGACTCAGAAGGCCGGCACGAGTGTTCCTGTAGTAGAGCCAATTCTGGTAGTTTTGACTTGTATAGTTTTTATTTTAAAATACAAATACGGCCTGCCTGATGGTAACATCTGCTCGGTCCGGACTTGAATCCGGAACTCTTTGCCCAGTAACTCTTAGCTAAAGGAGAATAACTATATAAACTGATCATTGAGCCAGCCGGTCAGTTAAAGCAAGGATGATGTATTATTTGGTCCATGGTTAAAGTATAGCCCCACATTATGACAGTTGCATAATCCGATAGTCTCACCACCTCTTCAAATTTGGGTATCTACAGATGATGTCACACTGCTGTTTAAAAATGTTTACAAACGTTAGTAAACATTTGTTAAGAAACATACGATCACAATGTTAGAAATTATTTCTATTTAGATAATGTTAGTAAACATTTCTAAACTAGTTAACAAATTGTAACAAAATAAAACATTTGTTATAATTTGTTTGTAAACATATAACCCAGGCCAAATGTTATGTTGTTAAATGTTTGTAAACATTTTCCATCAGTGTAGGAACACTTAAAACATTTAACAATTCCTAACAGAATGTAACAATTCCTAACATTTGTTTGTAAATGTATTAGTGTTAGAAAATGTTTGTAAACATTTTTAAACCACAGTGTGGCAGCACCTTACCAACTCATTAAAAATAGGTCTCTTTGGTAATTTTAAGTTTTGATCATGTGAACATATATGTTATAAAATCCTAAAATCATGCAAAGAATGGTGGCATTTTACCTCCGTGCGATATTCAGAGTGCATACTTTTTCAAATTACATATTTTCAAAGCTAAGCGGTAAGGCTGAAAAATATTCAGCGCGTTTTGATTATTCAAAGGCTTTGGGAAACTGACACGGCTCTTGAAAAGCTTTTTAATTTCCTCTTCTTTTCAAATATCGGGAAAATTAATGTTTAAGAAACTCATCGGAACTAAAATATGTATAATGATTAATAGTCTGTATTAATGAGATAGAAAATATTAATTTGAATTTAAGAAAAGAATTATAGAACACAATATTTCCGCGTACATCTTTTTTTGTTTTAATTATTATGTACAAATTGTATGTTTATGTATTTTTATGTAGTTATTTTTTACGTTGTATTTATTTATGTTTATGTATCTATATTTTTACTTTCTTACTTAGTATTTATGTCCCAGCCGTCTGGTTAAATCAGCTGATTAACTGAACGCCTAGCTCGTTGATTGAATGCCGGTATCCAATCAAACGGCTGAGGTACAATTAGCCAACTCACATAAACTGGCTGAACGTCATGTCAGCCGTCTGGTTGAAATTAGACGCCTGGACGGGTGGTTTAAATCGAAGAGAATGTGTGACTGTTTGAGTGATTGGTAGGTTCAAGGTTATTTTTTTATGACCACTTAGAACCCAAACGATGTCGGTTATAAGTGGTCATAAAAAAAATAAACCTTGAACCTACCAATGAAACCAAAAATTTTCAGTACAAGACGATCGATTCAATACGCCAATTCGTTAAACGTTAAGTGAGTCTAGTTCAATTAACTACCGGGCTAGGCATTCAATTGGATGCCGGCGTTTAATCAACAGGCTAGGCGTCCAGTTAAGCTGCTGATTTAACCAGACGGGCGGCGACATTTACAATGTTAATGAGTATTCAAATTCACATTTTAATAATCAGTACACACCCGCGACGTATGTATATTTTTCTCAGAGCACGTTTTCTATACTTAATAGATGGATTGGGAAAAAAAATCTATAAGAAATAAGCTACACCTTATGTGTTTTTTTTTCTTTTGCTAATTCTACATGTATTATACAGGATACTGTCGTCAATACAACAATACATTGATACATGGGCATAATTAGTTCTTAGAAATGGTTTACCACTTTTAAAAACATCTTATTCATTTGATAACTTCACCACATTTGTATGAAATAATATAACATTGGCTGCATTATTTCATATAAATGTCATGAAATTATCAAATTTACCCGACAAGCCTCAGATTCCAGACGCAATTGATTTTTCAATAGTCAAAACCCTCCGGTGGGATAACGCCGCTTGACCGATGAATAAGATATTTTTGAAAGTGGCAAACTATTTCTATGAACTAATATAGCCCATATTTTAATTTATTGTCGTTTTGAAGGCACCACCCTGTATGTGTACTTACAGTAAAACAATTTAAATAAAAAATAAATTAAGCATAATTTTCACATGTGTTGAATAATTCTCTGGTTGGTAGACTTTTGTTGTGAAAAATTGACATCAGATCATAACCTAAAGGTTTTCTTAATAGTATCTTTGATAATATTTTAAAGAGTAGCCTATCACGAGAAGCTATGAGATTCTCTAAAATCAGCAGCCTTGAGTTCGTCGCTGTAGGCTAGTGTCCCGACGACGAGCACGGCGTGAGCCTGAACTAAAAGGTTGTTCATCTTTGTACGCTATGTAAAAGTCAATCAAATGTTGAATAGAGGCGTTGTGATAGATTTTAAATACAAGAAAAACGAAAAAAATGTATCGATTGTTGAAAGAGAAAGAAGTATATTTTTTCTAGCTGAGATTACATAATGAGTAGTATTGATTCAATATGAAATCCTCTCGTCTTCACTTTATATTTTCACAATTTTATTTATCATTATATTTAACAATTTGAAAAACATTTTTCTTAATATCTTCCAAATTATAGATAAAAATTGTGACAAGGTTGTTAAATAAATACATAAAGGCATATCATTAGCGTAAACTATAGACTTGTCGAGACATTTGAAATATTGTAGTTAGAGATGTCTGTCTAAAAAATCGATCATTTTCGATTTTATCCCGTAGTAGGGTAACAGTTAACATATAATAGGTCATATAGTGATTGTGAACTTGTACAGAAGGCCTCGCAGTCAAACTATTGTCTAAAAAATAATTAACAAAAATAAAACCGACTTTAAAACACTAAAGAGGAAAAAATAATTAAAAAGTACCTAGGTATTCTTATCTTATAAACATGTATTTTTTGGAGTCGGTGCTTCACTTTCTATTGTTTATGGAAACAGCTTAGCACCAACTCCAAAAAATACATTTTATGAGATACTAGCTGACCCCGCAAACGTTGTTTTCCCATAAAAAAAAAAATGTTCAAAAAAAAAAGAATAGATACTAGCCGATTCTCAAACCTCCTGAATATACATAAAAAATTCATGAGAATCGGTCAAGCCGTTTCGGAGGAGTATGGTAACTAAAACTGTGAGTCGAGAATTTTATATACAGGATGGAAAAAATCTATGGGCCCTGTAGGGGAACTACTTAAAATCCTTTAGTTAGCTCATTTTACGAAAAGGAAACATTCCTTTATTTTTGAAAAGAGACAAAACTGCATTCAAAGATTTTCTAAAATTCGTTTGTCTCACCCGGGAATCGAACCAACTATTAGTATAGTTTTAAGCGAAAGTGGAAGACGACCACTGCTGGACTATTAATAACAACATACTAAATGCTAGTAACCTCCCGCGGCTCCGCCAGCGTGAATATCGGTTATGCAGGATCTCAAACTATCTCTATACCAAATTTAATCTTAATCGGTTCAGTCAATTGAACGCGAAAGATGAGAAACAGACAGACTTACCAGACAGTGATACTTTTGCATTGACAATTTTAGTACTGATAAGCAGTAATTTTCTAAAAGGCGTCTCTTTTAAGACATTTGTTACAATTTTATAAGGGTTTGAAATGCTTCGCCGACGAATTTCTCAATTCTAAAGAACATACATTCTACAATTACTTATCAGACAAAATATCCGACTTCGCTTACGGTCATTAAAAAATAACCACAAGCCTACTAATAATGCCATTATTTCCATAAAATTAATTAAAATTGTTTTGGAAAATGGTATTTGGATTTGTAGGCGAAACATGCATCGACGAAAATATAACCGGCAAAGCAGTTTGTAATTATTATTGTTTGTTGTATTAAAATCAGTTTACATTTGACGGAGTTATCATACAAAAGAAAACAAAATTAATTTAGAAATTCTTCCTTTTTCGAAGCCGTTTGAAAACCAATGTATTCTTTGAATCGTATGTGCGTTCACAATAAATATATTATTCAGGATACCAAAAAGTTTAACATTGAAAAGTAGGTAGGTACACACGGGTTCAGCACAAGCGTAGCTTTTTAATGGAAAATGATTCTTATTACAACTGGTTATGGTACGCACGAATGTTGAAGTGATTAACTTGATCTGGCGCGGGTACTTAGTTTAGTTTTCAAGTTTCATTCGAGTTTTGTACTGTGATATCGAATTCTTGTTATTTAATAATGTAACTTGTTCTTTTAGGCGTTACCGAAATACTGAGAATTCCAATCGATTCACATCAATGTAGGTAGAAATGGAGTCGGAATTTTTTATGTTAAAAGCTAAGTAGGTGCCAAGGAAGGCCAACAAACATACGGCCTCTACGGAAAAGTACGTTTTAGGGTTCCGTAGATCAATATAAAGAAACCCTTATTGATATGCCTTGTCCGTCTGTCCGACACATACAGGTGCTGTCCGCGGGTAGAGTTAGCGGCATAGCAGCACGGTAGAGTACTAACTATACCAAAGTAGAGAGCATTGGTAGAGTAGAGTACTAACTAAAACTGGTAGAGTAGTAGCCAGTTCACTTTATCGTTTATTCCACACGTACTCTTACGTGTTTTTTCTTCACATTTATTTATTCGAGTTAAAAAGACCTCATAATGGCCACAAACAATGGACAACGCACCTGAAATATCAAGTGCTTTTCCTTGTTATTGCAGGTGTCTATAGGCGGCGGTAACCGCTTACCACCAGGTGGGCGGTCAGCTTGTTTGTCATCTAGTTGTATAAAAAAAACTTAAGGCTAGGTTAGTACACATGTATTTATTAAATTCATTATCAAACAAAAATTTAAATCAACATAAAATCAAAATTAAAACAAAATCAAATTTAAATCTAATAAAAATACTTATGCCTTTAAATTAACTAAAAGTAACGGAACTTATAAATAAAAAACACCACCTAAATTTTGTGAAAAAGGAAGTGTACCAATAAGACTGGTCGCATTACCTCGCTGAATTGCGAGGCTTATTCTTTGTGCGAAATACATTTCACATAAATGATCTACAATGTCCCTAAACAGTCGGTGAGCTCCTGGACCCCAAGTTCCCAATGTCTCAACTCCAAAGGGCTCAAATATGTAATCTCCAGATATGCCAGCATATTCGTGCCGTTTAAGAGATTCAGCGGAAGCAGCAGCCGATCCTAATGTTTTTTTTATACAAAGCACGACAAATGACTCAACACCACCTGATGTGAAGCGGTAAGAAGAGTCCATATGCGAAGACAGCTAGTGCAGTTCAGACACTGCTCTAGCCGCCTCCACCTTGCCGGCCCGAAAGGTGCTTTTTCACGCCTCTTTTCAAGGAACCCATGTTATAGGAAGGAAGGAACACATGTTCTGGCAAAGAATTCTAAGTTCTGGAAGAACGACAAAGAAAAGAGCTACTAAATTTCTTTGTACGTGATGTTGAGGTGGAGACAGACACACAAGGAGGCAAAATCTCTCCTCAGGCTTGAAGGTAATACTGCTTTTAAGCTCAGGATCGTCGATAGTTCTCATAGCCAGTCTGGAGCAAGTCTAATAGTCCAAAGCTGGAATTATAGGAAGGAGGGAACACATATGCACATGTTTATCTCAATGGACTTAAACTACTTTTCTTTTCGGGTTGAGCCGCGGGCGACCGCTAGTTATCTATATTATTTCCGTCGACCTCACCCCGGAAAACTGAAGGACACACGTAAGATGAAACGTGGGTTCCTAATAACTTGAAGTAGGTGATTCAATGATCGATGTATATTCGTGCGAATAGCACCAGCTGTTACCTACTGAGATGTTATGAAAAATATATTAACGCCAAATTCTACATGTTCAAATTGTATCGACTTTGATCAGTTGCATTAAGAGCTATTGTTGCTTTGAAAGTATGTGTTGGTTAAGCTTTAAATACTTTGACAATCAAACTGTTATTGCGATTAATTTCTAGAATATTTCTTTGGCGAATCGTTAGCTTTCAATATACATATCATCATCGATATTTTTTTGGGAGTGGCGACCACGGACCGTAAGACGAAGCGTGGACAGGTCTCCAACAAGGTAGACCGATGATCTGGTGAAGGTCACAGGTAGACCCTGAATGCGTGAAGCGTACGACCGATCGCCGTGAAAATCTTTAGGGGAGGCTTTCGTCCAGCAGTGGAAGTCTCTAGACTAAAATGATGATAATGATATGTTTAACAGGCCACTATAGTTAAGAAAGATCATAGATGCCGCTTCATACAAATAAATGGTCACTTTACCGACTTAGGTAGTATTTTACAAGCTGGACGAAACCTTGGGAAAATATATTTTAGTACTAAATAATAATAACTACACGAGAATCTATGTCTTCGTAAAAGGGTGGTAAACTGACTTGTTCTTTTTTTCAAGCAATTTTCTGAGATTAATGCATATATTTCTAAACAACACAGTTACATAAAAAAGATGTGTACATTTAAGGCTCTAACAATGTATACAACATGTTTGCTAGTATAATAGAGTATGTACATATTTTGAAGCTTAACTAAGCCTGCCATTGTACAGGCAAAGCTCTTGGGCCAGTCTGTTAGAAACATCCGGTGAATATCTTTCCCTAATTTTCCTAATTGAAAATGGCAAGGCTTACCTTAATAAAGTTTCTTGAATCGTTTAAAACGAATTTAGTCAAATGCATTGGAATTTCTAATCTAAGGCTTTGCGCACACTGGCCACTTTTGCATGGGCGGCTCCTGAAGTAACTGGAGCAGCGAACCATTGACGAACAATTTAGCAAGCAAGCGATAAATAATGGTTTTATTTATTTTGAATTAGGCCTTTAGTATTACAGTCATCATATTCGACAGTGATACGTCGATACAGCTTTGTTTTTTAGATACTACTGTTTTTGGTTTACTTACAACAACAACTCAAATTAATCCAGTTTGATACAGACTTTGTCCACGTATTTTTTTTAGTTGAAGAACAATTCTACTGAAGTAAGGGCGTGTTCTTTGAAAAGTGACTCCGTCTGCGTGTATGTCAGCTATCGCGCCAAAAATATATAGTAGGGTATAATTTATCTCCATGCCGAAGGGGGTGGTAAAGTTTTGGGCCAGCTCATGAGCACCGTTTTAGATTGTAGACAAAACGTACTGAATAGCATGGTTTCCATTAAATAACAAATCATCATTTCAGCCGAGAGACGCCCACTGCTGGGCATAAGCCTCCCCCAGGGATCTCCAAACCGATCGGTCCTGCGCTGCCCGCATCCATCGGCATCCCGCGACCCTCATCAGATCGTCGGTCCACCTTGTGGGGGGCCTACCAACACTGCGTCTCCCGGCACGCGGCCGCCACTCGAGGACCTTTCCGCCCCAACGGCCGTCAGTCCTCCTTGCAATGTGGCCTGCCCACTGCCACTTGAGGTTCGCAATTCTTCGGGCTATGTCAGTGACCTTAGTTCTCCTGCGGATCTCATCATTTCGTATTCGATCACGCAGAGAAACCCCGAGCATAGCCCTCTCCATTGCCCTTTGGGTAACATTGAGCCTTTTTATGAGGCCCATTGTAAGCGGCCCTGTATTGTTTGTTAAATAACACAAAACTCTTTTATTTTCTTGCAACAATATATTGAAATAAAATAATAATCACATAAATAATGGCAACAAAGAAGGCATAAAAGTGCCCAAAAGTGCATCGTCCGTAGCCACAAGAACGCTGTTAAAAAGTTGACTTTAATGACATATTGTCATTTATTAAAATTGTAATTTCTTATTTTCAACAGTGAATGTTTTGGAAGCGCTTGAAGTGATTTTGCTGTTTTTTTTTTCAAAATTGTTTGATCCTGGCAGTAAAGAAAAAGAAATAAAACAATAATATTCAGCGTAAAGTCATGAAAGCAAAATTTTATTATGACATGGACATTTTGATTTCTTCAAAATGGCGAGCTCTGTGGTGTTTTTGGTAGATGTATAGAAATGATAAGGTTAGATGGAGTCTTACAAAAATAACGGGACGACAAAATGGTGCTCATGAGCTAGCCCAAATCTCATAGAAACTTATACTATCTCCTTTCACTTTAATCGGTTCAGCCGCTAAAGAGAGAAAACTTAGCACGCATAGCTACTTTCGCATTCACATAGCTTATGTCAGGGGCATTGTATTAAGTGTATAATTGTTTGCTGCCGCTACTGGAAAAGACATGCGCGGGCGCAGCCTTTCGGTCAGGCGCGGTATTATTGATGCGAAAAAAAAAATATTACTAATCACCCTAAGACATAATAATTATTATGTGGTAAATTTGCGCAGCGCCTTACAGTTATAAATATAAGTTAGTTGCCAGTCGCTGAAAAATTGCACTCAAAATCGTTACGTTTGCGCAGTGCCTAAATATTTGATATTACCCAATGAAATGCTACATTAATACTGAGTTCTCTGGCAATAAACTTCGCATTCCTGTTAGAAGTATTCCTTCGGGAGCGGTGTGGAATACTTAATGGTACACAAAAAGAGGCTTTTACCTAAATAGCGATCTTTAGCGGATATTTTGAATCATTATAGCGACTTGGGTTACGCTGTAGATTGTTATTGTTTTATTTAGACTGCATTGATTTTTTCTCAAATAAAAGCGTAAAGAAAGGCTAGAATACACAAGCAAATTCAGAAACATTGATTGATTCTGGATGGATCAATTAAAAAGAGTGGCGTGCTTGGACCAGGATGAGGAGCTCAGTGATAATAATGCAGGTGTTTGAGCTCTCGGTTTTGATTATGAAAACAACGCAACTTTCGCTGTGGTTGATTCCGGATGGGTCTATCAAAAAGTAGTAATCTCTAGCTCCTCCGTGCTTTGGGAAGTACTTAAGCCGCTGGTCCCTGTTGTTACTGCAACCGCTTTAACTTACCGACCCGCATTGGGCCAGCGTGGTGGTGTTATGGCCCCAACTCCTCGTGTGTTTCTCCCATGTAGGAAGGCCTGTACCCAGCAGTGGGACGTATGTAGGCTGGTGACTAACAAATGAAAGGCGTGCGTTCAATCAGGCATTTATTACAAGACTGACTTACTCGTACAATGGCTACCTTAGTAGTACATACTTACTAGTGACGAATTATACTAACATACCTCGAAAACTTCCTATACTATTGGTTCATGGGTAAGTAAACGATTATTATATCAAGGAAGCTTATACATAACCATTTCCACTAGTGGCACCTGTTCACAGGTATGAATGACGCATGTGCTAACCATCGTAAAACTCCTCCACTGTCAAACCGTTATATAAACAAATGAACATCCTTCTGAACTGGATAATCTGGCCAAAAACCCCGCTTACATTAAAAGTGACGGAGGTGGGATGGAAAAAGTTTCAAATTCAACAGCAAGTTTTCAATTGGAATTTGGACTTTATACATACCTCATTCACTGGTAATAGGAGCGTTTTTTGTAATTCAACTGTACGATCGACGTATCGTATCAAACCAGGGCAAACTGAAAAGTTGGAAACACTTCCGCGAAAACCTTTTAAGTCGTTACTTATTGGTGATAATGGTAAGATCTCTTGAAGGTTCACTCTGAATTTAAGTTAAATGTCTCTTTCATAATAATCATCTTAGAAAAGTCAGGTAAAGTCAACGGTTACGCATACAACATTCAAATTTTGTGTCAAATTCTGACTTCAAAACACTGAAAAGACAAACATTACTTTAATTCTGTACTGCTTATGTAAAAAAAGTATTTTATTTGGAATTGTGCTTTACAAAAGCCCTACCTCTCTTGACAGAAAATGTCGACGATTCTTTTAAAGACTGATATAACCGGCCATCATCATCAACAATACTAGCCCACTCACTATACGCCCCACTGCTGGGCAAATGCCTTCCTAGACGGGAGAAACACATAAGGAGTTTGGGCCATAACACCACCACGCTGGCTCAATGCGGGTTGGTGGGCTAAAGCGGTTCAGTTACAGTTCAGACCAACGGCTAGACAAATTTTTGATTGGCCTATGTTGGGATCGATCATTGCGAAAGTTGCTTTGTTTCCGTAATTAAAACCAGACCACTCAAACCACTATGCCAGCGAGCTCCTCAAATTCAATGAAATGATACATTATACAGGGTGACAGGGTGGTGCCGTCAATACGACAATAAATTAAAACATGGGCTACATTAGTTCATAGAAATGGTTTGTCACTTTCAAAAACATCTTATTCATTTGATAATTTCATGACATTTGTATGAAATTGGCTGCATTATGTATACCCCTAAAGATTCCCACGACGGTCCTGCGCTACACTCATCCAGCGACCACCCGCGGCCCTCACCAGATTCTTCTGGTCTTCTGGTCTATTAGCGGTGGAAATCTTTTGTCTGAATTGATGGTGATTCTGATGAAATCATTATACTACATATTCGTCTCTGGCAGCAATATTCGGATGAAACCTTAGCAATTTCACCTACCTAATTCTTCTACCTAGTTGTCTGTGGTCTCCTGGAAGATTAAAATTTTGTTTAGTTAGGTGGCTGCACAAATTACCGTTGGCCCAGCTTTTTTCATGCAAAAAAAAACAAATTTATATACTCACCTTTCATTTTTATACTGCATCTAGTCTTCCCACTTTTAGCTTCCTATTATTCTATTCCCTCGGGAACGTTAACACACGGTTAAAGTATTGTATTGAAATGTAATTGGATTACTATTGCTTTTAAGAGAGAAACTTGGAAGTAGAAGTAATGCTCACTTGATTATATTACTTGTTAAAAATACAAAGTTAGTTGGAAGCAATTGGAAAAAGAAAGGAGTAAGAAAGCTTCCAGACATACTAGAGATATCGACTGTATTGAAATTAAAATATAATTTTGACGCGTATTAGTTAGTTAACATAGAAATCCTAAAAACACTACAGTTAATTGTATGATTTCTGAATTTACATCGTATTTCATAAACAAATTTTACTCGGTGGTAGGCCTGTATGTAGGGTCGTCTGGGTAGGTACCACCGCTTTTCTTATTTCAGCCGTGAAACAGTACGCTGTGTTTCGGATTGAAGGGAAAGGTAGCCAGTGTAATTACGGCTCATGGACGGCATTTCATCTTAGACCTCAGGATGACAACGTACCTGCAATATCAAGTGATTTTCTCTTGTTATTGCATGTGTCTATAGGCGGCGGTAACCGCTTACCATCAGGTGGGCCATCTGCTTGTTTGTCATCTAGTCGTATAAAAAAATGCAATTAAATCACTCTCAGGTCACCGTGACAGAGAACACCAATCTCAATGTAAGACGTCAAATGTTGTTGGTATGAGTATGAGAGGCTTTCAAAAGTAAAACCATCCAAATGACCATGGCAAATTAGCAGTTTGGTAACAGGTGACAACACAGTTTTGGAAATAAATTTAAATCGGAATTTTAAATACACGGTTTTGTAAAAATTGGTTGAATTAAAAAATTCTGATCACTATTTTGGACTATATTAGCTTTATGCACCACAAGCAACACTTTCCCAAAATTTGTCAACATCCCTGTTTTCAACGCAACACTGAGGAAGGTTTCCTTGAAGAGTGCTTATTAGTGTCTTATAGATTTTTTTATTATAACGCAAACAGTCCTATTAACCGCCTTAATAGGACTGTTTGCGTTATAATAAAAAAAACTAACGTCAAAAGTAACGTCTATTACAGAAGGGCGGGATTGCGATTGGGTGAGTAGATCTTTGACTTATTCAATACCAGGGATACCTGGTGTGACAACTCCTCAATTTCAGGTTTTGTCTTTAGAATCCACAATATCTATTATACGACTTGATTCGATCAGTGATAGATATTTACATAAGGACCACTAGTTTTACGTTAGATTTCGTGATGAAATGTACGTACCTATGAATATACGCTTCAATAGAAATTACAAAGACTAATATTTTTGCAATAGTTCCCATTCGAGTTCAGAGAAGTGTGATAGCCAGCCAATCTACGTTCCGATACACAACCACGTAATTGTTCAAACACCGTGCTATCGATTCCCTGACATTTCATTTATACTGTACCGTTTTTAAAATTCGGAACCTGGAACAAGAAATCCTTTGTTGTGAGACGATTCATCCGATTACGATTGTTATTGGAATACTTAAAGAAAAGCAGAAAATACGATTGAATTTCCTTATTTAATCGCATCAGATTTTTACCACTTGATAAGGTAAATTTGTTAACCCTTAATCTTATTACAATTATACCTACTTATGTGAGTTATCATACTAGCTTATTATGTCTACAACTCCACAAAGGCCATAGATTTCCAAATGAAACGGTTCTGCGCAGCCTGCAGAAATGAACAAATGTATGAAAACAACTTAAGTGAATAAATGTATATAAATATGAATACTATGAATATCGTGATAACTCTCCAATATGAACTTTACTTCGATTGATGTACAGCAGTTAACTACCTCCAGGCAATTTAATATTGTCATTAAACAAATTTAAATCGTCATGTTCTTTATTTTAATCTCTGTATACTTCTTACGAGTTCTCTCTCAACTTGTGTTTAAACAATACACATTATACATGTTAATGTCTCGACAAGTTGTGGGAAACAAGTATTTGGGTGTTGCCTAAGTTTGAATATGGCGCTATTTTTCACAAATTCAGAAAATATACGCTTCTGTTACCCATAAAAACAATTAAAACTTAGAAGAAATGGAATATTGTGGAAGTTGTACTCTTTAGAAAATTCATAAAAATGATAAATTTTATTTCCAAAATTTATAAAAAATGTTAATGATGTTAGATTTCAACAACTATTATTATGACAACTATGAATTGAAACGTACATAATACATAGTTATTAATAATTTTGTCTGTATGCCCATAAATTTCTTAGTAATATTGGAATATGTGACGTCACCTGTTCCATAGATTTTCTATGGAGCATTTTTGGACGATGCGCGGCAACACTTCAAGCATACCACTGTATTTGTGAAACTATTGATCTTAGACATACTATTTCTTTTGCAATATATCTTTATGAGTTATAAACTTCTTATTTATGAATTAAAGAAAAAGTTGTCAACTGCCCTATTATTACAATTCTTTGTTGAGTTGAGATTGCGTTTTCGTATAATTTGTAACATTATTCCAATAGTTTTAGATTGGATCTGTCTCCTTATTTTCCTTACCTTCCAAATAAATTTTGTTTAGTTTGGATAACTACACTAGAATAAAACAAGAAAATAAAAATACCTCCGTGATAGGCGTTGATTTTGACTACCGCCAAAATAGAATTGTTTACGTTATTTTTATCAAGATTTTATTGAGATTGGAGTTTAAATAATTTACATCTCATCTACCACACATACACTTAGTGAATTCAAAAGAGAGATTTTTGCCAACAGCAATAGTCATTCCAAAAAGGTTTATACCCGTGATTCCACCGATCGACCCCTAGCAGGTACCCATTCCTACCGTAACAATAATCTAGATTTATGGAGCTTACATATAGAGTTCCAATTGCCAATTATTGCAAAATTAATACGATCCTTTATCATTAGTCACTGAGTAGCAGTTTATTTTGCAGGGTGTATCTGGTTAGCTACCACCGCCTTTCCTATTTCTGCCATGAAACGTTCGCAATATTTAGGTGTGAAGGGAAAGGTAGCCAGTGTAATTACAGCGATTCGAGGCGTCAACCTGTCGACAGAATGGGTTTTTAATTGTCATATGCTCCCTGGAGTGTTACGCGGCTTAAATTAAACACATTAGGGCGCTGGATCTAACACTTGAATGACTAGGCGAGTACACCTTGACGCCATAAATATGAACTCTCATGCATAAACAAAACAGGAATATTTGTGACAACATAAATGATGGGCCATAACTTCCCGTCGTACAAATCATGCGCAAATGACACTTGATGCGAGAGTATGAAGTGTCATTGCCAGCACTCAGGGAAAATGGTCGACGAATTTAAAAGCCATTTGTTCTGTACGTGACTATCAAAGTAAGTAATTGTTTGTGGAAACTTTTATTTAATAGATGAGGAAACTTTTACTAATTGCATTCAAAGTGGCATTTCATGCTTTTAGCAATTAATAATGTCTATATTTAAAATAAATTTTCAACGAAAATTAACCACCAGCGAAGAGCTCATGATAATATGTATTAAGATAAATAAATCCTTTTATCTGCTATTGACACTAAGAGCAAAATATCAGCGTGAGCTTTCAATGGTTTTAGAACATCTTTCATTATGGGGTCAAATACTTAGCTGTTTCATACATTTCGTACCAAATTTTTTATCAGCTGATTATTTTTCATAAATCCAGAGTTGGTCTCATAGAGAAAAGAGATGTACCAAAAATGTATGGAAACCCGGCCAGGTCTATGTACACTATACTGGAAAATAGGTAAAATATGCAGAACAGTATTCAATTGCACGTTTTATTTTATTTGGTATGTTGCGTGGTACAAAACAAGTTTTTATAGAAAAAACTGCAACACTGCCAAATATTCATAATGGCGGCTATGTCACTTTGGTGACGTTTAGTTGACTTCTGTGTCACTTTTCTACAAACAAACTATGCATGAGCAAATCAGGAATATTTTGGACTAGTATTTTTCCCAAATTCAGGAGATATTTTCTGATTCTTTAAAATAGTGTACATGTAGGGACCTGGCCGGATATGAAACATCTCCTTTAATCAGTTTGATGATCTGAACTCGGGCCTCAGCTCTAAAACCAGTGAAAATACACGTTGCATTATATTGATGTACAACTTTTGCATAGCAGATCTGGTTGTAGGTACAGGAAAGAGTAGACAGATAAAGGGGGTATTTTCTCGTTTATGGCTAAGTGACGCCACTTTATGATTTTTTTTATTTTTATATACAACAAGTTGACAAACAAGCTGACGGTGCACCCGGTGGTAAGCGGTTACCTCTGCCTATAGACACTTGCAATAACAAGGGAAAATCACTTGATATTGCAGGTGCGTTGTCATCCTGAGGCCTAAGATGAAATGCCGTCCATGCCCAGTAATTACACTGGCTTCCTTTCCCTTCAATCCGAAACACAGCGAACTGTTTCACGGCTGAAATAAGAAAGGCGGTGGTACCTACCCAGGCGACCCTACATATGGGCCTACCACCTAGTATTTTATTTTTCATTCATAATTTAAAAAAAATATCTCTCGTCCCACCCCTTGCTCCAGCTTAATATGAAGTTGTACTTTTATAAAGAATCGTTCGAGTTCGAACAGGAAACTATAAATTTTGAGAAATATTAATATTCATTATTTAATTTTGATTAAACTGTTTTTCATTTTTATTTTTGAATGGGGCAATTTAAAAACTTTAAGGGTGTTTAAGAATATTATTACTAAAAGGAGTAACATAATCACTATAAAAATGATTTTATGATTTTTTTATCGCCAAACAGTACACCATTAATATTGCCAAAGGTATTATTAAATATCTCAACCGACGCCATCGTTAAATGCCTCCAAAAACTCCCCAGACCACAATATAAAAAGGTTCTATTCAACCCAAAAGTTGATATTTGAGCACCAATAAAAAGTTTTCAAGAGCAGTTATAGGCATTGTGAGATTTTATAGCACCAGTTCGAGTGTTTGCCTTAATGATTCGAAAATTGGTTAAGTTATATATTTCCGTTGCTTTTCTCCGTGAAAATTACAGGGAGCTTTTATATTAAGCAGTTTTAAAAATGTAACAATAGATTGTGACTTCAATATACTTCAGTGAAATTAACTGTCCCAAGATCTGATCAAATGAGCTTAGCTCGCATTTCTTTTTTAAGAGGCTGATAAACGCCAGCGACCTTGAGAAAATGAATTTCGAGGCCCCGCCCACTAATATTTCCGATAACGTGGCTCCACAATACTACACCGACCAGCCGCGTAACTACTACAACCTCAAAAGCGCCAAGCTAAAAAAATGCCACTAGATGGCGTGCTCCACGTGCTTTATTCCATAGACCATTATAAAAATAGAAATGAACAATAAAAAACTATACACTTTTTAAAAAGTATGTGGTATTTTTAAATTAATGGTAAATATTATACACGGTCAATATACTTATTTATACTAACAAATTTTATTAAGGGACCTATTATGAAATCGAAACATGACAATCAGGGATGCAATTATAAAAGACAAATCATAATAGTTTTGACATACATATTTTCATGTCAGCTGTTCTATAAATTAGAGCTCGACTTGAATAAATTTTGGTTTTGAAACGCCTTGTAAATTTTTAAGTGCATGGATAGCCCAATCCGACACTATGAGAAATAGCGAAAAGTACTCAAAGGACTCTCGAAAACGTAAAAGAAAAACTAAACTGCATGATTGGATGCTTACAAAATATTCCTACTCAGGAATCAAAACTATTGTTTAAAAAAACTCACATGGTGTATTACACCATTCGATTAGATTCCAAATTACAAAATTCAAGTTTCAAGTAGGTTTTGTTTTTATAAATTATGCTACAAAGTACGAAGCAGTATGCAAAAAGTTACTAGTAATCAACGAAACGTCGAACCAAATGTAAATTATTGGCACGATGTTATTAAAACGTAAAGTGGATTACTCGCACTTGTTTACATTTTATTTCTTTTTCACTGTGGCCTTTAACATTACTTTAAAACATGTAGCAGTTTATAAAAATCCAACATTTCCCTTCCGTTTTTCATATGTAATATCTTCCCGGAATGTATTGTTCCTTGTATACCGCGATACTATCGAATCGTGTAATCATAGTGTTTTTTTTTTTCAAAATCAACGGGTTCTATTTCTACCTTAATTTTTGATTTCTCAAAAATCTAATGCTGCACTTTTAGTTTTTATCGAAATCGGTCCCGATACTCTTTTAAGTACTTTTCGTTATTTCTATTTGGAATTCGGAATCCATAATAGATTATTTTTTTATCTAAATCGTTTAAGCAGCTTAAGTGTTAAAATGAAACACCCAGAAAGACACAGTTACATTCGCAATTATAAGAGTATGGATGTGTCATCTTATAACAGTAAAAATAATGTCCGTTCGAAGTAATAGAAAGATTAATCAAGTAAGTATTTATTTTTTTAAGTTAATAACGTTTACCCCGCAAGGCTTTCAATACAAACTTAATTTTTTAACAAAAAGTGAATGCCGTAACATTTCAATTATTACTTCAATGTCGGAAAGGTATTATTGATATAGAACTGACTACAACAGCTTTTTAGTCACCACAGGAATGCGGTGATTGATGATATATTAAAATGTGTGCTGTTTAATATTTATTCATGTTTCGATACAGAGTTTTGTCGATAAAATAATAATAATATTAGGAAATATACTTTCTTTGAAACGTATGAAACTTTATTCGATTGTATCAAACAGTAATGATTGGTTATTAGGTTAATCAAGAAATTTAGTTATTAAAATTCTGGAACAGTAATCTTTCAAATGATATACGAAATTGAAAAATTATGTGTTTTAATAAATACTCATCTGAAACAGTCTAGAGTATATTGAAATTTGGAACATGTTAGATTTTTTTATAGATTTCTTTCTGTAGGTTAGGTATGTGATTATCTTTATTTATGTGCCAGCGTTCATGTTATATTTACCTCAAGATCCGAAGGTCTGATACGGATTTTTTTCATTTATTGAAGACTATATGTTTTGAAGACTATATGTTTCGGTGGCGTAGTAGATTGAACTCTCTGGTTTCAACTACGAAAACAAAGCATCTTTCGCCATGGTCGATCCCGGGATGGGTCACCGTTGGTCCCGGTTGTTGTTACAACCTCTTTACCCCACCAACTCGCACTGGGCTAGCGTGGTAGTGTTATTGCCCAAATTCATCATGTGTTTCTTCCATGTAGGAAGGCTTATATAACGTATACAGGCTAGTGATGATGATGATGATGATAAACAGTGTTACAGTATGTTTAAGCTAAACAATATAAATAATAAATAGTACATTTAAATGTAATCCTAACAACATTGCCCACAGATTAGGTACATTAACATAAATTATAATAAACATGAATTGGGATGTTGCCTAAGTTTAAAATTGGCGCTATTTTTCACAAAATCAGAAAATATGTGCTACCACTACCCAAAAAACAATTCAAACTTAAAAGATATGAAATATTGTTAAAATGGTACCCTTTTAGAAATAAAAAAAAAGACATTAATTTTCAAAGTTTATCAAAAATGATAATGTAATTAGATTGCTGACATCAATTAAAGCAACTATTATAAAGACAACTATTAATAAAAACATACTTAATACATAGTTATTATAAATTTTCTCAGTATGCCCATACATTTCTTAGTAATATGGGAACATGTGACGTCACCTGTCCCGTAGATTTTCTATGGAGCCTTTTTGGATGTTGCGCCGCAACATATCAACATGCCACTTTATCTGTGAAAGTATTGATCTTAGACATACTATTTCTTTTGCAATATTTCTTTATGAGTTATAAACTTCTTATTTATAAAATAAAAAACAAGTTGTCAACTACCCTATTGCTGAGAGCTAATTTGTGCTACAATAATATAGTGGAAAGAGGACATATTTGAATCATGCATAGTTTGCCGGTACAAAAGTTGAAATATAGAATACTCAACACCGTGGACTGGAATGGACAATTGAACACCGTTCTACAATTTTTTACCTATTTTTCAGTAAACTGTGTATAGACCTGGCCGGGTCTACATACATTTTTGAAACATCTCTTTTATAGCATATGATAAAAGTTCAGGTTTTAAAATTTACATATAAAAGAACCTTTAAGCCTAGGCTAGGCTTAAGCTAATTTAGTGTTGTATGCATTTAATAATCTAAAATTAACTGTGCCTGTTGTTCTTCATGAAACACATTTTGTAACCGGAAAAATTAATATTAAAAAGAACAGAAACGAACCATTCGATACTTTGATTATTTTTAAGACTGCCGGGTCTGACAATTACGTAGGTCTATGAAATAAACCAAACTTATTTTATGGTTCTATATAAAAACTTTGTTGAAATTTATCTTTGTATTATGTATTACATATAAATACATAAGTTTATTTTACTTTCCTTATTCATTATTAGATAAACAAAGAATAATAAAAAAATATAAAATATTAAAAAAGAATTAGTAAAGAATGAAAAAATAAGAAACATAAACAAAAAAGGACTAGAAATAAACATACATAAAAATAATAAAAAAAAACAAAAGTAAAAAAAAATGATACAAAAAATATTTTTTGTATTTATAGTTTAATCGTTTTTTTGTATTTATATTTTTTTTACTTTAATATTTCATATTCAAAAAACAAATAAGAAATAAAAAATACAAATAATAAAAAAAAAGTTATGAACCATTGAAGGATTGAACCGCTACCTCTCGGATAGTAAGTCGTGCATCTCAACCCCTACACAATCGCGACAGAGTCATTTATTTCGAAATTAACTATCTAAATTATACAATATACTTATACATTTCCCTTCAAGTAAACATAAACTTACTTTACAACTTCCATCTGTGACTGTGAATCTGAATAAGTACAACTTTCGAGATGATTAAGGAGTTTTTGATAGTTCCTAAAATTAGATAAAATTAGCTATCTAAAGAAAAAATAATCAGGTTATTATTGTGTTATTTACCCCTATACGAGTGGTTTTTGACTCTTTTTAGACCTTTTTCTTGGTTTTCCAAAGTCCAAAATAATATTTATACCATAAAATTTTTATTTCATAAATAATATTATTATTGAAATAAAATTTTCACAATAAAAATTTACGAAATTATTTACTCATTTTTGTCTATCTACTATAATACACTCACATAGTAATCACTAAAACCTAAAATATAATTGTCTATTTGATATTTGCAAATTAAAACAGACGCAGACTGATATTATTAAGAACCGCGAGCAAAGAAGCGACACAGGTCCACCTAGCAGCACGCTTCGGCGATCACTGTCGTTTCCTCTACAAATGAAAGAGAAGAATGGATAATGGCGCGAGTCGCTATTGAAATCGGCTGAAGAATTCAGAATAAATTTATTTACTAAAAAACTAGTCACTTATTTGAAATTGTAAAACATCAATATTATGAATTTTAATATAACAAGTTTGTTCCCTAAAAATAAGAAAAAAACCTTTGACATATAACGCAGAATTTGTTCTGAAAGCTGATTTTGATGGGTGACTTTGCCATTTTTTTTATACAAACATTTTGATTATAATGTGTTTTGGGGACATGCATATTATCAGAAATATGTCCAAGAGTAACATATATTTTTTTCACTGCGTTTATTTCAACAGATTGTGCTAAAAAAAGTTTTAAGTAAGGCTCAATTAGCAATTATCAGCCTCAAACAGTTCGCTGTTTCGGATCGAAGTCAAATGTAGCCACTGGCATGGACGGCATTTAATCCTAGGCCTAAGGATGACAACGCACCTGGAATAAAAAGTGATTTTTCCTTTTTATTGCAGGTGTCTGTAGGCGACGGTTACCACTTACCACCAGGTGAGGCGTCAGCTTGTTTGTCATTTAGGTGTATAAAAAAACAACGAATAAACGGATAAGTTTAAAAATCTATTACAAACGACAATAGCACGAACCTAAAGCGCCATATGATTTTAACATCAGGTTGTGAGATTTTTGTAATTTAAAGATTAATAAAATAGGAGTTTGTAATAAAATGGACATCAAAGTATAAATTCAACTTACACAATATAATTTCAATACAGCGAACTCAATAGATTTACAAATTCAAGTTGGCCGACTAAATCGCAGAATGTACCAATAGACATAGAAACTTACGATAGCCCGCACATCTTATCCAACTAAATCGTTCAATTGAACGGTCGCAATAAAAAAATTGGCCAACTATCGGCCGATAGCATTTTAGAACGGGCTTACTATGCAAGTTCGCAGACTATGCAACTTAGTTTTTTTATTTATTTATTTATAAAAAGTACTTGAAAGCTTACAGACTGTATAGTTGGTCAGTCGCACGGTAAGATACAGGAGGACCAGACCCGTGCGCGTGATTTCCCCACACTCGGATCTTTACAGACGGGCACGCAGCCGTCCAGCCGATCTCTGCATTCTCTACTTGTATCAAATGTAAAAATAGAACGGCTCATCGAAGAAGTCCAAATACGGTGAGGCCATAAAAAACTTATCTGGGTAACATCTCTGTTTAGAATGTAAGGTATGATGTTTCCCACGCTCTAATCTGTCACGTATTATCGGATGCACCAAAAATCCTCTTCTTTTTGTTAATATAAGAAGTAGTGCGTTCTTTTTCCCCTTTTAACCGCAGACGTCACCGCGCTAGCAACACTGTCACCAAATAAGTCAGCTAAGTCTGCGGCCTATGAAAGCACGCAATTTAGTTGTTCGATAGTCGGCTAACTTGAAATTGTAAGTCTGCGGTCTCTCTAAGAATGCCTACAGACTTTTTTCCTGGGCTATCATAAAATTAAGATCTATACTTACTAACAGTTAGCCAAGAATAATTTGAGAGTTATGAGATATAAGATAGTAAAGAAAATTTTAACCATCAGGTATAGGTTTTCCACTGAAGGTAAACATTTGGGCAGTATTGTCTTTCACGCATAATTGAATTGGGTTTAATTTAAAAACTGCCGCACCTCATCAGTTAAATAGAATATAATTAGATAGAATTCAAAGTCAGAAGTCAATTAAGGTCAGAATAAATTTATTTGGTGTCAATGTAAGTAGACAGTATTATGTTGCTACATTTGTCTAAGACCTTTGTACTTTTTACCATAAGGCGTACAAAACGTGAATAATAAAATAGTTTTAACATAAAATATTGTACCATTATTTTATTAAATATTGTACTCTTATCTAAAAATACGAGTATGCAGATTGTAATAATCTGTCAAATTATATGGATCGACTAAGTGTCAATTGATTTGATTAGAAAAGTCATTTTATCGCTGGTGCCGTCAGAATCGACGATACCATTGTCTTATTTACTGTTAACCTTTGATTTTATATATCAATCCTTTTGAAACATCCGTTACATTGGACAACGCTAGATCCGTTTCATACACAGCAGTATTGTAACAAAAACTAAAACCGACACATGACAAAAAAATCATTTTTCATATTAGCACGACAATAGTAGTTAAATACTCTGATCTCTTCTTCTTCACAACACTACGTTAAAAAAGGTAAGCTACTCTAATTTGGCGGTCAAAATTCAAGTCGTAAATACTATTAACACCTCTCACCTTCATTAGATTGGTACTTAAATTTAATTATTTATTGCGTTTAATTGTTTTCACAAAAAAAACAGTCAAATCCAATACCTCCTCCTTTTGCAAATGCCAATAAAACATAACAGTATTGGCTTATATTTTCGCGGGCACCTTTCACACATTTAAAATATAACCACTTTACCGGATACAAACAGATAGCCCAAGAGCGCACTGAAATTAATTACAACTGATTTTCCGATTACCTGTAGCTCGCGTACAAAGGTTCCGTGTCATTAAACAAGCGTCTACCTGTTGCCGTTATCAATATCAAGCAAAAACAATCAAAAAAATCACGTTTGTTATATGGTAGTCCCCTTAAATATCTATTTTACTCGGTTTATTAGTATTTGTTGTTATAGCGACAACAGAAATACATCATCTGTGAAAATTTCGACTGTCTAACTATCACGGTTCATGAGATATAAGCCTGGTGATAGACGGACGGACAGCGGAGTCTTACTAATACCCTAAAAAGTTCCTACATAACTTAGGGTAACAGCTAGCCAAACATAAAGTTGCAATGAGATGCATCGTTTTATAAAATAAAATGGACTGTAATCACATTTTAATGTTTTTGATGCAATTAAATGCCTACTTTTAAAAAATTAAAAAAAAAAAAAAACGATAGAAAAAAATCTTTCGGATCAATAAGGGTGTAACTTTTAAAACGTTAAAAAAAGGGTAGAAAGCGGTGAAGAAATTATTAGGTAATACCCAGTGCTTCAGTGGCGAAGTCGTAATCGCGTCTGGCCGGACATCAGCAGTGTGATTCACAAACAAATATATTCGACATCGAACTTGACGTCTGACAAAGACGACGAGCTGCCATTGGTTTTGACGTTTGCGCACGGCGCTGCGTGAAAACGTATTCACTAATCTCTACGTCGGTCTCTTGGCTGTGTGTGGCTGTAAAACTAATAAATTCTTGGGTATTATTATGGACGAACATTGTGATTGGAAGGCACATATTGAACACATTTGTAACAAACTGAATAGGTTTGTATACGTAATTAAACGACTGAGGATCACTGTTTCCGCGGAAGTGGCCCTCAGTGTATACCATGGATATGTATCATCGGTACTGGCTTACGGCTTATTGCTATGGGGTAACTCAGTCGCAGTGGACAGAGCGTTTAAAGTACAAAAAAAATGTGTCAGAGCCATATGTGGCGCATGGTTCATGGATAGCTGCCGACCCCTGTTTAAAAAACTTCGTATTCTTCCTCTGACTTGCATGTATATAAAAGAATTGTGCGTTTTTGTAAAACAACATCCAATTTACTTTAAAAAACAGTCAGAGGTAATCAGCAGAAGCTCAAGGCATATACACAGATTGTATTTCCCAGTTTGTAAGTCCCAAATTTTTAAAAGGAACGCTTATCTGATGGCTATTCAGATATACAATAAGATACCTAGCACTCTCAAAGATTTACCCCTCATACAATTTAAAAAGAAATTATCTGGATGTCTTTTAGAAAATTGTTTTTATAACTTAAATGAATTCAATAATTATAAATGTTCTAATTAAGTGATTTGACAATACCTAAAATAATTGACATATAAGATAAAATAAAATTTAGTAAGATGCGCATTTAGTTATAAAACCAACTAATAGAATATCTAAATTAATTCATCATCATCATCATCAGCCTATATACGTCCCACTGCTGGGCACAGGCCTTCCTACATGGAAGAAACACATGAGGAGTTTGGGCCATAACACCACCACGCTGGCCCAATGCGGGTTGGTGGGTTAAAGCGGTTGTAGTAACAACCGGGAACAACGGCTTAACGTGCCTTCCGAAGCACGGAGGAGCTCGAGATTATAAATTTTGGTTGACCCATCCCAGGGTCGACCATGGCGAAAGTTGCTTTGTTTTCGTATTCGAAACCAGAGCGCTCAAACCAATACGCCACCGAGCTCCTCAATTCAAATCAAAATCAAATTAATTCACTGTGTAGTATTTAATCATTTCTTTATGTATGACAAAAAATTTGCACACCAATAAACTGGAAGAATACGCTGGCACATATTATTGTAATGTAATAACTATAAATACACCTGTATTCTGGCAAATAAAGATTTATGATTATGATTATGATTGTCTTTGTTTTGGTTATACGACATGAAGTACAATCGATATTTTTTTATTTCTTTTTTGTTGTGTTAAAATTGTATCGCTATGACTTCATTCAATATTTGATTGGCTTTTTACATAAAGATATAAAAATCAACCACTTTTTAGTTCCCGTTCACGCCGTGCTCGACGTCGGAACGCTGGTGTCGCCAACGGTTGTCAAACAAACGCCAAAAGGTATGACAGCTCTGCCGACAGCCACGAAACCATGGCTGCTGACACTAGAGAACCGCATAGCAGGAGACGCAGGTTCGATTCCCGTCTGGAGCATATAATTTTTTCATCATTTCCTTTCTCCATTTGTAATTGATACAAATAAACTGTAATTACACTTAGCCAAATTTTAGTTATTACCAATGTAACCAAAGTAGTTTGGTCAAATATTTTTTTTAAGTGCATTCAGGCGGCCAGACCTTTTTTGTTTCATTAAGGCTCTTAGTTTTTGTATGTATGTCCCCTATATAAGTAAGAATGATCCCCGCCTATGAAACTTGGGTCGCAGTGACTTAGGCAGGTAATAGGCAATAAAGGTGTATAAAATTGGGTCTTAAATTTGTTATATTTTAAATAACGAATTTAAGACTGTCGCGATCTCTTGCTCAAAGAGGCAGGAAACGACACAGCCGCGAAACGAAGTCATGAGTGTGTGAACACGCCCTAGCTAGACGGACCCAATCACTATATCATATTGGCTAAGCTTCAAATATTCCCCAAAAAACACCGCTTCTTTCCTAGAAAGTTACGTGAGGCTATTGGAATCAAAAAATATCCTTGCTTAGGATCCCATCATGCGAATAATAAAGTCCCAAGCACATCCTCACACTGTCCGACAAACTGACACCGTGAGTTCCATATGCCTGAATTGGACCACTCAAAACGTAACACAAACAGTTTACTAGGTGGTAGACCCATATGTAGGGTCGCCTGGGTAGGTACCACCGCCTTTCTTATTTCAGCCGTGAAACAGTTCGCTGTGTTTCGGATTGAAGGGAAAGGTAGCCAGTGTAATTACTGGGCATGGACGGCATTTCATCTTGGGCCTCAGGATGACAACGCACCTGCAATATCTAGTGCTTTTCCTTGTTATTGCAGGTGTCTATAGGCGGCGGCAACCGCTTACCACCAGGTGGGCCGTCAGCTTGTTTGTCATCTAGTTGTATAAAAAAAAACAAAGTGACGGCGGTTAACTTATAAACTTATCAAAGACATCCGACATCTTCAGTCTCTCCGTAACCACGATCGCTGTGAAGTAATCGAAACGTCGGGTATAAGTATAATAATAATGTAACATCTAATTGAACGCGAATTAAATCCGGTAAAATGCGAAATTTCCCGCCTCAGGACGTGAAATTTTTCTAGTTTTATATTATTTTAACTAAGTTATTTTTCAAAAATTTATAATAATGTTAAAAACAAAAAATAACAATATTTGAAAGCACTGCCCCAACTTAACCGAATCGTAGGTATTTGTAAAAATACTCGTTTCGGATGTTGAAATAGAATATTTCGACATTGTAGGGTGGACGTTAGCTCATAAACGCAAATACAGATAGACTAGAAGAATTTCACAGGGATATCCCAAGTCCTGGGTGGCTCAGTGGTAAGAGCAGTCGCCCGGATTGCGAAAGATCGCGAGTTCGTTTCCCGTCTCAGAGCGTGATTTTTTTCTAGTTTTATATTATTTTAATTACTAAGTAATTTTTTAAACATTTATAATAATGTTAAAATCAAAATAAAGAATAAAATGGTTTTGTTTTAAAACACAGTTTTTTTTTATTCACTCTTGTCGAGTTCCTAACACAAGAGTACAAAAGAAATGAATTAGTGGTAAAGCGTTTTACATGCTAGGCTAGGCGTTGATTGAAAACATGTTCAATAGGTGTATTTTTCACGGCATCATGTATTTTATCGAATGATAAAGCACTTTCTTTTGTGAACTCCAGGCTCAAGTGGGTTATTACCAACATATTAAAAGAATCTTATAGCGGAATTTGCATTCAAGCGAGCTATGAATAAAGAATGATGGAAAAAATGGCTCACTATATATTTGAGCCGATGGTTGTGTAAGTGTACATACCATAATATGATTTATTAATCTGTGAAGTACCCAAAATAGATTTTTGTTTAGTGAAGCGTTTTAATACTTTTTGAGTAGAGACCCGAAAAACTGAAAAAATAACTTATGACAATATTCGAGTGGAGGTACAATGCATGTAATTGCATAGAGGGTGTCATAATTTGCAGTTCAATCTTCAAAATCTAAACATAACGCTCTGGAAAATGAAGTCAGGTAACTGTGCTACTGAATCTATACCTACACGGCTTATTAAATATATTTTTTAAAAGCAGGTGTCTCTTACAAATAGGACGAGTAGGTATTAATTACAATTTAATATGAAACAACTGTTTTTTGCGGATTTTTCGCTTTTTTCAACAAGTCCTGTATAAATGATCACCAACACAGAATGAGAATCAGACTTCATCATCAGAGATCATTTGTGAAATACAGGTGTCGGTTTACAAACAATTGGTAAGTTACATAATTATGTGTCACCATATTTCGGCCATTATTGAGGCACACAAACATTATTAAATAATAAACTCTTTATTGCACCATTTACAAAACAAAATAAATGTATAAAGTAGGTACTATGCACTACCACGTGGCGGATTGCAGCTAAATTGTTTAAAGCGTTTATAGTAACAACCAGGACCAACGGCTCAACGTGCCTTCGTGCCTTCCGAAGCACAAAGGAGCTCTAGATTATATTTTTTTATTGACCCATCTCGGGATCGACCATGGTGAAAGTTGCTTTGTTTCTGATATCGAACCTAGAGCGCTCTAGCCACTGCACTAATGAGCTCAGTGACAGCTTTCAAATGTTTGTATTATCATCATCACCAGCCTATATACGTCCCACTGCTGGGCACAGGCCTTCCTATATGGCAGAAACACATGAGGAGTTCGGGCCATAACACCACCACGCTGGCCCAATGCGGGTTGGTGGGTTAAAGCGGTTGCAGTAACAACCGGGACCAACGGCTTAACGTGCCTTCCGAAGCACGGAGGAGCTCAAGATTATAAATTTGATTGACCCATCCAGGGACCAACCATGGCGAAAGTTGCTTTGTTTTCGTGAACGAAACCAGAGCGCTCAAGCCACTACGCCACCGAGCTCCTCAATGTTTGTATGTACTGAATTATTTTCAATGCCATTACGAGTTAGAATTTTTTTTTATAGAAAGCACGACAAATGACTCAATACCACTTGATGTGAAGCTGATGTTATATGTATAAGTATTACCATTAATATTTTTATGTATCGTCACTTGGGTGATTCGCTCTCACGCTTTAATAACATTCTGTTAAAACTGTTTACGTATACCATTATTAAAGTTTTTAATTTGTTAATGGGCCAGTCTCTGATATCGATTGGAAGCCTGTTAAAATGCGTATACATTGTTATTAAAACAATTATTTATTCCGTGGCGACGTAATTTTTATTAATAATATTATTTTGGACTAGCCTGGTACTACTCCAACGCAAGCTGAATTATTACCACCACTGAAAGTTACAAGAAAGCATAAATCCGCAATTTCGCTTACATTGGTGACTTAATTATTCCAGCTATTTTGATTTAAAAACCAAACTATTGAATCGATTTGGAAAAGGAATATCCGTGGAAGCAATCTGAAAGTGTAGGTTTCTTTCAATTAAAAATTTATATTTTCAAATCGGTTTATAAATGACAGAGGTTGCAAACGTTAGAATTAAGCATATACCTATAGCCGAATTGATAACATCCTCCTTTTTGAAGTCGGCTAAATACGAAAAAAGCCAATATCAAAAATTAATCCTGTAGATAATATTACTAAGGTACAATAAGCAGAACAAGCTGACTCTGTGGACTCGACTGTACAAAGGTGACAGTCTGAGACTGCGCCCTTGCTCCGCTCGTAATAGAGGCGACTTTCGTTATTCAACCGTTACACTTGACATGCTGTCATCTATACTTTGCCAGGCGTCTCAAATTAAACCAGAAAATGACAATATTTTCTACTCATAATCTTCTTTATTGAGTTAGGTTGTCGATTGAGTCGGTTAATTAACTTTTCAATTTCGGTTTTATTCTTCATCTGGTATATGTTTAGTCGACGGCACAATAAGCGACCTTTTTTAATTAAAAATTGTTCGTTTGGCGCAATATGATATAACACAGATAATTATAGAAATGAAACCGCAGTATCTAATTTAGCAATGTAGCCAAACAATTTGTGATATAATTTCGGTTTCAGAGCATATAAATTATATGCGATGAAACCGAAATTATATCACCTTGAAAATTAGTTATGTACAGTCGACAGCACATCAAGCGTAGCAGTCCGACCTTGAGACCGCCCTTACTGCGTTCGTAATAGAGGCGACTTTCGGCAACTGTTACACTTGATGTGCTGTCGTATGTACATTTCTTCATATCTTTATTCAGACACGTTTCGAACCAGAACATTTTGTCTAGATACTATGTTTTTTCGAAAAGAACTTTTAATAATAAGAAGGTTTATTAAGTTTAATTGTAAACGATGTTCAATGGGAAATTACTTTAAAAAGTAGATGTCATTAATATTTACAATCGTGTCGAAGCATTTTTTGTATTACTCATAGTTATTTTTTACTCAAATATAATTATAATATGTGTCTTTTCGCTTATGTTACACACGCGATATCTATTTTCTCTTTTTTCCTCATGATGAGTCATTATATCTCTATCCCTGTCTCGACCGAAACCACATTTTGATATGGCGCCTTAAAAATAATTATACGCTTGGCTTAGCACAACTTAGCCAGTAAAAACTACATCGCTCTTTCTCCAAAGAACTTTCACGCTTAGTTTCTTCAATGAAGCAAACTTTTAATTACTTTAGAAAAAACTACGAACAAAGTTTCGAAGCTATTCTACGCATCCCCCATCAAAAATTATAACTTCATTCAGAAAGAAAATGGTAAAACGTAACGCTTAAAAAGTTGGAATAACAATTCAAGTTTGATGGCGGGTGCGTAATACAAAAATAATGATAGTCCTTCCAAACGCTTAGCTGTTATTATTGATTATTGAAACGTATATAACTGTTATGAATATACTAAATTCCTTTCTAAATGATTAGGTACTATACATGTTGGAGGTTTAGTCTCGTTCGTTGTGATATTAGTGGACTGTACTATATTTCCACTGAATTTATTTCTACACCATGTAACCATACACTGGTAGCTAATAGATAAATATATCGATAAAACCACAGGTATTAGTAAAACTTTTAACTTTAAATGACATAATGTACTTACTTGTCGTATTAAAAATTATACAGGGCGGTGCCTTCAATACGATAATAAATTGAAACATGGGCTATATTAGCAGGGTCCCTGTCCGATGTATCACATATGATACAAGCGACTATTTTTGTACCAACTTTACTACGTTCATGTATCACATTATATAAAAGTGATATGCCTTTTCAAGACCCATTTTTTATTGGACGTAGCAGAACAAAGTCAATTTTCAGTATACGGGCGTAGTAAGAACATAGTCTAGTTTAAAAAAAAGCGAATGGTGATTTTTGGAAGTCTTTTTTTTCCTCAGCGGAACCAGAACAATAAATCAATGAAAAAGTCACAGTTTTTATCTATTATTATGAAATAAATATTTCCAATAAACGTCAAACATGACAAAAACAAATAATTGACAAACAATAATTATCTATTGTTTAAATTTTTATACGCGTATCATATATAAACACAGACGCTGTGACTAAAATTTTATCATAACACGCTCATGTATCATACCTGATACATTTTTTTTTAACTATAACGCTGCTGAAATAGGTTTTTTTTTTTAAATATGTTCATGAACTCTAAAAATACTAACAGAAACATAATTAAGAAAAAAAACGCTGGGCGCGTGGCACTTCAATTTTTTTTATGTGTGGGGACAGGGAACTTGTTAGTTCATTGAAATGGTTTACTAGTTTCGAAAACATCTTATTCATTTGATAATTTCATGACGTTTCTATGAAATAATGCAGCATCTATAAACGAATATAGCCCATGTTTCAATTTATAGTCGCATTGACGGCACCACCCTGTATATAAAATGTCGCCGTATTATTAAGTATGTAAGTATATTTCATTTAATGTTTTAACATACATGCTTGGGAAAGCGTGGTGCCGTTATACCCTTAACTCTTCATGTGTTTCTCCTATGTAGGAAAGCCTGTGCCCAGCAGTGGGACGTATATAAGCTGGTGATGTGATACAGGGAGTTTGGCCACTATTTAATGGTGACGAGCAACATTTTAATTACAATGATTGGAAAATTGTGTCGGTGGAAATAAAATTGTGTTGTAAAATTGGTAGAATTTTAATCACATTTTACTGTTGTTGATGCGTTTTATAACCTTTTTTTATTGTAACAATTACAAATAAAGAAAGAAAACGATGTAAATATATGCTCCAGGCGGGAATCAAACCCGCGTCTCTTGATGTTCGGCGTCTGGCCGGACATGGAGAGACTCGGGTAGAGTGGATGGTCGGTGACCTCGGTGTCATTCCCTTTGGTTGAGGTTGTGTTATTAATTGCGTTGTGTTGGATGGGAAATAAAAGAAGAGTTAATACAAGTAATAGTTTTATTGAAGTAGTTAGCCCTCGAACCTGCAAAAAAGGAGCACGAAGGAGGTGCGGAGGAACACGGTGGCGTAGTGGTTTGAGCGCTCTGGTTTCGATTACAAAAACAAAGCAACTTTCGTCTTTTGTCTCCGTATTTTAAATCTATAAAAATTGTAAAAGTCCTATAAAAATCGAAATAATATTAAACATCGATCAAAAACGACATAAATACTAAGTGATATTGTTATCTAGTGGAACCCATCCCTTTCTTTTATAAAAATACGTGTGAAAAATTACTGACGAATTACTTGACAAATGTAAACAATAAATATTTATGATGAGAATAAAGCAATAAGTTACTTCCGATAGAACAAAAGCAGTGAATAAAGTGAAGAAAAGTGCAAAATAAAGTGGATAAAATCAAGAAATTATTGAATTTGTTAATATCCGTAACGGCCAGTCCATATCACGACCTTTTTGAATAAATGGACTTTGACCCGAACCACTTCATATTTACCGAGACTGGAGATGTTAGACAACTTTGGATACCGCTAGCTAACTGGAACCTTACCACGTATTTCACGTTCTTACAAGTAACTTGCTTGGTCCAGCGGTCAAACACCCGAACTTTGAAACCAAAAGACGTCGGTTCAAATCTCGAGTAGAACATTTTTTATTTTTAATATATAAATTTTTATCCCTTTCCTATACTGAATATGGCACTCAATTGCATCAAATGTAATAAAGAAATAACAGGCAGAGAATATCTAAAATGTGCAATATGTGATCACTATTACCATATACATTGTACAAATGTGTCACAAAGAAGGTTCTATCTAATGACACCGGACAACAAAAAGACATATAAATGTTATTCCTTTGTAAATCATGGAGATGATTCTCCAAAAGAACCAGACAATATAACACAAAGAAGGAAATATCATACTAATATACATATTCACAACTCTTTCGAAGCGCTTTCTGAAGATGACATAGAATACTCCTCCCTGACATCAACTCCATCTAAATATTATAATAGAAGTTGCTCAGAACTACCCGTAAGTAATAGCCACCAAAAGAAACAATTAAAAGATAAAAATAAAAGGTTACAACAAAAACTGGAAATAGCTGATGCAGAAATCGAAAATTTATTAGCAGAAAATCAAGCTTTTACTCAATTGACGAATTTTTAAAGCATAAGACAAACTGACTTTTGTATTCGATAGATATTGTAATTATATTGTCATTTTTAATTTATATATTTTTTGCATGCTGTAGTTTACGGCTAAATAGGTTTTAAGCGACTTAAATATTATTTTTTTCCACCAATGTAAGAACCCTATTTATCGCAATAAAAGACATTTTGATTGATTTGATTGATTGATTGATTGTGGTGGAGTTTTGTGAAACAAGTGTCTGTGTTGATGAACAATATCATTAGGGAGAATTATTGTAATAAGCATTCACTTGGTTTAAGACGTTGAGAATTCTATAAACTAGAAACAGATATACTAGGAGAAAACTATAAAGTCCTCGGTAGGTAAGTGGTCAGAGCACTCATCCTGACTGTGAAAGGTTGCGGTATCGGTTCCTGCTCTATGACCTGGATTTTTCCTAATTGAGATATCTTTCTGAATGTCTCTACAAATCTTTTCGCACAAAGCATTTCGCTGATTCTTTCATAATGCGGGCAGCCGATAAGTGGAATTCATTGCTTTCAAGGCAATCGTGCTCCATTTTTGGCTACATCTTAACTTTTCACCAGGTGAGATTGTATCCAATTGATTTTTTTTATACAACTAGTTGACAAACAAGCTGACGCCCCACCTGATGGTAAGCGGTTACCGCCGCCTATAGACACCTGCAATAACAAGGAAAAATCACTTGATGTTGCAGGTGCGTTGTCATCATGAGGCCTAAGATGAAATGCCGTCCATGCCCAGTAATTACACTGGCTACCTTTCCCTTCAATCCGAAACACAGCGAACTGTTTCACGGCTGAAATAAGAAAGGCGGTGGTACCTACCCAGACGACCCTACGGGCCTACCACCTAGTAGGTAGTTTGCTTATCTAAAGATAAGAAAAAAAAAAATATTGGATCACCAACTTATGATTCGGGCATACACGACTTATTATTACATTTCTTGCTAACTGTTCTTACATTTAAAGGTATGCATCAGGTTGTTACAAAAAATATTAAATTTAATCTAAAGATTGCAGTCAATTAAAAATAAAAAATAATTAAAGTTATCGATAAAGGAATTACAATTTTAAGAATGTCATAATATATTATAAATTTATATTTAAGTACCAAAGTGACACGTCATTATATAGTAAATTATACTCTGTAATACGATCAAGGTGCGTTTTGCATTATATTGAAAATAAATAAATTAGGAGCTGTTTTGAAAATCAATCTTACCCAATCAAGTCTTATTATCTATCTACCACAAAATAAGATAGCTAAAATATCTCGTAACATAGGAGTTAGTTAGGCAACAGTGTGAGATTCCGTGCTTCAATTTAGTAGCAACTTTAGCCTTAGGTCGGACTCGGGCGGAAACTAAAATTAGCAATGATATCGAACTCCTCCAAGCTTCGGTGGCGTAATTGAAGCCTAATGAATTTCTCTTGTCAAATCCAGCGAGATGTTATTTGATTTACTTTTGGGATATTGACAATAATCAAGCAAATGTAATTAATGGGCATGGAAGGCCTCAGGCATCTTAAGCCTCAGGCATCTTAGGCCTCAGGATGACAATTCAACAGCAGCTGTCTGTAGACGACGGCACTCACTACTCATCAGGTGGACGTCAGCTTGCTTGTCATATATTGGTATAATCCTTATTTCACGCGAGAAATTACTATCACCACACAACAAAAAATAGTAAAAATCGATCTCGGATAAAAGATTTAGATCAAATTTAAAAAATAAAAGAGTAGTTAATAAACTAAACAAAATAAGTAAACTTAACACTCGTAATAATTTTTCTAATGGAATCTAAGTTTATAAATGGTCAATTTCGTGCTAGATAGGGTTGTAATATTATTGTTTATTATTATTAATAAATAATAATAAAAACGTCAATAATAATAATGGTAGTAAAAGTTTAAGAAAATATATAAAACATAATTAAATTATTATGATGATGATGATTTTAATTATTTCATAAATATTCTTAAAATGTGTAACAAATTTATATATTTAAATGATTTATTTATTTAACATTTATGAGGTATAATTTTTTTTATTTAACATTTGTTTATTTAAATGAATATTTTATATGGCTTAGGCATAAATAAAAAAATCGTTTTCTTTTCTTTATTTTAATTTGAATTTTCAATTCTATTACTTCAAATAGGTATGTTTATTTTTTATTATTATTCAAATAGGAATATAAAAGAAAAACGGAACAAGAGCTATGTCCAGAATTAACGTAGGAAAGTAATGCGAGCCAAAAATAGCTCTATTATAAACCATAGACAATTTGAAGCATGTAAGAAGATTTCAACGTTCATTTATCACGTACACATGCCTTGAAATGTCAAGTTACTTATAGCCGTCCCTTATCTAATACCTACATTCCGAGGGGAAAAGACGGATGTACTAACATTGATGGAGTGGGTGTATTACAGGTATATTGATAACTAATGGTACATAATAAAAATGTAAAAAGTTGTCGTCGAATACATTTACCTGGGACAAATAGTCCAACTTGGTAGGTCCAACTTACAGAAAGAGGTCCATCGACGGATCCAACTCGGCTGGGCAGAGAGAGATCGCCGACATAGCCCAAAGAATTGCGAGCCTCAAGTGGCAGTGGTCAGCCCACATTACAAGGAGGACTAATGGCCGTTCGGGCGGAAAAGTCCTTGTGTCGCGGCCGCAACCGGGTGATTGGTTGCGGTTGGTCGCGTTGGCAGGGGCCCCACAAGGTAGACTGACGATCTGGTGAGGGTCGCGGAAAACCGATGGGTACGGGCAGCACAGTACTGATCGGTTTGGAGATCCTCGGCCGATATAATCATGATGATAGAATAAGTTATTAACATTTTTTTCGTCTTGATTGTACATAATATACTATAATCAAAACAACAATGAAAATACTAATAAATGTATGTATCAATAATTAAGTAGAAAAATAAATGAATAATTGTCCCTAGCTTATTATGTTGGCATATTTGTACCTAAATTTAAATATTAACTGTGTAGTAATCCTATTAAAAACCATTGTGTGGCAGCCGGTACCCCCGTCAAATGAAATGTAGAATTTAAATTCGCAATAAAAATAAAAGCCACCGCGACCGAGCTCCCGGGACACGACGACATATTATGGAGCCATTTAACTTACAGAATCAGACAGCTGCTGGTCACAAACATGTCTGTACTGAAAGATTTATGTTTGTTCTTCGAAATAACGCTTTTAAGCCCAGCAAAGAAGCAGCGAGTAAGTCCTGGGTAAGTAGAATTGATATCGTAATTGTTGTTTGGCATTGACTCAACAATTAAGTACCTAGGTATAAGGCTTGACGCACAAATACGGTTTCCTGATTCGGTTCTCTTATCAGGAATTCTTCGAAAACCTAAAAACACACCTTTACATATATAAAACCGGCCAAGTGCGAGTCGGAGTCGCGCACGAAGGGTTCCGTACCATTATCTATAAAAAACGGCAAAAAAATCATGTTTGTTTGTGGGAGCCCCCTGAAATATTTATTTTATTCTGTATATTAGTATTTTTTGTTATAGCGGCAACAGAAATACATCATCTGTGAAAATTTTAACTGCCTAACTATCACGGTTCATGAGATACAGTCTGGTGACAGACGGAGGGACGTACAGCGGAGTCTTAGTAATGGGTCCCGTTTTACCCTTTGTGTACGAACCCCTAAAAAATATTAAATTGAAAATTTTAAGTAAGCCCCGGCCTCATTAATCATCTATCTAACACCATCTCATTGAGACTATTCTTCGGAGCCTAAACACGCTATATCTGCTGTAAGTTTCTGAAGAATTAAGCATCCCGCAGACTTTTTGATATATAGGATCAGCTCAAGATTAATATGTTAACTCTATTTGCCAAAGTGCAAACGTTCGTACCGTCTTTTCCTCGTGGGAAAAAACCTGACGTTCGTTTCGCAAGTGAGGCGTGCGTTCGCGTCCTCGGGACAAAATCTAGGTGTCATATACTATTGTCTACTTAGTGATGGTAGTTGTGAAATATTTAATAAATCAGTCTACCACTAGCCCTTGTGTTTGATTGACGTTGCGCTAGGCTTATGGAATTTCGAACCTGAATCCTGATCGGGTAAACAATCTGAGGGGAAACATAATCAAGAAACCGTATTTGTGCGGCCAGACTAAGACAACTTTTTAACAGAGTGTATAAAATAAAATAAATGAAGACGTCAAATTGGAAACGAGAAAAGTGACGAGCAAAAAGTCTTTCCTAATATACTTATCATTAACTTTTCGCTTCGGGGATGAATAAACATATTCAAGAATTCCAGGGGTCTAAAAGTACAACCGTTAAGGATAGGCAACAAAGATGCCTCGTCACAGTGCTCCCTTGTCATCATTATGGATAATCACGGTGAAACTCTGCTCAAAGTTAGACGCGGAAGCGAGTGCGGGTTGCAAACATTAGGCAGACTTTCTTTTCATTAGCTTAATAGAAGTGAGTGAGAATTCCGATTTTGATTACGATGGACGGGTCAAACAAAATTTCTGATCTCGACCTCCTCCGTCCTTCAGAAGGCACGCTAAGCCGTTGGTTCTCTCTGTTACAGCAGCCGCTTTAACCCACCAACCTGCATTGGCCCAGCGCGGTGGTGTTAATTATGGCCCAACTTCGTGTGTTTCTCCCATAGACTGATGATATTAGAAGTTATTGCTGGATAGAATCACATGCATTTGTAGATTTGTAGATGTAGATTTCCGACATCAGCTGTTTGCCTATAATATTATTGCTCTAACTTTCTACATGCATTGTCCTCAAACCATCAGTAGATACTGTCAGTCTTTTGTCAGAGGGTTGTGCTTGATCTGTGGGACTGTCTTCAATATTCATATTCATTTTTGTAATATTATTTAGATTTATTTATTAGTATTCTTATGGCAAGTATTTAAATGAGTTTTAAATTACCCTAATTTAGGTACCAAACCAAACCAAAATAATAAGAGGATTCTGATTTAGATGTCAGTAAGTTCATTACTTCTAGCAGCCCAGCTATTACTTTTAGTCGCTCACCATCACTAGCATATAATACGCTTCACGTCTGGGCACAAACAAGCCTTTATACGTGGGAGAAACACGTGAGGAGTTTGGACCATAATCCACCACACTGGCCCGATGCGGGTTGGTGGCTTAAATCGGCTTCAGTAAGAACCTTGACCAACGGCACAAGGTTGTTCTGAGGGGCTCCACATTACAAAATATCATTGGCCCATCCCAGGATCAACTATGGCGAAACTTGCTTCGTTTTCGTAAATGAAGCTAGAGTGCTCAAACCACTACGTCACTGAGTTCCTCAAAGATAGTTTTAATTTCTTAATTTATTATTACCCTTAAACAGCTTAAAAGCCGCTACGGCGTCCGCTACCTCTTCTGCCAAATACCGTACGAAGTATAAAAGACAACAACTTGGGTAAATCGATTCGCCCACACCTGCTTTGCCTAATTTCAGGAATAATGTAACTAACAGGTCCCGTTGTAATACTTCAAGCTTAAATAAAGGCACCGGGTGCTTAGGGCGGTCCTATATTCTGATAAATATTTATTTTACTGGGTTCGTAGACACAGATTTTTCCATGGTGCGTCTTGTTAGAATCAAAATCCACACATGATTGGACATTTTGAAACGTGCGTTCAATTTTCGACCTGATAAAATACAGTGTTTAGCAGGCACCTCCGTAGATGCCATCAAAAATTGATCTTTGTCTAAATTTAGTTGGTTTCTAAATATTATACCTAGTTATTTTTGAGCTCCCTGAAATCTCAGACACTTGTGATGCTGAATCTATCTACGTGGAATAAAGTTTTCAACTCTTTCTTTCTTCCTTTTACGGGGTAACTCTGGCCTTCATCTAACCTAAGGTAAGTGAATATAAGGCCGACGATGAAGCGAGTTACACCCGGATTCCTCAACCACAGAGGAACTGTCTATCTTACCTCTAACTGCCGGAACACAACAATGCTGTTAACATTATTGTTATGGAGGCAGACTTAGGTAAGATGGGGGTTGCTAGGTCAGGCGCACTTAGGAAAGCCAACCAATCAAACCGAGCAGAAAATTTCTGCCTTCACGGAAATCGAAGCCCGGACCTCTAGATCAGAGGTAGGTGGTCTGAACCACTAGACCACAGAGAAGGTGAATTCATTGTCCAATCTAAGCAATAAAGAATTTAATTAATTTAACCTTGTTTTCTCTTATTAACGAAAATATATTGTTTATGGGTTTATGGGCGTCTGTTTCGTCGATAAGCTTGATAATCACTATTTGACATGACGCCGACGGCCTCTTTCTATCATCACATCGCCAGCCACCGGCAGGGAGTTCATCCTCACAAATTGGAACCAAAGTGGTCGCGTGCTGTATGGTTTCAGAGAAACTTTCTCCCACGTATGCTCAGATTGTGGAATGAGCTCCCTGCAGAGGTTTTCTCGATTGGTTACAGCATGGGATTCTTCAAAAACAGCGTGAAATGGTTCTTAAACGGTCGGCAACGCGCAAGTGATACCCCTGGTGTTACAAACGTCCAAAGGCTACCGTAACCGCTTACCATCAGGTGGACCTTAGTGGTATAAAAAAAACTCATCATTAACAACTCATTAGTCCAACTCACGCAATGTTTTACCACGAAACGATTGATAATACAAATACAAATATTGACAAGCCTTTGTTTGCTATGAAGTACAAAAAAAAAACATAGATGTAATGTTTGAATATGGTTGATCCAGAGGCAAATTTTAAAAGTATTTTATATTGGGCCTAACGAAAATAGTATAGATGACTTAGGGACAAAAATAAAAATCCAAATTTTTGAAAAATAAAAACATTTTCTTTAAATTTTATTTTTTGGTTTTGTTCGCCCTTTTGAAGATAGTTCGCTTGTCATTGAATACCATCGCTACCCGGCACGTGCCGTAATCAAACACCGGGAATCTTTTGTATTGCTTGTATTTCCTGGGAAGCGAGTATCTACATATATTTTACAGTATCATCATCACCAGCCTATATACGTCCCACAGCTGGACACAGGCCTTCCTACATGGGAGAAACACATGAGAAGTTAGGGCCATAACACCACCACGCTGGCCCAATGCGAGTTGGTGGGTTAAAGACCCGTATGTATGTCTTTATATACCAGCTTCTGAACATGATTGCAAAATTTAATATACACCAGACTGCTGGGCACAGGCTTGGGCAGATACACATGAGGAGTATCTCCCATGTAGGGAGGGATACATTTAGGCTCTAGCTAAAAGAAATTAAAAAATTAAGAAATAAAAAAAATAAAAAATTCAGCAAAAAACTGACTTGAAAACACTAAAAGAAACGTATATGTTTCTTTTTATTTAAAATGAAGTAGGTAGGTAGTTATCTCATATATAAAGATATTTTTTCGAGATGGTGCTAAACTGTTTCTAAAAGAAAAGAAAGTGAATAACCGACTACAAAAAATACATTTTTCTGAGATAGTACCTACCTACTTCATATTAATTATTTGTTTAATTTTCGTGTTTTGAAATTGGTTATTTTAAAATGTAATATGTATATATATTTTAATATTTTAATCTTTTTTTACTTTTACATAGGTACCAAGCTAAGTTAAAATAAAATAATAATAATAATTCTATATGGTTTCAGTTTTTTTCTCATTTTATATTTACATTTATGAAATGAATTATATGAATATGAAAGCAAAGGCATATTATGAAGCCCATACTTTTATGGGCTTTATAATATGCCTTTGCTTTCTGTCTAGTGAATCTCATTATTTTTGAAGTTCTTTCAAGTAAAATCCTAGTGCAACTAAGTATATCCTGGGATCCGGGACGAGTTTCATGCAAAACATAATTTATGTCAGTCTCCTCGATGCGACTTCGATGACGTGGAATAGCCAATCTTAAATTGACTGCGTCTTTCACACGAAGTGTACTCACTCTCCCAAGATGCATCGAAATGTATTACACCCGCATTTCAAAGCAATAACTCCAGAAATATAGAAAATACATCAGACAGCTGTATGTAAACATCAACAACAAAAAAAGACAATAATTTTAGAATCTGTGAATCAAAATGTCGCGCGAAAGGGCAACCTGACGCAATAATACTCAATACTAACTATTTTAACACATTCAATGCCGCTTATGATAATTGATTGCACTTGAGGGGCCAAAACATTTTTCAAACTTAAATGTTATGGATTAGGTGTTTATTACACATTGGTAATAATAAATAGTAAAATATGTATTTATTATCTATTAAAAAAACAAAATCACGGCGCCGTGTAGCCGGCCTACAAGCTAGTGTGTGGCCAAGTGCACGGCGCAATTTATCACTATTTTAACAGAAAATATTTCATATTAATTGTAGATTTAAATGAAACAAACAAAATAAAGTAATTTCAATCAGATTTATTAAAAATATCCTTAAAATGTAATAAGTATTTTAAAAAACTAACTCAAAAAATTCTGAATAATATAATTGAGTCAATAATTATTGAAATATTAGACTTTCACTCATTTTGAATAACGTACGGAGAATAGCACGCGAAAATACACAGCTTACTTTTACGTGTTGGATCGACTGCCTGATGGCCACATGCGACACGCACTCGTCTCGTGCGAGCCGACGGCACACGAACGCTTTGAAATTGTACCGGACGAAACCACGGCGCCGTGTAGGTGGCCCCCCGCCTCCTACACGGCACCGTGTACTTGGCGTTGAAAGACCCAGGATTATTGCTCATTTGGAATAGCGCACAGATAATAACCCACACGCGAAAATTAAAAACCACTGCTGACTTTTACGTGTTCAATCGACTGACCGTATGGTCACATGCGAAACGCAGTCGTCTCTCAGGAGCCGACGCCACAGTGACGTTAAAATTATACTAAAATTAGTCCACCTACACGTTGCCGTGGGTTCGGCAACGTGTAGGTGGCCTCCCGCCCGCTACGCGGTGCCGTGTAGGTGGCATTGAATGCGTTAAATGTATATCAAATCAAGACATATTATGCAACTATAGGTAAATCACTCCCACCGATAGCAGATACTAATTACTTTGGTTTAGCGAAAACAGAAATCATCGAGATGATACTTTTTGTCTCCTAAGCTGCAATTCGCCACAATCAACGTTAATAAAGCATTCACGAAACTATAAAACCGTTCGGTTTTTGAATAAAATTTCATTTGATTTGGATATCTACAGACAACAGCACATCAAGTGCAACAGTTGTACTGTGAAAGCCGCCTCTATTGCGTACGGAGTAAGGGCGGACTCAAGGTGTAACGCTTGATTTGTTGTCGTCTGTACGTGCGACATGAGCACATGCCGTTGATTGAGACTCTGTTAGTCCTATTGTTTTTGGCACAATTTAAAAACTGAAACCGTTGTTTCAAACTTCAAACTGATTGAAGTGGGTATTCGACTTTTTTATTTCTAATTTAAATAGTAAGCAATAAATATTGCAGAAGCAATAGTATTATCTGCACTGAATAGTTTCTTAGATAAAGCGATTTGTTTGAGGATTAGCATGAACACTTTTAAATTTCGAATCGCCTTCGTATCGAGTAGTTACGTTAGCTTTTATCTGACTTGTTTGAAATTTTAAGCGTGCGTGAACGATTACGACTCGAAATTAAAAAATGTTCGTGCTAGGGGTACTGATAGTTTCCGAACACCCTCCTGGAAAATCATTACCAGAGGGAATGGACGCACAGACAAAACATTAAAGGTATGATTAAAGTTGTTACATTTAATGTGAGTGAAGACTATTACATTACCACGTTAGATATAGTTTTATCGGTCTGTTCGTTTTCGACTTTGTATAAAAAGCCGTGCGACTGGCCATAGCGTGAAATTCGCGGCGGGCGAATATTTGTTCCACCAGTCTGTCATTTGGGCGTATTCATATAAGCGCGAATAATCACCGCGGCGAATTTCCCTTAGGTGGCCAAAGGTGAGGTGAGGTCAGCAGGTGTTTGTCTTCACAATGTTTATCATACAACACACGTGTTCTTCAGCTTAACCCTTGACTTCTTTCGCTCTATAGACCCGCGTTAGTGACTTCGTATGGTGAATTTCTACCTAAACGTTTATACGATAGAAAGAAATGTGTGAAATGTGTTTAAACGCCTCTGTGGTCTAGTGGTGAGACCACCTACCTCAGATCTAGAGGTTCGATTCCCGTGGGGTCAGAAATTTTCTGCTCGGTTTAGTTGGTGGTAGGGCTAACAACAAATAACTAACAATAACCAGCATTGTTATGTTCCGGCAGTTAGAGGTAAGATAGCCAGGTCCCTTGTGGTTCAGGAGTCCGGGTGTAGCTCGCTTCCATCATCGGCCTTATCGTCACTTACCATCAGGTGAGATGAAGGCCAAGAATTACCCTGTTAAGGTTAAATATGTATTGATAGACACAAACTCCAGAAAATATTTATTTCAATAATCTTTATTATTAACAAACAACATTTAGGTTTTTGCGGAAATGGCTCATCTTTTAATCAGTTTCAGCATTTTGGAATGGTATTTATTTGATCAAAGTGAAATATTTTTAAGTATATTTGGTGCCACGTTTAAACCATAAAATATTGCACAACTTACTTACAAAAATCTGACAATGTATCTCGAACCTTTTACTGTTAGGCTGAAACCGAAAATAATTTTAAGATATAGCAAAAAAGCACTTGTGTCTATAGCTTCTCTACATCTTCCAATACGCTTGCAACTTGTCCGTCATTGAAAACAGTCTGTTTTGCCTGAAATTAAAGAAATTTTTCTTAGTGAAAAGTAAAAAACACTTCTGTTACTTTGTGGGGTAAAAATCTACCGTGTCTTTGAAATTATTAGCCACAGAGAGACCTGCCCGCTATCGGAGCGCGGCTACAATTGAGATTACATGACGAGCGATATCAGGGCTCAATAGAAACAATGTTATGAAAAATCATATCGAGGTGTTTTTCTATTGATTATTATCAATCAGAAACTTTTTATACGTAAATTTTTTTTAAAGCCCAAAGAAAGCGAAAAGAGTTCAAGATTCCCAGAAACAACGCCTTTACAGATAGAAAAAACCTCTTAGCAAAAGAATGCCGCACAAAAATATTCTTCGTATATTTAGCGGGAAACGGAACTAGCGGGAACAGACAGAATCGTATAAATTTTACCCTTTTTAGAGATTCTATTATCCGTTTATTTGCTAACGCTTTTATTAGAGATTTCTTGGGCTCAACTGTTGAATAACCAGTGTTGAAGCGGTATTATGCACTAGACAGTGTATTGAGATCGTAAGTGAGGCCGGTTTCATTTTCTGTGGACTTTTTATGTTATTCGTCTTTTGTTTTCAATTGTTATTAATCGTCTTGTTCTATTCTCGCTACTGTTTCATCTATCGACTGCAAATCAATGTTTTACCATGAGTTAATACAGTTTGATTTTAGCTCATAAAATTTCTGGCTCTTCACACACATGACACAGACGGTCTGAGGTTCCTGCCCCCTTATTCTCAACTGTCGGATCACGGATTCGATTCGAAAAGTCACATGCCGTCTCGCTTTGACGCATAGCGATAAAAAGTGACAGGTATAGAGTTTCCGAAATTCGAATATTTTCCGACATTTGAAAATAAGGGGGCTGGTGTCGTTGGATTTTTTTTTTACATACAGCTCAATGTTTGTTGGTTTTCGAGCCGTCCCATATGTTTAGACCATCATACTAAGCAATTTTCGTATGGAACTAAGTTTTAGCGAAAAAAAATAATTTAGCTTTTAATTAGTTTTTAAAACTTCAATGTCTACCCGCACAACAGTAGAAACTAATGATTTTATGGGAAGTTGTTCAGTGTGGTCTAGAGACAAATAACCTACTTTAAAAAAAATCACGTTGTATTCTTCCCTAAATATAAGCACTGTAGTAAACATGATCAATTATTGCTGTAATAGAACATCCAAAAAAGAATGTGCTTTAAAGAGTTTTTGACCTTAATCCACCTTCCCCCTCCCTACTCAGGACCACGCGCGCCGGTCTTCGGATCATTAATTCACTGTCTCCACCTCAACTTCATGCATAAAAGAAATTAAGGTCCTCGTTTCTTTGTCGTACTTCCAGAACTTGAAATTATACCTGGGTTCCTTCAAAAGAGGCGTGAAAAAGCACCTGTTGGACCGGCAAGGTGGAGGTGGCTAGAGCAATGTCTGAACTGCACTAGCTGTCTTCGCATATGGACTCTTCTTACCGCTACACATCAGGTGGCGTTAAGTCAATTGTCGGTCTTTTTATATATAAAAAAAAAACAAAAAAATTATACTGGTGATAGGTCATCTGGGTAGGTACCACCGCTTTTCTTATTTTAGCCGTGAAGCAGCTCGCTGTGTTTCGAATTGAAGGGAAAGGTAGCCTGTGGAATTACTGGGCGTGGATTGCATTTCATCTTGGGCCTCAGGATGACAACGTACCTGCAATATAAGGTGATTTTTTCTTGTCATTGCAGGTGGCTCTAGGCGGCGGTTACTGCTTACCACCTGGTGGGTCATCAGCTTGTTAGTTATCTCGTTGTTTTAAAAAATTAGGTTTATAAGAAATTCACGTAAAGTTTTCTGCGTACAATTTTCTTGAGATATAATGAGTAATATGATTATTTTTGTAGCAAATAGACTAGCTCTGATATACATATTGTAAGACAAACGTCTTGCGTACACGGTTGAGACGTAAATGGGTTAAAATGAATTGAATAAATTTCACCCTTACGCAAGGCTGGGGTCTGGCTTGATTTGTTCAGTTGGTAGTTGAGAGCATACGGTGTAAAATGGGAAACGGTGTTATGTAAAATACAAAATATTTTTTCTTTTTTTTTTTAAGAAAGACACAGAAACCACAACTGACAACCAGAGACTAGGTAGAAATTTCAACGTGAAACGCCGTGTTTCGGGTTAAAGGGAAAGGTGAGTAGTGTACTGGGCATGGAAGGAATATTATCTTAGGCCCCGGGATGACAAAGCAACTGTAATACCAAATTATTTTTGCTTGTTATTGCAGGTGTCTATAGGCGGCGGTAACCACTTACCACCAGGTGTACCGTCAGATCTCTTGTGCTTTTTCCAATAGCTCCTCAACTTTTTATTTTTAGCCTTTCGTTTTTGTGACGATCTATCTGTCATGTCTGATATGTGGGTACATTACAGATTGAATACTATACTTTTCCTTGCCTATCACATGCAGCACCAAATTAATAATTTAGAATAAAAATTAAATTAGCGTTCCGACAGCAATTCGCTTTCGTGTGTTTGCACCGTGACTGGCAGAACGCCGCGCCTGTTCTATCCGGTTGCGGTTACTGAAAACGGTTCTCTTGAACATAAATAAGGAAAATACAACTTATATCGCCCTACAGGAGCTCAGTGCCTTACTGACTTGCTTACGAAACGACCACAAAAGTAAAGCAATGATCTCCTAGGCTAGGATTGGGATGGTTGGTCGGAATGAAATCGGTTTTAAATATCTCGCAATTGATATTGCGGAAGCGAGTGATAATGCACTTTATAATCATCTTCTACTGCTGGACGAAGCTGCCCCAAAGATAACTCTTGTAATACTCTAAATCTCGCTACCTGACTCTCCGCAGGAGATTACAAAGAATTTTAAATTGACTAAGATTTTCTGTGCTATATTCAATAATTTACTAGGTGTTACTAGAACCTACTTACTATATTACTTTTATAACGTTATACCAAGGAGATCCATCAAATGCGTCAGCTCAGTGAGTACGCTCTGAATATGTATCTTTGTCTACTGCAAATATTTGTCGGAGTAATCCCATTGATTCAATTCCCTGAAATGGGGTTGTCATTCTAAATTACTTTAGCGAAAATTGAATTACAGGTAGGTGTTCTATAAACGAAAAAAGAAAATTTTCCGCTTTAACTGAATTGAGGTGGTTTTTCGTCCTGAAATAATTTTAAATTGGGCTATTGCGTGAGGCTTAATTTGCTTTAATTGTAATCATTTTCTACAGTGGTGGCGATTCTAGGATTCACGTAGAAGAGAAGATTTATACAAGGTGTAACAAAGTGAGGCTTAATTTGTTTTAATTGCGATCATTCTCTACAGTGGTGGCGATTCTAGGATTCACGTAGGAAAGAAAATTTATACAAGGTGTTACAAAAGGTGGGGCTTATTCTACTCATCAATACAAACAACTTTTACTACGAGGACAAGTATGAAATCGTGAAAAAGAAACAAGCTGTTCCATACATTGTGTCGAGTAGGTACTGAACCTTAAAGAAACAGCAGTAGTTCTCCTCATAGTAAAAGTTGGCTGTATTGATGTGTAGAATAAGCCTCTAAAATATAATTACACCTTTTTGTAACACATTGCGAGAGTCGGGCATAGTGGTATTTTGATCTCCAATATATATAGAAGGCCCAACTGGATTTTCATATACAACTAGATGACAAGCTAGCTGACGGCTCACCTGGTGGTAAGTGGAAACTGTCGCCTATAGACACCCGCAATAACAAGGAAAAAATAACTTGGTATTGCAGGCGTGTTGTCATGCTGAGGCCTAAAATGAAATGCCCTAATGCCCAGTAATGTCACTGCCTACCGTTCCCTTCAATCCGTAACACAGCGAACTGTTTTACGGCTGAAATAAGAATGGCGGTGGTGCCTACCCAGACAACCCTACAGACGGGTCGGCCCGTCTGTAGGGTTGTCTGGGTAGTAATTTTATTATTGGTAAAAATAGTAATTTTATTGGGAAATCTAGATCGGTCTAGATTTCCCAATAAAATTACTACTGATATCCTCAGCACTAAAATATAATACGCAGTGCCTAAGCAAAGATTTATAATTATATCATACTGACCTATTTAGATATGACCCGAAAATTGAATGATCAGCTAGAAACATCTACGTAGTCCGCAATAGGTCGAAAATAAACGATTTACTTACCTAAAACAAGTATTCTGCTCGTCACACTGATATTCTTTGTTGAACACCCTGCTGTATATTTTTTTGACCTTAACGGGGTACCTCTTGGCATTCTACTCACCTGATGGTAAGTAAATCGGATTTCTCAACTACAGAGGAACTGGCTATCTTACCCCTTACTGTCGGAACACAACAATGCTGTTAACATTATTGTTATGGCGGCAGACTTAGGTAAGATGGTGGTAGCTAGCCAGGCTAACTTAGAAAGCCCTACCACCAACCAAACCAAGCAGAAAATTTCTGCCCCCACAGGAATCGAACCCCGGACCTCTACATCTGAGGCAGGTGGTCTCAACCACTAGACCACAGAGGCGGTATATGTATGCTACATAAGTAGTTTTAACATTTCATAGTCACGCTCCCCATATTTCTCTCACGCTGTATGATAAAAAAGGGGCAAATATATTCCGTAATACGACATCTTTTAAAGCCAATTCCATTCGAACGTACGCTTCACGAGTGGATTTACTAATTCATTGATCTAAGAGAATGTGAAATAATGTTCTCTGTATACTAACGGGAATAACTACAGCTATGGAATTGCCACGAGGAATTTTAGTTTGACACATTATTGTGACGGTACAGTTAAACGACGGGGTAGAGTAAATATTATATGGTATTTAATTTAATTTTTCTCATTAAACAAATAACAAAGACATCATATTATAAGCCTCCCCCATCAAATTTCAAATGTAACGATTCTGTGTAGTCTGCATCCAACAGCCCTTAAAGCCCCTGACCAGGTCATCTGTCCTCCTATTGAGAGGTCGTCGAATGCAATTAAAAAATTATTAACGGTGGTTTTTTCCTTTCACTGTGTTCCACCTTGCCTTACACGGAATCGCTACAAAACTTCAAGATTTTACGCCGAGCCGACTGTTTATGAGATATAGCATAGCTATGGTATGATTTAAGGATCTCATCAGGATTGGATTAGTTATGTATTAGCTGCCCGCTTTGGACAATGAAAAAACACATTATTTGTCATACAACTAGATGACAAACAAGCTGAAGGCCCATCTGGTGATAAGCGGTTTCCGCCACCTATAGACACCTGCTAAAACAAAAAAAAATCACTTGATATTGCAGGCGCGTTGTCATCCTGAGGTCTAAGATGAACTGGCTACCTTGCCCTGACACATGCTGAAAGATTACTCCATGGAAAAATACTTTTTTAATTTAATTCATTTTCTACTCAAATTAATTTAATTTAATTTTTCACTGTTTGATTGTACAGCAACAACAGTGCCCTTACTGCGCTCGTAATAGAGGCGGCTTTCGTAGTGAAACTGTTACACTTGATGTGCTGTAGTGTAAACATATAACATTTTGCGAATGTAATTTATTGCGAATTTAATATTTTGCTAATCTAATAATATGAGAACAAAGGCTTTTTACATCTCCCAAATCTCAAACACCGAGTGGAGGTGCTTGTATGTCGATACAGATATTTTTGTTAATTTTCCATGACCCTATTTTCACAATCAAGACACCAAGAGCAAGATATATGTCCACCCTCAAGTGTCTTTCATTTGTTTCTTTCCATGCGTTTTTGCTATTCCACTCACATGCTCTATTTTTCTTAAACGTTACACTTGGGAACTCTTGAGGAAAGAACGATGAAGCTTCATATGTCGGCTTGATCATTGACTACAACTACACTGAATTTGAACAGAAATCATTGCCAACATTTGGAAATAAGTGTTTATCTAAAAGGACAACCATATGTATAATAAATGTCAAAGGATTACAGATTAAATGACGAACTGGAGCTTTTCTGGGAAGTTTATTTAGTAGCTTCCTTGCTCCTCGAAAGGTCCTTAAATAGCTAGTTCTACCTAAAATTGGGTTTATCCATAATAGTTTCACTACTATCTTTAAGCATTCTAATTAAGCGATCTCAGCTGTCAAGTAGGTACTTAATCAGTCGTACTATCACTTATCCACAATTACCACTTATACACGATTAGAAGGGGGAAGTCGAGATGTTTATTGTTGTTTTACACTGTGTTGAATTATACATTGCGACGGGATATTTCAATAGCTAATAACATTTTAGCTTTGTTATGATAATTTAACTTACTGCTACTGAATTGAGAATTGTTCTTGTGACAATGGTGTCCATGCCGTTGTGCTTAACCTGGTGTTATTGAATCTATTTCTTTTAGCTTTACTTAGAAGTGGCCAACGAAATCAACTCTAGCAGAAAAATCGTCACATGCAGGACTATAATACATTGTCTATGGTTCAGTTCTTCCAGTACCGAACTAATTTTACCAACATAACTCTCTATTATTACATTTTTTGCCAGAGGCTATTGTATCGACAGTTGCCTTTGTCACATAATATGTGATATAAATATATCTATAAGAAGCTAAACTAAATAGGTGCTGTATAAAATAAAATAGCTTTCTAATTGTAACCGTTACAAAGAAAGTTTTAATTAAAAAAGGGAAGGGAGGGGAAGAAAACAAAAATTAGGCGTGTAATTAATTAAAATGGTAAACAGTTGTTTAGATTTTCTTGTCACGACAACTACTGCCGACAAACTGTGTATTTATTTATAAATAATTTAAAAAAAAGATGTTTTTTAACGAAAGGCGCTAATTTGAAAATAGAAGCAGTAAGTTCAGGTATAAAATAATAATGCAACATAAACTAAATCCAGTAAAGTGGTTTTATTTCAAATAGAACCAGTACATAGAATACCCGACATATGCAATACCCGTAAAGAGAAAACTAATAGATTTTACAGTAAAAAAAGGTAACAATTGCAAATTGCGGCATTTCATCTTAGGCCTCAGGATGACAGCGCACCTGCAATATCAAGTGCTTTTCCTTGTTATTGCAGGTGTCTATAGGCGGTGGTAACCGCTTACCACCAGGTGGGCCGCCAGCTTGTTTGTCATCTAGTTGTATAAAAAAAAATACTTAAAGAAAGAAAACGATGAAAAAATATATGCTCCAGGCGGGATTCGAACCCGCGTCTCCTGATTTCCGGCCAGACGAGATTACCACTACGCCACCGGAGCACTAGGTATAACGTACTAATTTCTTAACCGCTTTCTTTCCTTTTCTTACGTTTTTATAGCAACGTTTATCTCACCACTCATTAAGTTAACACTTCTAATGTTTTTCGTTTTAACAATAAAGTAGACATTTAAACGCATCAAAAATATTAAAATGTGAGTAAAAAAGAATTCCAGAAACGCCCCATAACACTGTACCAAAGTTTCATCACGATCTGATCAATGGTTTCGGAACGCATAGTTCCTAGTATGTCGGTCCCATTTTTCGCAATTCCGCAAATCAATCATACAAACATTGATGTTTATTAATAAAGCGAGAGGAAATGCTAAAACGGTTTTAGATTGCTATTCGTAGCAACATAAATCGCGAGGCATTCAAACTTATAGAAGTCCAGATTAAATTACCTTTAATCTAAAATCGCAATATGTTGACCATTAGAATAGATTATTGTTAATCTTATTAATATATTAATAGGATTGAGTAGCAGTAAAATTGTTGTGGAATGTGGAAACAGTACAATTTCAAGTTGAGCTAGTTAATTTAATGTTCATTCAGAGTGAGGATACTAAACAAAGTTCACAAAGAAATCTCCATACAGTACGTCATTTTTTAGACAGTAGACTTTAGAAAATACAATATTTAAAATTTTAAGTAACCCCCGGCGTCATTAATCATCTATCTAACACCATCTCATTAAGACTATTCATAAGAGCCCAAACACGCTATATCTGCTGTAAGTTTCATTTCGCAGAGTTTTTGATGATATAGGATTAGCTCAAGGATAGTATGTCATGGGAATGTCACCGAAGTGACAGTACACCAAATTTTAAATCAATCGGATCTGTAAAAGTTAGTAAAACCCTATTATAATGCAGAAAATGAGCTGATAGTCATCAAACGCCTGAACTGATCTTCATAAATTATACCTAAGAACCATCGTAGTCACATCAGCTTTCAAACAAAAAAACGGAATCAAAATCGGTCCCTTCGTTAAGGCGCTACGATGCCATGGATAGACACACAGATACACAGATGCACAGACAGACCCGTCAAACTTATAACACCCCTCTTTTTTCGTCGGGGGTTAAAAAAAAGAATTTTATGGCAAACATTCGATAACGTAAAAATGACACACTGATTTATGAAGCTTAACCGTTCTTTCCTCAGATCTTAATGTAACGTGTGAATAAAATAGAACGAGTGAGTATATAGCAAAGAACGCTAAGACAGAAAGAAAAATACTTCCTGCAAAAGTGAACAGTGAAATATAGAAATATGTTCTGTCAGCTTCTATGAAGAGTAAATGAAGATTTACTATCACTGTTAATCACAACCACAATAATAATATATCTTCATTTATTCTCCACAAAGGTTAACACGTTGCTTATTTAGATAAAAGGTAATTTATTCTGGAGTTCCGATTAGGTCTGCATGCCATGCAATATTATTTGCTATGAAAAGCATTTGCATTCCAAACTACTTTAGCCTTTGTTTTTTAAGTAAATAATGATTTTTCCAAATTTTATTGGTTCCAAACCCAGTTTTTTAGTCGTGATACTTTTTCTACGGAGTATTTTTAAATAAAGTCTGGCAAGCTTGATTAATCCGTTCACAGGAGGCGCCGAGATATATTGTTTGTTGAATTTTCAAAATTCTTACATGACGTTTTACAAATATCTTAAAGCCGTATCTTAAACGATGTTTGCAAACTATTTACAAAGTCTTTACCCAACAATTGCTTACTCGGGAGACTTCGTGAAAGTTACCAAAGCCCCTTTTAAATCATAACATGTGCCATTTAATCAATCGCCTAACTTATATAAAGGTCTAACTTTGGAGATAGTAGGGATGCTATTTCTAGCATTAGCTTTGATATTATGAACTACCTATTGAATAGAAACTTTATCAAAATATTCGTATAGCGAATGATTTAGTGTATTCTCAAGTTGCTTAATTCAATCAATTACCTATTCTCTATACGTTTACAAGAATTTATTATTGTTGCGTCTTGCAGTATGATTAGTGTTTATATTGTAACAATTACAAATAAAGAAAATATATAGTGTATAGTGTTTATATTATTTCAATATAGGTTATATTTTATTATTGCAATATAAATAAGTAAATTAACTCAAACACGAACGTCTTTAAGCTCCAATCGTCAAAATTATCATTTTTAACATTTCATGTTAGTCGCATTAGTTGGTGGTCTCTCAAGGTGCGACATTAGGATTTGTTCGATAAAATGAACAAAAAGGTCACACACAGCATGTGCATTTTTTATATGTTTTCTATTTTAAGGATAAGAAGCCGAATTTGATCGCTACATATAGAAATTTTCCAAAACTTACTTATTACTACAAGAGCACAAAAAATATAAATTTGGCCGCGGATTTATACATCTTGTGAAGAATTATATCTCCAGTTGGATGGTTGTATGTCCAGTCTTGCTTTGTAATTTAACTAAAACAGTAAATACTTTTTTTTTACTAATCCGCTAATAAAGCAAAAGGAAAGATGAAAAGATTATTTTTTTCAACGAAGCATCGTATTTTAATTTTTACAGCAATTTACGTCAAAAACTGCCAAAATCCGTCCTATACTTGTCATATTTGGTTTTTTGGAGTCAGTTAGCCCTATGAGACTGGCGGTGGTTGGCTTAGCGGCCATATTCGCTAGCCTGTTTGGACATTAAATAAGAAGATTACTGAGTCAGTGGCAAATCTACTGCTGCTTTGCTATTACGTCATTGTTGTATCTTGCCTTGTAACTCAGTTATCGATATTTGTTAAAATCGTTCATAATCACGTCCTACTGTCATAGACCGTCAGCACTAGCGATATGACAACCCTATTGTGACATCTGTGTAGGCAATATCGAGGCCCGTTTATTGGGTGGCAACTTTTCTAAAGTGTGAACGATGACGTCATTAAATTTGATAAAATACCATACACTAAGCGCTTTTCGTCATCTTTAGTGATGCGCACAGCCAGAGAGTGGAATGCACTGCCAGCTTCGGTGGTCCCTACTGCTTACAACCTGAGTTCCTCCAAAGCTGGACCTTCTGGGTACGCTCGCTACATAGTAGACATCTTATTAACTTCTCTCGGAGTAACAGTGGGATCGAGACCAAGCCAATTTAAATAGTAATAAAAAAAACCTTATAATAATAATAATATTTTTTGGTAACAGAAACAAGTAGGTACAATAACAAAATAGTGATCGATAATGGCCGCATTAGTTTACAAAACTGTGTCGCAGTCATTAGCGCCCACCTCCAGGATGCACTGTGATAAACATTCTTAAACCTACAAATTAAGCTATAAATTCCTTAAATCAATGTTTGTGTGTGTGTGTGTGTGTGTGTGTGCATTTGTGAGTTGTGTGTGAGTTGTATGTGTGAATTATTTTCCATCGTCGTCTTCTCTTAAATTCAGAGTTATTTGCTTGGAACGTTTACAGTGTAGTGGCTAAAATATTTCCGCGTCATCATTAGTCATGTTTTGAAGCCACGAGGTAGTTCTAAGTTTTCATTCTCTAAATGTAAGGGGATAGATGTTTAAAATTTTATTTATTTTATTGTATAATTTAGACAGCCTTCCTAAAATCCATCAGAATCATTATCTTCACCGTCCTACAGCTGGTCACAGGCCTTCCTACATGGGAGAAACACATGAGGAGTTTTGGGCCATAAGCCCATAACACCACCACGCGCTAGTCCAATGCGGGTTGGTGCCTTAAAGGAGTTGCTGTAGCAATCGGGACCTTCAAATAGGTGCTTCGGAAAGAACGTTAAGCTATTTAACGTTCTTTCCAAAGCACGTAGCAACTCGAGATTGCAACTTTTACAAGCTTTATTTTCGTAAAAAAAGAAAATTGCTTTAATTTTGTAATAGGAACTAGAGCGCGAAGTCTGAGGAGACATTAGAAATAAAGTGCAATTCATTTATTGGCGTAGAATCGTATGTCATTCATTCCAATATTGATAGTTGTTGGTCGCCAGTAGATAGTGTCACTTTCAGATTTGCATAACACACTGGTTTAGGGTGGATTCAGGGTAAGATACAGTTATCGTCATATCAAACGAAACGGTAGTGATATCCGCTCTTATTACAACTGCAGAAGGTCTAAGGTCACGCTCCATGTTCTCTCAACTGTATGTGATGATGTCTCATGCATATTAAAATTGGCGTCCGACTGTGGACTTAATAATGTAAATTCTAATGGTGAGCTGCTATTTGTAGGTACCACCATTGTTTGTGAGCCCTAGTTTTTAGAACAAGGAAGTGAAATAACGTCTTTATCTCGGTTTAGTAATCAAGTAATCTTCTCATATCGTCCGACTACTCGTTCGGGAGCTCGGTGACGTATTGGTTTGAGTGCTCTGGTTTCGATACGAAAAACAAAGCAACTTTCGCCATGGTCGATCCTGGGATGATCAATCAAAGTTTGTTATCACGAACACCTCCGTGCTTCGGAAGGCACGCTAAGCTGTTGGTCCTGCAACCGCTCTAACCCACCAACCCGCATTCAGCCAGTGTGGTGGTGTTAGGCCCAAGCTCCTCATACGCTTATCCTATGTAGGAAGGCCCAGCAGTGGGACGTATATAGGCTGATGATGAAGTTTTTAATGTAGGTAGTCTTTTTGACTAGATTAAAAACTGCAAGACATCAATACTGTTACAATAGCCCCATCCATATTCTAACAGATTTATCAGGTCAATTATCGATAACGCCGCTATCTGTAGTTCGGAATCACTATTAATGGATCTACTTAACGAGGCTATCTTTGTAGAGGTTACTTGATATTTTACGGCGCTCCGATACCTAAAAATCGATGTCAGATTCTCCAAAGATAAAGAAAATCGAATTTGTGTTTTTTCGGGATTCTGTGATATACAGTTGAACAAAACTTGGCTTGGTGGCGTAGAACTTTGATTGCTCTGGTTGCAATTACGAAAACAAAGCAATTTTTGCCAATATCGTTTCCGGATGGGTCAATCAAAATTAGTAATCTTGAGCTATAGTTGTTACTGCAACCGCATTAAAGCAACAGTGGTTGTGATGATAAAAAGTTAGTTTTTTAAGTAACTACCTACTTAAATAGATATAGGTGTAGGTGGTAGACCCGTATGTAGGATCGTCTGGGTAGGTACCACCGCCTTTCTTATTTCAGCCGTGAAATAGTTTAGAATTGACTGTACAAGGTATAGTTGTGGGTCACAAATTTTACCTTAAAATTCAAATGACATGCATTTTGAAAATTATTTGTATAGCAATCTAATCTTGGACGTGATTTTTAATAGCTATCTAATAGCCATCAATTCATTTTTGAATGAAAAAAGAAATGGACAAGGATACGGAATAAGGAATGGATAAGGTTTTCAATTAGCAGTTTTTATGTCTCTATACAGATGTTTTTTGCTAACCCTACTCTGAATTTATTTTACAAACGAACCAAACATACTTTTTCATTCTTTTACCTCCTTTGTTTCAACGCTCTAACATATTTCACAGTATTACTTTTTGTGGAGCCTACTTAGTGCACCTGAAATTACAGAATGAATGTTTATGCTCACAGTAAGTGTAAAAGAGACAACACTATTTTTTAATATCACCTTCCTTTATATTCTGCAGTCTTTATCTCGCTAGTTCTTTAATTTAATAAAGTAATAGCTGTAAGCGTAAATGAGAATAGGTATATGAGTTTAAAAGCATAATATCGGTTAGGGGCTGCAATTAATTGGTGTACCCTTTCACACCAACAGAAATACCAAGAGCCCACAAATTATGATACTGCGCTACATTTACAAGGTGGTAGGCCTGTATGTGGGGTCGTTTGCGTAGGTATAGACGACAGCACATCATCTACGAAAGCCGCCTCTATTACGAACGGAGTAAGGGCGGTCTCAAGGTCAAACTGTTACGCTTGATGTGCTGTCGACTGTACAGCCGGCTCTCTTATTTTGGCCGATAGTTATTTTCGTTAATTGTATAAAAACACCGGTTCGGGTGTTGAAAGGGGGATGACAACCAAAGTGTGTAGATTTGCCTCACCTTTTTTTTTATACAAAGCACGACAAATGACTCAACACCACCTGATGTGAAGCGGTAAAAAGAGTCCATATGCGAAGACAGCTAGTGCAATTCAGACACTGCTCTAGCCGCACCCAACTTGCCTACCCGAAAGGTGCTATTTCACGCCTCTTTTGAAGGAACCCATGTTTAAAAATAATAATAAATACTCACACGTTTATGAGTCAGAGCTCAATTAGATATTTTTATGACCTTTATGATTTGAATGTATGTGGACACCAATACATTTTTGTTTAAAGATGCGGTCTCTGAGTTATACTATAAATGAAGAAAAATATAATATTGAATATTTAACCCCCGGCTTCATTAATCATATATCTAACACCATCTCATTGAGAATATTTATGATTCCAAACACGCTATATCTGCTGTACCTAAGTTTCTGAAGAATAAAGCATTTGCAGACTTTTTGATGGTATAGGATCAACATAAGGTTAGTATGTCATAAGTTAGTAAAATCCTTTTATGTAGAAAATGAGCTGATAGTCATCAAACGCCTTAACTGATCTTTATAAATTATAGCTAAAAACAACAAAAAAACATTATCAAAATCGGTCCATTCGTTTAGGAGCTACGATGCCACAAACAGACACACAGATACACAGACAGACACGTCAAACTTATAACACCCCTCTTTTTCGTCGGGGTTTAAAAATTTGCGACGATAATAATAATAGTAAAAGTGATATTAAAATATAAAACTTCGCATCTGTCCCACTTTAAAGTGTTATAAATACGAGTTAAAAAAATACTTAAGTATTCGTTCGACTAATTACGCGATTCTATCACGCGGTAGCGTCAGGTGACAGATGCATTTGTTCGTGTATTTTTTTTAGGTTAGCAAAGGAAAACTGCTTAAGTATTCATTGAAAACGGTAATTACCTTCCATCGTCCATTCCATATGTGAGACCCTTTTGTATGCGTAGGGAGTTGACATATTTGATGTAAAATATTAATTTGTGAAGTACTCACATATCAAACACATTCTCTATTGTTTGAGCGCTGGCAGACTAGAAAGAGACAAAAGGTCAAAGGGTTGAGACGTGATCATAAAATGAATATCTAGCGCATAGTAGATGAAATAAGTTATATTAATGTTAGCAAACTACAGACGAAAAAAATAAATTCTTAAAAATTATGCAAATAGAATTCGTTTCTTTTTCACTTTTAACGATAAATCCTCAGAAAATATATATCAAGTAGGTATATCTTCTAAAAAACTTTTCTAATAATATGCCAACAAAATCCTACTCTGCTTTTAGGTGTAAAAACTTCTATGTTGTGAATTGATAGTGAGTTTGTATATGTACCTACGTATTTGGCTTAGTATTAGGTACTCTCACAGCTTTGAAATAAGCCCGTGACGTATTTGATAGAGAACAATTTGAATAAAACCTCTTTACTGGATTAACTTGCGTTGAATCAGAATTTACATAATAATTTTATACCCAATGCGACGTTTTGACTATTTTACAGCGATCATGGTCACGGTTTAAAGAATAGATTAAAAATGTATTCAGCACACACGATATAAGAATACAATGCTACAAAAGCAAGACAAACAAAAAACATTAAATTTTCTAAATTGTATATGGCACAGGAGCCCAACTCAGCATGTGTCGGGCGTCTTAGATGCTGAACGAAGCTGGTCTTCTGTTTTCACCTTAGGCGCAGGAGGAAGCCTGTGTTAGTTTAAAAGTATGCGTGAATTGAAACACTCAAAATACAACACAAAGTGACGGTAGTTGACCTAAAAAAATAACAAAGAAAACTGACATTACACAGTTTTCTGGTGACCACGATAACGAAAAGTCGGATAAAATAACTATAATTATGAAACAGCTCATTAAATGCTTGAAAAATCCTCCAAATGTTAAGTTTAGAACTCGCAAAAATTTTATACGGTAAATTTATATCACATATTAATCTTTTTCTTTCTAAATAAAGCTTTCAGTGTCAATTTCTATTATTAATTCTCAGAAACTAAATAATATTATTGTAAGCCCACTTTTATTGCAATCGAGATAATAACAGATAAGACGTGACATCGTTTGACCTTTCCCTAATTCCCCGATATCGTTTGAAGTTATTTACTATCAATATTATTAACGAAGCTGAACTGAATAACAATAGAATTATCGGTAGCCGCTAAAATAGATACGAAGCAACTCGTCCATACTAAGTTACCCGTAGTCCTTTACTTTTCTAATATAATGTTATTGAAATTCAACAAAAATGAAATGCACTTTTCCACTCAGTTGGTTTTCATATTTTCTCAGATAAATTGCTAAAAGTATTAAATGCTTAAGGATTTGTATTCAATGAATCTACAAACCAGCGCAAATTGAATAACGGCTTCGTGCTGCGGTATTTCTCAGTCGTATTTATAGTCGAACCAAATTTAATTTGCTCGTAATTTTACGAACTGCTCATGATCACATCCGACACGGGCTGTTTCATGAACCGACATAAAACAATGAACAAGCGGTCGAGATGGAAATAACGCAAAAGTAGCCTCAGCCTAGCCAAAGCCCTCTTTCATATTAACAAACACACTCATTAAAATATTTAGCTTATTAAAATAGCTAAAGCTAACAGTGGAACACAAAATCTCTTTGTAATTGCCGCTCACAGGCCATTTTTCAATTGTAGAGCTTTGCCAAGTACAGTCAAAAATATAATATTGACGAAATAGCAATTATTTATGTTATTTACGTACTTACTGGATACACGACAGTCGATAAAAAATACAATAAAAAGAAATTATTTTTTCGTCTTAGGATCGAACCGCGGCCCCACAGCATGAACAGCGAGACATTAACCGCCGAGTCAAAAGACTGCTTATTAGAGCGGTCAAACTAAAGATTCATATTCTTTGCGCTCGGCTCTGAACGAGGTTTGAGAGTGTGAGTGAAATATTTTCAATAGTAAAATGTTGTAAGTCTCTAACAAGTGTTCTGTACACCTAAAACAAACATTTTAAAATTACGAATCTTAATCGTATCATTTAAGTACCTACGCTTAAAATTTCAAACAAAAGCCAGACAAAAGCTTACGCAAATACTCGATACGGGGGGGTTTTCGAAATTTAAAAGTGTTCGTGGTCCACTACCACGATCACTTTTAAATTTCGATACCGCAATAGTTTTGTGAGACTGTCACTGGACTTTTGACCGCGACCTTACGTGGAGAGGGACAGGGATCAATGAAACACCCTTGGCATAATTAAAGTCTAAAGAATAAATTAAGCGTCTATACACTATATTTAGGCAAAACGGACGGATGACAGGGCGTTAAAGTTCTAGCATGGCATCCACGTACCGGACGCGCAAAGTGGGCCGGCCTCCGACTAGATGGACAGAAGACCTGCCTCCTTATTCACAACTGTCGGAAAAGATTCCAATTTAGGAAACTCTATATCTGTCACTTTTTATCACGGTGCGTTAAAGAGAGACGGCATGTGACTTATCCAATCGAATCAGCGATCCGAAAGTTTCTGAATAAGGGGGCTGGTCAGGGTTGCAGGGAGCTTTTGTTCAGCAGTGAACATCGGATGTTTTAATGATTCAGAAAAAATAAATAATGTACGGGTACATACAAAAAATCCCAAAAGATCTAAGTGTAGTACCATTAACAAAGGAGTCCAAACAAACTTTATACTAGCTCAACGTTTCAGATTTCACAGTTTCGTTCAATTCACAAGTTTCGTATTAATCGCCTGCAGCATTCCAAGCGCCAACTAAAGATAGAATTGCAAGATTAAAATACCCCGACCTGCTTCCAGGTATATTTTAGGATGAGACCTCCGCCTGACCTGGTTGGACTTTCAATGCTATTTTGAGCAAAGATTTCGCAATATCCAGAGTTGAAGCTTTATTTTCGTTGAAGCCAATCAAATATAGGTAATACCGATAGTTTGATAAAAGCAGCAAAACTTCATTCATATATTTCCTTCGCTATCTAAACTTGAACAAACAGAGCTCAGAGCTCAGGCATAGAAATAGATGAGGGCGTGGCTGCAGCCACTTCTGATGGACCTCTGACTTTGCAGAAAGGAGCACTGATCACTAGACCTGATGTTAGTCAACTGGTACAAGAAAGACGCCCAAAGCGAGTATCTTGGCTATAGCGAATCATCTACATAACCAGCCTATAATTATGTCCTACAGTTTGCTACAGGCGTTCCTACGTGGAAGGCAAACACGAGAAGTTTGGGTCATAAAAAGGTTTTTTAAGGGTCGACAACGCACAAATGATACCCTGATGTTGCAAGCGTCCACAGGCTATGGTAAACGCCGCTTACCATCAGGTGGGCAACCTTGCTTGATTGCCACCTTAGTGGTATAAAAAAAGCATGGCCAACGCTGGTCCAATGCGAGTTACTCGATTTTAGCGGTTATAGTAACAACCGGGGCTGGCGGCTTAAAGTGCTTCCGTAGCACGGAGGAGCTCGAGATTACAAAAGATTGACCCGTCCGGGATCGACCTTGGCGAAAGTTGTTTTGTTTTCGTAATCGAACCAGAGCGCTCATTAGTACGCCATCGCTCATTCAGGAGCTCCGCAAAAGTGAATATGCGAATATGTCCCTAGGATATTTTATGTCTGTATAAAGCAATATTGAATAGTATCACGTTAGTTCAACTTTTGGAACCTGCGCAAATTAAGACAGGACAGACAGGAAGATTATTAAAATATTATATTTTAAGGTATTTTTAACTATGTACTTATAATGGCACTTTTGACGATTCAAAAGAGTTTCCAAGGAAGCCTAAGATTTTAGTTTATAGGGTTGTGCCGTCAATTCGACAATAAATTGAAACATGGTTAGGTATATTATTTTATACAAATGTCATGAAATTACCAAATAAATAAGATGTTTTTGTAGGTGGTGAATCATTTTTAAGCACTAATTAATACAGACAAATACAAAGACTTACCCACATTGAGGAGCTCGGTGGCGTTTTGGTTTCAGTGCTCTGGTTTCGATACGAAATACAAAGCAACTTTTGCCATGGTCGACCCCCAGGGTCAATCAAAATTTGTTATCTCGAGCTCCTCCGTGCTTCGGAAGGCACGTTAAGCCGTTGGTCCCGGTTGTTCCTGCAACCGCTTTAACCCACCAACCCGCATTGGGCCAGCGTGGTGGTGTTATGGCCCAATCTCCTCATGTGTTTCTCCCATATAGGAAGGCCTGTGCCCAGCAGTGGGACGCATATAGGCTGATGATGATAATGATGATGACCCCCATTAGGCGGGGTACCAATAGCTTTGGGATTTACCCTGGTGTAACAAGCGTCTATAAACTAGGGTAACCGTTTTTACTATCATAATAAATATACATAATAGCAACGTCTGTTTCTTAGTTTTCTAAGGTGTCATTTATAAACTTTTCAAGCATAAATTAGTCAGACCTGTCTTATTCATTTGATGTTTGAGAGAAACAAACAATTTTGATTAAAACAGATTTAATAAGCGTTTGTGAGTTAGGCCGTTATTAGAGTTTGAACCTTAATCGCCACATAATAAATTACTTAACTTGATAAGCGTGTAAATTTTGTTATTGTTTTCAATTATTATAATTAAAAGCTTTTGCATTAATTACGTACAAAGTTGCTCTTCTTTAAGTACAATTACGAGCTAACAGAGAGGATTTACGCCAATTGGATTTGATCTCAAACATGACTGTCTTGATACTTCAAATGCGTCAAGATAATGCGGTGCTTAATGCATTCTATCGGTTACGAATATTATTTATTTAGTTAACACTTTATAAAATATCACATCACACACATCACACAAATAAAGAAACAGAAAAAAAAACAAAATTATTGTGATAAGTAAACAATGCTTGACGACCAACTGCATTTGCTCACGAGTCATGGATGTTTATCTATACTATAATATTATAAAGCTGAAGAGTTTGTTTGTTTGGTTTGTTGGTTGAACGCGCTAACCTCAGTAACTACTGAATTAATTTGAAAAATTATTTGTGTTGGATAGTCCATTTATCGAGGTTTTATTTCATATTATTATATTGTTGCAAAACGGGAAAAAATATTCCTTTTCAGAGCTTTTGTTGGGTGCTCTGCGTGAACGGTTAAAGCTACGTAAAAATCATGTACGCAAGAATTGTTTTCCTTTTAAAAGTTCTTAAAAAAGTCCGCGGCAGCATATGTCTTTTTTTTTTAATTTACTCACTAAAACACAGTCGCTTGCACAGCTAGTTTAGTATATTTCTAATATTATACTCTCTCCTTGTCCGAGAGGGTTTAACGTGTAGTAACGCTGATTGTACCAGCGCCGATCACAATTTTCAAAGCTATAAAAAAAAAAAAAAAATGTTTCTCTCATATGGTAACTCTAAATGTATGTCATTACGTTTTTTGTGCACAGCGCTGTCACTTGGTTCTCTCAATAAAATTATTAATTTAACAATTTAAACCAATAAAAAGTACGATCTGTGATCCAAATTTTAAAGAATTATTAATCTAGTGTTATTATGTGTTCACTAATAACAGGATATCGATGCAGTATTTTATTCCCAAACACGGTCAGGTATTCCGTTAGCAAACAAGGTCAAGGTTTGTTGTGAAAACGTTAATATTATTTGGAGATTGAAGGTATGTATTTAATATTACATTATCGTTACGTTATCCGGTGAGAAATAATTCTCACCGGATAACTGGTAATATGAAACGTCACAGAATTAATCTGTTAGAATATTATGACATAACCTAAAAATATCAAAATAATACTACTAAAATCTAGAAAATCTAGCTAAACTACTTACCTAGCAATATAACCCTCCAGATATTATTGTAAGAATTTTTACAAGGCTTATGATTTCCGATATTTTATAGGTTTTATCAATTTACACACTATTTTTTCTTGTATTGCCAATATTTGCCAATGGCATGTAAAATATTAAAAACATAAATAATAGCTCATTTTGAGCGATAGACAAAAATGTATACCTATTTAAAGTGCTTATGCAGTGTTTTATTAGTGTTTCTAATTAGATTTTTGGAAATAAAAGGGAAAAAGAAAAGGAGTAAGTAAATCACCTACTTTGGACAGAAAGAAGATTACAAAAAGTGAAAATAATATGACTTTTTGGATAACTTTAACTGTTCTGTGGTAACTACAAGTGTCATATACCTATCTATTACCTAAATCTTTAACACCCAGATGTCTTAAGTGACAATTATAACATAACAAAGACAATTAAAATTATGTCTGGCATATAGGGTTTAGAGAGGAAATTACAAGAAGTAAATTTTTATGATGAGAAATACCTACTCAAGGCAGGAAACAGAAGACTCATATTAAGTGCCTTCATTAATAGGTGAATGAACAGTAAGATTATGCCTTAATTTAAAACTTCTACCGTCAAGTACATATAATGGTTACCACATTATTTACCGGAGCATGCGCTATCACATTGCGGTTAGACAACGCTCTAAATGGTATGAAATTACATGAAATAGATTATAACATTTATCTGAGTATGCACTATCACATTGCGGTTAGACAACGCTCTAATTGATATGAAATTAAATAAAAAAGGTAATCACATTATTTACCAGAGCATGCGCTATCACATTGCGGTTAGACAACGCTCTAAATGGTATGAAATTATATGAAAAAGGTTATCACAATATTTACCCGAGCAAGCGCTATCACATTGAGGTTAGACAACGCTCAAATGGGTAGGAAATTATATGAAAAGGGTTATCACAATATTTACCCGAGCAAGCGCTATCACATTGAGGTTAGACAACGCTCAAATGGGTATGAAATTATATGAAAAAGGTTATCACAATATTTACCAGAGCAAGCGCTATCACATTGCGGTTAGACAACGCTCAAATTGATGTGCGTTCCCATTGAGGGTCCACATCGGAATTTTGAGCTTTTGAATGTGTCACCCTTTAGTAAAAGTTCTCAAACGATTGTAAATTGAACCACTAATTTGTAAAAGTCAGCACTCAAAAGTTACATTCAGTTAAAGGTGGACCCTCAGTCGTGACTGACCGGTATCCATATTTAATAATCTACCTAAAATTTACAACTGTTGTAAATGGCTACTCTTAGTAAAAGATTTGTAAAACTAATTTCATTAATTGTCACTCCTTCCTGCTAAGTCAATAAGAAAATGTAGCATCTAGAAGGTGGTCCCTCAATTGATCGCGATAAATTCATATTAAGTGAGAACAACAGTAATAATTAAAATATAGGTATTACTGACAGTTAGTAAAAGTACTAGAACCAATGTAAATTCAATCTCTAGTTTGTAAAAGAAGCTATTCAAAAGTTTCAATCGATTAAAGGTGGTCCCTCAATTGAAACGCTTGTCATAAAAATAAATCAATTTACGTAACATTTGGTTGAGAACTAGACAATTGCTATAGCCTATTCGTTAGTAAAAAAAATTAACTAACTATTGCTCCACCGAACAGTATAAACAAATGTACCGTTTTACTTAAAATACAAATCAAACTGCTGTGAAGAAATACTACGGTCGAGGTGACCACATATTAGGATTTTATGGGATAAGTAAATAAAAATAATTACTGTTTGTTGACATTATTCATGTATTATTTTTAGGTTTGACATATCTTAGCTAATCAAATCACAATAAGAACATCAATCACAATGAAAAAGGTTGTTAAATGATGTTATAATAAAAAAATTACACTGCACTGACAATGTTACCCTGATCTTTTTAATAATAATAATAACATTCATACACTCACACCTATTATCTAGCCCAAAGTAAGCATCATTAAGAGCTTGTGGTATAGATACTAGATAACAGAGAAATAATGGTACAGACCACTCGGCCAGCCGGTCGTCTGATGGTCGATTTTTAATTCAGACATTACTACTAATTTGACAGTACGTATGTATAAAAATTAGTTCGTTTGGAGGACTTAAGTCAAATTTCAAGCGAAAGTCGTCGTAACAGCGTATGCTCTCATTAAAGAAGTAGTGACATCTGTAATGGCCGATGTCACCGGCGCTAGCTGCTGTAATAAATTCCATAGCCCCAACTAATTTGTAAAATTTTTGTTTGAAATTGATCGTCCGAGGTAATTTGTTAATATAATTTTTAGATGTGTCATTTAAATCAAGTAGCGTATAATGAAAATGTAAAATTTATTAAAAACGGAAACATATGTCCATCTCTGAAGGTTGACTATAATAATATTTGTTGTGTGAAACTTATGACAAAAATGATAATTTTCGATGTAAATTTGTGGCAAATGGTAATATCCAGAGGTCGGAATTAGTTAGAGTTATTAATGTACTTACACTGATTTCATGTATCGAAAGAATAAATTGGCTATATCTCAAATCCCGAGATTAATTTTAAAGAGCACCGTGATTTATTTAATATAAAAGTTATCTACTTTTACACAATTTAAACCACTGCAGGCGCGAAGTTGCCAAATTTACATCAACGACATTGGATGTCGGAAGTTGCAAAATTTGACGATCAAGTCGGACGAACAAAATTAAACAATTTTTTTACAAATTAGTTGGGGCTATTGAATTTATTCCCGCAGCTAGCGCCGGTGACATCAATTACAGATGTCACTACTTCTTTAATGAGAGCATACGCTGTTGCGACGACTTACGCTTGACTTACGAATCATTTTTTAAACATACGCCAAGCTACCTTAGCGTATACTTTAAGTTAATATTGTTACTAACATAACTAATAAAATGTAATTAATGTAAATGCAATATATATATAGTTAATCTGAAATAAATGAATTATTATTATTATTATAGTATGTTTAAAAAATGATTCGTTTGGAGGACTCTCGTCAAATTAATAATTTAAACATTACTACTAATTGACAGTAGTGTCAAATTAGTAGTAATGTTTTTTCTTTTAACAAATATAAAACCGACTTCAAAACACATAAGGAAAAAATAATTAAAATTCAGTAGCTAGGTACTTACCTCCTAAAATGTATTTTCTGGAGTTCGTGCTTCACTGTCTATTGTCTCTGGAAACAGCTTAGCATGCTTAGCAAGTGATTTCCTAAGGTCAAAGCAAGATGGATGACCATCAGCACTATCGACTTGTCTGTCTCTCAGTCTTTGGTTGAAATATATAGTGAAAGAATTATCTTCTAACTCCTAATCGTTAATGAGTTGTACCTTCAATCATCAGCTCATTAATATGAGATGATGACTAACAGCAGCAAATACTTGAATAGCTTTGGGAAAACAGTAAGGCATGTCATACATGCCTATGAATTTGAGGTTCGGCCTCGACTTCCTTGGGATCCCATCATTAGATCAGGGCTTAGTGACAATGGGACCACCTCTGGAGTATATTATATCGAATAAAAAAATAATTTTAAAATCGGTTCACAATTGACGGAGAAATCGGTACAAAAAATACAAAAAAAAAATACATACCTACATTGGAAAATATAACCTCCTTATTTTTGAAGTCGGTTAAAAAGATCAGGGTAACATTGTCAGTGCAGTGTAATTTTTTTATTATAACATCATTTAACAACCTTTTTCATTGTGATTGATGTTCTTATTGTGATTTGATTAGCTAAGATATGTCAAACCTAAAAATAATACATGAATAATGTCAACAAACAGTAATTATTTTTATTTACTTATCCCATAAAATCCTAATATGTGGTCACCTCGACCGTAGTATTTCTTCACAGCAGTTTGATTTGTATTTTAAGTAAAACGGTACATTTGTTTATACTGTTCGGTGGAGCAATAGTAAGTTAATTTTTTTTACTAACGAATAGGCTATAGCAATAGTCTAGTTCTCAACCAAATGTTACGTAAATTGATTTATTTTTATGACAAGCGTTTCAATTGAGGGACCACCTTTAATCGATTGAAACTTTTGAATAGCTTCTTTTACAAACTAGAGATTGAATTTACATTGGTTCTAGTACTTTTACTAACTGTCAGTAATACCTATATTTTAATTATTACTGTTGTTCTCACTTAATATGAATTTATCGCGATCAATTGAGGGACCACCTTCTAGATGCTACATTTTCTTATTGACTTAGCAGGAAGGAGTGACAATTAATGAAATTAGTTTTACAAATCTTTTACTAAGAGTAGCCATTTACAACAGTTGTAAATTTTAGGTAGATTATTAAATATGGATACCGGTCAGTCACGACTGAGGGTCCACCTTTAACTGAATGTAACTTTTGAGTGCTGACTTTTACAAATTAGTGGTTCAATTTACAATCGTTTGAGAACTTTTACTAAAGGGTGACACATTCAAAAGCTCAAAATTCCGATGTGGACCCTCAATGGGAACGCACATCTCAAATTGGTATGAAATTAAATGGAAAAGGTTATCACACTATTTACCTAAGCATTTGCTATCACATTGAGGTTAAACAACACAGTGAAATGAAAATGTTTATCACAATACTTGCCTGAGCAAGCGCTATCACATTGCGGTTAGACAATGCTCTAATTTAAATAAAAAATGAAATGAATGCTAATAGATAACCTGGGCAAATGCTATTACATTGTGTTAAGACAATGCCCGTACTCTTGTTTTAAAACTTCTACAGTGAAGTAGAAATGAATTTATTGATAACCTGGGCAAGTGCTATCACATTGCAGTTAGACAATGCCTGTAATCTTCTTTAAAACTACTATCACACTGCGGTTAGACAACCAACTATTTAGCTGAACAAGCATTATCACACTAGAGATATACACTGCAAATGAAATGCAATATACACTGAAAGAAACAGTATAACTAATACCATAAAGTAGATTTAAAGGCAATCACTTGAACAGGCCTAGCTACTATGGCTAGACCCTTGCACTGAAATAGAAACTTCTACTAACTTCCATCAAGTAGATATACAAAGGTACAGAGATAAAACAAACACAATATGCCAAAAAGGCAATCTTATTGCTAGAAGCGATCTCTACCAGACAACTATAAGGCAGAGAGATTACTCAATATGAATAATTGTGATAGCTACAAAAATGTAAAAATAGCCATTAATCATATTTAAAATATGTAACAAAGTACCAACCCGCATTGGGCCAGCGTGGTGGTGTTATGGCCCAAACTCCTCATGTGTTTCTCCCATGTAGGAAGGCCTGTGCCCAGCAGTGGGACGTATATAGGCTAGTGATGATGAACATAAAGTAGCTGTATATGTAATTTAATAATCAGAACAAGCCCCATCACCTTGCGGACTGACTGACAAATAATTCTACAATAAAGTACCGGTAAAGTTTACTTATTAACTTGGGCCAATGTTTGTCACATGGGGGCTAGATAATGCTGCCGCATTTAATTAATAATTTTAACATCATGATATATATTATGTTATTCTATAACCTGAATAAATGTTATTCTATAACCTGAAAATTGCTGTAAGTTATATAAATGTTTATCAATAGCCTGAGGAAGTGCTATAAAATTTAGCTACACAATGCTTTTATGGTTCATCAAAACTTTACCCTCTAGCATACCGAAATGATATTCAATGACCTGAAAAATTGCTATCACTGTATGAATGATCAGCCATTGATAAATACTTAATAAGATTATACTATCTGTCAAGCCGCGATATACCTCCGGGTGGCTATGATAATTGAAAAATCAATTGTGTCTGGAATCTCATGCTTGACAGGTTAAAGCTACACAGTGTATTCAAAAATCAAACAGCTGTTCAAACATAAAGAAAATTTATAAACCTTCAGTGACCATGACCAACAGATCATTGGTTGCAACAACCAGTTACACACAGCAAATACCATAACTTTCCTACTTTATTTAATCAACAAAACCACCAGAAGATTCAGAAACAAGCTTTCAGATATTGTTTTAATAATTCCAAATAAAAACATTACTTTAGAAAAAAAATTAGTTACACAGATAAACTAGTTACCCAATTGTAATAAAATGATGGGATTTTTTTTCATTGAAATGTCACCTTATGAAGTACCTCATTGCACAGATTTTATGAAATGAATAAATGAGATAAGACAGAGAAAATAAGAAATGATTATTATAACTAATCATTATTTCAATTCCATTGCAATATTTTCTTACAATACAGACCTAATAAAGTGATATAAATGATGCCCTATATTTTTAAAAAGAACTTGAAAATTAAGAGTATTTTCACAATTCTACTTGTACAGAATTATATAAAATAGCTAAGTTGAAATTAATAACTGTTGAAATAAACTTGTCTATTAGAAATGGAAATGGGTCTTAATAAAAAGACCATTAGGTATAATAACTACTCAGAATTAACAACTATATTTTATGAGTAAAAATAATTGTTATGATAAAATAAGAAACATTATCGAGAGTACATAATACCACAGTTGTTGGATACATGAAAATCGAGGGGGGGGGGGGCATAGATTGAATCCCCACAACAATAATAAATATTAGACATTGTTGTACTTAATGATAGTACCGATTGAATTTTTACAAATTTTATTTGTGGTATTTTTATAAAAAGTCATCTTGCTTGACACAATACGAGAAATTGATTTATTGCTATGTACTTAATATATAAAAGTGTCCATATGAAGTACCTACTACCGGGTGCAATTCACACAAGGTTTTTTATTTTTAGTTCTTTTTTAGATACTGAGCTTAAATCAATGATTTATGTTATTAAATTTATATCCAGCTTATCCTAGCTGCAAATCAACTATCGGTCAAGTATAAAAACAAGGAATTGCAATATTGACAATTATTAATGTTGAAAAATGACAATATGATTTATTATTAGAAATATAATGGCCATTTGGTACAATGTACCTATACATAATATAAGCATCATAGTTATTTATCCTGTACATATGGTGCGCATGCAGGCATAATGAATAATCATGCACATAGGTATCGAGTAGTGGCCTTTCTGCAATTATGAAATAAAAAAATTCACATTAAATTTCATCAATAAGAAGTGAAATATTGGGACAAAATAATAATATGTCCATGACATGCCAGCAAAAGTTTTTTGTATGTACTAAAATAAAAGTCAAATAATTAAAATATAATACATCAATAATCAACCTGATCATGGTAAATACCTACCTACTTAAATATATATATATATATATATATATATATATATATATATATATATATATATATATTAGCTCTAAATTTCAATATCATAACACCTGTAGGTATAGTAGAGCATTGTGCTTTATATAACAAATAAAAATGCCTAAGTCAATGTTTTGTAAAAACAATATCATTACTTATATGGTACCTAAACTATATAAAATGAATAATACCAGGTCAACATTACAATGACCTAAAATTGAATTGATTTAAAGATAAAAAACATTTTAATCGAAGGAGCCTCTTCAGTTTACTGACATACATATATGATTTGGAATCCAGAACTGGTATTAAAAATATTTAATGCAATAATAAGGCAATGATAAATCAAAAATGTTATTAAAGGACCTTATCAACTGATTTATAGCTTTCAAGTCATGAATTGTAATTCATGACTTGAAAGCAGAAAGACTTCATTAAACATCAAGTAAAATCATTTAAAAGTGACAATCAGTAGTGACCACTATCGAAATAATAAAAACCTATGTAACTAGGTACTTTACAGCCATATTGTATCTAAAAATCTTTTTAAATGAGGATAGAAATGTATCCTATCTTGTCACTTTCATTAAATCATAATAAGACAAGTACTTTATGAATACACTTATATCATAAATAAATCAATAGAAACAATTATAAAAAACACAAGATTTCATCAATTCAATCTAAAATTCATTTGGATCAAACTAATGAGTATTTGCAGGAAATGAGTATTAGTGGTTTTAACTGTCTTCTCTACTCTTATCACAAGATATGCTTCGGTGTCGACCGCAAGCCGATTTGGTTTAAATATTGATTGAGTCAAAAAGCCAACAGGAGTGTTTACATACAAAATTCAGTTTAAAATTCTGAGTCAAAATTCTGAAACATTTCCTGCAATAAGCATATCAATGTCCCATTCGGCATTGCTAAAAATTTTAAGCGATAGTTAAAATAACAATTGTGTTTTTTATTTTTTTATAGGGTTTTGTATAAAAATCTAATTATTTTGTAAATTAATTAGTAAGGTGTTGGACTAAACATCTATACTAATATAATATAGATATCTAAATTCTATTTTTTCACAACCCCATCTTCAAACATCTACACGTTAAACCCTCTCGGACAAGGAGAGAGTATAATTATAAGATTAAACGAACTTACCTTAAGTGAAGTTCTATCTTAATTATACGAAGCTCCTTGTCCGAGAGGGCAGTCCCAAAACCCGCCCACTAATACAAGTATTATCCCAATTGTAGGGTTGTTCCAAAAATAATCTTCGAACGTAATGACATACATTTAGAGTTACCATATGAGAGAAACATTTTTTTTTTTTTTTTTATAGCTTTGAAAATTGTGATCGGCGCTGGTACAATCAGCGTTACTACACGTTAAACCCTCTCGGACAAGGAGCTTCGTATAATTAAGATAGAACTTCACTTAAGGTAAGTTCGTTTAATCTTATAATTATACACATTATGATCAATATTTATCAGTTATCTAGAATCCATAGCCAGCCAGCTCGATGGCGTAGTGGTTTGAGCGCTCTGGTTTCGATTATGGGAACAAAGCACCTTTCGCCATGGTCGGTCCCGAGATGAGCTCCTCCGTGCTTCGGAAGGCACGTAAATCCGTTGGTCCAGGTTGTTACTGCAACCGTTTTAACCCACCAACCGGCATTGCGCCAGCGTGGTGGTGTTATGGCCCTAAAATCCTCATGTATCTCTCTCAAGGAATGCCTGTGCCCAGCAGTGGGACGTAAGAATAAGCTGGTTATGGTGTAGAATCCATAACTCAAGCTCTTAACCAAAAGACATAAGTAAACATCAGGTTATTTCAATGCTTGCACAATGGGCGGATTATCGCTAAAAGCGATCTATTCCAGGCAATCTTAGAATGGACAGGATATACAATAAAAGGGAAAGAGAAGTTAGCGGTGTATGACGATGATCAAAGTGATCGCTAGCCCGAAGGCCGCAAGCCTCGTCTAGTCCAGTCATTCAAGGGTCAGCGGTTCAAATTGCTTCAGCAGAGCCTAAGCTACCCTGTAAAGGGCAGTGGAGTTACTGGGGAGTTTTAGTGGGAATTCCCAGTGTCTTTTAGCGCTGGGCGACCCCCACACACGCCCGTCGCCTAGCCAGTAGTGGGTAAGTCTGTTATCAGATTTCTCCGCGAAAAAAAGGAAAGCTATAAAGAACTGACTTTAACTGCCAGACAGATTATTAATAGCCTTTTTTTCTGTGAGAAATCTGTTTACAGACCGACCTGTCGCTGGCGAGGCGACAGGCGTGTGTGAGGATCGCCCAGCGCTAAATGACACTGGGAATGCACACTAAAACTCCTCGATAAATTCCCTTCGCGGGGGTAACCCAAGCTCTGCTAAAGCAATTTCACAGTCTACCCCCAGACAACCCGGCCTTGCGGCCAGGTTTCGCGCCGATGGAGACTACGCACTTGGGTAATCCCAGACGTGGCGGCCTGTTCAATGCATGCGTGGGATCCACCCACGGACGCGCCCGCGCAGATGACTAAAAGCCCTAGATGTATATATGTCACATATTTTGAAATCATCATCATCATATCAGCCTATAACGTCCACTGCTTAACAAACCCCCATCGATTTCCAAATGGATCGGTTTTGCACAGTCCGCATCTAGTGGGAGGCCGTCCGTCCTACTTTGCGCTTTCCGGTACGTGGTTGCCATGCTAGAACTTAAACGCCCCACCGCCACCGGCCGTATGTTCTGCGTAGTATGTGCCCTGCCCACTGCCACTTCAACTTATATGAGCTAAGAGCTATGTCACTATGTCAGTGACTTTAGTTCACTTACGGATGCCTGGTTGTCTTCGTTCTCATTCTATCTCGCAAGGGAATGCCTAACATAGTTCGCTTAATAGCTCTGTACTCTTGACTGTAAACTTGTACAGAGCAGGCATCCGGATTGTGAAAGTTTGCGAGGTCAGTCCCCGCCTGAAGACATGATATTTTCTAGTTTAATTATTTTTAAATGGTGTCTATAGGCGACGTTAGTCACTTAACAGATGGGCCGTCAGCTTTCTTTTCGTTTAGTTGCATGAAAACTTTCATTCACACCTATTCTCTAGCCTAAATTAAGCATCGTAAAGCTAAAGCTATTAAAGATACTATACAGGGTGGCACATTAAGATCGGTCAGTATGGGAAAGTCTGAAACTATAATACATACGAAAATCTCTTCTGAGGAAGCATGTCATCGATTTTAGTAATAAGAAAAACTGCATTCATAGATTTAAAAAAAACGTGTACTCAGCTCGGGAATCGAACCCGGAAGCACTGTAAACTGTAGGTATAGCAACATGTGACGTCATCTGTTTCGCAGATTTTATGTTTCGGAGCGTTTTTAGACGATGCGCTGCAGCACCAATCTGTGAATTCTGTGAAACTATTGATTTTAATATTTCTTTTGCAACATTTCTTTATGAGTTCTAAACTTCTTAGAGTTGAAATAAAAAAAGTTGTCAACTATTTCGTAAAGGTAAATATGCCGTTTTTTTTTTGTTAGTTATAATATTGTTATTATTGCAATTTTCAACGTTTCTCATTTACATTTTCATCTCTCCGTACTAACAAAGACGTGCCTCCGTATAATAATAGAGGCAATGAACCCCTATTATTATATGGATTAACTTAATTATCAAACTAATAAATTCTAAGATGAGCAATTAACAAATTAATAAATTTCTGCTTAATTTTATAAGTAATTTGCTTGAATAATTAATTTGCCTTTGTGGGTATTAGATTTATTATAATTCTGTTATTTATGGAGTTATTCTTTGCTCATCTGTTGCTACTAATTCAAAGAAGATTGGCGAACCTAGTACTACCCTTTTATTTAGAAGCGTAAGTTGTTCATTATTTACCGTTAAATGATTTTTATTTGAAGACTTATATTTCGTACGTTGTTGTGTTCCTATAGGTCCGGAGATCAAAGAAATACTAAAATATTGATTTTTGATAAAAATGATTATAAAACGCAAATCTGACGACCAATAAAGAAACGCAGTAGATCAAGGCATCGATGATTTGTGTATCGTAGATATTTATATGACTCAGTGGATGACCGCCACTTGATGGCGATTAACACACGGCACCGCGCACCGCCGCGGCAGGCGGTGGAGCGGATCTCATGTCGCATTGGCCTTTAGAGACACCGCACATATACAATTTCAAGTTGGCCAACTAAATCGCAGAATGTCTAATAGGCATAGAATCTTATGATAGCCCGCACATTATATCAACTAAGTCGTTCAAATAAATAGTTGGCCAACTATCGGCCGATAGTCCGCAGACTACAACAACTTAGTTGGTCAGTCGCACGACTCGCACGGTAAGATGCAGTGTGACCAGACCCGTGCGCGTGATTTCCCCACGCTTGAATTTTTGCCGACGGGCACGCAGCCGCCCAGTAGATCTCTGCATTCTCTACTTGTAACAAATGAAAAAATAGAACTGCTGATCGACGAAGTCCAAAAAAGGCCACCCCTTAAAAAACTTATCTGGGTAACATCTCAGTTTAGAATGTAAGGTATGACGTTTCCCACGCTCTAATTTGTCACTTAATATCGGATGCACCCTAAATGTTTTGTTCTGTTTTCGTCTTCTTTTTATTAATATATGAAATGCGTTGTTTTTCCGCATTTTATCGCAGACTTCACCGCGCTAGCAACACTGTCCACCAACTAAGTCGGCGAAGTGTGCGGCCTATGAAAGCACGCAATTTAGTTGTTCGATAGTTGGCCAACTTGAAATTGTATATTGTGCGGTGTCCATTAAGTAATCCGTTGATGCCAAACACGCGGTACACCGCCCAACCGCGCGGCCTAGCGGTGCTCACGCCGCCGCCGCCAACGTCATGAGTTTACTCCTAACTTTTAAAAATATGATATGACTATACAAAATATTATTCAGGTAGAAAAATTTTTGTATATTATTATCTAACTATTTCTTAAATCAATAGTTAGTTGCTCTAACTCTAAAGTGACGGATTTATTTTAAAAGTACCATTGATTCTCTGTCGTTTATTTGCGAAGCTAAAATAGGATCGCAATATATTTATTTTATGGCATGCGACGAAAAAGAAAATAGTTACCAACTATTTGACTTTGAGCTTTCCTTTTTAACCACGATGAAAAAGAGGGGTGTTATAAGTTTGACGTGTCTTTGTGTATCTGTGTGTCTGTCTGTGGCCTCGTATGCTCTAAATGAATGAACCGATTTATATATTTTTTTTTTTGGTTTGCAAGCTGACGTGAATAGGATGGTTGTTAGCATTTTCTACATGATAATAGGGTTTTATTAACGTTTACAGATGCGAATGACTTAAAATTTGGTATACTGACTGTTAGGTGACATTCCCATAACATATTAACCTTATTCTGATCCTATACTATCAAAGAGTCTGCGGGATGCTTAATTCTTCAGAAACTTACAGCAGATATAGGGTGTTTGGGCTCATAAGAATAGTCTCAATGAGATGATGTTAGATAGATGATTAATGAGGCTTGGCCTTAAATAAAATTTTCTTTTTTTTTATTTTGTCAACAATTTTGTTGTGACTATTAATCGTTGCATTAAAATCAGCAACAACCTCGTAGTAACAAAAGGTATTTATTTTGTTATGATTTTTTAAAGACTGTTAATAAAGTGTATTAAAATTTTTTGCCTTTTGTGTTTTGCATTTGGGTTACAAATAATAATTAAAATACGTTCTAATTTCACGAAGATACAAGTATCGCATAATATACACGCACACAAAAAAAACTAAATACATTTGAATCTTACGTTTTTGATTTAGACGTATTGTATTTCCATTCTTGAGTCGCTTTTATGCTTCCAATTTTTTCAGTATATGTTCAGCGTTTGACATGAAAGGCTTAAATGTACCAGCAACCTCTGTCATTAGTTATTTGCGTTGTATGTGAAATAGGACTACATCAGTTTTTATGTCTCTAGTAAAGCGAATAAAATAAAATAGTGACTTTAGCTTTGAGCTCACTCTTTTGTTGAAATATGTATTTTAGTGAACATTTACCGATTTACAATAAAAAAGTCAATGAGTTTTTTTTAATAATGATAGCTCATAATATATATGTTGACACATTACACACATCACCAGCCTATATACGTACATGGAAGAAACACATAAGGAGTTTGGGCCATAATACCACCTCTAACATGCCCTTCTCTCTCAGAGTTCAATATTGAAGTTGTATTATGAAAATCTGTATTTGATTTCATGTCTGATATTTGCAGATCCATTCCTAGTATTTTTAAAAAATATTTATTTGTAACTTTATCTGCAAAAATATGGCTACCGAAATATCACCAACATATTCAAATATTTTAAACATTACAAAAACTACCACTACCAAATCGAATCCTTCCTCTCGAAACACTCACTTTCAATAAATTAGCAAATTCATTTTAAATAATAACCATATTATTTCAATTTTAAAATTTAATAATTAAATTGAAAATGTGGAATAAAAAGATTTTTCTGGACAATTTATAACATTACATTTTTTTTTTATATACAACTAGATGACAAACAAGCCGACGGCCCACCTGATGGTAAGTGGTAACCGCCGCCTATAGACACCTGCAATAACAAGGTAAAATCACTTGATATTGCAGGTGCGTTGTCATCCTGTGGCCTAAGATGAAATGCCGGTTGAAAAAAAATGATTGGTTGATTTGAGATCTTTGGACTATTGGAAAAGCTAAACAATTCTGTTATGAATTTAGTTAGAAGGTCCTGGTGTGTTTCTCCTTTATTATGTAGTTTGTTATATATGCCAATAGTCACGCAATATGCGTTCCTCGAATTTATATCAAACCTTTGATTTGGAACATATAGATTTTTGAACAAAAAATGGAAATGCTTTGAAATGTAACGCAGTATTGGATATGACATTAATTAAGTGATAATAATATCATATTCACTTCTATCTTAGTTGGACTTAAGCGTTATTGACTGTTGTGTACTTGATAACTAACCATAAAAAAATTGTTGCAGAAAATGACATCACATAGGCAGAAACGAAGAAAGTAATCACATGATCTCTCTAACTGATATTGAGATAGAAAACATAGTAAGATGGAACACTACATCAGAATCAGAACTGTACATAGAAAATACAGAAGCAAATATCAATATCACAAGAAATATTTATCACGTAGTCACAGGAGAAGACGATGTTCCGAATATAAGGACTGGATGTGATGATAAAGTTAATTTTACTAGTAAAAACATAAGTGATATCTGTGACGCCAATACTAATTATGATAGTATAGAAATAAGTGTAGTAATAATACTGTGCTTGCTAATAGTGGTGACAGTGATAGGTAATACTTTGATAATATCAGCTGTGGTAACGACCAAGAGGTTGAGGACAGTGACGAATTGTTTTGTAACTAGTTTGGCTGTTGCTGACTTATTGGTCGGCATATTCGTGATGCCGCCTGCTATTGCAGTACATATAAGTGGTAAGTCATACAATTTTTTTGTCATATTTCGATTTAAACTGTTAGTTTTTAATTAAATTTCATTAATCTACGAATACTCCATCTGTAAGTATTCATTTTATATTCTCACTCTTTTTGCCTCATAAAAATAAATTTCAAATCCACACTTTTCATCGGCATTCAGATTAGCTTAAAATGGATATTTAAAATAAATTTATTCAAATCCTTTAGGCATTAGAAATGTGCTTCTACTCTTGAGGCTTTCTACACGTTTTAGTACCACCTGCTGCCATTATACTTAAGTATTTCAATTCAAAATAATTGAATTAGAAACTCTTTCAGACATATAACTCCCAACGTTAGTTCATGAATGTAAGATTTTGGAATAAACTTTATATTATGAGCGCTGAGTAAGCGCAATAACCTATTAGAACGAAAGGCGACAAAGAAACTAGAGATTTATAGTGACTTGAGGTAGTATTATGCTTGTTACGTCATATTATATTGATGTAGTAGGCTAAAAGTTGTCTCATTATAACGAAAAATAAACTTTTCTCGGGAAGATAAATGTCTATTATTGTAGCTCCTTCGTTATATGACTGTTATCCAACTCATAACAAGAAGGTCAAGTTGTTTAGTTCAACCCAGAAAAGTTTGACAAAATAAGAGGGTTATAAATATATGATTTAATAAAGATATGTTAGCATCACTCAAGCCCTGACAATTCAGTACCTCTCTTTGTCCCTTTCCATTGAAAGAAAGAGCTGCTTTAGGACCGGAATTAAAAAATTATGCAATATAATAATATGTCTAGATGCATCCAGAAAATCCGATGCTTCGTTTGCGTTTTTCGGAGTTGGCCTTTTATCTGAAATGGATGCAATTTAAGACGGAGGGCTTTTTGCAGGGGAAAACGCATTCATTTCCTTAATCGCCAATGGTCCACCCGGGCTACCTACATTGGCTGTACATATTCATATGCAGCGCTAATAATAATAATAAATGAATAATGAGACTATAGGTCATTGGAAACAACCCCTAATTAAATGTTGGTACAAAAATAAATTGATCCACTTTATTCTGTGGCAAAAATTACATGAAACGTCAATGCCGGACGAACTAATACACATTTTTAGATATTGGTACCAGAGCCAGATCAATGTTGTTCGGTGGTCGGGAGCCTATTCCGTTCCATACAGGTTGGAATGCGGGGTGAGGCAGACTTCGCCCAAGCTCTTCAACCATTATGTAAATGCATTGTTAGAGTAGCTTGGCAGCACGCATGTCGGCTGCCATATTAGTGAAACGTGTCTTAATAATATTAGTTACGCTGACAACATGGTGTTGCTGAGTGCCTCGGCATGCGTCCTGTCGAGACTGCTTGGCATTTGTAAAAAAAATACTGATAACCATGGCTTATCGTACAATTTAAAAAAGAGCGTATATAATATGGTCTTTCGGGCCTGAGGAAGAAATCTGGATGATGTACCAGCTCTTAAGCTTAATGGGTATCCTCTAAGTAGAGTAGAAAAATTTAAGTATCTGGGACATCTGGTGACCTTGGACCTGACGGACGACGATGACATTGAGAGGGAGCGTAGGGCGCTGTCTGTAAGGGCCAATATGATAGCTCGCAGGTTTGCTCGTTGTTCGAGAGAGGTCAAATAACTCTTTTCAATGCCTTTTGTACATTCTTTTTGTGGGTGAGCTATTCGTTAAAACAGTACAGCGCGCTACGTGTCCAGTATAAAAATACATTCATGACGCTGTTGGGGCTGCCAAGATTCTGCAGTGCATCTGGGATGTTCGCCGAGGCGCGCGTAGATAGCTTTTACTCCATCATGCGAAAACGGTGCACATCCCTGGTGCGTAGAGTGAGGGCTAACCACAACGGTATCCTGAAGGTATTTGCAGAAAGGTTTGACTGTCAGTACCTGAACCATTGTAGCATGGTTCACCTGCTGAGAAATGTCAAAATATTATTTTGAAAATTATAACTTGTGGTGACTTTGATAATATTGATTTTGGGCTACTATTTTGATTTTAATTTAAATTTCGATTTTAATTTTGACTTTAATTTTGATTTTAATTTTGATTTTAATTTTGATTTCAATTTTGATTTTAATTTTGATTTTAATTTTGATTTTAATTTCTTTTTAATTTTAACTATGATTTTAAAATTTGAAATTTTTAATATTTGGAATTGTTAATATATGGGTGTAATTTGCCTGAAATAAATAAATAAATAAAAAAATTAAGGGATCAAAATTCTCGTACCGTGTAGGTACCATTGGTAAAAAAAATCTCCTGTGGTCCACTCAGGTGAACAGCGCGGATGGACCACGGGTAACGCCTGCCCTGTCCCAATGGGATAGAGAGGTGCAGGGGCTTCTCGATCAAAGATGGTATAGGTAAAGATGGTCCAATCACAATCCTTGATTGTCAATTTTATATCCTCAATTAGTGAAACTTCTATTTCTATGTTCTAAGATAAGTATGTCAACAATAATCGTTTGAAAAAGTCAGTAATAAATTTACAAAAAAAAAGCGGGCAAAGCAATTGTGGTTTCTAACATCGTCCTTAAACAATAAACCTACACATAACTAGGATAAGGATATCTTATTGATTATCTGATTTATAACACACGGTACAGTTGGACAAAAGCGATGGAGATAAGCCTTACCAATAAGATGTTCGGAAAACACTTAACAAAAAAGAAATATATATTCTGCTAAGACTCGTCCATTTCCTTTTTGTTACAGCGGCAATATTTATTTGTTTGTATATTGAGTAAAGTGTGTTTGTTTATTTACGTAAACTGTGTTTACGAATGAATTGCGTTTCAAAGTGGCACATTTTAATTTCTGTCTCATTCATAAAGGCAGTCTTATTCTAAAATCTAAATATTTAAACTTCGACCTTATAAATAATTAGCTTCCACCAGCGATTTCGTCTGCTTTACCGCGTTCTCGGGAGACAAGTATGCTACGTCATAATCTAGATTATAATTTATCTATGTGCCAAATTCATCTAGATCCACTAAGCGTTCTGGCGTGAATGAGTAACAAAACATCTTAACATTCACATTATTTTATAATTTAAAGTAGGATTCACATAAAAATAGAGAAATAAACATTACTAAAATTCTTAAAGAATACATGAATAGAAAATAGGAATTACCTACTAAAGTAACATAAAGCTACAGATTCTAGACACAATCTCAATTGTCATTAGACCTCCGGAACTCCAGAGACCTCACGTGGGTTAATGAATTGCAGAATCGATTTATTCATGTGATTTTAGGCCGAAGGTACAAGGCATACGGAGTCTCGGATACTAGGACTGGTGACTATGACAGGTGATGCGGTTCTGACAAAAACTCTTTGAAGAATAATTCCAATAGTAGAAGAGAGTGGGGTAATTATGAACGCAGGGGTACTCCTACGTAACTGGGTTCTTTCAAAAGTTTCATTAGCGTTAAAATACATACTACGTCAATCGCTCAAGCGGCGTTATCCCACCGGAAGCCTATGACAATTAAAAAATAAAATGTGTCTGGAATCTGATGCTTGACGGATTAAATTTATTGTCGCATTGACAGCACCATCCTGTATACGTCCCACTGCTGGGCACAGGCCAGGAAACTGTTTACCGCTGTGTTGGAAGATGTTTTCAAACTACAGGGCTGGACAGGACTCGGCATCAACATCAACGGCGAGTACATCACTCATTTTCGATTAGCCGATGATTTGATTTTGCAGAATTCCTGGAGGAATTGAACAAATGCTCGACGACCTAGACAGAACCTCCCGACAGGTGGGTCTGAAAATGAACATGGACAAGACAAAGGCTATGTCGAATACCCAATGTCGCACCTATACCAGTTACAGATGGGAGTTCTGTTCTCGAACTTTTTTCTAAGATCAAAGTTAGATGAGTGACCGTCAGCATATATTCTTTGCTACTATCGTACCGTTTCAAAAAATCTACAATTTTCCCAAAAAATCAGCAATTTAGTCTAGGTACGTAGACGACTAAATTATTTCAGTTATTTCTATTTAAAAACCAAACTACCCACTCGATTTTAAATATTTTTTTACGACCAAAATTATACTATTTCACATCAAACAAAAAAAGCATCACATAAATCGGATCACAATATCTCAACTCAATCGGTGTACATACATAAAAACCAACCGAATTAAAAATCTACTCCTTTTTGTAGGCAGTTAAAAAGATGAAAAGTATGCCCATACTTTTCATCTTTTTAACTGCCTTGACGTAGGATACATGAGAGTATGGCTCAGTGCCTGAACATCTCCCTCTCAGTCAGAGATAATCAAGTACATATGGCCTCGTCGAAAATTTACGTTATAATTGTATAATGCGTAGACTAGGTGGAAAAATACATCTACATAGAACACAAGCTCGCTTCTTAATTGGGATGCTCACAGGCCATTTCGAAACCAACCACATGCTCCACAAAATGCAGCTCTCCCTCCAACACAATTTTGTCGAGCATGTTCTGAATGACAGGAATCAATGATGCATCTTTTGTTTCATTGTCATGCTCTGGCGAGAACCAGAATGAGGCTTCTGGAAGTGGCATATCCAAAACTTTTTCTGCCAAAAGATATAATGAGGCTTATGGCATCTATATTCTGAACACAAGAGGGGTAAAAGCAGTGGAGCCACAAAAGTTCCTTATGTGTTTAAGTGTACTGAGACTTATTCATAGCCCCCCGATAAAATAAGATAAGATACAATGAGTTGCTAGTAAGCTTAGTTTGGGTTTTAAATGTTATTTCTTGGTGAGAAGGGAATTAGAAACATCATCTTTGGATTCTTCGATCGAAAAAATGATTCTCATTCGTGTTTTGGCTACTGTAAATCACTTTACGAAATATTCAACACTGACATAAATTAAAACAAGAACACCAGTAGTAGGAAAAATATGATTGATTCCTGAACAGAAAAGTTGGATATTCTCGAGGTATCGCCTTACATAAGCTCCAATTTCTCCAGTCAAATATCTGTCTTACAATCCGATTGGAAGAGACAAAACAGTACGGCTGGGGAGTACCTACAAATAAATTTGAACCACTATGGCAAAACCTCTGAATCCAGGAAAAATACTAATAATTCGTTTTCATGTATACCTATAGTTCACTTGTACAAAATACAAAATTATTCGTCGATTTCACCATTATTCACATGGCTATATAGCGTGCAACATAGAAGTCAACTACACTTCACCAAATTGATATAGCCGCCATGATGATTAATTGGCAGTGTTGCAGTTTCTTCTATAATAAATATTATTGTTTTATACCACGAAAAAAGCAAATGAAAAGAAAATGGACAGTTGAAAACTATGTTACATAATTTTGACTTTTTTTAGTATAGTGTACATGTCGCCGCCATCTGGTTAAATTCGCCGCTTTATTGGATGCCTAGCAAATTAATCAAACGCCGGCATCCAATCAAATGCATAGCCCGATAGTTAATCCAACTAGACTCACTTAACTTTTAACGACTTGGCGTATTGAAAGGATCGTCTTGTACCAAAGAGTTTTGGTTTCATTAGTAGGTTCAAGGTTATTTTTTTATGAACACTTATAACCGACATCATTTTGGTTAAATATGGTCATAAAAATAGCATTTAATCTACCAATCACTCAAATAGCTAAGCGGAAAATTTAACCAGACGGCTGCGACATACATATTTCTGGCCAGGTCTCCATATAACCCATATCCCTCCATATCCCTGAACAAAGGTTTTGAAACAACACCTTTGTTCAGGGATTGTTCTGGAACCTTACTTTGCCCCGGACCACCTTAGTCACCGTAGGACCTACGGCGAGTAAGCTCACCAGATCTCATTGAGAAAGCGCGATGTTGGGAGCATGGATTTGTTTTCTAAACTGTCAACGGAAGGCTTCCTCATGACTTTACGGGGCACGGAACGCAAATGTAATTAAAACACTTGATGTTAAAAGCCTCTTTTAAGCTACGGTGAAAATTGCTAACTTAACTAACAAAAGAAACATCAATTGTCTAATTGATAACCACCTCCTTTTTTGAAGTTGGCTAAAACAGATTGGATCTTACATTAAAACTACAAGGTAAGGTAACCCAAAGCCGGCCGGTATCTGGCCTAAAGTGTATAAGTCTCTGTATCAGTCGAAATTTCCGTCTTTCTTCCTTCCTACTCAAGATCACGTGTGCCGGTCTTCGAAGTCATCATTTACTGTTTTCACCGCAACATCACGCACTAAGAAATTAAGTCCGTGATGTTGAGGTGATTATTTTCTTTGTCGTACATCCAAAACTTGGAATCCTTTGCCGGCACCTGCGTTTCCTCCTTACTACCTATAACATGACTTCTATCAAAATAGGTGTAAATTAAAAAGCACCTTTTGGGCCGGCAAGATGTAGGCGGCTAGAGCAGAGTAGCTGTCGTCGTATATGGACACTTCGTACCGCTTCACATCAGGTGGTGTGACGTCATTTGCCATGCTTTGTGTAAAAAAATAAGTGTTACTGAGCATGTGTAAGTGTAGCATGTTGTAACAGGTGTGTATTGACATATTCCCAATACGGATATAAGGACCACCTTACTGTAGGCGCAGTACTTTCTTTGGGTTTCCTCCTCCTACGTTTCTATTTATATTTTAAAAGGGAGGGTAAAAATAGATGCAAAATGATAAAAGTGAAAAAACATTCATATTGTCGGTCTTCGGTGACACCTAAAGAGCACGAACCTATTGAACACTCATTGTCTGTCACGGAGCGGAGGAGTGACAATATCGCGCTGTTGTCACGCGTTCAAGTGGTAAGAAAAGTGAACGCTGTAACTTCAAATAATCGTGCTGCTTGTATTCGACAAGGCAGACAGGTATTGTCGCTGTTCATGACTCTTATTGTAAACGGAATAAAAGTCACGAAGAGTCACGGATAGAAGTTAGTAGGTACATGTATTGGTCGTGACTGTATACGGCAAGTATCTGCAATTCGCAATCGCGCTAGCAAAATTGTGCAGAAACTCAAAAATAGACAGAGCTGGATGTTACGAAAGTATCGAAATTACAATACTTCAAATTCTTATTAAGGGCTCACACGATTAAATTGTCTCCAATGACCACACGGTACACAAAATGCAACACAACTCTGTCAAGCACGTGGTGAGTGCCTTGAAACAATGACGCATCTCTTTTAACATATGATGCTCCGGCTAGAACCAGAATAAGTCTTCTGGAAGTAGGATATGAGAAGTGGGATAGAGACAGGTTCTTTCTGTCCAATGATATAGTAAAGCTAACAGCATCTTTACTCTGGCTACAGGAAGAGTAAAAGCAGGGGAAGCACAGTCGCACTGAAGATACCAATAAGTCCGAAGAGCACATGTGTGACATGGTCATAGCCCTATGATAAGTTAAGAACCGCGTGCACAGTGAATATATGCAGTGCACAGCGTGAAAATAGTTCCAATCACGAAACGTCCGTAGGGAAAGATAAAACGTCGATATGAGTTACCTGAGTCTAATAATTTATCTTTCTATCTCCTTTACATAGATAGAGATAAATACACTTAAGGCTAGGGATGGATTCTGAGCTGAGAATTGAAGTCATGTACGTATCAATCAATTACTTGATATGATATTTTGTATGAAAGGTTCTGAGTTCTTATCCACAAGCATATTTTGAGCCTGTTATATAAGTCCGATATGGAGAACACGGCATGGGCCGGCCTCCGATAAGGTGGACCGATGATCTGCTGTAGTCGCACAGCCTACGACCTTCACCTCTGGCTGGATGCGAGCAGTACCGGATTAGCGTGGAAAGCTCGTAGGGAGGCCTCTGTCCAGTGTGGAAATCTTTCGCCTGGAATGATGATGATAATGGTTTTTTTTTATACAACTAGATGACAAACAAGCTGACGGCCTACCTGGTGGTAAGCGGTTACCGCCGCCTATAGACACCTGCAATAACAAGGAAAAGCACTTGATATTGGAGGTGCGTTGTCATCCTGAGTCCTAAGATGAAATGCCGTCCATGCCCAGTAATTACACTGGCTACCTGTCCCTTCAATCCGAAACACAGCGAACTGTTTTACGGCTGAAATAAGAAAGGCGGTGGTACCTACCCAGACGACCCTACATATGGGTCTACCACCTGGTGATCATAATGTAGAACATTGTCGGTTTTTGCGAAACTGTTAGGTACAGTCGACCACAGAAGTAGCTGAACACTTTAGTACCATGTCACACCGATCATGTGCACGTACTATTAGACTTTCACAAACACGTGGTAGTAATTTGTAAGGCGGCTAATAAAACATTAGGCTTTATAATGAGGACTTCTGCACAGTTTGACGACCCGTCAGTTGCAACGGTGCTTTATAACGCTTATGTCCGCAGCAAACTTGAGTATGGTGCTATTGTCTGGAATCCATACGAAGATAAGTATTGTCTTATTTATGGTGGAGAGAGCGCAAAAGAAGTATGGTCGTTGGTTGTAAAAGAAAAAGTTTGGGTATTATCCGTTCTTGTATCCATCTCTGTTTGTGTCAGGCATGATAGGTATGGTTACCCTCAAATTTAGGAGAGTCATTCAGCTCATAATGTACCATCTGTCTATATTACATAACCAGGTAGATAGCCCAAACATAATAGGTAAATTTGAATTATTAGCTCCAAATCGTCTGGGCTGGGGCGAGGGGGGAACGGTGGCACCGCGGCAGCGGCCGCGTCTGCTGCGGCGGCCTCCGGCACGTACCACGTACGCCGTTCATTCACCCACCACCCGTGCTTTACGCCTTATTGGAGATATGCTCGCTCATGACTATGGTATTGACGTATTTGCTGACCACTTGGGACTGTTGCGTATGAGAGCTCTATTATATGTAAGCAATATTTTTTATCAAATGAATATCATATAATTTCCTAATTTAATCTGATCACTATTTATATAACATTTATTGACTGTAGTTGTACTTCTTTTATATTATTTTTTATGTTTTGTTTCGTTTACCATTGACATATTCATTTATTTGACATTATTTTGTATTCATTTATATTCGTTTGACTTAATTAATATAATTGACTTCTAGTTGACATATTTTGCAATTGTTAATATTAATTCCTTGACATGTGTTATAATTTTGACATACTGGCGTTTTGGGTAACTGTAAGTCAGCATGTACACACTTGAATCAATAAATAAATGAAATAAATGAATCAATATTGACGCTAGAGTCGTTGTGACATGGTACTAAAGTGTTCAGCTACTTCTGTGGTCGACCGTACCTATTTCATTCAAAGATTATTTTTACAAGTAGAATCAAAATACCCATAAAATACAAAAGATTTAATCAAGCGTGTTCGTGAGTCATTATCTCATTGCATTTAGAATTTAACTAATGTAGGGGAAGTTATTAATGAAAGTTAGCACCATTTGAGTTATGATTTATTATTTTGGAAGATTCAGGGCGAAATATATTATATTCATATTTATTACCGAAGTAAATTATTAGAGACTCGTAAAATATCATGTGAAAAAGTCGATATAAAATTAGAAAACTAAACTGTTTTATTAACCGACTTCAAAAACGAGGAGGTTCTCAATTCGGCCGGTATATATTTTTTTTTTTTCTATGTATGTACACTGATTACGCCAAGATTACTGATCCGATTTACGTGATTCTTTTTTCGTTAGATGCGGAATAGCTGCCATTTGGTCCCATAAAAATTTTTTCAGAAACAGTTGGGTACTTTGGTATTAAATTAAAAAAAACTGAAATTATGAAATCGTCTACATAAGCGAAATTGCGAATTTTTGCTTTTCCAATGACTTTTTAGTGAAACAATACGATAGTAGGAAACAATATAAGTTGACGGTCACCCATCTAGCTTCGACCGTAGAAAGTATCACAAAAAATTGTGAAAAAAAAATTTTAAACAAAAATTAAAACCGACTTCAAAAAACTGAAAAGGATGAAATAATTAAATTTAAGTAGGTATTCATCCCTTAGAAACATATTTTTGGAGTTGGTGCTAAGTGGTTTCCAAAAACAATAGAAAGTAAAGCACTGACTCCAAAAATATGTTTCTAGGGGATGAATACCTACTTAAATTTAATTATTTCATCCTTTTCAGTTTTTTGAAGTCGGTTTTAATTTTTGTTTAAAATTTTAATTTAAAACTATAATAATAATATTATACTTAACTTTAACATAAAGTAACTTTTGGCGCTTTATCCGACATCCGAGCAGGCGGAGCGGTCACTAGCAATATTATTAATGCGAAAGTAACTATGTCTGTCTATATGCTAAGTTTTAACTCCTGAACCGCTGAACCGATTTAGATGCAGTTTTGCTTGAATATGGATAAGATCTCGAGAAAAGACAAACGCTACGCCAAAAACCTATATCCACGCGGGTGGCCACTATTGTATCTATAATCTAAGGCAGCTTCAATCGTTGTTACTAAAAACATAAAAAAACAAATTGAATTACGGATCGCGAAACATAATGGTAAAAAAGCATGTAGCCACTTTCTGTGACGAAATAATATCAAATTTCCATAATTGTTCAAGTTCACGCCATCTTTGTTTTGTAACATTGGAATTTGGACCAACTTTTATATTAAAACAATGTCAATTTTTGCATGATAACTGTTTTCTTGACTTACGTCAACTTTACCTAATATATTACTCACAAGTAGAAGTTAAATTTCAGTACTTAGGTACCTAACTCCTAAAATGTATTTTTTGGAGCTGGTGCTCCACTTTCTACTGTCTCTGGAAACAGGTTAGCACCAACTCCAAAAAATACATTTAGGAGGTAAGTACCTAGGTACTGAAATTTAATTATTTTATCCTTTTTAGTGTTTTGAAGTCGGTTTTATTTTTGTTAAAGTTTTTTTTTCATTTTTAGGTGATTTCCTAAGGTTAAAGCAAGATGGGTGACCGTCAGCACTATCGACTTGTATGTCTCTCAGTCTTTGGTTGAAATACATAGTGAAATAATTATCTTCTAACTCCTAACCATTAAGGAGTTGTACCTTCCATCACCAGCTAATTAACATGAGACGATGACAAACAGAAGCAAATAATAGGTTGGGGAAAAAGTTTCTTCGCATTTTTTTAGAAAATTCAAAACATTGTTTAATACTTATAGTTTATTTACATTTAACTAAAGTATGTAGGTACCATTTTGTTCGATAACTTTTTGCCATCTTGTAGGTAGGGACATGATCCCATGCTATAGAAATTTTGGAGCTTCTGATCAAAATACCGCGACAAGTGGTGTTGGCAGTCCTCTCGTGATGTTAACCTGACACTGCCTAGAGAATTCTGAAGAGAGCGAAACAGGTGGAAATCTGAAGGTGCAAGGTCAGGACTATACGGCGGATGCATTAACACCTCCCAGCCAAACTCTCTTAATTTTTGCTGAGTGGCTAAAGATGTGTGAGGTCTAGCGTTATCATGATGAAAAACCACACCCCTTCTGTTGATTAATTCCGGCCGCTTTCTCTCAACTTCTTGCTTTAATCTCATCAGTTGTTCGCAGTAGAGTTCAGAATCGATGGTCCTGCCTGGTGGTAACAGCTCATAATGAATAATGCCCTTCCAATCCCACCACACACACAGCATCACCTTGTTGCGAGTTAACCCGGGTTTCGCCACAGTCTGTGAAGCCTGACCGGGCTTTGACCACGACCTTTTTCGCTCGTTCTTGTCGTACGTGATCCACTTTTCATCACCAGTTATCAGCTTCTTCAAAAATGGATCGGTTTCATTACGACGTAATAAGGAATCACAAATGAGTACATGGTTCATTCGGTTTCTTTCAGTGAGCTCGTGGGGTACCCAAATATCGAGCTTTTTTGTGTACCCATTTTTTTTTTAAATGCGCCAAAACTGTTTTGTGGTCAATTTCCAGTTCTTCAGCTACGTCGTAACTACTGACATGCCGATCTTGCTCCAGTTTTTCAAAAATGGCATCAATTTTATCCGTAATAGGCAACCAGAGCGACGTGCATCTTTGACATCAAAATTACCGGATTGAAAACGCTTAAACCAAATTTGTGCTACTCTCACAAACACTGCACTAGGTCCATAAACATCGCAAATTTTTTTCGCGGCTTGCGTTGCATTTTTACCTTTTTTGTAGTAAAATTTTAAAATGTATCGAATTTCTTCATTAGATTCACTCATCTTGACAGTACGAAAAACAAATGAAAAACACACATTTTCCTAATTTGAATTTGGAATTATCTTTTTTAAAATCTTAACTTTAAATGATACCAAAACCAGCCAGATACAGATAGTACAGCCAAAGAGATTTTATTACATACCATAATGCGAAAAGACTTTTTCCCCAACCTATTACTTGAATAGCTTTGGAAATAAGTAAAACATGTCATACGTGCCTAAAAATTGGGGTTATCTAATCTCTGGGATCCCATCATCAGGTCCTGACTTGTTGACAATGAGACTACCTCAGGAGTGTACTCTATCGAATAAAAAAAGAATTTGGAAAATCAGTTCACAATTGACAGAGAAATCGGTGAACATACATACAAAAAAAAATACATACAGCTGTGGAACATAAAACCTCCTTCTTTTTTGAAGCCGGTTAAAAAGAGGCCTTACGACGCTATTTTTATTATTCGGTATTAAATTAGTTACAAATATCGATACAAAAATCTATAAATAATAATTATATTTACAAAGATAAACGGTATATAAAAATATAAAAAAAACAATAAATATGAGTGGGCTTCATTGAATCGCTTCGCGTTTGTATCAGAACTAATAATCACAGATTGTTTGATTTTAGTAAGTTGTCTGTGTGGTTTATTCATAAAAGTCATAATTATGTGATGAAGTAAAAGATTGTGCATGAGTAAATTCCATTTTGGTGTACTTAAACTTATCCAAACGAGAATTCAATTCAATTCATTTAATCATTATCATAGGTATACTAGCTGTGATTGTTTGTTTGTTTTGTTTGCTATTAGAATACGAGTATAAAACGAAAATGATAATATATATTTATTATTTATTTATAAATAATAAATATAACACAAATACCACATAACATACACATAACATAAATACCACCGTAATAGGCTTTGACTATAACACCAATTTTCTGTTAATTTGTGAACGGGCGAGTGCTTAATCAACATTACTCTCAGAAAGATAATAAAAATATTGGAGAAGAATCCGCCTTTATATTGGATGCTTTGCTAAATGTCAAAAAATGATAGAGTTCGCTAGAGTGGAGTGGAGTTTTGGACTACACGTCGAAGGCAGATGGATCGGACGCAATAGATCCATCACCTGGCCCACAAGGCCACTTTTTTATCGATGAGGGGAAGCTCTACCAGCCTAACTCCCAACTCCCGGGGGCGGAGATGGAATAGGTGTGGGGCTCTCAAAGATGACTCCTTTCAATGAGTTAGAAGCAAATTTTATTGCTCAAGCGTTGTTGTGCGTGCATAGCTGAAGGAGGTTCTCATTTTAAACATCTTAAAATGAAGCTTTAATTCGAGCTTTTTGATTAAAATACTTTGAAAATTATCGTCATTTTTCTACTACTCGAGCTTAGTTGACCACCTATTCAATTTTGTGGTAATCTCGAGTTTATTTTGAGCATGGTGAGGTAATGCTGTTAAGCATGATGTTTTCTTTAGAGTACCTTTAATGTTCTAAAATCAATGAAATTATATTTTCTTAAGAAATAATTTTTTTATGAAGCTTTTGCCATAGCCGGTTTCGCGGGTCCATTAAGTAGGGATGTTTTTGAAATGGATTTCGAACTTTTTACTATGTGATTTTTAGGAGATAGCCCCTTCAAAAAATAACAAGACATCAACAAAGAAAATTTTTGACGTTTTTTATCAAAAAGATCTTGCGCCAAATTAGCCACCCTTACAAAAATTATTCACTGTGCACATTGCAACATTTTGGGTACCATCGGAAAAAAAGCAATTTTCTCGAAAACCATGTTTAGCGGAACATACATGGAAATCCATCGGGTAGCCCCTGAACGCCCATGCGCTAGACGGCTTGCGGGCAAGCCATTTTTCCATGCGGCTAAAATTTTCCTGGCGGTCAAGGAGTAGCCCGTCTTTTGGTGGTTTTACCCGACACCATGGATTTTTATTTCTTTTGTGAAAAATCTTTATACTTCATTTGGGGCCCCTGACAATTTTTGACACAGGATCTAAAGCGAGCTACGCCACTGATAGACTGGTATGATGAATTAAAACCATTATTATTATTACCAATTTATTATAATAATAATAATCATTTATTACAAAACATCACAAATGACAAATAGCTCTGTACTTAAATATTTAAAAAAAGGAAACTATAGTGGGTTAATACCTGAACTAGGATGTTTCCTGTATCTCAGATTAACAACCCTCCACCCGATAACGTGGTCTTAGATAAAATTCATTTTTTTTATTATTACAAAACTTGATTATAACATTTTTTTTAAAATATAATATAAAATTATAGTTATCATTGATTTTGTCAATATTATGTACCAGTAGTATTTGTTTTTAATTCGGTTGGTATGTTTGTAATGTATGTACACCGATTACGGGGACATTGCTAATCCGATTGACGTGATTCTTTTTTGTTCGATGCGGAATAGTTGCCATTTGTAGTTGATTTTAATTTTAACTACAGCCGTATTACGACTGTTTACATTATTTTGTGGAGTTTAGTTCTTTATCTTCAAAGGGCTCCAATAGTTTTTTACCAATAGGACTGATAGGACAACTTACAAAAGAAAAGAATGATGGAAATCGCACCACAAATGGAATTGAAAATTTCCTCCCTTCACGGGACTTACAAAGGTTGTATGGAAAAGTTAAGTCTGCTAAAAATAAAAGTCGCAATCCTTGCTGCAATGAAAAACTCTTGGTTTCACATACAAGACCACATTTTGCAATCTACTTTCTTAACCGAGTATTCATAATCACAGATCTTTAGAACCTTGATAACTCCTTTGAGAATCGACCACGATCATTAAGGCAGGATAATTACCTGCGCTTTCAGAATGTTCCTCGGAGATATTTCAAGGATGCGGCAGTTACTGTGATTTTATTATGATTGCTTAGATTATTTGATAAGGTTTATGCTCTTTTTAAAGGGAAGAACTCAAAGAATCGGAATAAAAGTATCAAAATTCATAATGAACGCAGTTTTTTAAGACCCATGTTCGGTGGGGAAAGATTTTTCAGCTAGATCGTGACATATGGCTGTATCCTCTACCCTTTTGATGATGAGAGGAAAACAAAGTCCACGAAAATAAATAAGAAAGCCATGGATCACTAGTGCTATGCTACCCATAGAATGTGTAGAATCATCTCCTTCGGGTGGCACAACAACAACATGAGTGATTGTCTTAATTATTTTTCCCTTTAGTCCTATAATTTTAATAGTTCCAAACTCGTTACAAACAAATTACATGGTAAATATCCCGAATATGATTCTAATTAAAATTTTAATAAGTAATTACTTTGACATACAAATGGAGATGGACATGATGGAACTGAAGCCGTGTATCGACTAGAGGCAGCCTCAGGTCCAGCGGCTGCCTCGAGTCGAGGCTTGCCGCCGCCAGTCGAACCAGACGAGCCATGCGATGTCTGTATAGAGGGCTTAAACAAGATGCCATTCGATAATCGCTATTGCTATCGCTTAGCGGAAAATATATGAGATTTGACATAAGATATCGATCGATTTTCGATTGTTAATGTCAAATCCAATATATTTTTCATTTATCAATAGCGATTGTCTAATGGCATCTTGTCTAGCCGCCCAGTAATATCCATACTCAAAGGTGCCTCAGTGTTAGCCGCGCTCTGAATGGAGGAATTTGTATGTGTGCTCGGTACGCGGCAATATAGATGCATTGAATTCATTGATTGAATACGAAACTAGTAAGCAAACGGTAGCTCGGATTGAGGCCTCGCAGCCTGAGGCAGCTCGTCTCGAGACTGCTTATCTTAAGTGGAAGATACCCATAGGGTCTTGATCATTAATGCGATATAGTACGATGTAAATTAACCTGTCAAGCTGCTGATTCCAGACACAATTGGTTTTTAATTGTCATAAGCACCCCAAGATATTCTGCGGCATAACAGATTAAGGAATTTATTTCTATCAATTCAATTTAAAGAATTGGAATCTCAATCTGTGTTACAATTCTATAAATATTAGATAACCATGTTTCAGACAGAAAAACAAGAATCATCCTCAACGAAAAGACTTGAACGAAGCAAATATTTTTCTTGATGTAAAACAAACACCTTCACTTAAATAAGTTCTAAAAATACGAAGATTTAGGAGTCCTTATTATGAGTCCATTTATGTTAAAAACTTTAGGAATTCCAATTTGAATTTATGCCGAAATGAAGGTAGAATAACATTAGGAATAAAATAAGCTTCCTGTAGTAGCGGTTTTGATATTTACATATTACATACATTATTTATAAATCTCGGTATTCGAGTTTGGGCAAAATTTTGATGGTCCATTATTGAAAATAATACAATAATTAATGGTCTCATCATTATTTACTTTTTGTACGGTAAGCAACAGAAGTCGATAAACTCTATAGTAGCATATCACACTCTACGCCATGCTCAGTATGCCAATATGTTATTGTCAAGAGTTTGCAAACATGTTATTAACAACAGGTACTAAAGTGCTCATCGATTCTGTTTTCTGGTTTGTGGATACTCAACAAAGTAGTATATAACATCCTTCCTATAAAATGGTTTCCTTTAAAAGAGGCGTGAAAAGGCACCTTATGGGCCGGCAAGGTGGGGGCGGCCAGAACAGTGAACCTTATAGATGCTTATAAATAGAGAGATTGATAAAAGATTTCATTTTCATTTCTTCATCACACACTAAAACAGTTTAAATTTGAAAGTTCCATACACATTAAACTACATCGTTAAAATTACTTGTTGTCAGGTAAATGGGAGCTCGGATGGGTCCTCTGCGACATCTGGATCAGCCTTGATATTCTCCTTTGCACAGCTTCCATCCTTTCCCTCTGTGCTATCAGTGTTGATCGCTACCTCGCTGTGACCAGACCCCTGACGTACTCCAGGAGAAGAAGATCAAAGAAGCTTGCCCTCACTATGATCTTCTTCGTCTGGATAGCTGCTGGGGCGATTACGTGTCCCCCTATGTTTGGATGGTAAGTATTAGATAGAATCTTATTGTAGTATATTCATGATTATTTGATCTAGTGATTTTGAAGAACTTTATAAAGTTAGTCATTCTGTTATTGAAAAGTCTAAGTAAGTAGCTATACCAACTAGGTTTTTTTTATATTTGGACAAAATTGAGATTGAAAGATAACTGTAAACTTTTAAATATGTTATTAGGTAGCTTTTTTCGGAGATAATTTTTTTTATACAACTAGACGAAAAACAAGCTGACGGCCCACCTGATGGTAAGCGGTTACCGCCGGCTATAGTCACCTACAATAACAAGGGAAAACCACTTAATATTGCAGGTACGTTGTTATCCTGAGGCCTAAGATGAAATGCCATCTTTTAAGACAATTAAATAACATTGAAATTAAAGCATCAATAAAACAATTTCTGCTTTTCAAAATATTTCAAATTTTCTTTAAAAATTATAAAATACCTCGGGCCAACTACCACAGTGTCTCAAGACGAAAGTCATTAATTCGTGTGTGTTGCCAATGATGACTTACGAAACTAAGACGTCGCCGCTTATAATGGGCCTCAAAAGAAGGCTCAATTTCACCTAAAGAGCAATGGAGAGGGCTATGCTCGGGGTTTCTCTGGGTGATCAAATCAGAAATGATGAGATCTGCAGGAGAACTAAGGTCACCGCCATAGCCCAAAGAATTGCTAGCCTCAAGTGGCAGTGGGCAGGCCACATTGCATGGAGGACTGACGGCCGTTGGGGCAGAAAGGTCCTTGAGTGACGGCCGTGTACCGGGAGACGCGTTGGTAGGCCTCCCACAAGGAGGACAGACGATCTGGTGAGGGTTGCGGGAAGCCGATGGATGCGGACAGCTTAGAATCGTCTGGAGATCTTTGGGGGAGGCCTATGCCAAGCTGTGGGCGTCTCTCCCTTTCCATTTTTAATAATGTCCTATCCCTTTCCGTTTTTGCGTTTTGTGAAGGTCTACCTTCACAATCTTGAAATCATTAAATTTTAACATCAATCAATCAATCATTTATTTGCCTATGAATAAGGTATACAGTAGATGGAAGTCATTGGTACATTAGATTCAACTTATTCAGCTATTAATTTTAGCATTAAATATCTAAACTTGTATGTGGAGGATATCTTTAATGGAAAAAAGAAATGTTAGAAAACATTCATAGGGCTATCCCAAGTACTGATACTTCGATGGTCACAGGTCAGAGCAGTCACCTATATTGTAAATAGCCTCAGGTGGTTCCCCGTCCCAAGACATATTTTTTTCCAGTCTAAATATTTTTTCTATATTTTATGATGTTACTCCCAGGTACGAACCAGATCACAACCAAGGCGGCGTGTGTCGTTACAACCAGAACGCGGGCTACGTGGTCTTCTCTGCCATGGGATCATTCTTCCTTCCTATGGCGGTTATGGTATACGTGTATGCAAGAATATCGTGCGTGGTCGCAAGAAGACACCAGCAGCTGGCCAGCACTAGTACTAAATGTAGTAAGGTAACTTTAACATGACTTTCCTTCATCATCTTGTAACGTGGTACTATAAAATTGCGATGTTATAGCACCTCGTTTCCTCTTCCAAATTTCCTGGCAATATTTAAAGCAACACAAACATAAAATTCATACTTTGACGTTTGATTTGGTTTTATCTTTCAAATGCATTATTTTACTGACCGCGAGAGGACACATAAGTACCTCTCTAAGTTACCAGTGTCTCGCTCTCGACGCCCTCCATATTCTTGGGCGCTATATTTATTATCATATCAATATAACATTCCGGATTGGACACTTAACTTAAAATTTCTCTAGAATAAATCTCAAGGCACCATACTTTACAATCATAAGCTTTAATCATCGATTCAGTTTGTAGTATATGTTATTTTTCACCATCATCATTAATCCAAGATATTACAGTAACTCCAAAACCTGATAGACCTTCTAAAAACGATTAACCCGCCAAGCATCAGATTTCAGACACAATTGATTTTTAAATTGTCATAGCCCTCCGGTGGGATACCGCCGCTAGACAGATTAAACTGCCTACAATGGCATCAGAAGCGCTCATTTTTAAAAAGAAAACCTTTTTTATATAAACGACAATCATTTATCTCCTAGGTTTCTGGCGCAAGACAGAAAATTAATTTTGCACGACTTTAATTTTTGCTGTTTATATTATTTTTATGCAAAAAAGCTAACAATTTTATGGGTGACACAGACAACGTTTGCCTCGTTATTAATTTACTGCTTTGGAGAGATGGCTTCAAAGTGAATGATGTTATTGTTCATTAAACACCATTTGCCGACTCCGCGGAATCTGACGCTAACATCTAAATGTGCGAAATCGTGCAAAATCTCTCTCATAACTAGACGAGCGAATTATTTTCAAGTCTATAATTTTTAACAACGTCCATTTAATGCTGATGAGGACGAAAAGGTTTTCCCTGTTTTACGTCTGCTGCTTTTTGATGTTCTTCAAATTGTTTTCTTTACGATTGCTTGGATGTTATTAGGCCTAAGCTTTCTTATTTAACCTAGAAACCTTCATTTTCTTCATCCATACTAAAATTATATATGCGGAAGTCAGTATGTCTGTCTGTTACCTTTTCATGCTTATGCTGATTTAGATAAAATTTGGTGTGGAGATAGCTTAAGACTCTAGGAAGGACACATGATATTTTTTTTAGCTCTGGTTTAGATCACGAAAACAAATCAACTTTCAAATGTGTTTCTTTCATGTAGGAAGGCCAGCAGTGGGAGGTATATAGGCTGGTGATGATAATGAATATTATTTCTTGTGCTAGATATAATAATATAATGAACTTTTTGATAGTTTGAAAGAGCTTCTTAAAAAGTTCGAAAGGACCTAACTGAATGAATATGTTTTTATTGCATTTCACTTCATTTTTTACTAGTTTTGCTACAAAATAGCCCTACTTGTGACGTGTTACGCTCACCGTGTGACAGACTGAATGATTAAGTGATTTGGCTTAGGAACTGAAAATCACCATGACCCGTGAACTTCAACAACTTCGTCACTGTCTTGTCTTGTCTTTGCTCGATTACGGCCGATTTTTCAAACTTCAGATAACATTTATTTAGAGAATAACCTTGAAAGTTAACTGGTAATCTTTAGAAAGTTTTTTTAAGGTGTATTTTCCTTGATTAGGACGACATCTTAACATAATTTTATTAGATATCATCATCATCATCATCACCAGCCTACAAACGTCCCATTGCTCGGCACAGGCCTTCCTACATGGGAGAAACACATGAGGAGTTTGGGCCATAACACCACCACGCTGGCCCAATGCGGGTTGGTGGGTTAAAGCAGTTGCAGGAACAACCGCACCAACGGCTTAACGTGCCTTCCGAAGCACGGAGGAGCTCAAGATAACAAACTGTTATGTGTCTTAAATAAATAAATAAATTTAAAAAAAAACTTTGATTGACCCATCCCAGGATCGACCATGGCGAAAGTTGCTTTGTTGTTCGTATCAAAACCAGAGCGCTCAAACCAATACGCCACCGAGCTCCTCGATATATTAGATTATAATATAGAAAAATATATCCTGTAAGTTTATTTATTAACAAGTAGTGGCCGCGTCTTACTTTCAATGATTAAACAAGCCGCGATCGGCAACATTCTAAGAAGATGTCCTACTTCTTTATTTACTTGGTTGTAGGTAATCCTACGTCGCTTTATCATAGTCACTTGATTAAATATGAATGCTCTTATACAAAATGATGCTGAATCATATAATTTCACACTAGATGTTGAGGTACGCCCACGAGGAAACCCAATTACTAATTCAATAAATTACGTGGGCAATTGTCTGTGAAATATACCGTGGCGTGTTTATCATTGTTAAACCTATTTAGAGAAGCTGGCTTTGAATTTAATTTTCATTTCACGGAAAGCAACGAAATATTCATGGAAAGTCAAAAGATTAACATCGGTTTCTGTATTGTATAACTTTCAACTCTCGTCAAAGTACAAAATTAGTTTAGCTAAGAAAAGATTACCGTTTATTTAAAATAGTTTTTCTTTTACTTTTAATTTACTTTTGATGACTTGACTTAGGCTTAACACTATTTAATTAAAGAATATCAGATGATATTGAGTTTACATAATAATTTGATAAAGGTAGAAAAAATGCGAAAGTGAGTTTGTTTGTTTTTTACGCTTTCACGGCTACACCAATAAACAAATTTAGATGAAATTTGGTATAGATATAGTTTCAGAACCTAGAAAGAATATAGGATACATTTAAGAGGGATAACCGACACCCACATAGGTGGAGCCGCGGGCTGGTAGTCTATAAATGCAACAAAATATTTTTAAGATTAGCTACAGGAATAAAAATACGAGTAGAAAGTGTTCTTGTGTGACCTTTATTATGAGCGCAACTCCTTCAAGCAGGATTTCAATTTCAGCGATATTTTTCGAATTTAATTTTGAACGCTCGACAGGGAAAGCAACTCGACCTTAACGAAGATTGCAGCAAAATGACGAGAAAGGTCGCCAAAATGAAAAGGGGAAGCGTTTCTGGAGTATGGGAGCAGGGGAGTCGTCCCTTACATGTCAACATAATAATTCTTCTTCAATTAAAAAATAAACAGCGCGTGCCTTTAAATAGACACACATTTGTTCATTAATATCATCATATCAGCTTTGAAATTCACTGTTGAACAAAGGCCTCCCCCATCGATTTCTGAACGGATAGGTTTTGTAGTCTTCCCGTGACCACGATCGTTGTAAAGTAATTGAAACGGCGGGTGTATAATAAAGTAAGCATCATTAAGAGAGTATCCATAATATTAGATACCGGAGCAATAATGATAATCATATGTATATGAATATTAGAAATATACTAAATAAACATCTATGACTCGTGAACAAATGCTCGTGCTCCACATACATACATTTGCCCCCACCGGGATTCGAGCCCGGGACCCCCGACCGAGTAGCCTGTATAGCCAAGGGTCCAGACCACTCGGCCGGTCAGTCGTTACAATTTTCGCATTAATAAACGTTTAATCAGATGGCTGAACATCTTGTCAGCCATATGGTTATAATAGCCAAAGGTTATTTTTATGGACCAATTTTGGACCAACCAAAACACGGTTTCGGTAATAAGTTGTCATAAAAAAATAACCTTGAACCTTCCAATTACACAAACAGTCACACAAAAGCTCTTCAATTTCAGCGACCTGCCTAGGCGTCTAATTTAATGGCTATTTTAACCATATGGCTAACAAGATGTTCAATGACTTGGTTCTTCAGCCGTTTTATTGGATGCCGGCATTTATTCAACGGCGAAGGTTTCAATTAAGTGGCTAATTTAATCAGATGTCTTCGACAAATATATTATTATAATGCCTATGATGCCTCTTGATGTTGTCTAGTGAAAAATGGAATCAAAATGTGGAGACAGCTAGTGCAGTAGTTTTGAAATGTTATTTCTGTTGCATACATTCAAATGTGTATCTTGATCAGCAATTCTTGATTTTATAGTCATTACGAGTTAGTCTGTAAAAATATAATCTATATGCTATGGTAGCCTACCTTCATGTGGATCATTCGTTGAGATAAAGAAAGAAACACGTCTAATCAAAATGTATGTTTTGTTTCAGAAAGGCAAGCTTTCGTGTATCCGAACGGAGTCAGACTCCGGTTCCGACAAACTATCCCTAAGGCAAAGTGCATCCAAGCAACTCTCAAAGAACTCCAACCAGCAGAGCGAGTGTTCATCCCAGGTAGACCACAAGTGTCCCTGCTGTTTCAAAGCGGACAAGAGAAACCGCCAATCCAAGCTTTACAAAGGGTCGAAGGAGAAGGAGTCGAAATTCTATAACGAAGTTACTTTTAAAGCTAACTATAAGTATAAAAACACAACACGTCACCGAACCCATTCCATGAAAGACCACATAGAAAACAACAGAGTATCTTCCTTGAGGAGAGAAACGAAAACTGCTCAAACACTCAGTTTGGTGGTAGGGGGCTTCGTGGCTTGCTGGCTACCTTTCTTCCTTTATTACCTTCTAACGCCGTTCATACCTTCCAGTTATGTGAATCCTGTGTTGATGTACATATTAACTTGGCTGGGGTGGTTTAATTCGGCCATCAACCCGTTTATTTACGCGTTTTATTCGCCAGATTTTAGGCTTGCGTTTTGGAGGCTTACTATTAAGAAATGTAAGCGGAGCAAGCATTAGTGATACCAACCCTTGTTTAGACAAAGTACATTAGTATACAAAGCAGATAATGGTTTTCTAAGATCACAGTGCTGATTTTGTTTATCATCTAAACTTAAACGGCTCAGTGCTTCTTTTCTATCTAATTCTAATGTGACGATGGTTTAAGCTCTTTAATAGATAATTCTGGCAAGTTATCTTACTCACATAAATAACTCTATGACATCTTATTAATTTAGACGAACTCTGTGGTACTGAAAGATCGTTCTGACCATAGAATATTAACACAAACACATAATCATATTTTTTTAATTTGGCATTAAAAAGAAGCCTTGAATTTTTCTAGCGAATTGTAAAGTAATGAAGATCAGGGGTGCGATTCTGTAACGAATCTCGCACCTCACTTCGCAAGTCACTTCGAATTCAACTGTCAAATAGAGCAAAAAATGTATGAAAATTTGCTCTATTTGACAGTTGAATTCGAAGTGACTTGCGAAGTGAGGTGCGAGTTTTGTTACAGAATCGACAGGCAGTATCGTTAGCGCGAGTTTCAGTTATTGTATGTACCGCGTCAACTGGCAAATCTAAGAAAATTTAGCTAAACCTACCTGATAATCAAGAGTTTCTATCGAGTCTAATCAATTCACAAATTAGTTGCGCTTGACAGACAACTTACATTCAGACCACCGACTTACAGATAAAACTTTACACGCTGCAATCTAGTCAATTCTAGTCATCTTTATTTTTACTGTCTTTAAAAAATTATGTTTTTAAATAGTCGATATTGCATCAGGACAAAACCTTAGTATAGTCGACAACACATCAAGGGTAATAGTTTGACCTGGAGACCGCCTTTACTACGCTCGTGATAGACTTAGTGTGCTGTCGTGTGTACATTGCATCTCGAAACACTGGAAAAGATTGATTGAAACGAAGTGCTCGACTGTAAATTTTCAGTATTATTTTAAGTGATATACTGTTAACTAAGGTTTGAGTTTGTCTCACTGTCACTCCAGCATCAGACCAGCTCGTCTCATCGCCTCGCCTTCAACGCAACACCTCGGAGGTCCGTCTGGTGATAAGCCTGTAGATTTTTAGCTTGACAGCTTGGGTGACAGCTTGCCTAAGCACGCAAATTTTAAGTAGGATTCAATCTTATTTTCCACCTGCTATTGTCCTTTTTTAATTATGTTAAAATTGACTAATCATTAAAGTATTTTACGAAATCCAAAACATTAATAAAAACCATTTTATAGATAGAAAAAATATCCAAGGTGATCCTCCTTATTCCAGTTATTTCTGTTTTTTAAACGAACGAATATTGAAATCCCAGATTTTTTTTGTTGAAGTAACCGACAGACCGACAAACAGACAGACAGACACACTTATTTAAAATATTAGCATGGATTAGAGGATTTTTGTACTGTGAATACGCGCGCGCGCTATTGTTGTCATTGTCACTCGCGCTGAGAACTCTATCTCTATCCCTGTCTGTTTTGGCAGAAAAATATTTTACGAGCTTGCTATCGACTAATCACCGCTAGGGAGCTCACTATGTAATAATTGGTGTGGTGCTCAATCACGAATATTGGAACACGAATAACTTCATCACAAAATACACGAATCACGCTATCACAAATCTAACCGCCACGAAAAATTGAGTAGCAAGCAGCGAAACGAGCGGATTTTCAGCATATGAACCAACTGAGTGTAGTCGAGCAAGCGAATCGCGGCAGCGGACAGCGACCGCCAGAATATTAAAATGAACTCAATTGCAAACCATAACGTTAGAAGCGAGGTCTTAAATTAAAAGCTAAATATTCTCGATTCGCTCCTGGCTACCTAATTTTTTGTGGCCAATATATTCCAGATTGATGATTCCATGACATATTTTGTGATTCCCTAATCAAGAGAGGAGGCGATGCCTTTACGATGGCAATTAGTCTGTGTTGCAGAATGTAATTTAGACAGATGCTGATCTGGTGAATGTGTGCGATAACCTTTAGCAGGGCGTAATCCTAGCGATATAATACACAAGTAATCCCTAAAATCCCAAATGAATACGAAAAGCTTACGAAGTTTGTTAATTTTATAGGGATCAACACAATTTCTATGTTGAAAAGCCCTTTTATTTAATACCCGTTCGCGTACATTATCACTTCAACCACAGTGAAGGAGAAATAGAACTGTCGCTTATTTTCAATTAGAAAATGTTCTGCAAAATTATAGTTTACTAAATTTGAAGGATGTTAGTTATAGTGAATTGTTTCACCACAAAAGCATCGGCGACATTATTGCAATAGTTACAACTCAACTTGTTCTATGTAAATTATCAGAATCAATATAAAAAATATAGTTAGTATAAATAAACTTTATAAAACACACTCAGTGAAGAGAGCCCAAATGAAACACTGTAACATAACTAAATTTACCTACGCATTGTATTTTAACGCTTTTTTTGTGTTGTATAAATTGTCCAATGCCATAAAGCTATTAAGCAATTTTCTATCTATGTAAAATTTATATTGAATAATTGATTGCTTATTTAACACAAAAGTCGCACGCAAGACTCTTATAATGCGTCAACAATGTGCATGCCAATTCGACGAAATAGATTTTTTGCATAACTTAATAATGGCTTCAATGTATTGATGAGTAATTTTTTTAAAGGAATGCCCTAAATTATATTTTGTTATTGAAAAGCAGACACGAAATAAAAAAATACCTCCGTAATAGGCGTACTATGTCGTTGAATAGCATCACACTGTTTAAATAGTTGTCGATGTTTTACACGACTTTCATTTTTATTCATATTTATTTATTTATTTATCTCCCTTGTTGATTCACCCAGATATTTCTTTGTTCTGCCTTTCTGTAACCATGTCCACAGTGACAAATTGTTATCCGGCATGTAAAAAGGTTTTAGTTCGAAAAATGTAGGTCAATAACAATATTTACACATGTACGCGCGTTTGCGAGTGTCAAAGGAGATGTTTCATATCCGGCTAGCTATATGTATATCGATGCCATCTGCTTAAATTCGCCGCTTAATTGGATGCGGATTTTAACATACATTGTGATAATGTACAGACGACAGCACGTTAAGTGTAACAGTGGCACTACGAAAGCCGCCTCTATTACGAACGCAGTAAGGGCGGTCTCAAGGTCAGGCGTAAGCTTGATGTGCTGTCGACTGTACATAATATTGTTGAAAATGCAAAAGCAAAATTTGATTTAAGTAGACATCATACAAGAAATTTTTAATGGTAAAACATTTATTTGAGTCTAATTTTTTTCTCCGTTGATAATGAAGGTTTTTTCGTCATTTATTTTGACACGTACTTGTAAATCTCTAAAGTTAAACAAAACAAAAGGTTTTGGCTAAGACCACTTACCGCCGAATATTCAAACGTCACGTCAAAATTCAAGGAGAGCACAATTAAACGTTTGCCTATGTTTCTGAGAATTATACTTGAAATATTCGGTCGTCAAACTAACAAAATCCACCCGCAAATGTCCATTCGCAAGGGCGCATTTCACGAAATGAGTCTTTGGTTGTGGCTTAAAATCATGGTAATATATTTTGCGACTCCACATCACATTATGAAGAAAAGGGCGCATTACTTGAAATCATAAAGTTAGAAGAACGTCGAAATTACTGTTAGAATTATGAACGTTGTAAAATGGACATAATTTGTACAACCAAAAAGTTCATATTACGAAATTACATATATATAGGTACTTAGACATTCTGATATCAGATCATTTTTAGATTGATATACTTAATATTATAATTTAAAATATTTTACTAAATCAAACGAATGCTGCATTCTATGATTACTGTATATGTATATTGTAATTTAATGTGACTCTGATTACAGAGAATTGTAATTCTAAAGACGAATCCACACCGCAGTTACTTCCTGCAGAGGAATGTCACCATGACTAATAGCGTTGCCTATCTTCTACAGATCAGAGACAACATTTAATACAGTTCCGTTATTTTTTTTATTATTTTTAATAGAATCTGTACACAAAGCTGGTGTCTAAAGTTTTTGTATTTAATAAACTCCTCAAGACTTGTGCCCGGCTTTCGGTGTGGATGCGCCTTTAGATGTAAACGAAATATGTAAAAAAAGTCAATATGTTGGACGGTAATCGATATCGTACCAAAAAAGTTACTGTAAGTTAGTATGATTAGATAATTAAATAAATTGTATTAATTAATCGTCATAGTATACGTTTAGTAATTAATTAGGACTGCAAAATTTGTGATAAACAAATTGAATCAATAAATGAGATTGTTCGTGATATTCTGGTTTATTTTATATATCTATATGACTGAGCCCTAAAATGATCAAATCGAGATCATCATATTTCAGATTATGATGTCCACTGCTGAAAAAAGGCCTCCCCCAACGATTTTCAAAAGGAACGGCTCTGCTCGGCCGGCATCCAACGGCTCCTCGCGACCCTGACCAGCGGGGCGACTAACTATTGGCCTAACGACTAACGTTATGAACTTAAGTATGGTTCATGACGTCACATTGTCATATTGAAAGCAAGTTTGACGTTCACACTTCAGTGAAATGATTAAAATCACTATGACAATGTGACATCATAAAACTTACTAATGTAACATACCAATAAAGTCGGGACCAGTCGTCTGCTCCATCTAGTGGGAGGCCGTCCTATTTTTTGCCTACATGCTCGCCATGCTTTTATGATTCTATCTCGCTGAGAAACAACTAAGATAGCTCGTTCCATAGCTCGTTGGGTGACAGCGAACTTACACTAAAGCCTGTACGGCCTGGCAACGGGAACGGGCGACGGCGGCGGCGGCGTCTCGGCAACCACTGCGCGGTCACGACGACGCGCTGCGAGGCTGACATCGGGACAGCGCGCAGTGGTTGCCGATTCGTTAATCGCAGGACGCGCGTGCGGTGGGCCCTGTTTAATAAAACTTACAAGTCTACAATTTTGTAAATAAGTGACAAATTTGTTAAGTTTTATGACAAGTGCTGTTTAATTAACTTTACAATTATGTTTCATTAATTAATGATCGACAGTACGGGTTTCGGCCGAAACGGTCAACGGGTGATCTTCTAGCGTACTTAATATACCCTTTATTGCACTTTAAAATTACAAATAACAATTAATACTACTTAATGCATGTCTGGGGTGAAGCTATTGACAAACGTGGTGAGTCAGTGACAGTTAGCCTTGATATTGCCAAAGCGTTCGATCGGGTCTGGCACAGGGCTCTTCTCTCCAAGCTCCCGGCATACGGTCTGCCCGCTCAGCTCTGTAACTGGATTGCCGGCTTCCTGCGTGAGCGAAGAATCCGTGTCCTCGCTGATGGATGCGCTTCGCGGTTCATGTCAGTGAATGCTGGTGTACCACAAGGCTCAGTTCTATCCCCCACACTCTTTCTTCTTCATATCAATGACATGCTTCCGTTAGGAAACATTCATTGCTATGCAGATGACAGAACAGTGCATGGGGGATATTACGGTCGCCCAGGGGCTGGGCGCGCTGAAACCGAGAGAGAGAGAGAGAGAGAGAATCTTACCATTGAGCTCAACGGGGTGTTGAACCTCGTATCTGAATGGGGATCTAACAATCTTGTTGAGTTCAATGCTAAGAAAACACAGGTGTGCGCGTTTACAACTAAAATGTCGCCGTTCCTTCCCCTTCCGTCACTTCAGCGCATGACTGTTTCGGCACAGGGCTCCCTTAACTTGCTAGGCATGGAGATATGTTGCAATCTTAATTCCAGGAACTACATCGAAACCGTGATCAAAACAGCCTCACGGAAGCTCGGTGTCCTGAACAAGGTGCGTCGATTTTGCACTTTTTCATGCCTGCTTTATAAAACTCAGGTCCGGTCTTCCGTGGAATATTGCTCGCACTTGTGGGATGGCTCCGCCAAGTACCTACTCGATGCCCTGGACAGATTGCAGCGTCGTGCTGTACGTATCATTGGCGATGTAGAGGTCACGAACAACCTTGAGCCTCTGCAATTGCGTCGTGATATTGCGTCGCTTAGCGCCTTCTATCGGCTATATCACGGAGAGTGCTCTGAAGAGCTATTTGACCTTATCCCACCTTCCCCCTTCCTACTCAGGAGCACGCGTGCCGGTCTTCGGAGTCATCAATTCACTGTCTCCACCTCAACATCACGTACAAAGAAATTTAGTAGCTCTTTTCTTTGTCGAACTTCCAGAACTTGGAATTCTTTGCCAGCACATGTGTTCCCTCCTTCCTATGACATGGGTTCCTTTAAAAGAGGCGTGAAAAAGCACCTTTCGGGCCGGCAAGGTGGAGGCGGCTAGAGCAGTGTCTGAACTGCTCTAGCTGTCTTCGCATCTGGACTCCTCTTACCGCTTCACATCAGGTGGTGTTGAGTCATTTGTCGTGCTTTGTATAAAAAAAAAATGTAAGAATTTTACATATACAATCGTGACAATTACAAATGCTGTTTAATAAACGTTTACATAATATGTAGAAAACGCCTGTAGATTTCGATGAAATATTGTGTGTAAAAATTTGTAATTGTAAGTTACAAATTTGTAGTTGTAAATTACAAATTTGTAGTTGGTAGATAAAAAAAATTGAATACTTATTAAAATTTGTTTTTACCATTTGGTTTCCTATTTGTTTGATTCATAACGACAGTCATGGAGATCAATAACAAAATCACGATTTTGTCTCTAATATACGAGAATAAAGATGTTTTATTCGGTCGGTTTAGAGAAGAACTAACTCACGAATCGCGATATGAAAATAAAAAAGTGGAAAGACATTGCGGATATTTGTGCATCTATAACAAAGACTGGAAATACCTTGCCACAGCCCATCCAGTGCAATGGACACAAATTATTTTAAGTCTGATTTTCTACATTTATGCTAGAATCGTATTTAAGATCATGTTCTATTTTTGTTACCAAATATTCGACGGTAGTTTGCTGACCTGAAATTTTTCGTTGAATGTATCAGTCACATCAAAAGTAAAGTTAATCCTTTGACGAAAAACTCGCCGTTGCCGTTCACTTACATATTCATCATCACTACTGTCACTACTTCCACCATTTTTTGTGTATAACAAATAAATTTCTTTACTAATTAGGTTGTGGGACTAAATTGTAAAATTCTGACACACGACGAGTCCACCTGTCAGAATTGTATTACAATTCTACAAATATGTAAACTTGTAACTACAATTCTAATATATGTTTAATAGACGAGTTTTTCCTACAAATTTGTAGATTTTTGCCTGTAAAGTAAATAGTTTTATTAAACAGGAATATGTAAAATTGTAGCTACAATTCTACAAATTTGTAGATTTTCCACCATTACAAAATTGTAAAATGTGATTTTTATTAAACAGAAACTTGTAGACTTGTAGCCTGTACATTACAATTACAATTTACAATTTGTAAGTTTTATTAAACAGGGCCCCAAGGCCGTTAGTATTGACCACGTTTCACTACAAGTACTGACTTGTAAAATAAATGTTTGAAAGGTAATCCTCAATAGTAATACAGGTGGACTGGTCTAACTGAGCTATCGATAACTAGGAACAATCCGCCTTACCTACTTATGCCTTGAAACTGTTTCGGATTGAAGGGGATTATTGGGCATGGAAGGCATTTCATCTTAGACCTCAGGATGACAATTTCCTGAGCTCAGTGTTCATACGTTCTAAGTATTTCTAGAACGAGTATGTCTTTTTCTAAATATTTTGTTCCTCGTCTAAAATCATAACCCGAATCCTTATGTAACGTTTATTTTCGTGTTTTGTTGTGTCTCGTTTGGTTATCCAAACAAGAATAAAACATAAAAATGAAAATACCTCCGTAAAAGGCACTGATTTTGACTACCGCCGTATTAAAATTGCTTAGTTACACACGACAGAACATCAAGTGTAGAAACTAAATTGCTCTACCAAAGCCGCCTCTTTTTTCTTTTCTTTTTTAATACACTCTCACTTATTATCTCTAACCCAAAGCAACCATCATTTAGAGTTTGTGTATGGATACTAGATAACGGAGAAATTATGATAATAATATGTATATAAATATTAGAAATATACTAAAAAAACATATAAACATCCATGACTCGTAAACAAATGCTTGTACTCATCATACAAACATTTGCTCCTACCGGGATTCGAACCCGGGACCTCTTGACCGAGTAGCCTGTATAGCAAGGGGTACAGACCGCTCGACCAGCCGGTCGTCACACTAACTACAGTATTACAAATAGCTGTTATATTCCTAATACTGTGCTTTTACCATACCCAAGTCAATATTCGCAAGCAAAAAAGATATCGCCTGATTATTAAATACCCCGGCGTATATCAATACAACGAAGTCGTCATATTATGGTATCGCTACTTCTCATTAAATTTACATTATTCACGAGTATTAGATAACACCAACTACATTCAATACACGTACTGGTATCGAATGTAATCACTGTATTGAATTTACATCCTCGCTTATTGTTATTAGATAAATTGTTTACATGCGAAGTTACAAATTATATAGTGATAACATCAAATTGAATTTAATTGAAAATATTGCAAAAGAAATAGTATGCCTAGGATCAATAGTTTTGATTGGAGACTTTGCTAAAGTCGGGGTCTCTGAATATTAAATTCATTTCAATACTATTTTTTTCATTTCTTAAATTAGACATGTAAAAATTATTATGTTGGAAATATTAATTTACTTTGTAAGTAACTTTTTGACTTTGATATTCATCATTTAAAAGACTAGGGAATTAAAGATTGTATGAAAGTTCGTGATTTTTGAAGTTATAATGCGAAAATTTGTCCCTTACCAGCGCCCTCTCCTCTGGGATTACCCTTTAATTTGATTTTAGAAACTGATGTTTTGGACAACCAAAGTGATTTCTTAAATCAAATTTTGAAGGTACAAGCCCTCTATATCCCTGACGATAATTATGTCGGCCACCAGGCGGACGAGGTCTTGGGCGGAAACCTAGTGATTGACAAGCTGGTACCTATAAGATACTTGAGATATTTATGCACTTTTTTCTTGTCTGTACTTCATTGTTCTGTAAAAATTTTCATTGATGTACCTTTTTTTCGAAGTGGAATCCGCTTACGGACGATATTCTAAACCGCTGGTTAGGTGGACCAGCGGACCGTCGGCTAGACGTGGGCCTGTGCAGGGGTCGCCTAGCGCCTGATCTTAACTGGGAATACATGCTAAACCACTCCGGTTTCCCCATGCCCCTAATGGAGACAACCCGGGGTTTGCCGAAGCATTTCACCGAGCAGCCTCCGGGCAGCCCGACCCTAGAACCGACCAGAGCCAGTACTAGGGCGGGGCACCAGGCCTCACTCAGCCACCCCAAAGCCGGCCTAAGCCGACCCTAGAGTGGCGACAGCGCCAAAGGGGGTTGCCCGGGGGAAACCCAGGGCAACCCAGACGTGACGGGCCTGTGCAATGCATGTGCGAGGAGCCTACCCTCGCACACGCAGGCCACGTCCTAGGTTGGGACAACGCGAGTGGTCAAAGCCGCCCACCTTCTCCCAACCAACCGTCTGCGCCGGAGGGGAGTGGCCTGAGGATCATCCTCCCGCTCCCTCTCCGCTGCCTCCTTCTGCGAGCCTATACTCTCGCAGAAGGAGGCGGCAGCCTCCCATATCCTGTCGCTACCGGCCATGGCTTGAACCATAGTCGGCAGCGAGAGGTATCCGCCTCCGAGCGCCGCTCTCAGCTCGCGGCGCTCGCGTCGCCAGGCCGGGTACTCGAGTAGCGTGTGCTCAGCCGTGTCGTCGGGAGAGTCGCAGTGGTGGCACCTCGGCAACTCCTCCCGACGGGTGACTGGTGCAAATACTGACCGAAACAACCATGTTTCACAGATCTACCTAGAACTTGATCATGTCGGACTGATCTGATATATTTCATCATCAATGGAAGCACAAGCCTTGCTTAATCGTTTATGGGCTCTATGGTAGTACAAAAGTACTTACAAGAAACATAGAACAGGAAAAACTTCATCACAAAATACAAGCCCTAAGAAAATATCGAATTACGTAATCCCAAACGTAATTAGGTAGCAGGGAGCAAAGCAACTAGCTGTTAGCTTGTGTACATGCATCAGCGGCGCGAAGCCATCATTATGTCCTCGATTTTTCTATAGTAGGAATCCTTTATTATAATTACCTCAGAAAAGATAAAGAAGATCCCAAAAATTCGTGGTCCATACTGTAACGTGGTACTTTAACACTGCGATGTTATAGCAACTCGTTTCTCCTTCCACATTTCCTGGCAATATTTGTAGCAATATAAATTCAAAATTCAAATTCATACTTCGGCGCTTGATTCGGTTTCACCTTTCAAAATCATTAAATTTCTTACCGTGAGGAGACGTACCTCCATAACTTATCAGTGTCTTACTCACGGATCCTGCTAATAGCTTGTGCGATATATACTAACATATATTATTCCGGATTGGATATTTGAATTAAAATATGTCTAGTCTCAATCTCAATCAAGGCACTTTTTGTGCCTTTATTTTAAATCAATATACCTATAAGAGACGTATTACGGTGCTTCATTTTTTTGGACCCTCCCTTACCACCATACGTTACAATACTATACATATTTTGTGATTGCTCGATTTGTGAATATTCACCAATCGCGCAATCACAAAATCCATATATGGTTTAATTGTGATAGCGTACATTAGTGATGGAGTTATCACATGTTGCTAAAAATTACTAGTATCGTAGAATAGCTCGTATTAATTCTAGCTGTTTAAATTCAGGGTGGTGCCACCAATACGTCAGTAAATTTAAACATGGGCTGTATCAGTTCATAGAAATGTTTTGCAACTTTCCTAAACATCTTATTCTTTTGATAGGTTCATGACATTTCTATGAAATAATGCAGCGAATGTTACACAAGCCTGTACCATGGTTCTCTTATGTCTCACACACAATTCATTTGCAAATTATCATTTCACAAGCAACATTTGTCAATGTTTCATTACACAAACTAATGCTTTAACAAGGACATCAAAACGCAAACATGCATATGACAAGCAGGCATTTCAAAAATGCATTATTAAATAAATTTTGAAAAGACGTACTGACATATAGCAATAGCAAGTTACAAAAACCAAAAATAGTATTTCGCAAATAATTTGTTTGACTAAATTTCAATTACAAACTTTTTGTTTACTAAAATTTCATTTTTATTTTTTCAAATTAAATATTATTAATTTATAAATTAAAATTAAAATATGGTTCTCTATTTTGTCTTACAGTTTTTTTATAAGTGTCATAATGTTTTGTTACATACTTAATCATCATGTGTCCGAATGATAAGTAGCCCTAACTTAATGTCTCATAATATCACTTGCCCGAAAACCGAAATCCCTAAATATAATATGACCTAATTTTTTCTTATAAAAACTAGGTCATATTAGGCTTTTATTATAAAAAATCTTTTTATAATACTTTTAAATCCTAACGTAATATCTCATAATATAACGTGCCCTAAAATCGAAATATTTCTATCCATAATATTTGAAGCACAAAAATATAAAATATAAATAAATTTCATACAACCACACCAATTATCTAGCCCAAGTAAGTATCATAAAAACTTGTGTAATAGATACTAGATATGCAACTAGTACTAGACAAGCAAGCATGCAACATGCAAGCAAGCATGCAGCATGCAAGCAAGTATGCAGAGTGCAAGCAAGCATGAAGTATGCTAGCAAAAACGAAAGCAAGCATGCAGCATGCAAGCAAGCATGAAGTACGCTAGCATAAATGAAAGCAAGCATGCAGCATGTAAGCAAGCATGCAGCATGTAAGCAAGCCTAAAGCATGCAAGCAAGCAGCATGCAACCATGCAGCATGCATGGCTTCTGTCACGGCTCCGGCGCTGCCTCGCCCCTCCGCGCCTTCGCGGGCTTAAATTACACTCTAGGGGTAGGGCAGACAACACTACGTGGTGTCGGTTTTACAGCGATATATTTCTGTCACTGAATTTTAAAACGCAACGGTTGTTTAGGTTCATAAGACAACATTTTAGTTAAATTATTTCAAAATGTAATTGAAACTGTCTCCAGATAAAATGATATCTTGATAATAAGTCTTATAATAACTACGCTTTATGATATTAATAACATAACCAAGATAAACCCACTTTTAAACATATGTTTTAGGACTAACAATATTTTTATAAAATTTATAAACCATCATTCGGACTAACAATATTATTATGAACCACCATTCGCTCTAACATACATTATAATACTTAGGACATGTCACTTTATAGCAAGAAAAATTAGAATGTCTAATTATTATAGCACCCGATCTTATGATACAAAAGCATTAGAACTGAAGACGATTAGGTAATATACACTTTTGTATACGCGAACATTATGAAAAGTGATGATTATAGCAAACGTGTTAGGGATTATGATTTTCGGACCGATATTCGGGGAAGAAAGGGACTACCCCCCTTTCTTCTCCGAATATCGATCGTCCTAAAATCACCGAGCGCGTTGTGGTCTAAGTTCTAACCTAACCTAACCAACACAAGTCGGAATGCGCTGAACTCGTTTAACAGAGATTAGTCGTTTCAGGCACTTCTTATGTTTTTATATTTTTTTGTTTTCAGTAATTCTTATGTTTTTAACCGACTTCAAAAACGAGGAGGTTCTCAATTCGGCCGGTATGTTTTTTTTTTTTTTTTTTCTATGTATGTACACCGATTACGCCGAGATTACTGATCCGATTTACGTGATTCTTTTTTTGTTCGATGCGGAATAGCTGCCATTTGGTCCCATAAAATTTTTTTCAAAAACAGTTGGGTACTTTGGTTTTAAATTTAAAAAAACTTAAATTATGAAGTCGTCTACATATGCGAAATTGCAAAGTTTTGCTTTTCAAATGACTTTTTAGTGAAACGATACGATAGTAGGAAACAATATAAGTTTACGATCACCCATCTAGCTTCGACCGTAGAAAGTTACCAGTAAAAATTATGAAAAAAAAAATTAAACAAAAATTAAAACCGACTTCAAAAAACTGAAAAGGATAAAATAATTAAATTTAAGTAGGTATTCATCCCCTAGAAACATATTTTTGGAGTCGGTGCTTCACTTTCTATTGTTTTTGGAAACCACTTAGCACCAACTCCAAAAATATGTTTCTAGGGGATGAATACCTACTTCAATTTTATTATTTTATCCTTTTCAGTTTTTAGCATGAAAATTTAAGAAATGATACGGTGCCATACCATAAATTGCCTAATGTCTTTAGACTAAGTAACCATATTATTACCATAGTAAGGTAGCCAGTGTAATTACTGGGCATGGACGGCATTTCATCTTAGGCCCCAGGATGACAACGCACCTGCAATATCAAGTGATTTTTCCTTGTTATTGCAGGTGTCTATAGGCGGCGGTAACCGCTTACCATCAGGTGGGCCGTCAGCTTGTTTGTTATCTAGTAGTTTATAAAAAAAAAAATTGGTCAATAGATCTTTGTCGTTTAACGTATTTGTGTTAGGAAAAATTTACTAATGTTTTTTTGCAAAATGACAATATATGAAGAAATTACTTTATGAGATGTCAAGTTTGTGAAACATAAATAAATGGAACGTTGATTTGCGAACTGATAACTTTGAATTTCGTTGCTTGTTATCTGTAAATTTGTATAATAACTGTTGATCAACCAAAGAGGAACCCTGTACCATGCATACAAGTAAAGTGAAGCAAAAAATTACTTGCATAATCTAATGTGTTGTTTGGATTATGCAAGTCATTTCGCGATTCAATTTAATTGTATGCTACAGGTAAGAATCTTGCTTCGTGTAAATGGGCCTTATGTGTAATTGCGTAATTTCAATCAGATTATCACTCGTATATTTTCTCTGCGCAAGTAAATAAAGTGCGACCTTTCATGTCTTTCTTCTATTATGCGAATCTCTTCTATTGTGTTTGATATATTATAGAATAACATTTATCAAATGAATTAACCATAATAAAGATGTCAAAGGATACCACCGCCTTATTCTGTTGGACAAAGCATGTTTTATGAGGGTTCTTCTTTGACTGACATCTTAAGTGTTTTAGCAACAAATAATGAGTTGTAGGCACTCTATAATTTACAAAGCATCTGATATAGTAAAGATTTGTATTTAAAATTAAGTCATTTTTTATTTCACATTTTGTGAATCGATAGATTCATTTTCAAAGAGGCGTATATTATTTTCCTCAGCCTCATCCAAAGCTATTATTATACCTTGACCTGTTATTATACCTAGTCCTAAATCCTGTACAGAATTCATTTCATTTCAGATAAGTAGGTCACGGATTTGTTGCGCAAAGACTATCTTAATTTATGTCATCGCGTAATTGTCTAACGAAGCAAGTTTATGTGACAAGCGATTATGTAACATATCACCTAACCTATATGTTTCTATCTCCTACCTATCTGAACCTAGAGCTATTTTATATATTAAAATCCATACCTACTTATTAATTATAAATGCGAAAGTGACGTCTGTACTTTTTCAAGCAGCTGCGCTGATCCTGTCTCATTGTAGATTAGTAGCCATAACAAGAGGTGAAGCCGTAGGCTCGCAAACACCCATTACATAAATAGTTTATAAATCACATATTAATAGTGTCTTTCGCCATAAAATAAGTATTGTAAATTAGTTTTAAGCTTGGGTATAATAGTACCTTAATAATGTTTCTCTCCTTTGTATTGTACCCACTCTACAGACTCATAGACCCCTGTAGTAGATATTTTACTCATGATTCAATTCATTTAATATCTATTAGATTGTGCAGTGGATCTGATTGATTGATGTATAAGTACCTTACTTTGCTAAGTCCTAACACAGAAACTGTCAAAAAGTATATTAGTCTTCGTAATATTTGCGTGTGACATGCTGCGATGCCCAAACATAATAAAACTGTGTGGAAGAAGTCATAAGATCGTGCAAGTTATGTATTACTCGGCTTTATATTTAAATTGCATACAAAATGTAGGTAAAACAAAATAGACGTCTATATCAACAAGCAATTAATTTTAGTTTATGTAAGTTTGTAGCATCATCATAAACAGCCTATTATAAGTCCCACAGCTGGGCACAGGCCTTCCTACATGGGAGAAACACATGAGGAGCTTGGGCCTTAACACCACCACGCTGGCCCAATGCGGGTTGGTGGGTTAAAGTGGTTGCAGTAACAACCTGGACCAACGGCTTAATGTGCTTTCCGAAGCACGGAAGGACCTCGAGATTATAAATTTTGACTGACCCATCCCGGGATCGACCATGGCAAAAGTAGCTTTGTTTCCGGAAACGAAACTAGATCGCTCAACCCACTACGTCAAAGTTTGTATTAAGTGCTCTTAAATTAGATGATATAAGTCGAACTGCAGCTGCACATGAGGGCTGTTACTGTTTTTGATCAATATACAGGATATTATGGTAAATATTAGAAATACGGGATATTTGGATCATAGCCGTACTGCTAGATGGGCATTAGTTAAACCACAAGGACTGTATCTAAGTAAATTAAAGCAGCCGCTTGCTTATAAATTGTACCATGAATAAACTAAGACATAGAGGCCGAACGTCCCCTTTTGTGACTGACGTGATCGAGGTAGAAAAAGCTCGGCTCTTTCCAACAGTCCTTGAGATACAAACTCCTCTCCAAAACACTTAAAACAAAAGTGTCGATTTTAGGACTCCGATTATACACCACTTCTTTCGGAATATTCTGTATTATTTAATAAAAATTTCATAAAAATGACAATAAAACAAAAGGCCATTGGAAAGTTATAAATCAAGATGGAAAATTTTTAAAAACAGATGATGGATTTGTATGAACTATATAACATTGGTTGCATTATTTCATAGGAATGTCATGAAATTATCAAAATTAATAAGATGGTTTTGAAACTTTGAAAGTGTCAAACCGTTTCTATGAACTGGATGAAGATTCAGTTAATATAGCTTTATTTCAAACAAACTAAAATGAAAAAAGGGTACCTACTTTAAGGTCCAACAATATTTATCTAAATATTAATGTGTCTATGCGTTCTTGTCAGATAATAAGAATGCGTGGATGTATACATTAAAATTTAAAAATGTTTTATGTGTTTAGTAACGAGTATTATGACTGTTGACCTTTGTGTATTATAATACCGTTATTGTGTTTGTGCATTGTCAGACAGCTTGATAATAACGATATTACTTTTGTCATTGTGTACCTACTTTGTTGGTTCGTTGGTATCGTGTCAGGTACACATTCTCTTCTAATTTTTATATTTCTTTTCTTGTCTCTCGGCTGCACTGCGCTGCTTAGGGCTATAATTTTGTAACTACAAACATTGTAACTTTATATTTGACTACACGAGTTTTTGCCGGTATCTTCTCAGTAGATCAACTTTTGGAACCGGTGTAAATTCAGACACGACAGACAGACCGGAAATAAAAATACCTCCGTAATAGACGTTGATTTTGACTACCGCCGTAATCAGATTTTTGCTTAATGAGATCTTGTTACAGCAGGCAAGGTCGCCCGTGTGTATAACCAAACAAAAATAAAACACAAAATTAAAATATCTCTACTTAGACTGTTTATGTTACACATTTATGAGATTTAATACCCAACCTTATAACATTAGAAAGATTATCGAGAGCAGTAAGTCCACCTTTTGCCAACCAATGTCCTTAGTGTACGCAGACTAAAACTAAATTTAAGTTCCGCCGCTCACTCTTTCATTGTAAGTCAATAAAAAAGGACAGACTGTTGATGTCATTTGCGAACAATGCACATCTAAAAACACGCGGACCAAAACATGTAAGTACAAAGTCTATCGACTAAAAATCTGTTATCTAATCTGGTATCTAACTAATTTGATATTTTCAAAAGTCATTCCTGATCCTGATGGAAAGAGATGCAGAAAAATGTAGTTTTAGAGAATGATACTAAAATCTATAAGTCACTAGTGAAATTCTGAATAAAATCTCACTTAAGCACGAAAACATGAATGAATTTATAATGAAAAAGTCGATGATATTGAATAAAGTACTTACAATAAACTTCAATAAAGCACAATAGAGTGTGCTAGAATTTTCGAGAACACTCGACGGATGCTTTTTGCGGCATTTTATATTCACTTTCGGCTACTAAACGATTTTCTTTTCCTATTCACTGAAAAACTTGTCCTTGGATTTGAATCTTTTTGTTTGGATTTCGAACGCAGTTATGGTAACTAAGACATAAGCTGTAGCGTTAACATGAGGTCAAAATATATTTAATCTGTAAAGCGGCAATATACCACCGGTGGGCGATGACAATAGAAAAATCAATTGCGTCTGGAATCTCATGCTTGACGGGTTAACATACTTCAAAAGGGAGGAAGTTCTATGTTCAACTGTAGGTGTATATTTTTTTGTATGTATGTTAACCTTACTTCGGTCTTATCTTTTATGGGGATGATGTGGAGTGGTGTTCCATGTTTTGTATGCGCGGATGGCCACAGTTTCTCCGTTTTATAGGTACAATTGATTAACACTGTAGTACAATGTCACACTACATCATTCACATTATTAAACAAATTGTCAAGTGTAGGCCAGGTGTTAGCTATTGTGAATGGGTACTAAAGGGATAATCGACTTCTTTTGCTGACTGTACCTATCCATTTCAAAAATTCTTAATGATACTAAGTTAATAGGTGTACGTGTAAAAGTATGAGTTTGAATCCATTTTAATAATATAAATTCGAAAATAACTGTCTGTCAGTCTGGTACGTTTTCAGTCCTAAATAGATGGATTGTTTTAGATTAAATTTGGCATATAGGTAGATTAATTACATCCTGTGAAAGGCGCCTTGCCTTTTGGCGCCATCTAATGTTTTATTATTTCATACTAGTGACCACGCGGCTCCATCCACGTGGTTGTCGATTATGGCGCCAAAAAGTACCCTATGTCTTTTTTGAAGATGATCAAACGATCTGTCTCAATACTAAATTTTAGCATTGAGACAGATCAGGTTCAGCGATTTAGGAGAGAAAACGAAGCAGACAGAGTTACTCTCGCTTTTATATTATTGAGTATGGATTATGGGCTTATTCTTATCACTTGAGGAACTTAGCAAAGTGAAGAAAGAAATTGCAAGGAAAAATACTTCTCTCTAGCTATGAGTAATTGGGCGTGACATGAATCTTGGTTGGACTACTTTGGATATTTAGTTTTTCTTATTAGCACATCAAACGTAACTTTTTAACTTTCAAATCGTGTTCTATTCGCTGTAATAACCACTTAACCAGAAAACCGATTATGATGTATTTTAATAATTAAATGTTATTTCAGGTATGTACCTACCAAAAATCAAATAGAAGTAAAAAACAGATCTTAATACTAATGGACTCAATTGATTTCTATAGCCACATAGCCTTAGCTATTAGCTTTTGTGCCGGGTCGAGCACGGTAGGTTTGTGTATGTAGAGCGGCACGTGGCGGGTGGGCGAACGAAAAATTATTTTATTTTAAGTATGTAAGTATTATGGATGATGCCTACGTTTAAATATGGCGAAATATTTCCTAAATTCTGAAAATATACCTACTCTGTTTTTACCCATAATAGCAAGTTATGGAATATTTTTGAAGTTATACGGCTTAGAAAATTTATAAATAGGTTTTTTATTCAAAATATCGAAAATGTTAATGGTATTATATCAATTTAAATTCACATTACAATATCACATCAATTTAAATTTTAGAAAACCCTTATTATGACATACTTTGAATAAAAAGATACATATTACAACTATTAGGTATTATGACAACTTTAAATAAAAAGATACATATTTCTCACATAGTTATTATTATTAATTTTGTCAAAATGCTTACACATTTTTAGTGTAATATAGCAACATGTGACGTCATCTGTTCCGCAGATTTTTTATGGAGCGTTTGTGGACCACGGTTTAGCAAAAAGTATTGTCTGAAAATCCTCAAAGATTAGGCGAGAATTACAGAGAATTTCTCATTTTTTTCACAGACCTCACTTAAGTCGTTGTGCTAACGATATCTCAGAGTTGCCGACCATGCCATGATGAATGGGCCACTTGAGCCCAAGGATGTCCTCGGCATCAAATTACAATTTCATTGGAGTGAATAATTCTGTTTCAAATTGGGGTTTGAATTTTTTAACTGCTCAGTTCTGTTATTATGGTAACACAGGAATACAGCTTTTAACTGTCACAGTTTTCAGCGGCGGTAAAATATGTTGGACTGGATATGGGTGTAGCGGCAAAGCATGGTTTTGATGAAGGTTATTTCGGCATAATATCAAAGCCCATTTACACGAAGTAAGTTTCTTTCCTGTAGCATACAATTAAATTTAACCAAGGAGCTCGGTGGCGTAGTGGTCTGAGCGCTCTGGTTTCGATAACGAAAACAAAGCAACTTTCACCATGGTTGGTCCTGAGATGGGTCAGTCAAATTTATAATCTCGAGCTCCTCCGTGCTTCGGAAGGCACGTTAAGCCGTTGGTCCCGGTTGTTACTGCAACCGCTTCAACCCACCAACCCGCATTGGGCCAGCGTGGTGGTGTTATGGCCCGAACTCCTCATGTGTTTCTGCCATATAGGAAGGCCTGTGCCCAGCAGTGGGACGTATATAGGCTGGTGACGATGAAGTAGTAACTTGAATAGTCTAAACAACATAATTATTAGACTATAAGTACAGGCAAGAAACTAACAGCGTGTAAATGGGCCTTCAGGGTTCAAAATAAAATTATGAATACAACACCTTGTTGCTGTTACAGGTTGTGTTCTACATCTTTTCAGTCGTGACCATTCTACCCTACCTTAGTGAAGGTAAGTTTCAGTCGTGACCATTCTACCCTACCTTAGTCAAGGTAAGTTTCAATCGAATCGAAACGTCTTGATTACATTTGCTTTAATTAGAATTGCATATGAAACGACAGCAGTGCCTCTAGCACGAACACTTTTAAATTTCGAATCGTCATCGTATCGAGTAGTTAAGTTAGCTTTTGTCTGGCTTTTGTTTGAAATATGAAGCGCGCGTGAACGATACGATTACGTATCGAAATTTAAAAGTGTTTGTGCTAGGGGTACTATTACTCTTGCTCTCTTACTCTTAGGGGGTAAATTACAACAACACTATAGCTAGCAATTTTATATCGGAATTGTCTTTGAATAAATGATTATCCATTTAACTTTTTACAAAGCGCTAAACAGGTTTTGAGTAAGACAAAAATAATTCTGTTAAGCACTTAAAGAACTGCCAAACGTATTTATTTTACTTGGTGATTTAACTTTGAGTGCTCACAAAACTTTAAGTATAAATCAAATGCTAAGTGAAAAGCTTTGTAATTTTTCCAATTGTTTCGTAAATCATTCCGTTATGTAAACTTTGCGAAAATATGGAAATGAAATGCGAAGTTACTAAGTTATAAATAGGAATATTTCTCGAGCAATAGGTACATAGCCGACATCAAATCAAGCATAACACTTCACTGCATAATTGAATCTTATTTTAGAGCATTAGGGTACGCAATGTCATGGAGTTTCTATTTGTCTGAAGCCGTGTTTACAGTTACTCGTAATTCTAATGTAGGTAAACATTAGAATACGAAACCAATTTCCAAAGTTTTTCCCAATTACCCTCTGGTTAATTTCCTGCGGTAAACATTATAACTATCGAAAAATTCTTGTGGATTAACCACAATTTAGATAGATAGCTTTCATTTTACTTCCACATTCCCAAATCTGCCTTCAATGCCCGATGACCTAGAACCTTGCTAGACCGATCACATAGAAAGCAGAACCGACGACCATTACGGAGTGAAGTTCTAGCGTGACGACCACGAAACGCAGTGTACAGCACCTGTTCATCTAGTGGGAACGGACCACGTCAGGGTCGGGAGGAGGTGGTTAGTCTACCACCTAGATACATTTTGATCTGTCAAGCGGCGTTATACCGCCGGAGGGCTATGACAATTGAAAAATCAATTGTATCGGAATTTCATGCTTTACGGGTAAAAGAAACATATCTTCAACTTTTTAGCTTCAATCTCAGGAATTACTTTTTGAACTTAACTAGACACTATTTTATATCAGTGCAGAACAGCAGATACAGGACAACAAACAAATAATTTTCTTTTCCACATGGAAGGGGTTATTACTATAGACGCTCGTAGAAAATAATCACTCGATGCATATCCTCAAAAATTCAACCGTTATGTTGGCAGCAAAAAGTCCATTTGCTCCTAATCCTCGCATAATGTAGCACAGCAATCTTCTGTAAGTAGAGCTTCAACCCAAGTTAGGTGCTCAAAATCATAATCCTCATTATCACCAGTGTATATACGTAGCACTGCTGGGTACAGGCCTTCCTACATGGGAGAAAGACGTGAGGAGTTTGGGCCATAACACCACCACGCTGGCGTAATGCGGGTTGGTGGGTTGAGCGGTTGCAGTAACAACCGGGACCAACGGCTTAACGTGCCTAACCAATTTGTTTGACCCACCGGGATCGACCATGACGAAATTTGCTTTGTTTTTGTATTCGAAACCAGATCGCTCAAATCACAACGCCACACACGCGAGCTCCTCAAGGTATGAGCAGAAAATGTCACTGCTTATGTTAAAATTTAATTCAGTAGTTGACAACTTTGTTTTTTAAAAAAATAAGAAGTTTAGAACTCGTAAAGAAGTATTTCAAAAGAAATAGTATGTTTAAAATTAATAGTTTTACAGATACAGTATGTTTGTTAAGTGGCAGCGCATCGTTTGAAAAATCTGCGCAAAATCTGCGGGGTAGATGATGTCACATGTTGCTTTAAATTCTGAAAAATGTAGGGTAAAACCGGGATAGATGCCCCACTTTTTAAAAAAGCCTCCTAATTTTAAAAATATTCATTAATATGATTATTAATTATTATATATGATTATTAAATTAATTTCTATGAATGTGGGCTAGCTCAATAATTCATGTTGAATTATAATTATTTATTTTTTAATCACAGATTTTGCAAAATTTAGATTTTTGTGGAACCTTTTTTTTGAGAATAGATGCCTACCTGTATGGTTAGTGCCCCACTGTGAAAATACTAAGAAAGATAGATGCCTGCAGTGCGGGATAGATGCCGTTTATACTGTGTAAACGAAAAACCCAACTAAATTTTATGAGGTCGTTCTACTTCTGAAATAGCAATTGTCTCCAAGAAACATGGGTCGAAGTACAAAAAAATTTTGCTGTTTTTTAAAATATTTTAATTGTTATCTTTTAAACAAATGATACAAATAATCATAATAAAATTTTAAAAACATTTGTTTAACAAACAATAAATTCTTAATCGTATTATAAAATATTAATTATCGGACGCACTCCCTCTTTTCTTTTATATTTTCGTGGCATGGTTCTGCAAAAATCAGTAAAGAAAGAGACCATAATTATATAAATACATTATACGTAAAATGACATAAAAAATATAACAAAACACTAAAAATAATTTAAAAATATAGGAACACTGACGTCATAAATAGGCATAAATGTATGGTGCTTGGAGGGATAGATGCCCTTAGTAAATTGGCATATATGGTGTATATAGGGAGGGGCATCTATCCCTCGAAAAATCTTAATGTTTCCAGTAAATTTGGAAAGAGAAACGTGGAGCTATAACATCCCAATGATATAGTACCACGTTATACACAGTCAGCCTCAAAATGATGTAATTATGTCTCTAATGTCAATGAATCATGTTTTTGAATCTGACTCTACACACATAAAAGTAACAAACTTCACCTCCCAATCATATTTTACACATAATTAATGAAAGTATCTCTCTAATTTTACTTCGATAATTATTGCCATGCCTTTAATTATAAAGTTCGTTTTGTTGGTGAAAGCCACAAATAACAGGGTGAGCTTCTTCATAAATTACTTCGCCTTATCAAGTTTGTATACCAATAGGCGGGTAAACCACATTAATATATGCTTGCCAGATATTTTAGTTGGAATTAAGTTATTCAAGATTTTAATAACCCTACACGGAGGACATTGAACGGATACTCAAAGGCTTGTTCAAATCAGTAAGCCACGAGGCAAAGTTTACGACATATAACCTCTGCGAAATGATTTGGTGTATAATTATTTATTTTAACAACATAATCATGTAGTTTTAACCGCTTCTATGGTGTAGTGGTTGAGAACACTACCTCAGATCTAGAGGTTCAATTTCCAATGGAGGCAGCAATTTAGGGTCGAATAAAGTTTCAAAACTAATATTATTATGCGAAATAATGATTATTCGGAACCAGAAACACTGGTAAAATTAAATAAGCTGACTTTTCCCAATACTGAAAAATTTTCTATTACATTATGAATAATATGGAAATGAAAAAAGTAGGTACGTCGAAAAGTATGCCAATGAAACATTTGGGAAATGAGTTATTGGGCAGACGAAAAAAGTTGAAACTTTTCGAGATAATAATCGAGTCATTTTGTAAGAACATTGTACAACAGCACATCACTTGTAACAGTTTAAACTTGAGACCACCCTTATGCCGTTCGTAATAGAGGCGGCTTTTGTAGTGCAACTATTACATTTAATGTGCTGCCGTCTGTACAACCCAGGGACGTCACACACACACCCAAGTTTATCTACTCTTGTAGGTTATACTATAATACGTAATCAACAGAATTAGAATGGCCGCTCTCCGCCCCGCACTAATCTCAGTTTCAGAATTCCCTGTCGCCGTCAATAGGGTAGTTGACAACTTTTTTTTTATTTCATAAATAAGAAGTTTATAACTCATAAAGAAATATTGCAAAAGAAATAGTATGTCTATGATCAATAGTTTCACAGATATAGTGGTTTGTTTGTTATGTTGCGGCCCAACGTCCAAAAACGCTCCATAGAAAATCTACGGAACAGGTGACGTCACACGTTCCCATATTACTAAGAAATGTATGGGCGTACTGACAAAATTAATAATAACTATGTACTAAGTATGTTTTTAGTAATAGTTGTCATAATAATAGTTGTTTTAATTGATGTCAGCAATCTAATATCAATAACATTATTAATAAATTTTAACAAAAAAAAAATGTCAATTTTTTAAATTTTCAAAACAGTACAACTTCAACAATATTCCATATATTTTAAGTTTGAATTGTTTTTATGGGTAAAATTTGCGTATATTTTTCGAATTTGTGAAAAATAGCGCCATATTCAAACTTAGGCAACATCCCAATTGTGGAGGTCTGCTCTGTAGTTGCAATTTTATGAACGCAATGTAGGGACGTTGTATGGCGCTATTTTTCACAAATTCGGAAAATATACGCCACTGCTACCACAAAAATCATTAAACCTTTTATGGAATATTGTTAAAATTGCATAGTTTAGAAAAATTATAAATATGTTCAATTTTTTTTAATTTATCAAAATTTATCAAATGAAATTATATTGCTTACTTACATCAATTAAAACAACTATAATTTTAACACTTGGGAATAAAAACATACATATTACATAGTAATTATTAATTTTGTCAGGAAGCCTATAGGGTAAAATAGGGATAGATGCCGCAGTGTGATAGACACCTCAATTTCAAAATACCTAACTTGCAACTACGAATTAATAGCATAAGTAGGTGCCGCAGTCACCCCGCACCTAAGCTGTGTGCATGCGGATTGAGTGATCCTATCTTCAATCTTTACAATAATCGACGAGGATTTAGTAAATAATTGTTAAATTCGTCACAGTAAAGTAAAAAAATTGTATAACCTGAGATAAACCAGATATAGTCAATAAAGTGGATCACTCATACCGCATGCATTATAAAAATGTCATAATGTATATCTCATAATATATAACAGTTCTGCTTCTTATTTATACATCAAAAAATTGTAAAAAATTGTTAAATACCATTACCAAATTATGAATTATTTTGCATTTCCCGTTTAAAAATTATAACGATTTTTTTGGATCACTCACACCGCATGGTGGCCGTATGAGTGCTCTTCAAAAATATCACCTTATACTGAATAAATACATATTATTTTTTTTGTACATTATAGCTAAACGTGAGGTTGAATTTGTTAAACAGTGATCTTGACAAAAACTTATAATAGATGGAAGAAATTCAAGTTTCCCGTTTCCTTCAGCATGCCGTCTGAGTGATCCACATTTCGGCCTCTATTTACTTTCGTAAACAACCTACATAAACTGAAGATATACCCAAAATTGTTAAATTTTATTTACTAAAATTTTGCATATTTTCTGTTAATGTACGTGCGATACTTTACGAAATATCTCGTTTCGTAAATTCCTGAAGAAAATGACTGAGTAGGGTGTGTTTGATTTTTCATTGTGTGAGACTATGTGATATATCATTATGACATTTTTATAATGCATGCGGTATGAGTGATCCACTTTATTGACTATATCTGTTTTATCTCAGGTTTTACAATTTTTTTACTTCGCTGTGACGAATTTAACAATTATTTACTAAATCCTCGTCGATTATTGTAAAGATTGAAGATAGGATCACTCAATCCGCATGCACACACCTAAGCTGCCCATCAGTATCGTAAGGCTTGGAAGCATTTCGTTCGTGCATGCAACCAAAGAGTACATTTTTTATACTATCTCCGCGGCGAACTTCACGAACACGTGAAAGTTTTAAGGGTAAGTATTTGCTTGCCGTCGTATAACTTTTTAAGTATTAATAAATTCCGTTAGATTTTTTATTACGTCAATGTACTGGTTCACTAAGTGTGCAGCTGGATGTAAATAATAGTTTGATAATTTCATGACATTTGTATGGAATAATATATCATTGGCTTCATCGTTTCATAGAAATCTCATAAAATTATCAAATGAATAAGATGTTTTAGAAAGTGGCAAACCATAATATTAGACCCTCCAATTTCACCACTACGCTTCAATTGTACGTACCTAATTACTGTGCTCGATGATGCTGGTAACTGAAAGAAATAGGTTTTGTACGAGATGACCAGTGAATTGTGCTATCGTGTAGTGACCAAAGTGACAGTGACACACGTACCTATATACTTTTATTAATAAGAGTGTTATATTTTAGTTGAGTACATGTTTATAGTAAGTAGGTACCCTTTTTATAGTTGTAAGTCGTATTATTGTTCTCTTAAATCAGTTTTATGTGATCATACTTATGTGTTATGCTAAAATTAATTTGTTTGTAATTGTAATAACTTTAAGTAGTATTAACCCTTATCGTTGTTTTCTACGGGATTAAATAAATAAAGTTACGGCCTTTCATTTGATAACCATATCGTCATAGTGACTAATTGATAGGTACTAATTAAAGATGTAAATAGTGATTAGGCATAATGAAAATTGATAATAAAAATAGGCAAAAAAAGGGTCGAGTAGCGGGTCACTTTACGGTATAGCCCTCGGGTATAAACAGAAAACCCGTGCTAGACAGGCAACTTAGTACGCTCAAATGAATAGTAGTACAAACAACCTCTCTCTCCGCTACTCGGCCCCGACACGCCTGGAACTGAACAATACTGGCATTTTCATTCGACTCTTCTTCTACGTGCTATTTTCTTCCAATCCCAGCAATAGAAATGTTGTCGCAAATGGGGTATCTAGACTTTGCGAATTAAGAATTGCCGGGAACTTAATCTGCCTCGCCTTTATAAATTTCTTGAATCAAACACTATCGTAGATACATATATCATTAATCTGTGCAAACACTTACCTAGTTGAAAAAAGCATTGCTAATAAATCTGAGAAGCTTACGACAATTTACTTTCGTATTACCCAATTCACCATACATTGCACTCTTTTGTTCATATTACCATTATGTTGCTATTGAATCTGAGTAGGTACGACAATTTACTTTCGTACTACCCAATTCACCATACATTTTACTCTTTTGTTATATTACCATCTCTCTAAGCGATGATAATTATGGCGGGACCATACGGCCCCTAAATGGCCTCCAAACCACCCCTACAGCCATTCCCGATCCACCGGTTACAGTCAACAATCATTATCTCTTGACAAAATCTTTTATGGACTCACCAAATCTTTGATGCTAGCCTTCATGTTATCAAGAATATTTAATTAACTCACATTTAGGCGGTCATTACCTCTCAATGACATCCACAGATAGTACCAATCTCTAACTTTTTTTACATCCTGCCAACTTAATGGCACTGACTACACGTCATTTCAAGTCGTTCCAAATCGCGTTCGCGACACTCCCAACCGCTAAGGAAAGAATTATTTAAAACATTCAACATGTACAGTCGACAGCAACATGGGCTCTCTCTCTAAGCGAGAGCACCAACTTAATACCTCTTACTCTCTCTCTAGGCGAGAGCGGTATTAAGCATACGCCCCCTCTACACAAAGAGGGGCCGTAGACAGTAGACAACAACATGGGCTCTCTCTCTAAGCGAGAGCACCAACTTAATACCTCTTACTCTCTCTCTAGGCGAGAGCGGTATTAAGCATACGCCCCCTCTACACAAAGAGGGTTCGTAGACAGTAGACAACAACATGGGCTCTCTCTCTAAGCGAGAGCACCTACTTAATACCTCTTACTCTCTCTCTAGGCGAGAGCGGTATTAAGCATACGCCCCCTCTACACAAAGAGTGGTCGTAGACAGTAGACAACAACATGGGCTCTCTCTCTAAGCGAGAGCACCAACTTAATACCTCTTACTCTCTCTCTAGGCGAGAGCGGTATTAAGCATACGCCCCCTCTACACAAAGAGGGTTCGTAGACAGTAGACAACAACATGGGCTCTCTCTCTAAGCGAGAGCACCTACTTAATACCTCTTACTCTCTCTCTAGGCGAGAGCGGTATTAAGCATACGCCCCCTCTACACAAAGAGGGGTCGTAGACAGTAGACAACAACATGGGCTCTCTCTCTAAGCGAGAGCACCTACTTAATACCTCTTACTCTCTCTCTATGCGAGAGCGGTATTAAGCATACGCCCCCTCTACACAAAGAGGGTTCGTAAACAGTAGACAACAACATGGGCTCTCTCTCTAAGCGAGAGCACCAACTTAATACCTCTTACTCTCTCTCTAGGCGAGAGCGGTATTAAGCATACGCCCCCTCTACACAAAGAGGGTTCGTAGACAGTAGACAACAACATGGGCTCTCTCTCTAAGCGAGAGCACCTACTTAATACCTCTTACTCTCTCTCTAGGCGAGAGCGGTATTAAGCATACGCCCCCTCTACACAAAGAGGGGTCGTAGACAGTAGACAACAACATGGGCTCTCTCTCTCTAAGCGAGAGCACCAACTTAATACATATTTAGATACATTAGTTTTGAAACGAAATAAAAATTCTAACATAAGTGTCGCCATCATATACAGCCAATCTTATTTAGTGGTGGTGTCCCATCACTACTGAAAACTCACTCATTAATTCGTTCGTTCAATTTCAATGTCGACATTCGCAATACAAAACCAAATTCATTGAGAGACCTTTTAAATATCATTATCAATTAACTTTATATCTATTAAGAAAAAACTGCAACCATAACTATGCTATTTTTAAAAGACATTAAATTATCCCAGCACCTCCACCATGTCGCAAATGGGGTATCTAGACTTTGCGAATTAAGAATTGCCGATAACTAATCTGCCTCGCCTTTATAAATTTCTTGAATCAAACACTATCGTAGATACATATATCATTAATCTGTGCAAACACTTACCTAGTTGAAAATAGCATTGCTAATGAATCTGAGAAGCTTACGACAATTTACTTTCGTATTACCTAATTCACCATACATTGCACTCTTTTGTTCATATTACCATTATGTTGCTATTGAATCTGAGTAGGTACGACAATTTACTTTCGTACTACCCAATTCACCATACATTTTACTCTTTTGTTATATTACCATCTCTCTAAGCGATGATAATTATGGCGGGACCATACGGCCCCTAAATGGCCTCCAAACCACCCCTACAGCCATTCCCGATCCACCGGTTACAGTCAACAATCATTATCTCTTGACAAAATCTTTTATGGACTCACCAAATCTTTGATGCTAGCCTTCATGTTATCAAGAATATTTAATTAACTCACATTTAGGCGGTCATTACCTCTCAATGACATCCACAGATAGTACCAATCTCTAACTTTTTTTACATCCTGCCAACTTAATGGCACTGACTACACGTCATTTCAAGTCGTTCCAAATCGCGTTCGCGACAAATGTTTCGCGGACGCATCCCGAACAGGTTTCACTGGCTTTTAGTAAAAAAATAAGCTAATGATAAAGATTATTTAATTCATTCACATATTCGTCTAGGTAGGTAACACTGCCTTTCTTATTTCAGCCGTGAAGCAGTTCCTGTGTTTCGAATTGAAGGGAAAGGTAGCCAGTGTAATTACTTGGCATGGACGGCATTTCATCTTAGGCCCCAGGATGACAACGCACCTGCAATATTAAGTGATTTTTCCTTGTTATTGCAGGTGTCTATAGGCGGCGGCGGTAGCCGCTTACCATCGGGTGGGCCGTCAGCTTGTTTGTCATCTGTCATCTAGTTGTATTAAAAAAATCATGACTCATATAATCAACCTAAAATATACAAGTAACCATATTTGTACCTACTTAATATAATCACAGAATAAAGTTATTTGATCTATGATATAACTGAGACTTAAATTATTTAGTTATGACGAAACGATATGATAATAAAATTGTAACGAAAATACTGGTAGGTACACATTTTTTTGCTGCTAATTTATAGTAGGTACCTAATTATTTACAATATTTATTCGATAAATCATATTCATAGAAGCTGACTAGGTTTTGCTACAGAGTTATTATCATCATAATCATCACCAGCCTTTATACGTCCCACTGCTGGGCACAGGCCTTCGTACATGGGAGAAACACATGAGAAGTACAGATGCTACAGAGTATCACACTACAATAATTAGTTTTCAGTACTTACGTACATAACCTAACTCATATTAAGTATAAATGCGAAAGAGTTTGTTTTTTGTTTTGTTTGCTTTCACGCCTTTAGTGGTATAAACCGATTTCTAAATCGGTGAAATTTGGTATGGAGATTGTTTGAGAAACAAAATAGAATATAGGATACTTTCCGAAGCGAGCACCGACATCCATGCAGGTAGAGCCGCGGGCAAAAACTAATATAATGTAGAAACCAGATTTTTCGGCCGCCGATTTGAAGACGACTTCACAGAAAAGAATAATATTTCTCGTTTTGAAACCAGTTGCCAAAAAAGGAAAAATAAGTCTCTTTGCTTAACTGGTTGCGCAGGCAGAATAATAATTCTTCCATCGAAACTTCTGACAGTGTAGGTACTCCATATAAATATTGTAAAGGTTGTTGTCGGCTGACTGTGAAATCGACTGGTTGTGCGCATCCACAGCCATCTGACAGCATCCATTTTGTTTTATCGGGCCGGCAGCGTCCACGTTTTCATCGGAAAACGAATTCGTCTTGCCCAATCACCGTACAACGTTGCCGCAAGTTATTTGCAGATTAATTTTACTTGACATTGGCTTGACTTGATCATTAAATAAAGAAGAAGAAGAAGAAATATTGTAAATGCGAAAGTAACTCTGTCTGTTTGCAACGTTCTCGTTCCGAAGGCGCTGAGCCGATTTAAGTGTATGAAGTTTAGCATAGGGATAGATTTTATTCTAACGAACTCACCGCACGCGCGTCTTGCGACTCGCGAAACGGCAGCCACTGCGCGCTGTCTCGATGTCGGCCTCGCAGCGCGTCGTCGTGACCGCGCAGTGGTTGCCGAGACGCCGCCGCCGCCGCCGCCGCCGCCGCCGCCCGTTCCCGTGGCCAGGCCGTAAGAAAAGACATAGACTAGCTTTTGGCGAGTTACCTGACCACGTGTGCGAAGCCGCGGTCCGCTGCTAAACCTAAATTCAGCTCGGAGAAACTCGGTGGCATAGTGGTTTGAGTGTTCTGGTTTCGGTTGCGAAAACAAAGCAACCTTCGCCATGGTCGATACCGGGATGGGTCAATCAAAATTTATAATCTCGAGCTCCTCCGTCCTACATCCCGGTTGTTACTGCAATTGCTCTTGGTTGGTTACCAGTGCGCATTGGGCCAGCATGGTGGTGTTATGGCCAAAGCTCCATGTAGGAGGGCTAATGCCCAGCAGTGGGATGTATAGTAGGCCCGTGATGAAGATGAAACCTAGTTTAATAAAAAAGAAATCCTTATAGTCTAAGATCCGGTATAAGAAATATGTTAAGAAATATATGCTAGATAATATACAGGATAGTGCCGTCAATACGACAATAAATTAAAACATGGGCTATAATAGTTCATATAAATGGTTTCCCATTTTCAAAAACATCTTATTCATTTAATAATTTCAGGCCATTTCTATGAAATAATGCAGCCAATGTTATATTATTATACAGAAATGTCATGAAATTATCAAATGAATAAAATGTTTTTGAAAGTTAATTTACTGTCGTATTGACAGCACCACTCTGTATATATTTATACATCGCAAATAGATGTTAAATTTTTTTTTTCTGATTAGTCCTTTAAGAAAGTCGAACATCAGCTGAAAGAGTATACCCCATGGAATTAAAAAGGTAAGTTAATCAGTAGGTAAACTTCTATTGTGGATATATGGTGTAAGGGGTACAGTCTCGAAACCGAAAGCAGGGCGGTGCTGGTGGCCCTAAGCACGAAGGTCGAAAAAAATTTTATCCAGCTGTTTCATACTAAATTGTAATAATACCTACGCAACCAGCCTCCCAATTCTGCTATTGTACTTTGATCTGAAACGAATCAGAAACGCTTTAGTTACTTTTTTTTTTAAAAAATCTGCTGACTCAGCGCAATCGAAACGTAGCCGAAACGTACCAGTTTGGTAATCTACTTACAAACACGTAACGCAAACCGTTCGGTTCAATCATTGGGCCTAATTCTGAGAACACACTTTAATTCTAAATTTAAGTACAGTATATCTCTTTCTCGCAATAAGTAATAGAAAAAAGATAGCAAGAATCTGTTTAGAGCTGTCACTTAAATTTAGATAGATTTCAAAGAAACCATAGACAGTTTTAGACGGCATGAATGGAGGTGCCTCCTAAACACTGCATTTTATCACGTTGAATAAGGTCGAAAATTGAACGCACGTTTCTAAATGTCAAATTATATGACAGCCATCCTTTTCGTATTTCGTTTGAAAGAAAGAAATGCACTGAACTTAAATTTAGACTTAGCATGTGTTCACCAGAATTAGGGCTATTGATTTCATATAATATTTGACATTTGTGGCAGCCGAAACGCATCGATACTTCTTTGGTTGAACTGTCAAAAGTTAACAACTGTGAAACCACTAAGCTAAACTATAATTGTTCAAACCAACCGAAAGCGTTTGGTTAGTGTTCCGGCTTTATAAGCTATTTTAGTAGAATACCTTTTTGTATTGCAACCGCATTAGTAGCGAATTAGCGATACCGAACCGCTGCCGATCCGTTTAGGAAAACAAATAGAAGAATTGGCCCACTGTTTGTTTGGAACAGATGATATTAAAATTTTATATGTATTTTGGCAAGTCGTGATAGGGTTTACCAACTACCATCTGTCTTTATTTCAAAGAGCGTTCCCACTACATTCTTTAAACAACCGGGGTCGCAAACAAGCACGGAAAAAAATATATCGGAGTAGTGTTTCACACTTGCTTTCATTCTCCCGACTGGATTACTCCAAAAGGATCGCGATTAACTCAGTTGATTAATGATTCATATAAGCTTTTAATTTAGAGAAAAACGCACAATTTCGAAAACCTATTAAGATAAGCCCTCGTTATCTTCAGTCCTACCTCTGAGTACAAATAGCTGAGGGTTCGAGGTGACCATTTTTCGTCTGGATAAACCAACGGCGACAGTTCATTCATTCTATTCATGTCTCCTTGATGATTAAGTAACTTTGTTATAAATTACTCTTTATTCTGAATGAATTTACGCTAATTGACCAGTGTGGATGATTTAGGTACAGTTGTTAATAGTTAGACTTACTCCGTAGGTACGTAATAGAGGCGTTTTCGTAGTTAACTGTTACGCTTGATGTGCTGTCATCGGTAAATTTATCAGAATCACCTGCGCCCTCAGAGTTTCAGAGTCTGCGACCCACAGAACTTCGTCTTGACATCTTCTGGATGCTCCCGTGACACAATAGTGACCGGCGCTCGTACTACATGGAGCGCGTCCGTTACTTACACATCTTAAAGTACATTAACATCTTAGAAAGCATCAAGATCTAATAGGTCTAGAACAAGTTTCCTGCAGCGAAATGATTTGATATTGGCAGTAAAATAGATCATTCTTATCTAATCGATATTCGTTATCTAAGAACCTATACAAAAATAAAATTTTAATAATTAAAACTCGACTTCGGCCACCAATTAATAGTAGTATTCTATCATCAGTGGTGATAGTATTGTCTTATATCTTCGCGAGCACTACACACTAATCCTCACCAAAGAACACCGCTTCATTCCTAAAATGTTACGTGAGGCCATTGACATAAAAACCACGCTAAATTCAATTAAAAAGATGGTTGTAGTATACCGCCAGCTTGAGATCCCATTATGCGAAACATAACATCTCAAGCCACTCTACCGGAAGCTCCGTGAATCGGACCACACAAAAAAAATACATAATTTCTACTGTCATCATCACCAGGGTTTAAAGGTTCCACAGCTGAGCACAGGCCTTCCTACTTTGAAGAAACACAGGAGGAGTTTTGGCCATAACACCACCAAGATGACCCCATGCTGGTAAGTGGGTTCAAACGGTTGCAGTAACAACCGGGACCAACGGCTTAACGTGCCTTCCGAAGCACGGAGAAGCTCGAGATTTAAATTTGATTGACACATCCCGGGACCAACCATGGCGAAGGTTGCTTTGTTTTCGTGATCGAAACCGTGATCAAACCTCTAGCTACGCCACCAAGCTCCTCCTACGCCACCGTGTTCCTTGATATATTCATTACCTACTTGAAAGCTGACTATTACACATAGACTATTCAACAAACAAAGCAAAAAAAGCTTCTTTCTTGTTCTTTTTCTTTCAGAAAAATGTTAGAGGAAGTAAGACGAAGAATAAAATATATTTTGAGATAAGTCGTTTTTTTGTAAAACTTTAAAGCGAATCTCAATTGGCTATTGTCATTTAGGCGGAAAAAAAGTTTGCAGAACTGGAAATATGGAAGAAGTTGTCGGGTTATTCCCGCCTGCCACCAAAAGTTCTGTTCCGGTTTAAACTAAATAAAATACAATTAAATCTGAATTTATAATTAATTCAAAGAATTATATTTTTTAGTAAATCGCCTACATGAAGTAATGCCTGCGCCCTGCAGTGTATAGGATGGTTATGATGATATTAGTGTATAGATTGTATTAGAAGCAGTTTAAAATTCAACTTTGTTCCTAATATTTATATTTTTTACTATTTCTTTCTGTGTATTGTTATATTGTTTTTTAATTGCCTTGTTTTGAATATTTACAGTTTTGGGGAGTTTCCTTATATAAATATTTACAAAATGGCTGATGACTCCCCTCATGCAAATTTGAGATCTATTCTATAGTAGTTACAATGTTTAATTTACCTTTTACAGTAATATTTCCCTGACTGCCGCAAATATCAATATCATTATTATTATAATTGTTATGTATATGTAAGAACACACCTACTGACTTATATCATATATTTTTAATTAATGAATAAACATCGACTAAAAACACTTCATTTCACTCCAGGTTACGTGGTCGTCCTTTATTCAGATTGCGTCATTAGCTAGTCCTTATCGTTGGGGACGCATGGAAATGTACCAACTTATAAAAGTTGAGAATTTGGCTGATTTATATTCTGGCACGTTTCTTGTAGGGGGCTGGGCCGCAAATGTTTGTGACACGTCAATTTACCTAGTTTTTCCATCATTGTGTGTGCTGGCGTGGTAGTTTCAGGGGTTTTTAATTTCTTTTAAATAGATGACGCCTCAAAAATTTTTATCTCTTATTTTGTTGATTTTGTTGGTATTTACTTAAACTAAAACTATCTGTCTCTCCTTCTGTCTACTTCAACAAAAAAGGGATAAAATGACTTTTGAAATAGTCGAATTAGTTAACACTTTTAACTTAACTTAACCCATTATTTCACTTTTGACTTAAATTGATCGGGATGTTTTCAAACGGAGATTTTAGAGCATTTCAATAATAACGCACAGTTAATATTTAAATGAAATAGTTTTATTTACCGAGCGAGTAAGCAGTTTAATAAACTGTCACAAATTCTAGATCTTGACATATTTAATACAAATTTCCAATCAGCGAAAGAGTCAATTAGCAGGCTTCTATTCATAGATTTGTAGAAGTTATTAATCCTAATATTCATTTCATTGTTCTTTTATCGTATATGGATCTTACATTGCTGCAATGCGAGATGGTTTAATATTTTGTGTATACACTGTTTATTATTTTCTATAGCTCACTGTACATTTGTTAACTTAACTACATGTGTGAATCTGTAATTAGCTTCCTATCACTACAAATATCTACCTATTATGTGTGTATCAGCTGATGATTTACCGAATAAAATGAAATTAATAAATGATCTAATATTTCCGTTTTCCGCTATCGGCTAGCAATCTGCCAGTCTTTATCAAGAAGTGTATCACTGATATGAATTGAATCTTAATTTTAATCCAACGAATATAAGCTTCATTGCTCAAAGGAAGATATAATTGGCGGACCTAATGCCATTGGCCATTCCCTGACAGTCAACCATAAAGTTTAACACTTATTTCACAGAACTGTTTTAAAACTCAGTATGACGGGTGTTACGTACTACAGAATTCTGGAATAACATTTGTTTTTCTAGGGACGCTAAAGTAGTATGTGTGCGTGCGTGCGTGCGTGCGTGCGTGTGTGTGTGTGTGTGAGTGTGGTATAGCTGTAGCGTGTCGTACGATGCGCGATAGTGCGCTTTTTTAGGGTTGTCACCAACAGATGTTTTAATTAATTTAATCGAAAAATAAAAGTGGTCGAAAAGGTTTCAAACTTTCAAAGATAAGGAATACAATCCCCCTTTTGAATTTTATTTCGGACCATTGTAACATATTGTATATATACATGATGGTGACTGCAATACGACAATAAATTAATACATGGGCTACCTATATTAGTTCATACTTGCAACTATCAAATACATCTTATTCATTTGATAATTTCATGATATTTCTATGAAATAATCCAGTTATTTAATAGAAATCTCATGATATTATTAAAAGTTTAAAAGTTGCTAAACATTTCTATGAACTAATATAGCCCATATTTTTATTTATTGTCGTATAAAGTTTAATATAAGTTCAAAAAACAGAACATATCAGAATTTATAGTACACGGTTAAGGACGAAAGGTCAAAGGGCACTTCAATATGTTCTTGGGTAAATTAATGTCTTGATATCATTTACAAACTTAGGATCGAACGACTACCTACGCACATACATTCATGATGAATAGTAGGTATTAGTAACTTCTTTCGAAATCAAATCAATCTAGACTTTTAGAAGTAGGTACCTAAGTACCGTCAGTAAAAACAGCCTCTGAAGAGGATAAAAAGTTGTGAATCACAACTTTACCAAAACTATTTTGGTTATACCTAAGTGGTCCTTATTACCAAAACGATTTTGGTTATAAGTGATCATAATTTTATTCCACAATTTTACTCTATGCATCTTTTAATATAATATCATCATCATATTCATCAGCCTATACGTCCCACTAATGGGCACAGCCTCCCTACATGGGAAAAACAAATGAGGAGTTTGAGCCGTAACATCATCAACCAATGAGGGTTGGTGGGTTAAAGCGGTTGCAGTAGCAGCCGGGACCAACAACGGCTTAGCCTTCCGAAGTGGGGCGAAGGTTGAGATTACAAATTTTGATTGAGCCATTGACCACGCCGAAAGTTGCTTTGTTTTCTTAATCAAACTAAACGCTTAAACCACAGCGCCACCGAGCTCCTCAAAAATGTAACATCCTGAATGTAATATGATTCTTAGAAAGTACAGACGACAGCACATCAAGTGTAACAGTTGTACTACGATTAAAGTCACCTTACGAGCAGAATAAGGGCGGTTTCAAGGTTTTACATTTACGCCTGATGTGTTTTAGGCTTTACTAAAATATTTATTTATCTCTCAGCTCCCTTTGCCTGCCAAGTCTACTCCCTAAGGTAGCTCCCATATCATTATTCTTTCCAACCTGACTATTCCCTGGCATCGTTATATTTTTTATAGAAAATTCTTAGCAACAAAAATGATAAAGGCACACAAGAAAGTACGATATCTCGACTCGACACAATGGCTAATGTTCTTAATATCGGAGAGTGTGCATCCCTCTGACGAAGTAATCAACATGTAATCTTAAAGATGGACAACTCAATAAGTTTATAAATTCTGTGACGCATAACATTTTCGCTGTCAGAACCATATGAATGCCACCGGGCTTTCCCGATTTGTATTATCATTTGCATTGAACTTAGGGAACTAACTGCATTGTCACATCATCAACTTCTATATTTGACGACCGACTGGCCGAGTGGTCTGTACACCTTACTATACTGCCTACTCAGTCATGGGGTCCCGGGTTCGATTTCCGGTAGAAGCAAATGTTTACATGATGATTACGAGCATTTGTTCACTCATGGATTAATGTTAATGTTTATTATATAAATATTATCATAAATATTTCTCCGTTATCTAGAATCCTTAACATAAGCTCTTAATGATGCTTACTTTGGGCTAGATCATAGGAGTGAGTGTATAAATATTATTATTATTATTATTGTTATTATTTAAAGAAGTTTTTCTTTTCTCGAGCTGATTGCTCGGTATATCTGAGCACCCGCCTTTTTATTATTAGTATTATTGTCCTTATTATTATCATTTAGCCAGAGAAGTATACATTTCAATAAACTCTGGTTGAAATTATTATGTAGGCATTAGTGCTGATAATTTTATTTAAAGATCTCTACAAAACCAATACAAATGAGTCCGATTTCCGTATCCATTTCAGCAGACAGTGCATTAGCGTGGAAAAAAATTACGGGCATGGATAGAGCAAAATACTTCGATATCGGATATTCGGGAACAATGAACGTTTCACTCGCTTATTCCTAGTGCCCGCGCAAGCTGTCATGAAAAAGAAGTATATTTATCAGCTGTCACTCCAAGGATAAAAAATTGTTTGGAGCCACAGATACGGAAGTGACACAAATGCCCCCAAACATTTCATTTAGGGCTACGCAACAAAAGCTTTTTACTGGCGTAGGTGCATTTATCATTTTGGTTGTGATCATTCTGTCAAATTAATTAATTAAGACCGGTGTATAGGGAATAAAGGATCTACCGGTCTATCCGCTATCTTATTTTGACAGCTAAAATGATAACCATCGAGGTATTCCACTACTGCTTTCCTGTAACGTCATTGTGACATCTTACCTTGTAATGCATCAATGGTAAGACAGTTAATTAAGTGGTTAAATTTTATGATCTGTCAAAATGAGTTCGCGAATAAGCGCAATGGTACCCAAGAGATACTTTTTTATTCATGCAAAGCCCGGCAAATGACTCAACACCAAATAAGACACGGTAACAAGGGTTTATATACAGGGTGGTGCCGTCAATACGACAATACATTGAATCATGGGCTATATTTGTTCGTAGAAATAGTTTGCCATTTTCAAAAACATTGCATTAATTTGATAATTTCATGACATTTGTATAAAATAATATAACATTGGCCGCATTATTTCATAGAAACGTCATGAAATCATCAAACGAATAAGATGTTTTGAAAGTAGCAAACCATTTCTATGAACTAATATCGCCTATGTTTTAATTTATTGTCGCCTTGACGGCACCACCCTGTATAGGTATGCGAAGACTGGTTTGGTAGTGCAGCATCAACACGCTGTAGCCGCCTCCGCTTTGCTGGCCTAAAGTGTGCCTTTTCACGCCTCTTTTGAAGGAACCCATGTCATGAGAAGTACGATAAAGAACCTAGCTACTCAATTTCTTGTCTGACATTTTAGTCAGGTCCCTTCCGTATCACGACTACCTACTTCAACGAGTAGTCATTGTGTTGCTACGGAACGAATGCCTATTCGAAGAAATATTGACTTTGGTAGATATAATCTCGTAGAGCGCTCTTTAATTCCTTGCCGCTGTTATCTCTTGTCATGTCATATCTTGTCTTTGGATTGTAGTCAAAGATGTTTATTACTATGTTTATTTATCACCAACATAATAAACATCAAATAGTAAAAATAAGGCATAATAGTAGATTATTAATCAAGGGGATAAAGCAGTGTCTTCTGTCGCGGGTGACGATTTAAATCGCGAGCGTAACGAAGGACATAACTGCACAATAAATGCGTATTCCTTTTTCAAAAAGATGTATAATGCTTTATATACAAACTCAATGGTGTAAACACAGATGTAGTTCAGTATAAATTTCGGTAAGTATTCCAAATTTAAATCGCATTCTCCCCCTAGAGATGAATGAAATTCAGTACAATTTTCTTTCCCTGTTTTTAACAGATTAAAAATGACTATTGTTATGTTCGCTTTTTGTGGCATAGAATGTCACTCACATGAGCAAGTGGTACGAAAAGACATTTTATGTTTTTAGTTTAATGTTATTACAATTAGAGGCGAAGACTGCGTGTGTTTTAGAAGCAAGAAAAAAACTAACAAAACTAATACAGAAAAACAACAAAACTATTAAACTGTTATACTGTAATACCTAAAAAACAGAAAATTTAAAAAACTGCAAAAATTAAATAAACTGCGAATGCCACCCGCGAATAGGTACAAATCTTTAGTCTTGGCCGTGCTATTAAGCTCTCTAACGCAACGATTGAAAGGCGCGTTTTGACCGAGGTTGGATCTGTGAAATCCCGACGCCCGCGGAAGTCTTAATGGCACTGAAAACTTAAAGTCCAGTAATAGTTCAGGAGCATCCAGGATGCCATTCGCTAGCTTATATCTCTTAGTACGAACATAAGTGTCAATGTAAATAAAGCCTTCTTGTAACAACATCCAACCTGTATTATTGTTTATTGTTTTCTTTGCGGACTAGTCCTAATACAACATAAAACAAAAGAATACAACAATGAAAGAGGAAAAACAAAATGCGAGCCCACTATTTTTGTAAGCCATTGTAAGCCAGGGGAGATTAATATTTCATTGGTAACCACATCTCACGAACGAAGCCTTTGTGTACATAATGATATTAAGTCCAGAGCTCTTATACCTATCCCTTTAAGGCCCATTAACATCTGTTATGTTAGGGCAGTATGTCATTACTCTTTATAACACATTTGTATTATGAAAGTCGAATGTTTTCGGAGGATTTCATCATAGTACAAGCACTACCTATACAGGGTGGTGCCGTCAATACAGCAATAAAAATAAAACATGGGCTTTATTAAAAAATATAAAAGTGGTCTGAAAGGTGTCAAACTTACAGGTTATTGACAAGGATGAAAACCACCCGCTTTTTATTTCTGACTTTTGTAACATACTGTATACAGGGTGGTGCCGTCAATAGGACAATAAATAAAAACATGGGCTTTATTAGTTCATAGAATTGGCTTGTCACTTTCAAAAATTATCCATTTAATAATCACGTGACATTTCTTCATGCCTGTATTAATACATAGAAATGTCACGTAATTATCAAATGAATAAGATGTTTTAGTCCTATTAATTTGATAATTACTTTATTTTAAGTACCTAGGTATATACTAAAAATTATTTTTTTGGAGTTAGTACTAAGTTGTTTCAAGAAACAATAGAAAGTGAAGCATTAACTCCTAAACATACATTTTTTGGATATAAGTACCTAGGTACTTAAATTTAATTATTTTTTCTTTTTAGTGTTTTAAAGTCGATTTTATTTTTGTTAAATAAATTCCGTAAACCAAAACCGTTACGTTACCTTCCATCATCAGTTCACCCCAATAAACCGATAGAATACAACTATTCGTCAATACGTACCTGTAATATTTAAATAATCACTTCCAACTCCTAACGGTTAAGGAGTTGTACCTTCCATCATCAGTTCACCCGAATTACCCGATAGAATACTACTATTCGTTAATATATACCTATAATATTTAAAGAATTATATTCCAACTCCTAACCGTTAAGGAGTTGTACCTTTCATCATCAGTTTACCCAAACAACCCGATAGAATACTACTATTTGTTAATAGCTTTTTTTTGGGGAGGAATCCGCTTACGGACCTACCCGCCGCTGGCTAAGCGATGGGCGTGTGGGGGTCGCCCAGCGCCTGGTCGTATTGGCACTGGGAATATCCACTAAAACTCCCCGGTAACTCCACTGCCCTTCACGGGAGGTGGCCTGGGCTCTGCCAAAGCAATTTCACCAACCCACTCCCAGAGTATTGGTTAATACCTACGTATCTATAATATTAAAATAATTATCTTCCAACTCCTAACCGTTAAGGCATTGTACCTTCCATCACCAGCTCTTCAACATAAGATGGTAACTGACAGTAGCAAATACTTGAGTAGTGGTTGGAAAAAAGTAAAAAACGTCATACGCGCATTTTCTTTTTTTTTCATGATTTTTCTATTCTCGGTCTCAGCCGATAACGAAAATCCTGTCTCGGTCGACCCTTTTATACAATCATGCAAACTTGTTAATGTCAAGCAGTGCTTACTTACAATTAACTTATATGATAACTTGATGAAGATAACCATAATGCTCAGTTTTGGCTAACAATTTGTACGAGTAAAAAAATATCACTAGTGACTGCCTGTGGGTTCAGCTGCGCTATTATGTAAGGAAACTCGCGCGTCACTTCGCAAGTAGTGAATTCTAATCATCATAATAATCATATCGAAGTGAGTGAAGTTTACTAGGTAGTAGGTCCGTGTGTAGGGTCGTCTGGCTAGGTACCACCGCCTTTCTTATTTCAGCCGTGGAACAGTTCGCTGTGTTTCGCATTGAAGGGAAAGGTAGCCAGTGTGATTACTGGGCATGGACGGCATTTCATCTTAGGCCTCAGGATGATAACGCACCTGCAATATCAAGAGATTTTCCCTTGTTATTGCAGGTGTCTATAGGCGGCGGTAACCGCTACCAGGTGGGCCGTCAGCTTGTTTGTCATCTAGTTGTATAGAAAAGTGAGATGCGAGTTTCGTCACAAAATAACATGGCAGAAATGAAAATTTAGCACAGAGACAGACAACCAGAGTGACTTTCGGGTTAATAATACTAGTGTGATTATTATCTTAAAAGGCCTTTCATTGGCGCCTTATGGCCATAATCTCCAAAGTATGGCTCAATAAACAGAACCGAGGCTAAATCCATTATTAACCAACAAGTCAACTATTATATTCTCGAATAGGTTATCAACGATACAGTGTTACTATTTTCCTTTATCCCGGAATAGATATCAAGCTAAAACCACTCTGACAAGCCAATAAATTAAGTACGCTGGCGCGCCCGGCAGCTGTCGCGCTGTCGCACCGAAATAGACTAGGGCCGCCGTACACAGAAAGCTTGGCGAAAATAAAATACTCAATATGTATAAAAATATCTAAACTATAAAAATTTCACGTCCTGAGGCGTGGATCGAACCCGCAATCTTTCACAATCCGGGCAACTGCTCTAACCATCTGAGCTACCCAGAACTTGGGATAACCCTGTGAAAATCTTCTAGTCTATCTGTGTTTACGTTTTATGCTAACGTCTACGTTTCAATGTCGAAATGTCCTATTTCAACATCCGAAACGAGTATTTTTACAAATACCTTAAATTCGGTTAAGTTGTGGCTTTGCTTTCAAATATTCTTAATTTTCATTTTAACATTATTATAAATGTTTGAAAAGTTATTTACCTATAAAAATATCTAAACTAGAAAAATTTCACGTCCTAAGGTGGGAATCGAACCCGCGACCTTTCACAAACCGGGCGACTGCTCTAACCATTTACAATAATGTTAAAATTAAAATTAAGAATATTTGAAAGCAATGCCTCAACTTAACCGAATTCGTGTATATTCTACTCAATATTTTGAAACGGTAGGTACCTTTTTGTCTCCCTTAGGAAGTAAACTAGAGGCTAGAGGTAGCTAGAGGCGGCTAGAGCAGTGTCTGAACTGCACTAGCTGTCTTCGCATATGGACTCTTCTTACCGCTTCACATCAGGTGGTGTTGAATCATTTGTCGTGCTCTGTATAAAAAAAAACTATCTCTGTTGCTAAAAGCTAATCAGCCTTTTTGTATTGGTTTTTTTATTTTATTTTTGTACTTAGTTACAAGAGATGTTCTGAATTTCTATGGAGGTTGGTACTCGGTGACCCCCCAAGACAGAAAAGTTATTTAGGAAGGAGTATATTTTTAAGAATATTATGCAACAAAAACTAAAATTTTAAATCCCTGCATATAAACGAAAAATTGCATCTAATTCTGGCTAAAAAATCGTTACCCAGAGATGTAAAATTCGATTTTAAAAACAGTGATAAGTACCAAACAAAAAACAAAACTTCAATATCGTGCATTGTCTTGTCAAATGTTTTTTTCTAAGTAGGCATTGGTTCAATTTGGCTTAGCCTATGACAATTAGCAATTGTTTTATACACAAAAAACTGCTAAAAGAACACGGCAAGTCTGTTTGTTTCTGACTAATAATATGGCTTATAATTTATTTTTTACTTTATTTTTCATCAGAGAAACTTGGAGACAGAGGCTAGATTTCTTGCATGCACTTTTCAAAATTACTAAAAAATGCCGGGTGGTGTAAAATAAAAAAAGGGTATATTGAAAATTCTCTGCGAAACACGACAGTCTATTTCTTTCGTGTAATATAATAATATAATTTATCGTGGGGGGCTTTCAAGTACCAATAACGAACATCTCCTTTGTCACTTTCTTGTTTTTTAAATGTCTTTTTTTGTAGTTGTCAATTGATTGGTGTAGAGTAAAGACGTGGTTTTCTTGGTTCCCACTTCTTTCTACCACATAATACACCACATACCACACACACACCACAGGCTCCAGCCTACCGTTAACAATCTCCATGCCAATTAGGGGCTTAGGAGTGACAGGCAGAATTACTTTCACATTTACAATGTTCGGCGTACAAGTTAATACAGGGGCAGAATTATCTGTCTCTCGAAGTAATAACATATTTATTTTTTGTATATACTTATAGTTCTGTAACTGTAAGGTGAAAATAAAAAAATCAAATAATAGTGGCTGATAATGTTTGGAACTTAATTGCAAATTGACAAACTTATTTAAAATAAACCGACCTTTTAAATAAAAAACACCACCTAAATTTTGTGAAACAGAAAGTGGCTTCCACCAACGCCAAGATAGTGCGCCTTACGCACAATCTGCTCGCTAAGCTGACGGCACTCTTCCCTACAAGCATTTAAGGTATTATTTTTTACAATTGCACCACTCGCATCCTTTTCCTCACTGAATTGCGTGGCTCATGCCCGTTTTCACTGACCATTCCCTAGGCTTAGGTGACTCTTAACGACATTTGTCTCCTTCTACCTCCTTTAGATAAACTGAGATAAAAATCGCTAAGAGACACTTAACGCTAAGCAAATGTTAGTAAAAACGAGCATTAATCTTTGTGCGCCATATATACCAGCCTTCACATAAACGATCTGCAATGTCCCTAAACAGTCGGTGTGCTCCTGGACCCCAAGGTCAAAATGTCTCAACTTCAAACGGCTCAAATATGTTATCCCCAGATAAGCCAGCATATTTGCGCCGTTTGAGGGATGCGGCAGAAGCAGTAGCCGATCCTGGTGTCAACGAGGTACTTGAAAGATGGGGCATGGCTAAGGTTTCGTCACAAGTAGCATTCCACACCAAAGACCTACCCATTTTCCAAAACACAAGAGTCATGCCGTCAGGCCTCTTCCCGTCATCGCGCGCGAAACGCATAGGCTCCAGAGCAGCAATGGCCCCGGAAGTAGCAAAAGCCCGACGAATGATATCATTGATTTCAGCTACCCTTGAAAATCACCCTGTAATTCTACGAAAATCTTCTTGTTGCTAATTAGATTATAAAGGTTTTTCTTAGAGTAAGTTGGATTGAATTGAATTGATTGGATGGTTAATTTTTTTCTAAATAACTTTTTCAGTTAGTTCAGATGCTGCGCCGTCTTTTAGCTATTTTAAACCGACTTCAAAAAAAGGAGGAGGTTATCAATTCGTCTGTATGTTTTTTTTATGTTTGTTACCTCAGAACTTTTGACTGGGTGAACCGATATTGATGATTCTTTTTTTGTTCGATGCGAAATAGTTCCCATTTGGTCCCATAAAAAATTTTTGGAAATTCATTCGGTAGTTTGGTTTTTAAATAAAAAAACTGGAAAAATTAAGTCGTCTACATATGCGAAGTTGCGGATATTTGCTTTCCTATGAATTTTTAGTGGAATGATTCGATAGTAGCAAACGATATAAGCTCACGGTCACCCATCAGCTTTGACCTTCAAAAGTTATCACTAAATATTGTGAAAAAAAAAATTAAACAAAAAATAAAACCGACTCCAAAAAACTGAAAAGGATAAAATAATTAAATTTTAGTAAGTAGGCACTCATCCCCTAGGAACATATTTTTGGAGTTGGTGCTAAGTTGTTTCCAGAAACCATAGATAGTGAAGAAGGGATGAATGCTCTATCGATTGTAAGTAATCAACCATTTTTTATTTCAGAAAGTAACTTATCTACAGTTGATAATGTAGGTACTCGTATGTCTCCCAGAATTTTTAAGCAAATAAATTTATGTTAATAAAAAAGCCATGGTTAATCTTTCAATAATACACTCGTGAAATTAATTCTAACGATAGCCTTAAAAAACCTTTTGTGTGGCTCAGCCTTTATCTAAAAACGCCACCTACATTGACCTAAGTATATTGTCTGCAGTGATTTAGGATTCCTAAAAACACTACATAAAGTTTTACTTTTCCATTTGTTAATACTTTTACATTTAGTGACATATACGCAGCAGCCTGCCTATGGTGACTCTCCCTTTTTTTTAAGGGGGAAAAATGCGTTAACCAATTCCCTGCATCTTGAGGTAATGCAGGAATATGTGGGGCTCCTCTGCCTAAGATGTTTACGGCTGAGCCTACCCACTAAAAATACCCCCGTGTGGGGTACATACTACTAGCATGGACAGATTTGGGCAACAGTTGCCCTTATCCCAAAATTCTGTTATGCATGTGCCCGTCTCATCTCCACCACGATTGTGTGGATACTGCTCTGCAACGCTACAACAGGACACGCATGTAGCGCCATTATCACTCAACAGGCCTAGAAACTTGAGTGACGGCCCCTCCAGCCGTTACTCAAAGACATACTCAAGGGGCCATGGCGCCAGCGAAGACCCTGCGACTACGGCCAGTTCTTCTTCGTCATAATGAGTCCGCCAAGGGGTCTTCTTCACGAGACCTCTCCTCGGCCTCCTTGCCGCACATCACCGTCTCGCAAAATTTATGGAAGACTTTCCAGCTCTGTCACTGCCAACTATCGATTTGACAACAGTGGGTAGCGACAGGTTTCTGCTAATGGTTGCTACTAGTGCAACTCTTTCTTTTTCCTAAACAGGGCACAACTCTAATGTGGGTTGCGACGTGTCTTCCGTCGCACCACATTGATGGCACATCTCTAGATGGAGTTCGCTCTCTCTGCGCTATCTTACACAGATACCTTCCAAAACATCCGTGCAGTGAACACAAAACAAGTCAAACTGACCTAAGTTTGCAATAACTTTTAGGTGTTACCTATAAGGATATGTGGTCAACAAACATAGTTATCCGTATAATAGCACCACAGACTAAATAGAAGTGTCTCAGTCAGACAGTGTCTCCTAAAAACGTCTCTATTCAGAAAGCAATACTGTTACCTAAATTCACTAGATTTCAAATGTTATCGAAGCAAAAGTGTTGTTTATGTAAAATCATTTTTCAGTTTAGAATGAATTGCAAGTCTAGAAGAGCTGCTTTATATTCACAAAGCGACTCATCTCAACAAATCGCTTATTCCAAGAGCACTATAATTCTAGCGCTCCCAACAAAATGAATTTTGTTGGCTCATGCAGAAAATCTGATATAATTTAAAAGCGGAAGTCGACGTGTAAGCGCAATATGTAAAAAATCAGTAGCAAATCATACTTGACTGAGCAAGCGGCCCACCTGATGGAAAGCTGTTACCGCTGCCTAAAGACACCTGCAATAACAAGGAAAAATCACTTGATATTGCAGGAGCGTTGTCATCCTGAGGCCTAAGATGAAATGCCGTCAATGCCCAGTAATTACACTGGCTACCTATCCCTTCAATCCGAAACACAGCGAACTGCTTCACGGCCGAAATAAGAAAGGCGGTGGTACCTACCCAGACGACCCTACATACGGGCCTACCACCTAGTGAGTTTGACGTATACAGGCTGATGATATGTTATGATTAATTTATATTCAATTTGGCTAGCCAAATGAACCCTGCACGTGCTAATGCAATTATAAGGGGAAGTCTAGATCGAGCGGTGATTTATCAATCAAATCTGTAATCAAATTTTCATCCAATCATAATAAACTAGAAGCTAACACGTTACACAACTTGTGGATGGAACAGGTTGAATATTTTGGCTTTATCACGATCACACTTAACTCAAGGTAATTTGATGGGGATCACAATTAAGATAACAACCACTAACAACTTCTTACGCCATTTCCTTAAAGAAAATAGTAAGATAAGAACCCACAAAGACAAATAAGCTAGCCCAAATTAAGCACTATTGAGAGAAAAATAAATATTTAAAAAAAATCTAATACATAAACATTAGAAATATAAATATTTTAAAAAAATCTAATACATAAACATTAGAAATATACTTCAATAATCATCCATGACAACCATCTTAGGCCTCAGGATGACAACGCACCTGCAATACCAAGTGAGTTTTTCCTTGCTATTGCAAATGTCTATAGGCGGCGCGGTTACTACTTACCACCAGGCAGGCCGTCACATTGCTTGTCATCTACTTGTATAAAAAGACTCGAGATCTGGTGCTTTGGTAGGCAGGTAGAGACCACTCAACCAGCCGGCCGTCAAATACTAAAAAATCCAGTCTAAATATCAAATTTCTGAATAGTTACAGTTCTGAGTCTTGAGAGCTAGATTTGTGTTATCTGAAATGCTATTTTGAGTGATTCTACTAATACAGAGTACAAAATATATTATTGAACCAAATTTTTAAACAATTTTTTAGGGAAATCCTCTTTTTAAGTTTTTTTAAACCTGTATTGAGAAGTTTTCGCTCTTATGTAGTTACATACAACATTATTGTAGTTCGATACCTTAGCATGTGACCTGCTTAATATAAGTTATCTAAAAACTGATAGATATTCGTACACAAGCACTACAAAGATCCTTAGAAAGCGGTCACACTATCTTAATTCTTAGACCATTAACTATACAGTGATGGGGTCAAATACAGATGACTCTTTGTTTATTTATGTGTCTAATATCAACATAAGATAATTATTGATATTAATATGGAAAACGGGAGCAAAATCTGTGTCTTCGCGCGTTAAATTTGGTCAGCGCTCACGAAATATTTTGTTAAATTTTGTATGCAATTCATAACCATATGATGCTAGAATTATAGGTACATCAAATGAATGGTAATTCAGTTATGCAGAAATTAGCAAAACATTAAGTCTATGGTCATATTTTAACTATCCCAAGTCTATAACAGACTCTTGTAATATCTTAGATAAATAAGGTGTAAAAAGGCTAAGTTTATATAGGAAAACATACACAGGTCCCCTGTTGCTCATAAAACACTCCTTCGAAGAGCAACCGCTACCTTTTATCTCGGAACCTACATACTACTTGTCGTTTAATAGAAATGCCCCCATAAAAGGTTGCCGTTCCCATAAATTGTACCCTGTTTGATGAAACTTCACTTTAGTAGATATATGACTTCATTTACTTTCGTATTTAGTTGCAAGTAGATTTTAAGAGATACCATTTACTTATACCTGGAGATACATGGAATTATCGTATCATTAACGGGGAGTTAAATTGTAATGTAAATTGTAGTATTAAACAAAATTATTTGTATCTATTTGTTCCTAGTGGACGCTGCGTGCATATCGGTTGTCACACCAAAATAATTTACAGGGTGGTCCAAACAGTGACAGTTCCAGACAGTGGTCCAGACAGTTCAAAAGTCTCTTTTAGATTCCTGACATCTGGGCCGAACCAAAAATACCCCATGTATGTTCCGTGATTTTCCGTAGTGACGAGTTATATTTTTTTTTTCATTTTGGGATTTTTTTACATAACCGACTTAAATTTTATTTTCATGCAAATTATGCTTCATTAGATTTTTTTTTGTACCATAGTCCTCAAGATTTTTATTTGCACGCATAAAATCTGTTGTCTGATTAACAGCTTATGATTCTTAATTTATGACTCTTCTTATAATAAACATAGAGTTTCTTTAGCATTTGTAATAGTGGTGTGGATCCAATCGATTGTAGTGTGATCTCTAACAATAACAAATAACTGAAATAAGTATACCTACCTATTCCGCAACGAATGACAAGTCCGTAGAGTGTTGACATAATTTAGGATGTAAGCGACAATGCTTGAAACACTAATGCATGTATGTGAAGTATATTGTTTCATTCAACAGAATATAATCTGCTTCTCGTTTGGAGTTTTAAATCGAATGATGATTAGTGTTGACGCTATAACGTATTTTCAAACCAGCCGTAACGTTCATAATCTCCCTTCCTTTTGTATAAAAAATCAAGTGGCTACCAATAATGCTATCCCATATACAGACGACAGCACATCAACGAACGGCGTAAGGGTGGTCTTAAGGTCAAACTGTTACGCTTGATGTGCTGATGTGCTCTACTTACCATCTTGTATCGATCCTCAAGTAAATCCTAATTTCTACTAACCTAAAATTTCATTTTTTTCTCTACTAAGTTCGTCTAATTCCTGAACAAAATGGCAACCATGACAGGATCTAAAATTTTGGATTTGAATTTCAATCAGACTATCAAGGTGACCTATACCCAGCATCGCGCAGCGCCTAAAAGTACCCACTAGCATCTTTGAAGAGAACAGGAATCAGGAGCTGTGTCTACCCCGGGCTGTGTGCCGCCTAACTGCCCTGCCTACTGAAGGAATAAGCTTCCTTTTGGGAATACCATCAACTGGACCTCGCGTAATCGCTACAGCCTACTGACGGAACCAAGACGATTTCCTGATGCTCAGCCAAAAGCATATCAAATTATTAGTCCGTTTCTATTATTTCCTAGTTCTTTGATTTGTTCAAATTAGTGAAATTAGTGCCTCGCAATTATAGGTGTGGTGTCCTGCAAATGTTTATCTAAGTACAGGCATATTTGGCAAACGACACGAAACGGTATTCGTGGAACTACAGCAACTGGTATAGTTCATGGGATTAGCAAGTAGTACACAATGCAGAATGGTTGGTCGTTGTAACGCAAAAGTTCTAGCATTGCAACCAGGTACAGTCACGAGCACTAGGATGTAAATACTTTTGAGAGCCAGTGGCCCTATTCTGAAGAACACATGCTAATTTTAAATTTGAGATTACTCACTTTCTCTCAATATGATTACTAAAAGGATGGCTGTCATTTGTTTTGACATTTGGAAACATGTATTCAATTTTCTACCTCATTCATCATCATCAGCTTATATACGTTATGTCCCACTGCTGGGCACAGGCCTTCCTACATGGGAAAAACACATGAAGAGATTGGGCCGTAACACCACCAGGCTGGCCCAAAGCGGGTTGGTGGGCTATAGCGGTTGGAGGAACAACCAGGACCAACGGCTTAACGTGCCTTCCGAAGCACGGAGGAGCTCGAGATTATAAATTTTGATTAACCCATCTCGGGATCGACCATGGCGAAAGATGTTTTGTTTTCGTAATCGAAACCAGAGCGCTCAAACCACTACGCCACCGAGCTCTACCTCAATTAACGTGATAAAATGCAGCGTTTAGAAAACAGCTCCGTACATCGATTCAAAATGGTCTATGGTTTCTTTGAAATCCATCTAAATTTAATTGACAGCTTTAAACAAATTCATGCTATAATACCTTTTTCCCATTAAATATTGCGAGAAAGAAATATGCTGTACCTAATTAAACTCTTTGATTGTGGGAATAGGGCAACCAACATGTCAAAAGTATAAATTATTCCCTCTGCGTCGACTCTCTTTACGTCGAGTCTCGCCACGGTGACTCTCGATACATCGCTTTCCCATTACGACGAATCTCACGACGTCGACTACAGCTTGCAAAGCAAGACGCATTTTTTTGTTTTCGCACGTGGTTGTACGGGAAAGCGTAGGGCGGGCTAGTAATATGGACAGACTGATCTGATCAGGTTCGCAGGGAACCGTCTAATGCTTATTGCGAAGAACCACTACGTTTGGAAATCTATGGGGGTGGCAATTGCTCAGCTGTGGACATCATAGGGTGAAGTGATGATTTCAATGGGTTTCTCTGAAACCCTGCAATTCGGGGATACGGAGACACGGGGATTCTCGGTTACTAGTGGTTAGAGCAATCGCCCGGATCGTAAAAGTTCCTGGGTGCTTATTCTAGGACATGTTTAGTCCTTATACATCTCCGTGTAAATACGCGTCAATAATTCACTAAGCTATCGAATAAAGAAAAAGTACGCATCAGCTTTGTCTTCTCAACAAATAGGCTTATTTCTTTGAAATAGAACGTTCGCATTAGTAAACAAATGACGCCCCATTTGTGACGCCATCATGTTTCTACTTCGAATGTTACGACCCCTTTGATATAGAGCTTCGATTTTGGAGAGTCAATTGAGGGAAAAGACAGTTTTATTACTTATATAGACACAACCCTTTGCTGTTGTGACCGAGATAACTCCTTTTATTTTTTAATCGACTTCAGAAAAGGACGGTCTCTATTCGACGACTTTTCTTTTTCTTAGCAAGAACTGGTAAGTAATTTCGCCTTAAGTTACTATAATAGACCACTGCTTTATAAATAAATTCCGTATTCTAAAACCCTGTCTTTCGTACAGAAGTGGTTCCATACTTATCTAAGAAGTCTGTATCATTTACTTATCACCCAACGAAATAAAATATTTTTTGCTCCGCGGTCCTGTAATTCCCGTGGTATAAATTTCTACTGTCATCATATTCATGTCACTTAGCGAGTGAGAGGTCTATACTGGGAATTTCGCTGAAGAATACAATCCGAAACGAAGCAAAAGTTGACATTATCCAGAAGTAAAGAAGTAGCAAGCTGAAGCAACATTGAACGATGAGGCGACAAGCGCTGGGGTAAGAAAGTCCTCGAATGAAGACCACAACAAGTGGTTGGATGTCTTCTTCTAGCAGTCTACCTAGACTGAATACTAAAAGAAGGTGGCAGGTGGTAGCTGGATGAGGAACTCGGGAGATCATGTATTGTGGCGCAGCATTGGAATGCAAATATGCAAATGTTTTCTTGCTAGATGATTCTTACTTATATCAATGAGTAAGAATCATCTAAGAAAAGAACATTTACGGGAACTTTTAAGATTTTGACGGAGATATTTATTATTACTCAGTGTTGGTGCCTCAACCTATGCGTGCAAAGTCTTACCTTTGCTAAAATTATAGCCTACATAATTTTTATATCATTTTAATCTTCATAAAAAGATATTTTATTTACATATTTGCGCATGTAAGTAGTAAATAATTTGCATGAAAACTATAATAAGGTTGATTCGGGAGTTTCGTTTGAGGCTAATGACTAAGATGATGACTCTTCATTGCAGTTTTGAACTAAGTACCAAAAAAATGTAAGTAGTAAATAATTTGCATGAAAACTATAATAAGGTTGATTCGGGAGTTTCGTTTGAGGCTAATGACTAAGATTTCGGCGTGAGTTTTGACCTATACAAAGAATAAAGATATATGAGACCCAAACACTTTTATGTATTCTCGTGATCAAACATAGAAAGGATATAAAAGAGGTTTTTGTGGCATCTTTTTCTAGATGCAATAAAGTAAAGTTGTCGCCTTCCCATTGGAACAGATTACGATACTGTAAGATGCTTTATCTGCGGGATCGAAGACTCATTTTAGATCAAAAGTTTTTGCTTACAATCGTTGCCAGTGAAGTGGATTGTCCGTCTTTAGATGAATCAATAAATCCTCTCGTTCTAACAGAAGTGTCCCGTTTTGTGTTGATCTATCTAAAAGTAATTTGGGTCATGCCACCATCGAAAGCTCATTGAGACGTACAATGGTCTAGTCGAAAACTGCAACATTGATATTTTATCCAAAAAACAGATAATATATTTTTTGATGATGGCTCAAAGCTGTATGCCTTGGTGGCGTACAGCTTTGAGCCCCTCATATAAACCAGGATGGTCCATAAAAATTTGTAATCTCGAGCTCCTCGACGTGCTTCGTAAGGCACGTTAAGCCATTGGTCCCGGTTGTTCCTGCAATCGCTTTAACCCATCAACTCACATTGTACTAGTGTGGTGGTTCTATGGCGCTATATATTCTCAAAAAGCGCCAAAAGGTGGCATGAGCCATGCAAGAAGGTTGGTGATAATGCTGATGATGTTTCTATAAAAATCTTTTCATTCTATTGTTTTTCAACCGTGGTAAAAGAATTGACCATTATGCCACCGAGCTCCCAATATAAATATCCACAGTAATATTTAACAACGAGACGTTCTGAACGACCGGCCATTAAAGAACAATGTGCGAACATAACTCCGAAGTTTTTGCGTGAATATTTAAACAAGAGGAAAATTACATACAATTTTCCTTAAAAACTTTCTCGTGAGCAAGTTGTATATTATTAAAATCACCTTCTTTTTCTTTTCTTTTATTATCTATTCGTTTGCTGCTTTGGCTGTCAGAATAATCACTTTCCCTCCAGCAATATGACCAGTCTTAATAGTTTTGCGATTAGTTCTACAAAATCTGAATACCTTTTAGCAAACGTATACGGGATAGATGATAATTTCATGACATTTCTATGGAATAATGCAGCCAATGTTATATTATTTCATACCAAATTTGTGAAATTATCAAACGAATAAGATATTTTTGAATGTGGAAAACCATTTTTATGAACTAATATATCCTATGTTTTAATTTATTGTCGTATTGACGGCACCAAGCTTTATAATAAATATGTGACATTTTACATATTTATCATCATCATCATCATATCAGATGACTCATTACTGGGCATAGCCTTCCCCGATGATCATAAATATATGTATATATTTATGTTTGGAAGGACATAAAACATGTAAGATGATTTAACAAAAAATGGGATTGTATATTTTTTTAACTGAACTTGTTTAAAATTACGTTATATTTCCAAACTTTTTGGCAATTTTACTTTTATCTTTTTTCGTGCATCGTATAAACCCATAAAAGACGTGGATATTTAAGTTAAATGGACACGAATACCTACATGATGGTTTTATCAATAAATAATTAGCAGTATCATCGCTCATTCTAACCACAAAACAAAACCCCGGATAATTTATTGCCTCTTTATTTGGTCGAGTTTTTGCCCAATGCCACATTTCCTTCAATATGTTAGGGTTGGCAAAAACTAAAACAGAAGGTACTAGATTCGTGTCGTTTTCACATTTGCCGAGGTTTATCACGGCGGGTTTTTGTCTCACAAGTACCAAGGCTAAGCCTCTTTATTGCCCTAAGCTGAAGGCTTAAAATTCTTTATCTGGGCTAGAAAGTGTTGACTTCAATCGGAACTTTTTCAGGAGATGTCTGCGGGAATTGAATGCGGAGTCAAGACGCTTGCTATTGGCTGCCGCCAATAATTCAGTGTATGGTGGCCATTCTCTAAAAAAGGACAATGTAAAAATTCGTCTAAAAACAACAGACACGACCATAATTATTCACTTTGATATTAGGAAAATAAGAGAGAGAATCGAATAGTGGTACCTATTTGCCAACCGAATGTTCATTGTCCGACTGGGGTAGCCCCTCTTAGTAAAAGATCACAGCTAATTAACACCACTTACTAAGGTCGCCAGAGCATTTTCAAAATGCGTTATGTTGGGATAAGGAGGACTTGTCGCCTATGATATATTACGCCGGGGTCGATCCCGGGATTGGTGTATCAAAGTTTGTAATATTGATCTCCTCCGTGCTTAGGAAGGCCCGTTAAGCCGTTGCTCCCGGTTGTTACTGCAACCGCTATAACCCACCAACCCCTATGATATCAGCGTGGTGCTATATCCCAAGCTCCTCGTGTTTTACTCCCATGTAGGAAGGCCTGTGCCCAGTAGTGGGACGTATATGGGCTGGTGATGGTAAAATTGTGATATAACGCTTTCTCTTATTATTACGAACATGTTGAAGCAGCACTCTTGTCTCTGAATTGACGATGAGTTATTGTCGTGCTTTGTATAAAAAGAAATATGATGATGACTCTTCATTGCAGTTTTGAACTAAGTACCAAAAAAATGCTTAAAAATTATATTTTAAATAAGTAAAAATTAATTGAAATTTTCCCTCTTGCCTACCTTTAAACTGTAACTCACAGGTAAGTAGCTACGCTGTCTTATATTAGCATATTTTAGACATCACATTAAAAGTAAACAACAATATTTTATGGGACAGTGTAAATAAAGAAATAATTTACGATGCAAATCCTTAAATTGATTACGTTTTTGTGAATGTTTCTGACTTTTTTCATGGTCTTCTACTCTTATCAGCATCATTTGAGCCGAGAGACGCCCACTGCTGGGCATAAGCCTCCCCCAGGGTCTTCAAACCGAAAGGTGTAAGGGTTTCCGAACAACACCTTACGGGATCCAAGCCAACCTCACCTGCACGTGGTGCACCCTGCTGTTCAACAGACGAGGCTCTGGCGCTCCCCACCAACCCGCACTGGGCCAGCGTGGCGGGTGACGGCCCAAAACCCCCCCATGAATGAATCTACTCTTATGAGATTAATCTATTAGTAAGAATATAAATTGCTATTCCTTTTACCATGCAGTTGCCGCACAGTTAGTAGGTACGTCAGATTATCTATAAAATTCTTTGGTACCAAAATCACTTTGAGAAGGGGTCATTCCCAGTTGCCACCGTCAGCAACGCCACCGCCGGTGGCAACTGGGAAGAAGGGCGCGTTGTGCGTGGAGCTCGGAAAAATTGAATGTTGTCGACTCCTGACATTCAAATTACACAGAGTATTTTTAATGTCGAGGTTGTTATGCTCGCTATCATCTTGTTGAACTTTTAGTGTTCCTTGTGCTACACTGCAGCTTTAGAAATTTAGTCCTTTGAGTACCACCCCAAACGGGTATTGCGCAAGAGCCTTAAAAATGTAAATAATAAGCCTTTGCCAGTGGCTTCACTCGTACCAAATAGGCGTATAGCGTCAAAAGAGGTCATCAAATAGGGCTTCGAAAATTCTATGACGTCGACGGGCGCATAAGCACGCAGGATTGCGGAGAGCGGGCCAAGTATAGTATTTCGTTGTAAGTAAACAATATTACTCGTAATTAGATAATTTCTTCATCCAGCCTATATACGTTCCACTGCTGGGCACTGGCCTTTGTTCATAGGAGAAACCATGAGGAGTTTGGGCCATAACATCACTATGACTTAACCAACGACTTAACGTACCTTCCTAAGTATGAGCTCGAAATTTCAAGTTTTGATTAACCAATCCGGGATCTACAATGTCGTAAGTTCCTTTGTGTTCGTAATCGAAGACAGAGCGCTCAAACTACGCCAACGAGCTCCTTAGTAGAGCTTGTGTGACGATAATAAATGATAAATAATATTATTAAAAGATCTTCCTACTTCCTTTGTCATCAACGGATTCGCTCCAAATACGCTTCGGTTCTCGGTCACATATTTAGGCTGCATAAGCATGTTAGACAATCCGACCGATTTTCGTCAATGAAAATGAAACGGTGTTAATGAAAAAAAATAATTATATTTTTTATACGAGTAGCAAACAAGTATACGGCGCGCCTGTTAATAGTTACCGTAGCCTTTAGACGTTTGTAGCACCTTGAGCACTACTCATGCGTTGTTGCCGTAGCCTACAGACGCTCGTAGCACCTTGAGCACTACTCACGCGTTGTCGCCGTAGCCTAGAGACGCTCGTAGTACCTTGGGCACTACTTACACGTTATCACCGTAGCCTAACGACGCTCGCAGCACCTCGGGCACTACTCACGCGTTGTTGCCGTTGCCTATAGACGCTCGTAGCACCTTGGCACTACTTACGCATTGTTACCGTAGCCTATAGATAGACGCTTGTAGTACCTTGGGCACTGCTCACGCGTTGTCGCCGTAGCCTAACGACGCTCGCAGCACCTCGGGCACTACTCACGCGTTGTTGCCGTTGCCTATAGACGCTCGTAGCACCTTGGCATTACTTACGCATTGTTACCGTAGCCTATAGATAGACGCTTGTAGTACCTTGGGCACTACTCACGCGTTGTCGCCGTAGCCTACAGACGCTCGTAGCACCTTGAGCACTACTCACGCGTTGGCGCCGTAGCCTATAGACGCTCTGAGCACCTTGGGCACTACTCACGCGCTGCCTATCCTATAAAAATCAAGACAACACAAAAGTGTAACATGAAGCTTATTCAGTGAGCTCTGGCAACCTTACTCACCACAGGAACGCAACATTACAAAGGAGTGTTATTTAGCTGCGATTTTGTGTAAGGTGGATGTACTACCCCAGTCGGGCGCTCTAGAAGTAAATACCACTATTTACCACTTATAAAATATACCGGCGTAATGTACGTGTGTATACCAGGTGTTACAGAATTCCGAGATATAATTTATAATTCTGGGGCTGCATATAGTACGTGCGTAACTTGTGACAATGTTTTTATTAATTTATTTGGAAATAAAAGTTGTCACAACAAATGACACAACCACCTTTTTAATTTTTGCTTCGTACTTGTGTAACACACTGTAAACCTTTTCTCTAGTCTATGATGTATACTTCTATAGGTTCATACATCACGGTTGTTAGAGTTAATGTTAAGTCGATCAATTGTATTGATACAATCGACTACGATAAATCGGTTGTCGGCGGAAATGAGGAAGAAAGCGAAGGCATGCAGACTACCCAGAGACAGTCGACCACGTACACAAGTCGAGGAAGACCGATATCCACAAACCAACGAATTCTTCCCCCTTACAAAAAATTTGATAAAAGTTGCCGAAAATGAAATTTGATTATCGGACGTAGTAAGTCTGAACTGAGTAGGCAGCCTCACCCATGATTGATTGTGTAAGGCTCGGATTGTGTTGTCACTATAGCAAAACTCTTTATACATAGGTATCAACAGAAGCTAGCCCTGACGATGTTCATTAATCAGTGAGGTATGCACATATTAGACGCATTAGTTAGACTATCTATTGTTCCTGAGCACCGCTGAGCTGTCGAGCAGTGACCGTAAAAATCGACAAGGTGGAAGCCTTCACCGCTTCACATCAGGTGGTGTGTGTCAAATGCCGTCCTTTAAAAAATAACTTGACAAACCAAAAGGCTCCCAAGAGGCTCAATAAATAAAACCTGCGAGTGACAGTAGCATTCTCTGCAAAGCTTGTTTAATATTTTCATAATCATCAGCTAAACCGATCCATCCTAAATTGGATTCGACGCACTCTAATCCAGAGTGTGTGCTATTTTACGAGCCATCCGGGTCGGTACTGGATTTACTATATAGGCATAGTTCAATCACTCATGTAGTAAACAAACTTTTACATATAAATAATGGCTTTGCTTTTAAACCTAACCAATAAAATTGAGTTCAGGTGTGGCTTTCAAAATTTCTTTTAGAGTAACTTAGCAAAATTGGAAAAGTGACCTGTGATCAGAAAAATATAAAATAAAAGTAAGGAGTTTGATACTGAGCGAGATATTAAATTATTATGACAATATTTTTACTCAATAAGACCCAAAGCTTTTACGAATCGTTAAAATTGAATATCCCATGGTATGGCCATCACAAAAAAAGAATATAATCATGTCTGTCTGTCTCTCATATCTGAATTTATGTTTACTGACAATGGTATAATGTCTGTCATGACTGAATTTACAACGGTTCCAAAGGTTAAACTATTTGTACCGATCGCAAGGTCCTTTTAAGGATTTCTTAACTAAAAATGGGCTGTTGACATAGTACAAATTGCTGGCCAAAACTGGCACAAGGGGGATGATGTTACTCGCGTCCGTAGGATTTACCACCTTCTCCTAGGCCCACCCTACACGTGTCCCCCGGGTGGTGCAAAACGAGTAACAACGCCGAGCAACAGGCGGCGGTCAATTAACCTGTACGAAGGCTACCACAAGCCAAGAGGAATTAAATCCCCTCTAAAAGAGTGGCCATTGCACCTTGGGATAGTGCTATGGTATCCTTTCCCACCCTCGTAAAAATGGAAATGTTTGAAAATGAATGTGAGATGTCATGCAATCCGGCTAACACCCGGCGCTCTCAGGTAACCGGGCCTGAGAGTGGGAAATCTGCTACCGAAGACTGCAAGGTGGTGGGAGACCAGGCCCCCTTGACAGTGAATACTACTGGCAACAGGAAATTAGTGCAGCAGGCATTCCATCCGAGCCTATTCCTAAGTAGACCAAGAAGTAACTCCTTGGGTTGCAGTAAACCTACAACAAGTGCTGATGGAGGAAAACAACTATTTATAGAAAGTACAGATGAGAAAACAAACTACGTAATCACTCCGAACAAACCTACTCTCCCTCCTGACTGGCAAAGGATCCCTGTCACGAGATATCCAAAAAGGAAGAAAACTTCAGATAGTCCGCCCCAATTGGAGTCAATCAATACCTCTAACAGATATGAAGGACTTCCGATAGACCTCACTGAAGATGACCCTCCAGCAAAAAAATCTAACAAGCCTCCACCTATAATATTGTATGGTGTGGAAGACGTAAATAAACTAACAGAACTCCTTACCACAGCCACTGAAAGAAACCAATTCACATACAAAATAATTAATAAAAATCAGCTTAGAATAATGAGTAGCGACATTGAAATATATAAAAGACTTATAGCAATAGTTCGTGAAAATAATCTCATAGGACACACATTTAACAGAAAAGACCAAAAGTGCTGCCGTTTAGTTATAAAGAACCTCCACCCCTCTACTCCTATTGATATGATAAAGGAAGAAATAGAAGCTACTGGAAATATAGTTACAGGGGAAATAATTAACGCAAAATATGGTCAAGATAAGAAAGCAACATCAACCTTCTTTGTAAATATTGCGCCAGGACCAAATAATAGAGCGGCAAAAGAAATAAAATATATATACCATCAAGCGATAGTTATTGAAGACCCCAGAAAAAGAAACATGATAGTACAATGTCAGAGATGCCAACAGTATGGTCATACTAAAAACTATTGTATGCGGCCTTACAGATGCGTTAAGTGTGCTAAATCCCACAAAACGTCAGAATGCCAAAAACAGGATCGCAATACGCCTGCCGAGTGTGCTCTCTGCCATGGACCACACCCCGCCAACTATAAAGGGTGTGAAGTGTACAAAGAGATTCTTGCCAGAAAATCTAACACTCAAACAGTAAGTACTGAAAATAAAAAGACTTCAATACAGCCACATATAATAAGCACACCATCAAACCACAAAACACGTAAGAAGGAAACCAAAACATATGCTCAAAAAGCAAAGAATGAATATGCGAACAGAGATGACCCTATAGAGAAACCACAAATAAGTTCTACAATAGAACAACTCCTCATCAAACAGTCTGAAAAGTTCGATCTTATATTACAACAAATGAGTACACTACTAAGTCTCATAATGAAACTAGTCGACAAATTATCCCCATAGGTTCAATACGAATAGCGGCTTGGAACACAAACGGATTAGAATCCAACAGGAACGAAGTTGAGGCTCTGTTAACTACACATAAATTAGACATATTATTAATATCCGAAGCACACTGTACCAATACGTCATGCATTAAATTTAAAAATTATCAAACCTACATAACTCCTCACCCAGATGGCACTAGCCATGCAGGATCAGCAATCATAATAAAGAAATGCATAAAACACCACTTAATTCCAGAATACTGCAGAGACTACATACAGGCAACGACCGTATCAGTACAAGACAAATGTGGATATATCAACTTTAGTGCGGTTTATTTTCCACCCAAACATAAAGTAACAGACATGATGTTCACTCGGTTCTTTGAGACACTGGGTAGCAGATTTGTCGTTGGAGGAGACTGGAACGCCAAACATACATTCTGGGGGTCCAGACTAATAACTACACGTGGAAGGCAACTCAAAATATCAATAGACAAGAACAAATTGATAGCTGTCACAACATCGGAACCAACATACTGGCCAACAGACCCCAATAAAATACCCGACTTGCTGGATTTCTTCTTAGCGAAAGGAGTAAACAGGTGCTACCTAAAAGTGGAATCATGCTGTGACAGTGCCTCTGACCACACGCCAGTTCTGTTGACTTACAGCACAATGATAATCGAATACGACAGACCCGAGACGCTGTATAATAAATACACAGATTGGAGCTCCTTCAGGGACTATATTGATCAAAACTTGGCACTGAAAATAAGTCTTAAAACAGAAGGTGAACTAGAACACGCCACTAGATATATCACCTCCCTTGTACAAAAAGCGTGTTGGTTAAATACACCTATAAAAGACCGCGAGTTGGAAAGGCAAACTAATTACCCGCTTACTATCAAGTCCAAAATCCTTGAAAAAAGAAAACTGCGCAGGGTCTGGCACAACAGTAGATTAGCGATAGACAAGAGTGCTCTCAATAAGGCAGCAACTGAGCTGCGCAAACTACTACAGGAATGGCGCGATACCACCCTACAGTCAAAAATTGAGTCCTTAACCGCAACGGCTGCTACAAATTACTCACTCTGGAAATTTACTAAGGCTTACAATAGACCTCAGGAGGCCAAACCCCCAATTAGAACTCACCCTGGAGGATGGGCTCGAACTCCACAGGAGAAAGCAGACACGTTTGCCAAGCACCTATCAACAGTGTTTACACCTAATGACACCCACAATATGGATCCTGAAAATGAAACCCACCGGATATTGGCACAAGAACTACAGCTGTCCCTTCCCGTGGAACCAGTTACAACTCGTGAAGTCTGGAGGGTAATAAAAGACCTCAAAGATCGTAAGGCCCCGGGATATGACCTGATTACGAAAGAGATACTTAGAGAACTACCAAAAAAAGCTATTGTGTTCCTTACCGTGCTATTTAACGGAATACTGAGGGTGCAATATTTTCCAATCCAGTGGAAGGTCTCCCAAGTATTAATGATTCACAAAGTTGGAAAACCAGCGAACGACGTCAGCTCGTACAGGCCTATTAGCCTTTTGCCTGTCATGTCGAAGGTATTTGAGAAGCTTCTACTTCGAAGGATGTTGCCCATTTTGAGTGATAATAATATAATACCGCACCACCAATTTGGTTTTCGACAGAAACATTCCACAGTGGAGCAAGTCCACCGAGTATGCGAAAGAATCAGAAAGAGTCTAGAAGAGAAAGAATACTGTGCCTCTGTGTTCTTGGATATAAAGCAAGCATTTGACAAGGTTTGGCACAAAGGCCTCCTTCACAAGATAAAAACATGCCTCCCTCATAGTTTTTACCTCTTGATGGAATCATATCTTTCTGAGAGGCTGTTTCAGGTCAGGGAAGGTGGAGCTACTTCTGCATTGTTTGAGGTCAGTGCGGGTGTCCCTCAAGGTTCCATACTGGGGCCGATATTATATACAATATATACAGCTGATCTACCCCTGGTGGACAATGTAACTGTGGCTACATATGCAGACGATACTGCTATACTTGCGTCACACAAGAATCCATATGAAGCATCGGTTAACTTACAGAAAGCTCTCGACGTAGTGACCTCATGGCTACAACGATGGAAAATTAAAGCCAGCACCACGAAGTCCGTACAGGTCACATTTACACTTAAAAAGGGAAACTGCCCCCCTGTGACACTGGAAAACGTAGAACTGCCACATTGCGATAACGTGCGGTATCTAGGAATGCACCTCGACCGTCGTCTGACTTGGAAAAATCACATCAAAGCCAAAAGAGAGGAACTTAATCTGCGCTATAAAAACCTGTACTGGCTGACTGGAAGGAACAGCAAGTTATCCACAGATAATAAACTCCTAATCTACAAGACCGTCCTAAAACCCTTGTGGATGTATGGCTTACCACTTTGGGGCAGCGCAAGCAACTCCAACATATTGATCCTGCAGAGAATGCAAAATGTTATCCTAAGATCACTGGCCGACGTGCCTTGGTTTATTACCAATCACGAGATTCATCAACACCTGGAAATGAATACCGTAAGGGAAGAGATCCAGAGTGTAACAAATAAATACAAGGACAGGCTGGAGGGACACCCGAATGAGCTTGCTGCCAGGCTTACAACTCGCAGTTACAGAAAGCGTCTTAAAAGGAAAGACATCCTATAACTTGGAAAGTGACTGTAATGTGGAGTAGATGCCCTCGTTGGAGGACACACTCGAATGAAATTACAACATCCTTCAAAAAATCTGCTCATAGTATTAAGCTGATCGCAGATATATATATATATATAAAAAAAAAAAAAAAAAAAAAAAAAAAAACTGGCACAACTTGGAGAAAGACAGAGAGTCCTGGAAGAGTCTGGAGGAGGCCTTTACCCGAAAAGGGATCCATATCTCCTATTTATAATAATTATCTTACATTTAGCTTAAGTAAACTTACTTATCTGTGAAAATAGTGAAGAACATCATTGAAATTATTGCCCCTTATCTCGCGCAAATTTTTAATAACTGTATTGATGAAAGTATTTTTCCTGATTTAATGAAATATAGTCCGGCACTGCAAAAGCAATCAGAATTCTTTCTTTGTCGGGTTATTCCGTGAGCTTCTGTCTTACATCAAATTGTTTAAATATTGTTATTGTCTTGCTGCATATGCCCTTTTCACTAGACAAGTGTTATCAACAAGTGGGTGACCGATCAGTGATGTGTACGCCTCTTTTCCACCCACCTTAAGGTGTATGGACTTTAGAGGTCCCCTTTTTATTGCCACTAACCGGGATATGCGGGGTGCGGGGCACGCAGACGATTGGTTATACGGAAAGTCAGCGCTGTGACCACTCCAGGTTTCAGTAGGTGCTTAGTGGCGATCATTTGATTATGAAAAATTAAAATTAATATCTTTATTGAGTATGTTTTACATATTAGCATCACAAATAGCTGGAGTCTCCTTTAAAGTATACATGTGTTAGGTGACCCCGCTCTTTCCTAAAATTACAAAAGATACGTTGTACGACATTGTACACATTCACTACAGTAACACAATAACAATGTTATAACTAAAACGGTAACAATTGACAAAACAACAAGCAACAATAACAATTTTCAAAGACAATTGACATCTTCAGTCTTCCTGTGACCACGATCACTGTAAAGTAATCGAACGTCCTGTGTATAATAATAATGTAACATCTAATAAAACGCTAGTTAAATCCGGTAAATTGGTTTTATTTCAAATGGGTAACAATTGAATAAGCATAATTATTAGTTTATGTAATACCTAGTTAAACGCGCCGGGGAAGTGTAACTAAAATTTTATCACCGGTTTTTTCTTTTTAATATTATTATTATTTTTGTAAAGGATAATAATTATGAACTGTTACTGTCTGTTACTATTAGAAGCTGAAAATGAACTGCATTGTATGATTGCTGTATGTATCTGTGTGTGTGTGTGTGTGTGTGTGTGTGTGTGTGTGTGTGTGTGTGTGTGTGTGCGTGCGCGCGTGCGTGGGTGTGTGAACTATATGTAAAAGGCCATTATGGACGCTGGTAACACCAGGTGTAATTAAATGAAAATATCTTTATTCAATTAGGCCCCCTAAGAAGCACTTTCGAATCGTCAAAAAACAGATAATAATATGTACTTAGTACCTATGTCTACGGCAAAAAAAATAATGTGTGAAAAGTAATGTGTGTGTGTGTGTGTGTGTGTCTGTTATAGAACGTTAGAGAAAACCTTCTCAGGAGTTCATTCCACAACTTCTGCACATGAACTCCTATATTTAGAAACTTTTTATTTAATTTTATATTTGTGGAGCTTAGTGGCGTGGTAGCTTGGGCGCTCTGGTTTCATTTGAAGCAATATTCACCATGATCAATCAAAAGATGTTTCATATCCGGCCAGGTATATGTACGCTATATAAAAAATCAGAAAAAATCTCCAGAATACGCGAAAAATACTAAAAATTCGATTTCATGCATAGTTTGTTTGTACAAAAGTTGAAATTTTTCATCGTTATTCAATATGACAATATGGCGGACGACATAGAAGTCAACTAAACAACACCAAAGTGACATATGCGCCATGATGAGTTTGGCTGTGTTGTAGTTATTTCTATAAAAAATTCTTGTTTTTACCAAGAAACAAAGAAAATAAAAAGACAATGGACAATGGCATCCTCTTCTGCATATTTTTCCCAATTTTTCAGTATAGTGTACATAGACCTGGCCGGGTCTCTATACATTTTGGAAACATCTCTTTTGTAATATCGAGCTCCTTCATGCTTTAGAAGATTGTGTTATGTCCAAAACTCCTCATGTATTTCTTCATTATAGGAAGTTCTTTACCCAGCAGTAGAACAATAGACTGGTGATGATGAATTCACCAGTCTATTGTTCTACATCTCTCATATCCTCCAGTGATTGGCTACTGATCAGATTTCAACTTTAGTTGTACTGTAACCCAGTTATGGAAATCGAACGTGACCACTGATTAATAAATTTCAGACGCGTAACTAAATTCAGCGCTATGCATTAGGTGCCCTGAGTTGCTGGATTAAGAGCACGCTCATGAAATATGAATGAATATACCTAATTATAATTTTATGCAACTTCATCTTTGGCTTTGGTAAAATACTGTGCTTTGGTACAACGGATGTTTAATCTAATCTATGGAGACTTTATTGCAATGCATTTAAGAATTTTAATTTGTACACATTAGGAATAATAATAGGGTATACACCTAGAAGATATCATATTGAAGCGCTTGCAGTAACTGTAGGGACTAATCGTAGCATTCAAAAACGTAGTGCTGAAATAATTCAATTTTAGAGAAGAGAGTCATACATAGTGGGATAACGCAACAGTCCGCAGGTTTGGACTCGAGACAAATACATATCTTCCTTGTCTTAACTTTTTTATTTCGGCCGTAAAACATTTAGCTGTGCTTCGGATTGAAAGAAAAGGTAGCCAGTGTAATTACAGGCCATGGAAGGCATTTCATCTTAGGCCTCAGGATAACAACGCACCTGCGATAAGAAATTATTTTTTCTTGTTATTGCAGGTCTATAGTCGACGGTGGTCACTTACCATCAGGTAGATCTACAGCTCCCATGCCCAGTAATTACCTACACTGGCTATGTTTTTCTTTAACTCGGAAAAACATGGTACTGGTTTACGGCTGAAATATGAAAGGCGGTGGTACCTACCCAGACGACACTACTTACACTATTTTATTATTCTGTAAATCTACTATCTACGTATTGGCCTAGCCTACCACTAGAATACAGTTACACAGTATGTGTGCAGTTTTTTTTACCGCAATATTAAAACTTTTATTACCATACAAACAGACTATTAAAACTTTTTGCTTATTGACCATGGACATGAATAGTTGAATGTGTATTTTTCCAATGAGTCTACTACCGACACTACTCTTGCCCTAGATTAAGACTGGTAATTTGCTTATAAGTATTTACTTGACTGCCATTAAAAATAAAATTAAAATAAAGATAAAGATCGGATTAACCAACTGTTAACTTAATTAAAATAAATAACAATTACAACAGATCAATGTCATCACATCATCACATCACCAGGATATATACGCCCCACTGCTGGACAAAGACCTTCCATTGTAGGAGAAACACATGAGGAGTTTGTGCTGATATCACCACGCAGTACAGCCGCTTATACAACATATCAACTGGCCTTAGAAAACAAGTCACGAAAGCTTTATAACTAGAGTCTTCCAAAACAATCTTGATAGAGATAAATGGAGGAAAACTAACAACAACAGCTATGTGTGAAAAGGATAATCCGATATCATTTAGATGAGTGGGAGTGACAGATGGTACATAATACGTTACGTTACTATTACCTATTACAATGACGTAATTAGTAACATAATAAGCTAGTTAGCCTGACTGGTTGCAATAACAATCAGAAAGAAAGAAAATAATTTATTTAATGACACTGAAATACAACAAAGAATTAATACTTAAAATACCAGCCAGTGACAGTATAGTGCCAATATGTGCCAGTGTGTGTTTGCCAGTGTAATTACTGGGCAAGGACGGCATTTCATCTTAGGCCTCAGGATGACGAGGCACCTGCAATATCAAGTGATTTTTGCTTGTTACCACCAGGTGGACCGTCAGCTTGTTTGTCATCTAGTTGTATAAAAAAAATTTTATTCATTTGATAATTTTATGACATTTCTATGAAATAATGCAGCCAATGTTATATTATTTCATACAAATATCAGCTAGTTGTATGAAAAAACAAAAAAGTAATTTTTGTGCCACTAAAAATACTCCTACTCAGCATGTGTCGGGCGTCAGGCATCCGACGCTGGTCTTCGGTGGTCACCCAAAAATTTTAGAGAGTACTACAGCGCCGAGAAAGTTTTGTTTATAAACAGATAAATTGTTTTTACGATATATATAAATCTTCATTGATTATTGATATGGCTCTTCATATAACTTGGGAATTGAAGGACAGATAAATGTGAAGATCATCCGCATAAACATGATAATTACAATTTTAAATGACGGAGTTAAGATTTGCGCTGTACAATAAAAAAAGAATTAGGCCCAATATAGAACCTTGTAGAACACCTCGATTACGAGAGATAGCTTTAGAGCATAACTTGACCCCAGTACCTACCACTACATGTTTCACATGCTGTGAACGGCCGCTAAGGTAACTAGAGAATCATTTTAACGAACCATTCTTAAATCCATAGTAAGACAATTTAGATAAAAGAAGATTATGGTTGATGGTATCGAAAGCGCGTGATAAATCAAGGAGGACCAAAATGGATCCCTCTCCTATACTTTGCCCGGTAAGAATCTATTTTTATAAAAGGTATTATTGATGCTCATTGAAAGCTTAAATTTAAAGCTTAAAAATGACATATTTTTGTCATGTTGTAGTTTTTGAAAAATTTGTGAAAGAGTGCGCAGTCAAAGGTTGAGTCGATTTCGTTGCTGGCGAGTGTATATTATCGAACATGAAAAATTTCCTCAATGATTCTGTTAGCGCGTCAATATATGTATCCACATTTAACCAGGGTGGCTGGTATGCAGTATTTATTTATTTATTTAGGTATGCTTACATTTATAACATTTTGAATAAACTATACTGAGGTGGTAGGCTATTCATATTAAACTTAATAAATATAACAAATAAAAATAACCAAAAACAATTTTCGGAAATACGACCCAAAAGCGCAACTAATTGCACGCCAGATGGAGCCAAACATTAAATCTAGGAATTTAGAAAGCGAAGGCTGGGAAAAAAATAAATATAAAGGAACACTATTGAACAAAAATTAAATATCCTACTGAGCTTAGCTCGTAAAATAAACAAATGGCCAAAACACATTTGTCTTAAGCGGCCCGGGGTGAGTCGTAAATTGTAATATGAGGAACCAATATAAAGACAAGGAGACATAAAATTGATCTTAACAGACGGCAAAAAAGGTTAAAATTACAATCTTTACAAATTAGATACAAGAGAACCCTCGTTCTATTGAGCAATTAAAACCTCGGGTTATGAGGAGAAAAAAAAATTATCTTAAGACCACATGTTATGCAGAATTGGTTCCGCGAACTTCGGGGTGGGTGTTGTCTAACGAACCAATCAGAGAAATTGGGTGGGTCAAAAAGTGGGGAAAAGGGGATGTACCAAAGGCCATGTCAGAAACTTGGTGGTAGGATGGGCATTCAGTCTAGAGTTGACCATAGGGTTAGCTAGACAAGTCTTCTAGAGTCAGTGTTGACATAATCTACATAGTTGGTAACTATCCAACAATAAGACTAAATTCAGTGATTCAGAAGGTTCCAGGGCTGCATTTGGTAACGTACAAATTTCGATACATATTCCACTAAATTCATCCTAATATAATTGAAATTGCGTGCCCGGAGTTAATCCAGACAATGATAAAAATTCAACTCAATAAATCAGTTGTCCATTACAATAATATAACCTAGTGAAGACTAGAGAAGTACCGTAGTTGATAGGTAAAATAGTAATGTGTTCATGATGATGATGACAATGATGTTAGTTATGACATTCAATAATTCATAGTAGCATTAGATTGGATACCTACTTGTATTAATTTATTGTTGGTTTTCTAAGTGCATTTCACCTAATAGATGATTGTATAATTATGGAGATTTACGATTGTAGTTGTATAATTCATTAATATGGGAGAATTATGAAAGTAAATAAGTAAAATTCTGAAACATTAGCGTACATACTAAATTTAAGGTATAAACTGTAAAATAAATTGTAGACTATTTTACCTCCATTATAAAGCAGTGTTATATGAATGAAGAAGTCCAATTCTATTTTATTCTACAATCTAACCCATTAAGGTGCATAAACAAATCACAACCTACAAGCGTACCTTCAACATTTTATCATTGTAATTATGTAAACGAATGAATTGTTTTGCAAAATCTTAAACTTTTCCTATGTAAATTATATATTTTTCGAGATAGATTTATCATAATACAGTGAAGACAATTCATTGAACTTGTTGTTACGAAATCGAAGATTATAAGGCATAAAGTTGATAAAGAGTCACAATTGAATGTATTCAGCGATTAATACCTCCCGATTGTAAACCTCTGAAATTTTAAATACTTTTAAGTATACCTACATGCTTTGTTGTAACTCCGTTTTGTGTTAAAATAGAATTTTACATAATTTGTAGTTAAGAGTGTGTGCATGTTTCTTTGTTTGTTATGTGCTAGATTATAAGTTCAAGCCGACAAGAGTTTTTAGTTTGAATGTTCTATTTTCTCTTGATCATAATGGCTAGGAATGGAACATTCGGTCATCCACTATCGTGAATGATCTAAATAATCCAAGTTTCGTATATTGCATAAATAAATTAATATTTATTAACATAATATTGAGTTTCCTTCTTATAGTTATAAAACCCCTAGCTTGATGGCATAGATAAGCGAATGTCATAAGACCACCCGCGGATAGCACAGCCAATTTATAAGATGTTACAGTCAGAATCAATAGACTTTATACCGATGGACAGACACTCGCTTATTTATATCAAACAGTACTCGATAATTTGGGAATTGCAGAATTCTATACGCTAACCTCATTGATGCAAAAACAAGAGCGTCTAAACTAGGATTGGCTTAGATGGTTAGAGCAGTCGTCCAGTTTATGAAAGGTCTCGGGTTCGATCCCCGCCTCAGGACATAGAATTTTCTAACTTAGATATTATTTTGATTGGCTAGCTTAACTTATTCACACGCAGCGGGACAATGGGCTACGATCCACACTCATAGTACTATATTAGAAATACCAGATGGTAAACCGTATAACTTAGGGTTAGGATTTAGCTAGGAGGAGAGCTAGGTCTGATGGAGATTATAGTGTACGAAGCAGCGAGACAGTAATAGCAGAAAGGCGAGCCGAGCACCCATGCAGAGCAACTGTTCAATTAGGGTAGTGGTTTGTATAGCGAGTATACTTGATTGATAGGAGAATTAGGTCAGGTCTTGTAGTGTTGAGAGTATCCAGTGCTGTGAGTTTAATGTTTAATTTCTTTTGTATTAGAGTCAGGAGAACTGCTCCAAGGGACGCGGGCTTACTAGCCTCGACTAAGTCGTTTCGCAACCTTCCGGGGGGAGCGTTCGGCCGATATCGACTGTAAGCCGATCCCTGACCTCATCAGGTCAATCGGTACATAGTTTGTGGCGGGGCTGCGGCAATTCTGAGCGTCTGCAATACACGTCCCGTCTTGACAATTGACCTTCGACCTTAGTTTGGCCAAACTAAACCTATATCAATAATACAAACAATACAATAAATCCATGGTACTGGGCGAGGTAGCTAAAAGCACCTATATTGATTCCATGTCTTCGGATGTGATGAAATTGAAGCTTCTCAGCTTATTATAGAAGGTCATTGTCCGCCCTATAACCTGACGACAGGGCCGGTTACCGGCGTAGGTTTCCCTAACGCTAGAGTGAATTGGTGGCTTACCGGCGATATGAAATCGCGCACCTTCTAAACACCTTAACTCACGCCATCCGAATCACTTACTAGGCACACACATTGCCTATTCACATAAAAGGCTGCTTATCAATTATATACGACTAAATGGCCTCAGTAACACAAGAAGTATTACGATACTCGCCAAGTAAGCTCGGTGGAATGGGTAGGTGTCTGAAGCTGATCCAATACGACTTAATGTACCGAGAGGAAAAAACTTGCTACGAATACTAAATCTTGTTAACTCGCACAATCAATACTCTCTTCGCTACTGTACTCTCTAAGCCAACTTATGTATTTGATATACACAAATTATAGACATGAATGAAATCTAGACGACGTACCACCACAGAAATGGTGCCGTGACCAGAGGATCCAGCTACGTGTTCGGAGCAACGACGCGAATGGATTAGAACCTATATATATTTATATATTTAAAAAAAAAAAGACACAACGTAGGAACACATTATCGAGTACTAAAAGTTTGCTTTCAGAGATGCCACGGACGGACAAATTGTGCATGGTTATATACCTATGTGTTTAGCTAGATATCATGAGAAGGAGATGACTTCACATAATTCATGTGCTAATGTTTGATTGTGTAACTTATGAAATATGAAATTTCAGATTACCAGGTGGAACGCGAGGAAATACGACAACAGACGTTTTAGAGATCACTAATTCGGTAGTTAAATTAATTTTTCTTCAGTCGCGCGTACTTTGACGAATTAGTATAGTATAATAGTGACCGTACTAATAGTAGCCGCGAAATTGACGACCGGTATATTTCATAAAATGTCGGAACGTAGAGGTAGACGCGTAGAGAGACGAGGTAGGTCGAATGATAAAGGTAGTAACGCCGTGAGATCAGAGGAGCGGACCGAAGGTGTAGGGATCGCGACATTAGAATTGTTATTGCAGCGGATGAATGAATTTCATGACAAATTACAAAAGCTTAGTTCAACTAATAAAGACGAACGAAATGGGTCACAGAACGTACTACCACGCGAGATGGCTGGGGGAGAGAGTAGTAGTGATATTGGAGGTCAATCGCGTGAAACCGTCAGTCCCACGTCTGCGACTTCGCTAGATACGAGAAATATATTCGTCATTCAGCCCACCGTGAACAAACCTATCTTTGACGGAAAACCTTTGACTAACCCCATTACGTTCTTAAAACGATTAAAAAAATACATTAGATCATTAAATGCTCATGATCGAGAGGTAGATATTGCTTTAGAATGTGTCACGGGACATGCGCGGAAGGTCATGGAATTGTATGCAAAAGGATGGTCTACATTTGCCGATTTTGAGGCCGACTTTAGACGCAACTACTGGACCGAACAAATACAGGAATCTGTGAGATATAGATTGATTAACGCAGTATATTTAGAAGACTCAGGAGTCACGTTGTCGGAACATTTCGCGGAACAAGCGGAGTCGATGCAGTCATTGACAATTGAATTTAGCGAGCGGGATCTCGTGAATTCTATAATGCGACATTATTCGATAGATATCCAACAGTTATGGTTTACTAGAACGGAGGAACCTACTTTATTGAACGGAGCGAAATTCCTTAGAAGTTTAGAGCAGAATGTTGTCACGAAACGGCGGCCTTTCGTTACGAGTAATTATAGCGGCAATATCCACAAAAATAAATACATTAGGCGGCCAGTCACTGCTACGATGTCAGCTGGCGTATGGCAGGATAGACGAGGATCATCGAGAGGTAGGGGAAGTCGGCAAGGGCGGTTAGGTTATAGGTCAAATTATAATAGGGCCGCGTCATCTTCAGTGAGAGGGGGAGGATTTCACCCCGCAAGGCACGCTATCACTTTTGTAAAGGACGGTGAGGCTTCTGTTCCATTGAAATCTGTGGGGGAAGACAAAACAAAAAACTAATGTCCCCTGCACAGGAGAGTCCTAAAAACTTATCGATGTGTGTTAAAAACGGGGAACTAAGGACTTTAGAACGCGTAGATAATAATGTAGCTTACAAGATTCTAATTAGATCCGGTTGGAAGGTAGGACAAGGCTTAGGAATAAACGGAAGAGGTATTAGGCGGCCGTTGAAGAGAAACGTAAGTGAGGACGATTACGATTTTAAAACAATAGCAAACAGTATAGGAATCTTATTAGAGGATCAATTTTGTAATATCGTAGAGTGCGACGAGAGTGTAGCTATATGTGAGTCTTGTAAGAATAGAGGCAGAGAGGTGTACACTATTTTCATGAGTTAGACGAGACGGGTGAGATGGGAGATGATTATTCGTTACCTAAATTACCTGAAGTATGTGTGTGGTTGTATGGGAAGTATATGAACGCACTTATTGACACCGGAAGTCAGATCAGCGGGATCACGAGAGAATTGTATGATTCTATACGGAGAGAGTGTGGAGAATTATCCGAGGTCGTTATCCCAACTGTACGGGTACAAGGAGCGTTTGGATCACGTAGTGAGAGTACAAATCGGTTAGTGTTAATAGAGTTCAAATTAGGTAGCACTTTAGTTGAGGCACCTGTGTTAATTATGCGGAAGTTACCCAGATCTTTAATATTAGGTTATGATTGGTTAGAGCGTGTGAAGGGAGTCGTAAATTGTGGTAAAGAACGGACGTTAACGATCGAACACTTGGGGGTAAAATCCAGTATCAGATTAAATTCAGATTGCGAGGTCGAACGATTAGGGGGAGAGACGAATGCCACGGTTATCGGCTTGATGTTAAGACGAAACGCTCATGCAGTAGAATGCCCAATGTCAAACGATAAAACAAACAGTAATGACAGTAGAAAGGGTTTTTTAAATGAAATGAAGTTAAGTAACGAACAAAAGAGACTGTTTTCACATGTATTGGGAAGAGCATAGGTAATTATCAGAGACAATATCAGATATAATATATCAAGGTCACTTGCAAAATAATCAAACGTACAGAATCAATAGGAACCTCTGAATCACAATACTACTGTCTTGAGGGAGGAATACTTTATAGAAAGGATATACACACAGGGACACTTAGGTTATATGTTCCAAAGGAACTCCAGGCGGATCTGATCATTAATATACACGAGGAGTTAGGACATTTTGGTCGGTATAAAATTAACGATTTGATGAAACGACAATATTATTTTGCGGACATGTTACGCGAGATAGGGCGGATAGTGCGAGCTTGCGATGCATGCCAAAAGTCTAAACATGCGTTAGAGACGCATACGGGGCCTATCAAGACAGTATTGGCTCGTGACGTTGGGGAAAAAGCTTTTGCGACATTTACGGTCCTTTACCCGCAGGAAAGTACGGATATAAATATATTTTCGTTATACAGGACGCTTTCAGTAAGTTAATAAATTTGTATCCTTTGCGTAGGGCTGTTGGGAAAGCCACACTAACTTGCGTAAAGAAGTTTCACGAAAAGATAAAAATTAGGTCTCTATGTTCTGATAGAGGTGCGAATTTTATATCTAAGGTTTTTGAATTGGGAGTTAGGCAATTAGGTATAGAATTAACACATACATCAGTGAGAAACCCGCGGCCAAACTCAACGGAAAGAGTGAACAAGGAGCTCGGGCGGTTATTCCGGACTTATTGCGACAAATCCCATCGTTCCTGGGTAGATTTATTACCGAATATTGAGAATTGCTATAATAAGGTGACACACACGACGACGGGTTATACTCCAATCGAATTAGTATGGGGAACTAAAACCATATTATCTACCGATTTTACTAGGCAAGGACAAATTAGAAACGAAAGTTTGGTGGAAACGTTACAACATATGCGACAACAGGCTCGGGTGAATATGGATAAAGCGGCTGCTAGTAGGGAAAACTATTATAATAAAAACCATAAACTAATTCATTTCAAAATAGGAGACTTAGTAAAGCTTAGGGTTTTAGCAAGATCAGACGCGGATAAAAAGTTAACGAAAAAATTCATGCGGTTATTCGAGGGGCCATTTCGGATCGGGGCAGTTCCTTATGACAACGTTTATACATTGATCGATATGCAAACCAATAAAATAAAAGGAAATTATAACGCGATACACCTTTTCCGCTATTATCTAAACAAATAAAAGATGTTTCAACATATTGACTGACCAATAAACACCGGTGAAAAAAAAAAAAAAAATTAACAAAGAATGGATCACAAACAATGGGAAGGGCCAGAATTTTATTGCGTCCTAGCTAAAAAGCTAACAAGGACTGCTGTGCGAAAGTTTGGGGTTTCGTGAGATATAGTAGATGAGTGTGAGAAAATTTTTTTTGTAGAGCAGCATCCAAATTTAGTCGAGGTTTATGAGATAGAGAAGTGAAATATATTTTCAAACACGGTTGATTGTGGGGTAGGGTGAAAATAGGGTCTAAGGATGTTTCAAAATCTATTTGGGGGAGTGTGAGGTGGTAGGCTATTCATATTAAACTTAATAAATATAACAAATAAAAATAACCAAAAACAATTTTCGGAAATACGACCCAAAAGCGCAACTAATTGCACGCCAGATGGAGCCAAACATTAAATCTAGGAATTTAGAAAGCGAAGGCTGGGAAAAAAATAAATATAAAGGAACACTATTGAACAAAAATTAAATATCCTACTGAGCTTAGCTCGTAAAATAAACAAATGGCCAAAACACATTTGTCTTAAGCGGCCCGGGGTGAGTCGTAAATTGTAATATGAGGAACCAATATAAAGACAAGGAGACATAAAATTGATCTTAACAGACGGCAAAAAAGGTTAAAATTACAATCTTTACAAATTAGATACAAGAGAACCCTCGTTCTATTGAGCAATTAAAAACTCGGGTTATGAGGAGAAAAAAAAAATTATCTTAAGACCACATGTTATGCAGAATTGGTTCCGCGAACTTCGGGGTGGGTGTTGTCTAACGAACCAATCAGAGAAATTGGGTGGGTCAAAAAGTGGGGAAAAGGGGATGTACCAAAGGCCATGTCAGAAACTTGGTGGTAGGATGGGCATTCAGTCTAGAGTTGACCATAGGGTTAGCTAGACAAGTCTTCTAGAGTCAGTGTTGACATAATCTACATAGTTGGTAACTATCCAACAATAAGACTAAATTCAGTGATTCAGAAGGTTCCAGGGCTGCATTTGGTAACGTACAAATTTCGATACATATTCCACTAAATTCATCCTAATATAATTGAAATTGCGTGCCCGGAGTTAATCCAGACAATGATAAAAATTCAACTCAATAAATCAGTTGTCCATTACAATAATATAACCTAGTGAAGACTAGAGAAGTACCGTAGTTGATAGGTAAAATAGTAATGTGTTCATGATGATGATGACAATGATGTTAGTTATGACATTCAATAATTCATAGTAGCATTAGATTGGATACCTACTTGTATTAATTTATTGTTGGTTTTCTAAGTGCATTTCACCTAATAGATGATTGTATAATTATGGAGATTTACGATTGTAGTTGTATAATTCATTAATATGGGAGAATTATGAAAGTAAATAAGTAAAATTCTGAAACATTAGCGTACATACTAAATTTAAGGTATAAACTGTAAAATAAATTGTAGACTATTTTACCTCCATTATAAAGCAGTGTTATATGAATGAAGAAGTCCAATTCTATTTTATTCTACAATCTAACCCATTAAGGTGCATAAACAAATCACAACCTACAAGCGTACCTTCAACATTTTATCATTGTAATTATGTAAACGAATGAATTGTTTTGCAAAATCTTAAACTTTTCCTATGTAAATTATATATTTTTCGAGATAGATTTATCATAATACAGTGAAGACAATTCATTGAACTTGTTGTTACGAAATCGAAGATTATAAGGCATAAAGTTGATAAAGAGTCACAATTGAATGTATTCAGCGATTAATACCTCCCGATTGTAAACCTCTGAAATTTTAAATACTTTTAAGTATACCTACATGCTTTGTTGTAACTCCGTTTTGTGTTAAAATAGAATTTTACATAATTTGTAGTTAAGAGTGTGTGCATGTTTCTTTGTTTGTTATGTGCTAGATTATAAGTTCAAGCCGACAAGAGTTTTTAGTTTGAATGTTCTATTTTCTCTTGATCATAATGGCTAGGAATGGAACATTCGGTCATCCACTATCGTGAATGATCTAAATAATCCAAGTTTCGTATATTGCATAAATAAATTAATATTTATTAACATAATATTGAGTTTCCTTCTTATAGTTATAAAACCCCTAGCTTGATGGCATAGATAAGCGAATGTCATAAGACCACCCGCGGATAGCACAGCCAATTTATAAGATGTTACAGTCAGAATCAATAGACTTTATACCGATGGACAGACACTCGCTTATTTATATCAAACAGTACTCGATAATTTGGGAATTGCAGAATTCTATACGCTAACCTCATTGATGCAAAAACAAGAGCGTCTAAACTAGGATTGGCTTAGATGGTTAGAGCAGTCGTCCAGTTTATGAAAGGTCTCGGGTTCGATCCCCGCCTCAGGACATAGAATTTTCTAACTTAGATATTATTTTGATTGGCTAGCTTAACTTATTCACACGCAGCGGGACAATGGGCTACGATCCACACTCATAGTACTATATTAGAAATACCAGATGGTAAACCGTATAACTTAGGGTTAGGATTTAGCTAGGAGGAGAGCTAGGTCTGATGGAGATTATAGTGTACGAAGCAGCGAGACAGTAATAGCAGAAAGGCGAGCCGAGCACCCATGCAGAGCAACTGTTCAATTAGGGTAGTGGTTTGTATAGCGAGTATACTTGATTGATAGGAGAATTAGGTCAGGTCTTGTAGTGTTGAGAGTATCCAGTGCTGTGAGTTTAATGTTTAATTTCTTTTGTATTAGAGTCAGGAGAACTGCTCCAAGGGACGCGGGCTTACTAGCCTCGACTAAGTCGTTTCGCAACCTTCCGGGGGGAGCGTTCGGCCGATATCGACTGTAAGCCGATCCCTGACCTCATCAGGTCAATCGGTACATAGTTTGTGGCGGGGCTGCGGCAATTCTGAGCGTCTGCAATACACGTCCCGTCTTGACAATTGACCTTCGACCTTAGTTTGGCCAAACTAAACCTATATCAATAATACAAACAATACAATAAATCCATGGTACTGGGCGAGGTAGCTAAAAGCACCTATATTGATTCCATGTCTTCGGATGTGATGAAATTGAAGCTTCTCAGCTTATTATAGAAGGTCATTGTCCGCCCTATAACCTGACGACAGGGCCGGTTACCGGCGTAGGTTTCCCTAACGCTAGAGTGAATTGGTGGCTTACCGGCGATATGAAATCGCGCACCTTCTAAACACCTTAACTCACGCCATCCGAATCACTTACTAGGCACACACATTGCCTATTCACATAAAAGGCTGCTTATCAATTATATACGACTAAATGGCCTCAGTAACACAAGAAGTATTACGATACTCGCCAAGTAAGCTCGGTGGAATGGGTAGGTGTCTGAAGCTGATCCAATACGACTTAATGTACCGAGAGGAAAAAACTTGCTACGAATACTAAATCTTGTTAACTCGCACAATCAATACTCTCTTCGCTACTGTACTCTCTAAGCCAACTTATGTATTTGATATACACAAATTATAGACATGAATGAAATCTAGACGACGTACCACCACAATACTTAAAACATTCAGACATAATATGCTAGCCTTTACAAACATTCACAACGTTGTTGAAAATATAAGTGACAAATAACATTGAAAACAAAAATTATAAACTACAATAGAGTTTCAACGTCAAAATGAACTAACGCTGAAGCTGACGTTTAATGAACGGGCTAGGCATTTAATTAAGCGGCGAATTTAACCAGACGGCGGCGACATATACAGTGTGTTACAAAAGTCGGAAACAAAGTTTAAGGGTTACATCTGAATGTTGTCAACAGTTTAAGTCTGAAAGCTAAACCACTTTTATTTTCCGATTAAAAATAATAAAATCATTCTCACACCCGCTCGTGACAACCCTAAAAATGCGCACTATCGCGTATCTTCCGACACACTAAAGTTATACCAGACACAAACACAACCCTCGCACATAGGTACACTACGATATCGAACCCCCGCAACTCCAGCGCGTGACTCTAAGCATCAACCATCTAACACGCGGTATATACCAAAAAAAATATAAAAAGTATGTGTACAATGTTTGATTGTACACGTCGATGCACTATCATAGCCTCTTTATTTCCATTAAATAATATAGAATTTTACTTATAAAAAATGCATTATGCATTTATAGTATTTCACATCAGTCTGTTATAATTTATGTCCGGTGTATGTGCTTAACTGATTTCGAACTCGGTCATTGAAAAAAATCAATAAAATTAAAAAGAACACTTCACGCGATAACCCCTCCGGGGACGAACAAAATGAAGGAACAGAGGCAATAAAGACTATCGAGGCAGTGCCAGTAATAACGTTCCTCTAAGTGAAAACTTTGTTCTTAAATTAAGTATCGCTTTATTGTCTAGTTCATATTACTTTGCAAGTTCTTAAGCTAAGTAAATGGAAGAAATTGTAATTGTTACTTTTATATTTTTAATCAAACTAGTGGCCGGTTATCGCTGTATTTTAACCGCCTCAGTAGTCTAGTACTTGAGACCACCTGCCTCAGATCTAGAGGTTCGGGGTTCGATTCCCGTGGGGGCAGAAATTTTCTGCTTGGTTTGGTTGGTGGTAGGGCTTTTCTAAGTCCGCCTGGCTAGCTACCACCATCTTACCTAAGTCTGCCGCCACAAAAATAATTTTAACAGCATTGTTGTGTTCCGGCAGTTAGAGGTAAGATAGCCAGTTCCTCTGTGGTTGAGGAATCCGGGTGTAACTTGCTTCCGTCGTCGGCCTTATCTTCACTTACCAACAGGTGAGATGAAGGCCAAGACTTATCCTGTTAAGGTTAAAAAAAAGTATCCAAAGATCTATGAGTATCCTAAATTAGAAATCCTTGAAGGAGGCCTATGCCCAGCAGTGAGCGTCTTTTTTTTTAATTCATACAACTAAAAGATAAACAAGCTGACGGCCCAACAGGTGGTAAGCGGTTACCGCCGCCTATAGACACCTGCAATAACAAGGAAAAATCACTTGATATTGCAGGTGCGTTGTCATCCTGGGGCATAAGATGAAATGCCGTCAATGCCCAGGCATGCCCCCATTCACCTTATGCCGCCGAGAGACGTGTAATTATTGGTAATACACGGTAATTGCACGTCTCTCGGCTGAAATTTTGGTGATGATAAAAGTATTCTATCTCCGTTCCAGGGTCTCAAATTATCTCTATACAAAATTTCATCGAAATTGGTTCAATGGTTTAACCGTAAAAAGGTAACAAACAGAGATACTTTCGCATGTAAAATACTAGCAACTGCCTGCGACTTCGCCCGCGTGGATCTTCGTTATCGCTCCAAAAAGTATCCTATGTCCTTCCCAGGGTCTCAAACTATCTCCATACCAAATTTCATCTGAATCAATTCATTGGTTTCACATCAATGTGTGTCGTTGTAATGTACAATAAGTCTCAAATATGTATTAACCCTAATAAATTATGATAATTAAGTACTTTGAAAGTACTGTAAATGAATAGGTATGGTAACATAATAATATGATTGTTTATCTACTACAGTACTGAAAAAAGTTATTTAATATAAAGGATCGATGTCTTTATCAAAACTTGAGTTTATGTTACTCTGTCACACAAAAAGAATTATTTATTACATGACATATTATGTCAAAGCATGACAATTAAAAATTCACCATGCTGACTTGAACATCTATAAAATTTTAAAATAAACCCAAATTAATTCAAACTTACCATGTTTGATGTCTACCGATAGACAAGAGAAGGTATCACAATGTCAAAATGTAACAAAGTAAAAAATCCCTGCAAAATATGTTTGGGGTCTGTGACACAGAAGACTGGACTACAATGCCAAGGTGCTTGCGAAAGTTGGGTGCATTATACCTGTTTAAACTATACCCCTGGAAGAATAAAAGACATAAAAGCAGGTATTATAAAGGTTACCTGCCCTTGTCCAGACTGTAAGACCACGCTGCCTAAAGAGTTTAGAACAGATGCGCCTTTCAGTTGTACGAATATGTCGTGTCCTGCTAACAGACCTCCTCAGTGTGGCAACATAAAGTGTCCGATTCACGATGGGCAGGAAAAAATGATTCAGACACCTGGATTCCCCATGCCAGGAAACCCTTGCCCATTAGGGAAGTGTGGCAATGAGTGCAAGCAACATGCCAATCCAATGCCTCCTCTCGCCGGAGGACCTCCATTGAGTGCTCCATGTTCTCCACAGGCTCCTGTTCATCATCTTCCTATGGCATCATCCTCAGATAATTGCATAGACTTCAACCGGTGCCCATCTGGTTGTTCGACTAATGGGAATGTAGCTGGCGATATGAGAAGTTCCCCGAGCCAGAACATGAATTATGGTCCACCTCCGCCTTCTCAAAACACCAACTATCCAACGTATTATCCAACTCCAACAGAGCCAGTCAATAACTTCCCATCTTTGGGGACTATGGAGCAAATGTGTAACACCATTGGACTTCTATCAACACAAATCAACAGCATGATGACTAAAATGCGCAACGCAACTAATGCAACTCCTAATTACAATGATAAAGGAATCTGTCCAACAAGTCACAAAAACTGTAACCAGACTGGTCGGAAGGCCCTGTGCCCTAAGCCCTGTTACTGTCCCGAGAATCCAAGCTTGAAAAAATGTTGAACTATATTTTTATAAGCATTTGTCGGTTTCATTTTAAAGTAAATAGAAGTGAGGCAATATTGGGCTATCCCGAGAGTTGTGTTAATTAAACGTATCGCAAATCCATATTATTTTTTACTATTGTAAACTGGCCGGTGTGAAACGCTTCTCGTTTTGCCGACACAATCAAAACCCATTCCACAAATAACCGCTTGAAATAATTCAATAGAAATAATAGCATTACTAGTGGGCTCATGGTTATTTTTTATGACCAAGCAGAGTTGGATATTTATTGTCTGGCTTTGGATTTGTCAGCGAAACGTTCGTCGACGAAAAATTCGTCGGCGAAGCGTTTCACACCCAAAGCTGGCAGGCGCTGATAGAGAAGTTCATTGACCAAGCGTTATGATGAGAGTAGGGGACTTTTTTTTTTATATACAACTTGTTGACAAACAAGCTGACGGCCCACCTGATGATAAGCGGTTACCGTCGCCTATAGACACCTGCAATAACAAGGAAAAATCACTGGATATTGCAGGTGCGTTGTCATCCCGAGTCCTAAGGTGAAATGCCGTCAATGCCCAGTAATTACACTGGCTACCTTTCCCTTCAATCCGAAACACAGCGAACTGTTACATAGCGATGCTATCTACATAACTCTTTCTCATCATTTTTTCAGGGTAGGCAACGCATGAATAGTGCTTCTATAGGTCACCGCCTACCATCGGGTGGGCCGTACGGTTGTTTACTTGTTCGCCACACGTGTGTAAAAAAAGTTACAAGAGATTATCCTTGATCACTTATTCATGCCAAATACCAAATAATACATCATCCTTGTACATACCAAAGTAATACATATATGTAAAAGATTCCACTTTTCCAAATAAAAAATATTCAGTATTTTTTTTATTTTTACAATATTCCAAATCCTATAACGAGGTCAAATTCAGAACCAACCTCCACAGTGAATGCAGCCGGTGTTGTTCCGGTGGTATCAGTCATCAGTTCTAAGTCGTCGAGATTGTTGTTTGCCAAAGCCGGTAGGAAAATAGACTATTTTCGGACAGGAGCAGGCATTCATCGAACATCCTATCGAACGGCCAAGTGCAAATAATTTAACTTACATTTATAAGACATTGACTTTTTTCATTTACATATGACTAAGGTCGATTTCCCCGTGCTTTGAGAAAGCCACCTATCCCTATTTTTAAACAAAACTAGAAAAAATAAATATGAAAACAGCTTCTAACTAAATTATTGCACGCATCCAGAAGCTGCCTGCGATCTTCACGAGCCCCCTTATTCACAACTATCGGAAAAGTTTCGAATTTCGCAAACCTATACCTGTCACTTTTAATCATGGTGCGTCAAAAAGAGACGGCATGAGACCTTTCAAATCGATTCCGTGATCTAACAATTTTTGAATAAGGGGCCGGATCATTGGTCCACCTTCACCATATTGAATTGTAAAAGGCTATGCGTAATAACCACGGTAATAACTTATCAAACAAATTATCACAGGCACAGCTTGAAAGTAAGTTGCAGTTCATTGCTTGAAAGTTGAAACTAAGTCGTATTCTAGTTAAATCGCGTCCCACTTAAAGGAAAGTGAGGTACGGTCAGCATCAAAATCACATGACCTCTCAAAGTGATCAAAAATATCCGCAATGTTTCAGAAAAGCAACTTCTAGCACTGCAATAGTGGAATCGTATAACGTCGGTGAGCGTGAAAGACTGTGTAAGAACAGTTTGTAAAAACCAGGAATCACCTTTTTCTTCATTTTACACGAGGAAGAAATATGTTAATAGGTACCTTAGATTTTTCTACACATTTCTTTGGCTGAACTTGTTTGGAATTCCTGTGGGTTGTTTAATGAAAATCTAGTATAAGCGAATCAGCGCTAAAACCCCGCTGGCGTGATATTTTAACTTGGCGACTTTTGCAAATACGCGGTATTGTAAACTGCTCTTATGAGGTCTTGAATGCCTACCGACGATATTGTTTGTAGCATCACTTAACTCTTTAATAAGTGAAAGGCGTTTCTAATGCTTTTCAAAAGCATCAAAGCTATTTTTGAGCACTCTGAATGCTCATATAATTTTTATGCTGCACAATACTTATATCACAGAGGAAAGAATCTCTTTATTCTGTGCTTCTACAGAGTTTATGGCTTAACAAGCCGACACCAGCCCATGTTATTATAATCATATTAGGTACTTAATATAAATACGTTTTGCTGTTAGTTGGTCCCATAACGTCGGTAATCAAACGAGCATTGTTTCATTTTATTTATACATAGATTTATTTCTTTGCTTGTACTGATATGGTAAGGGCCATGGTACGACATGGCCTAACAGGACACGTACAAATTAATATTCATAAATATCGTTCCCATTTCTTATCTAACCGACTAGTAACATTAATATTCATCTCTCAAAGACGACCCTCAATATTTCTTTTCAACTTCATACTACGTCTCAGTTCTAATCAAAATTTTATATCAGACAGTGTACGGGGCCCAGACGACTAACAATTTATCCCCAATACGCCTGACATACCCTAGAAGCGAGTCACGTAGCAATTTTATTGCAAGGGGACGTAGGTAAATAGAATCACTACTGAAACTACTTGCATACTTAGTATAGACACTTAAAGTCTTCAATTTACACGATTGGAATCGAATAAAGTTGCTTGGAGAGATATTTAGTAGTTGTAATTAATTAATGGAGCTCGCAGGCGTAGTAGTTTGAGAGCTTTGGTTTGGATGACGTAAGCAAAGTCCGCTATGGGTGGTCCCGTTTGGATCAACCAAAATTTGTTTATCCTACATTATTATACCTAGCCCACTACCGCTCGACTACAGTGCCCTGATTAAACCTAATTTTCTCGTGTGTTGCTCTCATTATATGAGTAATGTAAGTCATGTACTCTTCATGTAAGTACTTTTACTAGGTGGTAGGCCCGTATGTAGGGTCGTCGGGTAGTTACCACCGCCTTTCTTATTTCAACCGTGAAACAGTTCGCTGTGTTTCGGATTGAAGGGAAAGGTAGCCACTGGGCATGGAAGGCAATTCATCATAGGGCTCAGGATGACAACGCACCTGCAATATACCAAGTGTATTTTCCTTGTTATTGCAGGTGTCTATAGGCGGCGGTAACTGCTTACCACCAAGTGGCGTCAGCTTCTTTTGTCATCTAGTTGTATAAAAAAGCAGTCCTATTCAGAATGACCTCAGGTTACAGCAGAAGCAAACAAGATGTCTGCAGGATTTTAAAATACTTATTTTAAGGGTTAAATTGATTGCTTTTTGACCGATACATATGAGTCTCATTCATTCTGGCAATTTGGTGGCTGTCTGGTACTCAACCAGACAGCCACCAAGTTCAGTAGCTAATAAACATACGTTTCTATATTTTATTTTAGTATTTATAAAAAAATCTCCGTTGTCTGGTATCGATAGCTCAAACTTTCTAATAGTGGTTCATTTAGGCTGAATTTTCTGAAGTAAGAATTTGAAGTGTAAGAATTTTCTGAAGTCGTTGTGGCATCCTATGGTAATTTAAGTTTTTAAGTGACCCCTGCCTAATCTGGGATCTGACTTCGGAGTCAAAGAGTAATTAATGTCAGTTTCGGAGTCACGAAAGACCGCCCGAAAAAGAGGCCAAGGTTTTGGAATCCGTCTGAGAGTTGCCCACTGATATAAAACGAGGTTTTAACCCTATAACGCGCAGGCCATCCCAGACATCATAAACGTGTGACATATTGACAGTTAAAATTTAATTGTGTCTGGTACGCCGGGCTCGGAAAGGTTAATTAGGTACTCAATAATTAGGTCAATTAAATATTGTCCATCTTGGAAAACCGATTTCATGCCCTGAAAATCTTGTGCAAACTGAATTACTAAGACTTTACAAAACTATGATTTGAATAATACTGGGATCCTTGATAAGGTAATTCCTATTTCTCCTTAGCATCACAACGTATATTCCCCGAATGTTTGATTGACAAATCCCATAACTTCCATAATTGTGTTGAGTTGAACGTTGAACAGTGTCGTTGGGACAGTGTAAACTTGCTGCCAAGTTTGATTGGCAATCACAATCACAATACGCGTGCGTTTGATTCTGGCGGGCGTATTACGGAACTCTAAGACAGTTTGGAGACGTGGTTTTTTTCGCAAACCGGAGGCGAAAGATTCGCACAATTGTGTCATACTTTCATAAGATTTCAACAGTTCAAACTATCTAGAAAAACTAATATTAGGAATATTGCATGCCACACGAAGGCAGGAATAATTAATATAAATGTGGTTTGAATGTTCCCAGCATTGTCTACCTTATCTAAATTTTAATTTTACAACGTTTTTGATTTCTTGCTTCGTTAAAATAAAATTAGATTAGAGAAGCCACAAACTTAACTTCAATGCAGATCATATTAATCCGTTAGAAAAAGTTCGCATGTTAAACAGTAATCGCCTATTGGTATTCTGTCTTTAACCACCTGAGTTAGGGACATGGTAATATTAATTTCTTTAAGAATCAACCAATATTCTGGATTTCTTGTTGGTTCAGGGCAACTAGAAAATATTGATGTCTAACCACTTGATTATTATTTATTAGAATGGCGGCAGTTAAACGCTCTGTTTCACCTAAAATGTTCTTATTAATATCTTCACGTTATAAGGATTTAGAATTATAGTGGTTTGCTTTTCAGACTTTTATCACTTTTATACATGCAAACCTGACGCTCTGGTTGCTACAAAATAGCTCTTTGACACGCTTAACTTGAAATGAGTCGTATTTCTTTCCCTCCTAATTTTTTATACCAAAAAGTGACTTTAAGTCGTTTCGGTAGCGGAATATTCTACTGGCCATATTGTCGTATTGGTCAATTTACTTTATTTTCAGAAGTGGTTTGTTAGCCTCAACTTATCCACTTATCGTCCGAAAGGTCGACTCGTACAGGTATATTACATTATTTCTACTGAAACGTAATGTAACGTATATTTGTAAAACGCAGGATCACAACAGTTATTCTACTTTTGAGTGACTCTACCTTTAGATATTAGAGAAACAGTTCGTTTTGAGAAAAAGCGAAGGAAAAGAATTTAGTTACTTCTTAGAACCAAACTTGCAAAATTAGGTCTAAAGAGAAGAATGATTCCCCTAAATCCATTATGGATCTGGTAATTAGATCTATAAGTAGAGATTGATTCTCGTTATAATTGATATCGTGAGTCCACTTAGGCACTATAAGAGCTTTTGCATGATATTGTGTTCTACTCTATACCTTTAAAAATCACTAAGTACCTATACCTACACAATTAAGGAAGAAATATCACCAGCTAACAGCAGATGGGGAGGAATCAGAAGAGTCCAAGGATATCCAGTGCAGCATGAACATGAGAGAGGTATATTATACAAGGTGTATCAGAATTTCCCAAAAAAATAATCTGTATCGATAATTACAAAATTAAAAATTTTAAGTAACCCCCGGCGTCATTATCATCTATCTTACTAACACCATCTCATTGCGACTATTCATAAGGGCCCAAACACGCTATATCTGCTGTAAGTTTCTGAAGAAATAAGCATTTCGCAGACTTTTTGATGGATCAGCTCAAGGTTAGTATGTCATGGGAATGTCACTTTATAAGTTAGTAAAATCCTATTATCATGTAGAAAATGAGCTGATTAATATCAAACGTCTGAACCAATCTTTAAAAATCATAGCTAAGAACCATCGCAGTCGCATCAGCTTTCAAACAAAAAAAACGAATCAAAATCGATCCATTCGTTTAGGCGCTACGATGCCACAGACAAACACACAGATACACAGACAGACACACGACAAACTTATAACACCCCTCTTTTTTCGTCGGGGGTTAAAAACTCAAAATGAAAATGTCACTAGGTACTCTAGTAATCGGCTGTGAAAATTCACAGCCGATTGCTAGAGTACCTAGTGACATTTTCTCTGTTCTTCTGTTCTGTTCTTTTGTACTCTAGTAATTTTAGGTTGAATGAAATCATTCAACCTAAAATTACTAGAGTACAATCTTACCTAGTACAACCAAAAATTACTCGAGGCCAAATACTAGAGTACCTAGTGACATTTTCATTTTGAGTTTTAGGTAATGAATTTTTTTTTTTGGTAATTATGATACACCTTTTATAGGGCCAATGGCCTAAATAGATATTTTGATTGAAAATATTTATACATTACATCAATTTTTTTAATTAGTACGTTAAAAGAAAATAGTAATTAATGTCACTTTAGAGACAAAAGATTTGATTTTATTGCGGAAAATACCTGACATTAGAAAAAACTTCCAAAAAGATGACAATGATTTTGATACCTAATGCATTGATAAGAGAAGTTATAAGATAACACAATTTTTTGTGATAGTCATGCAAATCAGATTTGAAAGTGCTTCTTGGGGGTATCACTATAAAAAAAATATAATAAAAGCATGAGCTGTGACATTGTAAATTTGATCATCACCAATTAAAGAGGCCTATTTGAGGAGCTCGGTGGCGTAGTGGTTTGAGCGCTCTGGTTTCGATCACGAAAACAAAGCAACTTTCGCCATGGTCGGTCCCTGGATGGGTCAATGAAATTTATAATCTTGAGCTCCTCCGTGCTTCGGGAGTCACGTTAAGCCGTTGGTCCCGGCTTTTACTGCAACCGCTTTAACCCACCAACCCGCATTGGGCCAGCGTGGTGGTATTATGGCCCAAACTCCTCATGTGTTTCGGCCATGTAGGAAGGCCTGTGCCCAGGCCAAAAAAAAAATTACATGCTCTTAGTATTGCTTTATTTGGGCAAGATAATTACGGAATTATATGAAAATCGCAGATAAATAAAATCTTTTACTACGAAATAAGTATTTATTTGACCGGACACGAACGAGTAGCAATATTTACAGAATATTCCTGTTGCTAAGTAGATGCGAGATGGCCGATAGTGTCCAATTTCACGGGACACTGAGTTCTGATCGCAGTTTGTGAGTTTTGTGGCGCTAAGGTGGAGCTATAGAGACCACCATTGCAAGAAATATAATGGGACAATATCTATGGTGATTCCGAGCCACGTCTCAAACTTCAAATACAACAAGCTAACTTAAATTGATGTTATGCCTTTTTTCCTTTTATACAGCAATGAAAGAGACAGTATAACCTTAAAAACAGTTTTAAAATAAAAGAAGAAGTTCACTTTACGTCTCATTTAGGTAAGTATAGATACGTGAAATTGAGCTACTTTGTTATCCTTGGTTTGAGTACCTATTTGAGGCATGATAAAGTTAATAACAATTTCAAAAAAACTATTTAAGGAGAGTTCTTGAAATAGGTAAGTATCTATTTATTTTATTACGCACACTCTCATACGTAAAATTGTCAATTGTGTCAATAACTTTTCGAAAATAATTTTCTGCAATTTTCTGATTTTTTTTTCAAGATATGGTCACCATAAAATATTGATACATATTTCTTAGCGGGCGACTGAAGTAAACACTTCGTACCTAGTCCATGTATCTGTTGCCGTAGATATTGCTTTGGCCAGCATTGTATACCAGACAGGAAGAGGATTTTTAGGTAGGTATCTTATTATTCTTTTCATTATTTTTAATAATTCGTATTTTTATTCATTCTTATTATTATTTTTAATAATTCGAAATTGTATTGACAAATTTGTAAAATGATTAAATTGATTGAGAATCTATCTTACAATTTGAACAAACGGCTCAACTTAATGTTCTTAATTTTTCTAAGTACCTGCTGCCAGTGACAATGATTTTAATGTCACTTATTTATTAGGTACAGTCGACAGCAAATCAAGCGTAACAGTTTTACCTTGAGACTCCGTAATAATATAACATTGGATGCATTATTTCATAGAAATGGTTTTTTTATTCCACTAAGGTGGTAATCAAGCATATGGCCTAACTGGTGGTAAGCGGTTACCGTAGCCTACAGACGCTTGCAACACCATGGGTACCTATCACTGGCGCTTTGCCGACCCTGTAAAAATCTTTTCACGCCTTTTGAAGAAGCCCATGCTGTACTCATTCGAGAAAACCACTGCAGGGAGCTCATTCCACAACCTGAGCGTACGCGGGAGAAAGTTTCTCTGAAACCGTACAGTACGCGACCACGTTGGTTCCAATTTGTGAGGATTAACTCCCTGCCAGTGGAGAGTGGTGCGGATGGTGCGATATTAGAAAGAGGTCGTGGGCATCATGTCAAATAATTCCTCAGAACACACCCGATATACAAACGGTAGAACACACACAAGGAGGCAAAATCTCTCCTTAGGCTTAAAGGTTCGATACCGCTTGTGAGTTGTGAGCTCAGGATCGTCGACAATTCTCAAAGTGCGTCTTTGGAGCACGTTAAATGGTGCAAGCTGGTATTTAGGTGCTCCCGCCCAGAAACGGCAGTAGTAACTACTCCATATGGGGCCTGACTTGATGTTATCAAACTATCAAATGAATAAGATATGTTTGAAAGTTGCAAAATATTCCTATGAACTAATATAGTCCATGTTTTAATTTATTGTCGTATTGACGTCACCATCATCATCAGCGTATATACCTACGTCCCACTGCTGGGCACAGGCCTTCCTACATGGGAGAAACACATGAGGAGATCGGGCCATTACACCACCAAGCTGGCCCAATGCGGGTTGGTGGGTTAATGCGGTTGCAGTAACAACCGGGACCAACGGCTTAACGTGACTCCCGAAGCACGGAGGAGCTCGAGATCATAAATTTTGACCCATCCCGGGACCAACCATGGCGAAAGTTGCTTTGTTTTCGTGATCGAAACCAGAGCGCTCAAAACACTACGCCACCGAGCTCCTCTGTCGTCACCAGCCAGCATATTATACAGAATGGTGCCGTCAATACGAAAGAGGCGGCTTTCGTAGTGCAACTGTAACAGTTAACGTGCTGTCGTCTGTATCATCAGATGTGGCTGTATAGGCGTATGCTTTCCATTTTACAAAATAGGAAGACTATCAAGTGCCAATACGTGAAACAACTGAAACCCCCTTTTTATTATCTAAGTTTATGTGTAATAAAAGAATGCAACAAAAAAAATGTCTCGGAGCACAGAATACTTATTTGGAGTTCTTTGACTTATTGCGTAGACCGTTCATAAGTCAAATAAACTGATCTTAGCTTGTGCTTGACATGTGTCCAACCATAGAGAATTTATGGGCGTCGCAGCAAAGAAAATTTATGGGCACAGACCTTCTATGGGTATCGCCACAAAGAAATTAAAGAGGCAGTCACTGCACAAAATACTGATTACAATTAGGTACATTATCTTTGTCGTTTTAATATTTTTTTATTATCTGCTCTTTGCTTTAAAAAATCCAACGAGAATATGACACTACGTTTAGTTCATCATCAGCCTATATTCGTCCCACTGCTGGGCACAGGCCTTCCTACATGGGAGAAACACATGAGGAGCTTGGGCCATAACACCACCACGCTGGCCCAATGCGGGTTGGTGGGTTAAAGCGGTTGCAGTAACAACCGGGACCAACGGCTTAACGTGCCTTCCGAAGCACGGAGGAGCTCGAGATTATAAATTTGATTGACCCATCCCAGGACCGACCATGGCGAAAGTTACTTTGTTTTCGTTATCGAAACCAGAGCGTTCAAACCACTATGCCACCGAGCTACTCCCCACTACGCCACCGAGCTCCTCCACGTACGTTAAATTAAAACAAGTAAAAACTTTAATTTTGGTAAATTAATTTTCCTAGAGACTTTGAATAGAGACTCTTAGTGTTCCGATCCGTACATCTAATCATTTATGGGATAGAAACGAAACGAAAACCTGAACACGTTACGACCGTTAATGTCAGTAGGGCAGTCTGACCGGGAACCAACAACCTCCAAAGTACGTCGAAAGAAGCCTTATAATTTTGTTACATAAGGCCTCCGAGCTCTTCCTATTGGGTAATAGAAGGAGGAAGAACTCGGAGGCAGAGTGGTTTGAGCGCTCTGGTTTTGAGTATGAAATACTAGCAACTTTCACTGTGGTCGATCTCGGATGGATCAAAAATATTTGTATATTAGCTTCTTCATGCTTTTCCGTAACCGCTTTAACCCACCAACCCTCATTGGACCAGCTTGGTGGTGAAATAGACCAAAACTCTTCATGTGTTTTTCCCACGTTGGAAGGTCCGTGTTCAGCAGTGGGACGAATAGGCTGGTGATTTTGTGTGATGTAAGAGCCAATTACTCTGTTTTCAGATCACATGTGCTGTTGCAACTTCTGTGGAAGCTTAAGATGTATATTTTGTTTCACATTATGCGCTTATCTCTTCCACCTTTGCGGGCTGGAGTGTAACTGTAACTGCTACCAATGTTGTGGTCCCGAGAGAAATGAGGAATTCTGATTTAATGATAGTAAATTGTTTAGTTTCAATCGTTATTGTTTTTATTATTATTACGGAATGCCCTTTTTTCTTACTTTAGTCATCTGCTTCACTATCCAACTATTCTATTTCACTTCGGCCAATTCTGTATTGTACTATGTACATACATATATTACAAAAAGTGGTCTCAGTGGATCATTTTTCTAAAGTGTTGTTTTAAGCGCATTGTCCCACTTTTTGAAATAATAAATCTCTGTTAATTCGTTCATTTTCGGTTTTTTACCGTTTCCTATTAAGATATAAAGGATTAATTGTGCCCCGTTATCCACCTCCTACGCATGTTCACGTGATTACCTATTTCAAATGGATTGAGGTGCATCAGGGTGTGGTAACCAAAAGGGTGACCAGCAGACCAGCTCAGTATGATGTCATTGCTGTACGTTTACTTTTTTATCGTCTTAGAGGGCTTTGATTGCGGCTTAGCTGTCGTAAGGTCAGACACCCAGGTATAATCTACGAATTTTAAACAATATACATTGTATACGTGTTAAAAATATTTTTATTAAGATTCTAAGATATTAGTTTCGCTCAGTTATTTTATTCAATCCTTTAATAGCAACGCCCGAATCTAATTTGTTCCTAAGTCCAACCCTCAAACTTAATTTATGTGTCATCAATGATAATTAACTCTTTCTACCCTGACCCATCTAATAAAATCAAAGAGAATGTAATCACTACGCTAAGATTTATGAACCCACTAATCACGCCAGTCTGGCTCTTAGATGGCGTCAAATGGTTCCATCGAAAGTTTAGAAAAGGAAAATGGTAAAAGAAAAGGCTTAAAATCCAGTACTCCGTGATGGATCAGCCATGTTTGCTTTGTTAATGTACTTAATCGAAATCATAGCTCTCAAGCTTAACTTCTTGCCGCATAGAAATAACAGTCAATATTGCATGTTCTTACTTTCTTACCCATCCCAAGTATCTACCTTATCTACTGATATTTTTTATTAGACTTACAAAACTGGTTAAAATCACATTGTCTTATCATTTTACTTGGAAATTATAAGCAAGATTGTTTCCTACTAGAAGTAAGCACAACATGCACCATTACATACATGGTGCATATTGTGTTTTTATACGGTTTAATAGAATTTCGGCAAGCAAACATTAAAAGGAAAAAAAGAAAAGAATTATAAACAAACAGATCTTATGGTAGCTTTAACTGAGGGCGAGGGTAAAGAACAAATAAAAATGACAAACTTGAATCTGACCGAGTTGCAGGTAATAAGAACACATACGGTATATAAATAAATGCTAACCAAGCCGTGTCTTACTTACCTACATTGCGGGGGAGCAAAAGTTCTACGATTATGCACGCACACGACTACCGACTCTTGGTATATAGCAAATTGTAAAGTCCTCAAAATGTCGGTGTATCGATGCTCCCGTGAATTAGCTTTAATAAAAACATTAGCATCTCTACAAGCACTTAAACTGGTCAATCCATAGTGGGGAGCACGAGACTGATAAGAGGTAAGTTAAGGTAACATCGAAGATTTCTGAAGTTAGGGGAATATCTCGGCAGAAAACGATTTCGAAACTCAGTACCTACTTAAAATAAAACCTCTGGCTTGACGAAGACGGGCTTTAATTCCATGGAATGACTGCATCAGTCCGTATTCATAGTAGTCAACATTTTGCACATAAGCTCCTTAACCTGGTTGGATAAGTGTCCTACAGTGCTGCACAGTTGGTGTATAGTGTGTAGTAGAACTCGATGACTCTCCTTAGACAATGTGGACTCCGAGGAAGACTTTTGGCACTCAGTTGGAGCCACACAATCTTCCTGGTTTAGACTGGACATTTCTGAAAAGGTCAATTTTTAATTTTTAATCTGTGAAGTACATATCAGACAGGCAGGCTGCTAAGGATCTTTCGAAAAAGTTGAAGACGCCTATTTGAAGACCGTTTAAAAAAGCAAAACCGATATAGACCGTGAACCTTAAAGGCGAGACTAAATAGACTGTAATTTAAGTCGCAATTTAAACCTTACTTTCACTTCATGATAAGGGGCGCTGTGGCCTTTGGTAATGCTTACCCTCTATTATTTTTATGATACGTCTTGAAATAGACTCTAAATATGCGTCTTTTAATCTTGAAAATAAACATGTTATTACTTACGTGAAGGCGTTGATATACATGAACACGATAAACTCCTGCATCCTGAATTATAATTCCTGTCTTTTCCCTCTGTTTTATGAGTTGCAGGTGATTCTGAGCTGCATATCTCTTCTCTTTTTTTGTGTCTGCGTATCCTTGCTGTATCAGTCGTCGTTTTTATCTCTAGTTTCTTGCCAGTTTTGAAGATGTGAACTCTATTATCTGCAGGAGATTCACACTGAGGTTCACTATCAAGTGCTTCGGCAGAAGTACCGCTCAGCGTAGGTTTTGGAGGACAAGACTTATTTGGAAGCTTAGGGGAGCGAGGAGGAACCGGAGATTTTGGAGGATGCGAAGGTTTTGGTGAACCAGGAGGTGTAGATTCTGGGGGATATGTAACAGGCGGAGATATTTCAGGAGGTGGACCGGGTGGAGGTGTTGCGGGACTAGGGGGTTTTGGCAGGCAGGCAGGAGGTTTTGGCAAGCAGGCAGGTGGTTCAGCATGATGGGGTTTAGGGAAACAATCAAGCGGAAGTGGAGGACACGGAGGCTTTTGTTTACCTGTATTATTTGAATCAGGCCTCGCGTAAGCGGGTATTGGGTTTGATGTGTTCAAAGGACAAGATGGTTTCTCACATTTAGGTATCGAAGTGGCTGGACACCCACTGTTGTCACATAAGTAGGGGGGATGGGTTAAATACTCTTTGGGTTCCACGGTGTTGCAAGTGGGGCAGGGGCATGTTATCGCAATGATTCCTGCCTTGATGTCTTGTATTTTGCCTGGTGTGTAATTCAGGCAGGTAAAATGTGCCCAGCGCTTGCAAGCGCCTTTGCATTGTATACCGTTTTTGTTGCTAACTGACTGCAAGCAAATCTTGCAAGGGTTTTGTACTCGTGGGCACTTTTTCATTCTGTTGCCGTTGATTTCTCACTTATTGTTTCTGTACACCATTTTGAAACCTATTATCTTATTGATATGTTAAATATGCGCCTATTGAATCACATTTTGTCACGTCAAAAAAGTTTTACATTGTCTCCTTGACGGAAGCGTCTTGTGTCTCTTTGGTATATAGGTATAACTTAAAACTACAAAGAGAATTTTCTCTCAAACATTATGTACCTATAATACCTAGGTACCTACTTATAAAAGCTGTGTTTCAAATGTTCTTAGATTAAATGGGTACTTCGGATTTATTAAGCTGTTGCGGCGAACTTTGTACAGTCTGCATGTGGTCTGTATCAAAATCATCTGAGGTACACTGTTTCAGAAATTTTAATAGTGGAAAATGAAGAAGTAATGTTTCAGAAATTTTAATAGTGGAAAATGAAGAAGTAATTTAAATTGGTATTTCATCTTGGAGCTCAGGATGACAACGGACCACCAAGTGATATTTTCCTGGTTATTGAAGGTGTCTTCTGGCGACGGTAACCACTTACCACCAGGCTTGTCATCTAGTTATTTAAAAAACTAGAATAATTTTCACTTCCTTTCAGACATTTAGGTAAACTTTGGTAGGTAGGTACTCGTAGTTATATTAAAAATAATCTCCGGTTTAACCACGAAATAGACTCGTTGATAGCGCGATAGTCAGATAAGTACTGTAAATATTACTCAGACCTAGTCACCTGGTTTGCCTCCATGAGATTATAGACTATCTTCCAATAGTTTTAGATGTCACAATCGAACAAAATACAGAAACAATGGCAGATATTACACGGTAAATATGCATTACCATTACGGCGAGTGATTCGTCAGTGTCGTTACTTAGTGTAGTCGCAGAATACATAATAATTTAGTGTGCAGTTTAGAAGTACCTACCAAAAAATTCTTAGGTACTTACTTGTCTACTATTTGGAAAAATATTAAGCTCTTGCCTATTCATTTATCTAACAAAAACTAAGGAGACGCATAAGCGATTAATAAAGTACTTTTTAGTGACGCAGTTCATCAATAGTTGTAAAATACGGACAAGATAGTGCCATAAAATTATGTGTTGTCCGTGCTCCTGTGATTGTGGCTCCTGTGGAAAGATTCTAAGATGTCTCCTGTGTGTCACACTGTGTGTGTATCTCCTGCGCATGTGTGGAGTGGACGTTGGAGACAATTGCTGTTGTGAGGGCGGCGACTGAAGATATACTACCTACCTAGCTATAATTTTAATGCAACTGTACATTAAGTAAATAGTTTTAACATAGCAATTTTGTTTTCTTTTCAATGCATCTTTGATAGGGTTTCAGTTTGATTGATTAAATTTGCCTTGGACGGCTAAGGAGGCTTCTTATGGCCAGGTATATGTACAGACGACAGCAGGTCAAGTGTAACTACGAATGCTGCCTCTATTACGGACGCAGTTAGGGTGGTCTCAAGGTGAAACTGTTACGCTGGGTGTGCTGTCGCCTGTGCAATCGAAATGTTTACCACCTTAAAGTTTATAATAGCATGCACAAATCTGTATAGATTTATTCACACACACGAAAATCGGTCGTATAAAGTTACCTACAGAAAATATAGTTAAAACCTATTTTGGTAAAAAAATATTTATTTTATTTTAAATGTGTCAATTTTTTAAATAAGAAATGAGTTTCATAATCAAACACTCTTTTAGTGAATATCATGCTTCACAAATATTTAAAGGCAAGAAGTATACTAGGTGGTTTACTAGCTAGTTTACTAGGTGGTAGACCCGTATGTAGGGTCGTCTGGGTAGGTACCACCGCCTTTCTTATTTCAGCCGTGAAACAGTTCGCTGTGTTTCGGATTGAAGGGAAAGGTAGCCAGTGTAATTACTGGGCATGGACGGTATTTCATCATAGGCCTCAGGATGACAACGCACCTGCAATATCAAGTGCTTTTCCTTGTTATTGCAGGTGTCTATAGGCGGCGGTAACCGCTTACCATCAGGCGGGCCGTCAGCTTGTTTGTCATCAAGTTGTATAAAAAATAAAAAAAGTATAGCATTTTATCTTTTATTGCACACAGTGTGACGTAAAATATAATTTGAAAACTGATGAACATTTTTAGACCGCTATTGTACACTATCTAAAAAAAACCAGGAAAAATCTCCTGAAGCCGGGAACAATACTAATAATTCGTTTTCATGTATAGTTTCAGTACCTACTTGTACAAAACCCAAAATGATTCGTAATTTTTACCATTATTCAATATGGCTATAAATATTATAGGCATATAAACGCCTGCTCATGGTGGTGACTGCAATACGATAATAAATAAAAACATGAGCTATATTAGTTCCAAATACATCTTATTCCTGGAGGAGCTCGGTGGCGTAGTGGTTTGAACGCACTGGTTTCGATTACGAAAAGAAAGCAACTTTCGCCATGGTTGGTCCCTGGATGGGTCAATCAAATTTATAATCTTGAGCTCCTCCGTGCTTCGGAAGGCACGTTAAGCCGTTGGTCCCGGTTGTTAATGCAACCGCTTTAACCCACCAACCCGCACTGGGCCAGCGTGGTGGTGTTATGGCCCAAACTCCTCATGTGTTTCTGCCATGTAGAAAGGCCTGTGCCCAGCAGTGGGACGTATATAGGCTGGTGATGACATCTTATTCATTTAATAATTTCATGACCTTTCTATGAAATACAAATGTAAGGAACGCAAAGATATTGTGACCCTCTCTATAGAACGGACTATTGAGATATCATGTGTGGAATTGGAGAACAGTGTTATAGTCTGCGTTTACCGCCCGCCCACTGGTAATTTTATCCTGTTTGAATCAACAATGGAGGAGGTGTTGAAAAAAGTTGTTATCAAAAATAAAAATATTGTTGTATGAAAAAAATTGTTATCAAAAATAAAAATATTGTTGTATGTGGGGACTTCAATATTAATATACTTGAGAAATCTGTTTCCTCGGTTAGATTATTAACATTGTTTGCTTCATTTGATTTAATTAATCAATTTTTAGAACCAACTAGAATCACTGCTTCATCAGCGACTTGTCTTGATAATGTTTTTTGTAGTCACTCACCTATAAATAAAGCTATTCTAACAAATCTGACGTCTGATCACTTTGGTCAGATGATAACTTTTAATATAAATAAGGCTGAGATACAAAAGAAAGTTACTTGTAGGCCAATAACGGCAAATCGTATTGACCGTTTCAAAAATAATGTTATTGTAAAACTTTCTGAGCTGTCATTTGAAAATAGGAATCCTGACGTTTTGTATAGTAACTTATTTGACTGTGTTCAAAATGAATTCGAAAAAACCTTCACTATCAAAACTTTTATGTCGAACACTAAATTCAACTTCAATGAGTGGGCCACTAAAGGTATTTATAAAAGTAGAAACCAACTTTATGAACTTTACGAGACTAGAAAATATAACCACGCACCCTCTTTTGTTGACTATGTGAGGAATTATTCAAAGCTATTCAAAAAAGTATGTTTTATTGCTAAATCTTTATATATAAAAGATAAAATAATCAAGTCTAATAGTAAAGTTAAAGCTAAATGGGAAGTTGTAAATCGTGAAACAGGTAAATCTAAGCCACGCGATACTAAAATTAGCTTAAAAATAAATGACGTCATTTTAAATTCAGAAACAGATGTTGCCGGTGCTTTTGAAAATTATTTTACAAATATACCTATAATAACAACATCTTCATTAAATTCTTCTCCAATGGAATCTGAAGAACTTTTGAAAAAATATGCACCATGTAAAACTGATCTTTGCTTTAAATTTAACTTTGTAAATCCCTCAGACATTATGAAGACTTTCACTAAGTTAAAACAAAAAAAGTCTCGTGATATATGGGACATGTCAGTGACAGTAATGAAGAACATAAGCAATATTGCACCTTATTTAGCTGTAATATTTAACAATTGTGTTGAGGAAGGGGTGTTTCCAGACTTAATGAAACACAGTAAAGTAATTCCTTTATTTAAATCTGGGTGCAAAAGTGACCCAACTAACTTTAGGCCTATTTCTATCTTACCTTCATTAAGTAAAATATTTGAAAAAATAATTGAAGACCAATTGCTGTCATACTTTATTAAAAATGAATTCCTCCATAGCGAACAATATGGGTTTACTAGAGGTCGTAGTACTACCGATGCTGGTGTTGCGCTTCTCAAGCATATTTTCGAAGCTTGGGAGTTGCGCCAGGATGCCATTGGTATATTTTGTGATCTTTCCAAAGCATTTGATTGTGTTGAACACGATACTCTTGTACGTAAACTGCGTCATTATGGTATTAAGGACAAAGCTTTAAAATTAATATCATCTTATTTAAGTGAAAGAATTCAAAAGATTGATATCAATGGAGTCAAATCTTCGGGGTCTTATTTGAAGATGGGAGTTCCACATGGTTCTATTTTAGGGCCTTTTTTGTTTTTAATATATATTAATGATTTACCTTTCTATGTAAAAAACCTTTGTGATATTGTTTTGTTTGCTGATGATACTTCTCTCATATTTAAAGTTGACCGGAAAAAGAATTATTTTGACGATGTAAACAGGGCACTTTCGAGGGTCTTAGATTGGTTTACTTTGAATAATTTACAATTGAATACTAAGAAGACCAAGTGTGTAAAATTCTCTCTACCTAATGTGAATAATGTTCAAACCTTTTTAAAAATGAATAATGAAGAGCTTGAATTAGTTAACACTACTGTATTTTTAGGCATAACGTTAGATTCTAAGCTACAGTGGTTTGGTCATATAGAAACTCTTGCAGGAAAGCTTAGCTCAGCTGCTTATGCTGTTAGAAAAATTAGAAACCGAACTGATGTTGACACAGCTCGACTGGTGTATTTCAGTTATTTTCATAGTGTCATGTCTTACGGTATTTTGCTGTGGGGTAAAGCAGCTGATATTCAAACTATCTTTGTCCTACAAAAACGTGCAATAAGATCTATTTACAAGTTAGGCTCTAGAGATTCCCTTCGTGAATTGTTTAAAGAAATAAAAATACTTAATGTACCTTCCCAATACATTTACAGCTGTATAATTTATATTTATCAGAACAAATACACTTTTGAAAAAAACAGTGACACTCATAATATAAATACTAGAAATAAGAATAAGTTAGCTATTTTAAGTTATAGACTAAAAAAACACGCAATTCTTTTATTGGGCAAGGTATACGCTTTTATAACAAAATTCCCGCAGCAATTACTAATTTACCACTACATAAATTTAAATTATTAGTCAAAAACACCTTGCAAACTAAAGGTTATTACACTATTAATGATTATGTGAATGACAAATTTGTGTGGAAAGAAACTGTACTCCAATTTTCACGAGATATGCCAATTTGATAATATATAATATTTAATTTATTTAATTTTATAATATGTATTGTGTTGTTGTGACTGTGCATTGTCGGGCAGCCTTAAAATAAAGGTAATACTTTTGTTATTAAGTTTGTATATCGTTTCTAACTAGATATACTTTTACTATTTTTTTTTCTGTATGGCACTGCACAGCAAAATATTGAAATAATGTAACCACAACAATTGTGACTTCATATTTTGAAAAGAGTGACTACACGAGTTTGTTGCCGGAGTCTTCTCGGTAGTTCAACTTTTGGAACCGGTGTAAAGGAGAATGGCAAGCTTCCTAAGAACTTTGGGCCTAACCGTTACACTGATGATTTTTGGACTGTTTTGTAGAGCGAGAAATACACGTTCTTTTAGTATTAATATTGTAATGCTTTTCTATGGGGTTAGCCAGATAAGTAGTGATCAAAAGTTAAGATACCAAAAATGTAAACAGACAGTATTACTTTTTTTATTGGCTGTTATTGATTAAATATGGCGTGAAAGTGGAACCCCACACCCTCCTCCTCCTTCCTGACTAATGCCGCAGTTTATGCAGTTCAGAGTCAAGCTCATTTTGAAGTCCAATTGGAAGCAATGTTCGAAGTCCAGGTGAGAAAGCCGTGTGAGACGTTTATGTAGAGAATCATATGTCCGTTATGCAAGCGCAGGTCATTCGTGGTGGCAGAGATCGTCAGAGTCCGTAATAAAATAGCCAAAATCGTTGTTAAATAAAGGAAATAATTAGCAAACACAACAAAGCATAAGAAAACGTAGACGCGAATGATTACCAATGGCATTAAAAATCTAGTCAATGGATGTAAATGTCAATTTGACATGACACACAAAAATATATAGAGATTATTGCCATTGTTGGTTGACTAAATCGTAATCGATACTTGTAATTCGCTAAAAATATCTATGAAGTTATCTTTAAAAAGACAGCGTACTAAGCAAAACGTAATGTTAATAGCACGTTAGCATTTGTTCATGAGACTCAGTAAATAATTAAAATAATTTTCTTTTTATTCGTCGAACTAAAGTGCTAATCGATAAAACAGTCTTTTTTGTACTTGGCAACATTATCATCCAATGAACTTCATGATGGTAGGGATAACTTTTAGTCAACAACATTTCACTTTAATTTTTACAACTTTATCCCATAGACGCAGTTGTTGATTTTATTCGACAAAATATAAAAAAATATTTAATAAATTTTAGTAGTAACTTTGAGCTTGTAACGATTAAGCCCATTTCTACCGATCTCCTTTAGACATGATAGATAGATTTACAATAAGACATTGTAAGACCATTTCTTAAATAGATATACATAATTTGTGATTTTTGACGATTCGAAAGAGCTTCTTAGGAGCCTACTTGAATAAATATATTTTTGATTTTGATTTTGATTTTGAATAATAACATTGGCTGCATTATTTCATAGAAATGTCATGAAATTATCAAATGAATAAGATGTAAGTATTTCAAAGTTGCAAAACATTTCTATGAACCAATATAGCCAATATTTTAATTTACTATCGTATGTCACCAGCCTGTATAATGAAATATAAGAGGTTTGCGTTCGCGGCCGTAGGTATTTTATAGAAGAAATACTCATTTAATATGGGCAATCATATTATTTATTTCAGATCATATTTTTGAATCAAATACAAAAATTCACTATCGATATAAGTTTGATACACAAGAAATAAAATTATATTCTAAATCACAGATAGGATTACGAGCTTAACAGGCTTGAGAGCATTAACATAGCAAATATACAAACTTCCAATAGAAAATATTAGAACGATCAAAACGATAGGTACTAATAAGACTTTCCGTGCATAAACAAGTTAGGTAGGAAAGTCTTAAAAAAACAAATAAAGAAAGAAAACAATGAAGAAATTATATGTCCTGACGGGAATCACACTTGCGTCTCCTGATGTCTGGCCAGACGCGATTACCACTACTCCACTGGAGCACTAGGTGTAACTTACCAATTTCTTCACCGGTTTGTACCATTTATATTGTAAAAATAACAAATAAAGAAAGATAAAGATGAAAAAATTATAAGCTCTAGGCGGGAATACAATAAATTGTTACAAAAAAGTAGACGTTTAAACGCACCAAAAACATTAACATGTGAACAGTATTATAGTTGTGAAAGAACAATTTTTAATATTTCATATTTTCTGACTTTTTTTAAAATCCTCTGACAACTTTTCAAAATAGCCTGAAGGCCTAGACAAGATGCCTTTTCACAATCGCTATCGCTTAGCTGAAAATGTATGTAATTTGACATAAGCCCTCGATCGACTATCGAATGTAAATGTCCCATACATTTGTAACATGTGACGGTCCTTACAGTTGTACCGCGACTTATCGTTACCACTCAAGTTAGCAATAATGCTTATATAATAATAGTTTGTAACTAGGCATAAGCGCTCTCCTTCAACTTTATACACTGGTCATCTTCATCACCAGCCTATATACGCCCCACTGCTGGGCACAGGCCTTCCTACATGAGAGAAACACATGAGGAGTTTGGGCCATAACAAAAAAAAGTTGGTTAAAAAAAAAGAGGGTTAAAGCGGTTGCAGTAACAACCAGGACCAACGGCTTAACGTGCCTTCTGAAGCACGGAGCAGCGCGAGATAACAAACTTTGATTGATCCATTCCAGGATCGACCATGGCGAAAGTTGCAGATCAATACGCCACCGAGCTCCTCATAGACTTGTGTTGTGATACAATACACGATGTGAAGTCTTCGTCTGGTTTTACTTCAACTCTTCATCTATCATCAACCCAGCAACATACCTCACGTTGTCCATTTAGCGATAGCGGTAGCGACTGTCAATTGGCACTTTGACTAGGCCCTCTGAATAGCATGTCGTCGGTGGGCGTGCAAGACCGTGTAAGAGCAGCAGTGTGATTCACAAACAAAGATATTCGACATCGAGCTTGACGTCTGACAAAGACGACGAGTTGCCATTGGTTTTGTCGTTTGCGCACTGCGCTGCGCGAAAGCGTATTCACTAATCTCTACGTCGGTCTCATGGCTGTGTATGATTGTCTCTGTTTTGGTTATACGACATGAAGTACAATCGATATTTTTTGATTTCGTTTTTGTTGTGTCGAAATTGTATCGAAATGACTTCATTCAATATTTGATTGATTTTTTACATATAGATATTAAAATCAACCACTTTTTAGTTCCGGTTCACGCCGTGCTCGTCGTCGGAACGCTGGTGTCGCCAACGGTTGTCAAACAAACGCCAAACGGTATGACAGCGCTGCCGACAGCCACGAATCCATGGCTGCTGACTTAAGAGAATCGCATAGCAGTTTGCAATACCGCTTATGCGTTTTTTGTTTATTTCACAGGATGCAAGAAAAAAGATAATATCTTGGATATTTCTACACATTTCTTTGACTAAGCTTGTTTGGGATTTCTCTGGGGTTTGTTCAATGAGAATCTAGTACAAGCGAGTAAATGCTAAGAGCCCGCTGCCGCGATATTTCAATTTTGCGACTTTTGTAAATACGCGGTATTGCAAACCGCTCTTACGCGGTCTTGCACGCCCACAGACGATATGGCAAGTATTCTTAGAATCGGTTTGTTCGTTTCAAATATTTTCGACTTCAGAGTTGATATGAAAAGCCGTGCGTGGTGATGACCTGAATACTGAAAACCTAATCAAATAAGTCCCGCTTCATTCCAGGGACTGTTAAATATGGCACAGACAGCGACAACATCTCGATTTACGAGATTTTACGGTCGAGAAAGGTGTCGGAGAGGAATCTCGAATTCGAGATTTTTTCTGAGGGAAACGAGAATTGCGGCCCTGCTTGCTTGTCATCTAACTGTATAAAATATGACGTAGCAAGACACAGTAGCAAAGTGTTAACCAACTTTTGTTTCTAACCGTACCTACTCAATATTTGAGTAGCTTTTCAGTGTTCGGCTGGATATAATTTTTAAACAGAAGTCACAATAACATTAAATATCAAAATTAAGCATTATATTAACTCTCTTAATCTTAACATTAAAATTGATTTGAATATCCTGAACATAAACTTTACAACAACAATGAGTAAGTACTTATCTAATAAATCCTTATTTAAAGTCTTTTTATTCAATTCTGAAAGAAATAACCATCTCTGTGCTGCCTCGGATTCTTCAGTTTTTCCATTTTATTGACTGTGAAAAGGAAAAATAACTTTTTACTAAGTATACGTATTTGTGTGATTATTTTCTTAAATTTTATTTAAATTAACATTCTTTTTTTAACCACTAAGGTGGCAATCAAGCATACGGCCCACCTGATGGTAAGCGGTTACCGTAGCCCCTTAGTTCCCAAAGTGACCCCTGGGGCCGTTGGAGTGACAAAAAAACACATTTTTTGTCGAGGTTTTGGAATATGGAATATATATGGGGTTTTAACTAGGTGGTACGCCCGTATGTAGGGTCGTCTGGGTAGGTACCACCGCCTTTCTTATTTCAGTCGTGAAACAGTTCACTGTGTTTCGGATTAAAGGAAAAGGTAACCAGTGTAATATCTGGTCATGGACGGCATTTCATCTTAGGCCTCAGGATGGCCAACGCACCTGTAATATCAAGTATTTTTTTCTCGTTATTGCAGGTGTCTGCATAGGCGGCAGTAGCCGCTTACCATCAGGTGGGACATCAGCTTGTTTTTCATGTAGATGTATATATAAAAAAGTTATAATGTCAAAAATAAAAAACATGATCAGTGAGACGATGGGCGCTAGCCTAACCTTAAATGGGCATTCAAAATCAATGTCCAGCAAATATAGTGCTGCTTCGGGTTGTTATGCGCTACAGTTTACAGCTAAAAAAGTTACAAGACGGAAAGCCAAGAATCTTGAGAAAAATGAATATAACTTTTCTCTTCTTTCCGATACAGTTGATATACCTATTTTCCATTGTTTTTTCTCTGTGCGACACTGCATTGCTAAATATTATCACTATGTAACTGTAAACATTGTAACTTAATAATTAATTGAAAAGAGTGACTCTACGAGTTCTTCTTCTCGGTAGTTCAGCTTTTGGAACCAGTGTAAATTCAGACATGACAGACATACACACAGTCACCACGTTCGCAAGCACGCACGAACGCACGCACGCACGCACCGACACACACACAGATTTAGCGTGTGATAATCATCTTTTAACCGTCAAGCATTAGATTCCAGACACAATTGATTTTCCCATTGTCATAGTCCCCCGGGGGCCGCCGCTTGAGGGAAAGTCGAAATTGTTATGACGGTAAAACGTGAAATGTCACAACCGATAGTCTGTGGTAAGCCGAGGCAATAATGTGACTAAACTATTTATTCAAATCTAATACTCTCGGCTTTATTTTTCAATAGTAAAAACATAATAAAAAATATTTACTTTGATAATCCTAATGTAAAAACAGTTATCCTGCACGTATTATAGAATTGAGGAGCTCGGTGGCGTATTGGTTTGAGCGCTCTGGTTTCGAATACGACAACAAAGCAACTTTCGCCATGGTCGACCCCGGGATGGGTCAACCAAAATTTATAATCTCGAGCTCCTCCGTGCTTCGGGAGGCACGTTAAGCCGTTGGTCCCGGTTGTTACTGCAACCGCTTTAGCCCATCAAACCGTCTTGGTCCAGCGTGGTGGTGTGATGGTCCAAACTCCTCAAGTGTTTCTTCCATGTAGGAAGGCATGTGCCCAGCAGTGGGACGTATATAGGCTGGTGGTCACTGGTCATGTGCTTTATGTGTATAAAATGTAACTTACGCTATCTCGTAATGTGTTCTCGGCTAAAATATACACCTCGGACTGTGGGTTCAAGGTCATCTTGTAGTTTGTCAAGGCTATCCTGTCCTTCTGTTTCGCTAGTGTCTCTATCACGACCGCTTCGATCTGTTGAAAATAAATTATTACGTACAGACGTCATCACATCAAGTCGTCGACTGTTAGTCGCAGTACCAAAGCCGCCTCTATTACAAGCGCGGTAAGGGCGGTCTCAAGGTCAAACTGTTACGCTTGATGTGCTGTCTTTTCATGATTAAAATACCGGATATTTTCGGAAGACATGTGAAAAACCTACTTTTTTACCTGTAATCAACTCATTTATATACCATGATATTATCACTAACCTTATACATCTGTGCCAGTCTTAACCTATCTTCAGCGGAGGCGACCTTATTAACGCAAGTCGCTAACAAGCGCTTGCTTGCTTGCAACTCGCATAGCCGAGCGAGCAGCGTCTCTATTGGTATATGAGATGACACTGTGGTACGTCCGAACCAGTCCTAGAACAGATAAAAAAACCGTTAATTTCCTAAGGGGTCCCGGGTTCTAATCCCGGTAGGGGCAAATGTTTGTATGATGAATACGATCATTTGTTCACGAGTATTTCTAATATTTATATACATATTTATTAGTTATCTAGTATCCATAGCACAAGCTCTTAATGATGCTTACTTTGGACTAGATAATAGGTGTGAGTGTAGGAATATTATTTGTTTATTTATTTAATAATATTATTTATTTATTTATAATTATTATGTGTTCAAGCTCACAAGCTTGAAACCTTTTACTGAGAGATTTTGCCTCCTTGTTTTTCTTTTTCAATATTATTTTTATTTATACAAAGCACGGCAAATGACTCAACACTACCTGCCCCTCATTTTGGTATAGTATTTTGATCTGAAACGTATCAGAAATACTTTAGTTACGTTTTTGTATTCTGCTAACTCGGCGCACTCGAAACGTAGCCGAAACGAATCAGTTTGGTATTCTACTAACAAAGTAAATAAAGAAATAAAATAAAAATATTGCTATCGGTTAACATTCTCTCTCTCTCTCTCTCTACTTCGCCCTCCCCCCCTCTTCTCCCTCGAGCGATAACTGACATCCAGGCAGGCGGAGCCGCGGACAAAATCTATTAAAGAAATTTAAAGGTATTTCTTTTAACAATATCTGTTACTATATTTTTTTTTTAAATAGCTTTCCGATTCAATTGTTTAATAAAATTGTCGTGACGATAAATGGTTTTAGCAAAATTTACTCAATATACCTTTTTAGTGAAAAGCGTTTCAACGATATCCCATTTGGTAGATTTCGCGTGGACATTGAGGACCACCCAGTCATATTGCAGTGGCGGTATCTGTAATAAATAACATAATACATTCAGACCCAGTTTAGTCAAAGTTTTATTTTAATTCTTTATCCAACTAGGTGACAAGCAAGCGGTCCATCTGGTGGTGGCTTCCGTCACTAAGCTCCTAAGAAACACTAAGAAAAATCACTTAGTATTGCAGGTGCGTTGTAATCCTGAGGCCTAAGATGTAACGCGTGTCATGCACAGTTAATACATTGGCTACCTATCTTTTCGATCCGAAGCACAACAAACTGTTTTAAGGCCAAAATAGAAAAGGCGATGGTACCCAGACGACCCTACATACCATACCTCCTGAACATAGTTGTAACCTATCTTCACTTTATGATATCTGAATAATTTTTAAAAGGAATGTAGTTACCTGTTGCCTTTGACAAACTGTCATTGGCGACATCATGTTGCCCGCTGTGTCACTCCAGTGATGCGTGCAACAGTACGCCAAGCAATGCAATGCTGATTTGTTGAAAACCTCAGGTTTATTCGCGAACTTCTGCCATTCTAGAATTTCAAAGAAACTAAGGATAGTTTTAAAATGATAATTTACTTAGCTTATACTTACACTGGCCCTAATTCTGGAGAACACATGCTAAGTCTAAACTTAAATTCAGTGCATCTCTTTTCTTAATATGAATACGAAAAGGATGGCTGTCATATGATTTTACATTTAGAAACAATGTGTGTTCAATTTTCGACCTTATTAAACGTGATAAAATGCAGTGTTTAGGAGGCACCTCCGTACATGCCGTCTAAAATTGTCTATGGTTCCTTTGAAATCTGTCTAAATTTAGATGACAGCTCTTAACGAATTCTTGCGATATTTTTGCTATTACAAAAGAGATTTGCTATTGAGAAAGAGATATACTGTACTTAAATTTACACTTAGAGTGTGTCTTCAGAATTAGGCCCACTAGCTATTTAAATATGATTATACAGTCGACAGTACATCAAGTGTAACAGTTTGACCTTGAGACCGCCCTTACTGCTTGCGTAATAGAGGCGGCTTTCGCAGTGCAAGTGTCACACTTGATGTGCTATCGTGTGTACGCAACACACTTCATAGTTTTAAAATTATTGACCAATTGGCGATCCCGAAGCCTGTTTTTGTTACATTGGCATCTGGTAAGAGATTCAGTATTCCGTAAGCGAGCGGCGACCGCGCATCGTTGAGGACTCATTTTATAGTATCCATAAAACAACCTCATAAATTGAAATTAAAAAAAAACCGGATTCAGCTCGCATTTAATTAGATGTTACATTATTATTATAGACCCGACGTTTCGATGACCTTACAGCGATCGTGGTCACGGGAAGACTGAAGATGTCAAATGTCTTTGCGATAAGTTTTAGGTTAACTACTGTCACTTTGCGTTATATTTAGAGCGAATTAGTCATACGGAGCTCACGGTGTCAGTTTTTTGGGCAGCCTCATGTTTCTTTGAGCACAAGTAAAGAAAAGTAAAGAAACGGACAGAGACCTAGCTTCATACAACCGCGCTCACTGCTGCAAATTAAGGCGCGTGTGTGCGTGCGCATTTGTAAAAAATTTATTGTTTGATAAAAACCTGAGGTACGTTTTGTTTATTTGATTTTATTATACTGTGCACACTATACAGAATAGGAAAACATTTTCCCCGCACCTTAGAGGCTAACACTCAGTGCGCTTCTTTGCCTACTCTGTGGTTTGATACAGAGAAAAGAGCTTAGGGCTAGATGATAGGTGCGAATGAAAGGAAAAATATTTTTTATCTATTGAATATTTTTATGCAAATCTTCCATATCTGAATAATGATTGGTTCCTTCTTCGCCGGATTCCAAGTTTGTCGGATTCCAAACTCGTCGGATTCCAAGCTGGTCTGATTCTAAGTTCGTCGCATTCCAAACTCGTCGGATTTCAAATTCGTCGGATTATAAGTTTGTCGCTGTACACTTATGTTTGATTTGTTCCTAATTAGATGACAAATTAGGAACTAATCTCATGTTCATAAACTTGGGTGTTCGCAATCATGGATAGGTAGGCTAGGAACATTAAAATATTTTATTCTTATTTATTTAGTACCTATATAATTGAAATCATTAAGAGGGGGCCAACAGCAAATCACTAATTTGCTATCCCATTCCAGCGTGGAAACATCAGCTGACCGCTCACATCAAACAACGTGTAGTACATCGGAGCCGGTTCCTTGATACAACGTAGTGTGGTCCTCACAACGGACCACGTGGTAGCCATAAATTATTATTCACTCATCGTAGTTTTAATTTTAATCATGTCAGATCAAATCCATGTTCTAATCTCGTCATCTGAATACATATTTATACTTTGACCGTACATAAACCGACAAGTTTGGAGTCCGACGAATTTGGAATCCGACGAGTATGGAATCCGAAGAGTTTTGAATGCGACGAACTTATAATCAGACGAGTTTGGGATCCGACAAACTTGGAATCTGGCGAAGAAGGAACCATTCGCGAAAATGAATTATTTTGGTATTTAACGAGATAAAGCGGACGATTCCGCATGTATAAATGTAAAATATTACTTATTTTTGTAAGATGACCATTGCTATTATTACTCATGCTTTCGACAATCGAATCGAACCTCTACAACTTTGTGGCCTACATACCTAATAACTTGACGTAGTCAGCAACCATTTTCGTAAGCTGCGTGTCATTGCCGGGCTGGTTCAAATGATTGGCCATCAAATGGGTCAACTTCTTTAATAAGCCATCCACATTGTTACCTTGGGTCTTCACACAGTGCTGGAACTGGTATATCTGAAAGACCAGACCTATACCATCAGTTAATACTCTTATGTCTAATTATGAGGTGTGAGGTATCTAGTTAGCGGTCAGTCAAGGTTTGTGCCCATAAAGCTTCCTGGCCGCTAACTGTTCATGAAGGATTTTGTGCACTTGACTCATACCTCATAATTAGACATAATCTGCTGATAGGTAGTTCTTTATATATTTAGTTTTATGGCTACCTTTTAAACCAGTCATAAATGTATTTTATTAATTTCTTCATAGAATTGCATTGAAATACTGGTGTTACACATTTCTATTCATTTCTTCAGTTTGACGCGAAGTATGTGATGACAGCCACATGGAGGCTGTCATCACATACTTCGCGTCAAACTACTTTGCGCTAGTAAAGCGCTACTTTGATGAGGTGGACCACAATAAAATTTTCAACGTCTTTCACATCTTAAGGTGTGAGGCGGCCCGCGCAGGTGGTGCATGCTGCAAACCTCCTTGAATACTGCATGCCTGCTTGCTTGCATACTTGCTTTCATGCCTACTTGTATGCTTGCTTGCATGCCTACTTGTATGCTTGCTTGCATGCCTGTTAGCATGCTGCTTGTGCTAGTACGTGTATTATTATTTTTAATATAGCTAACTGAATATTATGGCACATTATTATTTATATGGGACAAATGAAATTATGTATTAAAAAAAAATATCATTTTACTGCTTAAGACCAATGAAATAACTTTTTGTCGTTGGTTGTGGAAAATTTAAGTAGGTATAGAAAACAAAATAATTGCATTCAAAATTCGAGAAAACATTAGTAAACCCATAAAGCTTATTAGAAAAGGTTAACAGTGATCACTGCGATTACTAAATTATGGCATTTTTATTTTTTTCACAGCGTAAATTGAAAAAGAAATAAAAGAGTACTTACAGCAGCCTCCTGGCTTCTGCCGAGCATTCTGAAAAATATATCTAAATATATTTACAATTTGACGTTGAGGCCGCCCTTACTACGGTTGTAACAGAGGCCGTTTTCTTAGTGCAAATGTTACACTTGATGCACTGTCGTTTGTACAATCGACTTTAATTTTTGGGTTGGAATTTTAATAAACCAACCATTTCATGAAAAGGTAGCAAATAAGAGTATTGGCTCGCCTTATTTTAAGCAGTTAGCGTAGATCAAAAGGAAAAGTGTTTTTGCTAACTTTAAACATTTTTTCGTAAGCAACACTACTTAGGTACTCATTTTTGTTTTACATGACGTATCAAAGACACTTTATCAAAATTTTATATTGCACTAGAATTTAGATAGCCAGCTCCGAAAAATGTTTGCTATGCTAGTCGACAACAACATGAGTTATAAAAATTTAAAACAACATGCTTAATACTTTTCGATGAAGATAGATAAATTCTTAATTTTGCAAATTGTAATATATGGCAAGAGGGCGAGCCGAGCTTATCGCTAGAAGCGATCTCTACATGTGCTGCCACTCAGCTGTTTAAAAATATTTACAAACGTTAGTAAACATTTGTTAAGAAACATACGATCACAATGTTAGAAAATGTTTTCATGTTAGATAATGTTAGTAAACATTTCTAAACTAGTTATCAAATTGTACCTGTAACAAAATAAAACATTTGTTATCATTTGTTTGTAAACATATAATCCAGGATAAATGTTATGTTGTTAAATAATTTCAAATGTTATAAGTGTTTGTAAACATTTTCCATCAGTACACGAGCACTTAAAACATTTAACAATTCCTAACAAAATGTAACAATTCCTAACATTTGTTAGTAAATGTATTAGTAAATATAAGTTAGACGCAGTAAAAAGCATCGAAAATATTTAGCACAGATCAAACAAAAATCATTATTTGTAAAAAAAAACACTAAGCAATCGCAATGCTGTTGTTTTAATTCCATTTTTCAGCTTAACGCTGACGCGGCAGTAATAAATAAATATTATAAATAAATATTCATACACTCACACCTATTACCTAGCGGCTAGCCCAAAGTATGAGCATCATTAAGAGCTTGTGTTATAGATACTAGACAACGGAGAATTAATGATATTATTATCATTAATTGTCCATATTAATTTAGTATATTTCTAATATCTTATATACATTTTATTATGTATATAAGATATTAGAAATATACTAAATAAGCATATAAACATCCATGACCAGTACGAGCATTTGTTTACGACAAATGCTCGTACTCATCATACAAACATTTTCTCCTACCGGGATTCGAACCCGGGTTCTCTTGACCGAGTAGCCTGTATAGCAAGTGGTACAGACCACTCGGCCAGTCGTCGTCGTTTCCGGTCGCCGTAATGTTTCCAAGCCAATCAAATATTTCCATGACAATGCTAATACTTTATGCAGATTCATTACGCAGGTACTGTCCAATTTTAATGATCCAAAATGCTTACGTAAGGAGATCCGTAAGTTCAGTGATTTTGCCTTCGTTCTGCAGGAAGCTGATGTAATGGTTCAACGCGACAGGACGAGACGACAGCAACTCGTAAACCAGTTTTTTGTTGAGTGTTTGTATCAGAAATAATACCACCTGGAATAAACATAGAAACCTTGAAAATATTTTAAGTATACTAATCGCCATGGGCAGTGGGCAGGCCACATTGCAAGGAGGACTGACGGCCGTTGGGGCGGAAAAGTCCTCGAGTGGCGGCCGCGTACCGGGAGACGCAGCGTTGGTAGGCCTCCTACAAGGTGGACCGACGATCTGGTGAGGGCCGCGGGAAGCCGATGGATGCGGACAGCGCAGAACCGATCGGTATGGAGATCTTTGGGGGAGGCCTATGCCCAGCAGTGGGCGTCTCTTGGCTGAAATGATGATGATGATGATGAATCGCCATGGAAACTTTTAGCTTAGGCCATCGGACGCAGCGATGTATTGACGTGAATGGACACTATTTTGAAGATATGTTGCTAGTTTGTTCTGTCTTTGATTTTCTAAGAACTTTTAGTTTGACCCTCGTACACAGGTTTAATGTTTATAAATAATAATAATACGTCGACCTCAAGATGAAATATGTCGCATATGTCGAGTAAATAAGGTTACTATTATACCAATAGTACTATCCACGACTGGCGTCATACCAAAGCAGCTTCACCAATATCTGGAAACTCTAAAATTATTCCCCATATACGTTAAATTACAAAAAGCGGTAATTCTCAATACATGTAAAATAGTTAGAAAATTTTTACAAATTGAAGACACAAAAATACGGATTTCCGACTCATTGCATAACTCTAACAATGGGTAACACTTGCCTCAGGCCTGTGTCTCTTATAAACCAGCTACATACCGAGATAAAGTAAGCATTTCATAAATAAAAATAATAACTGACTGTTAATATAGCATTTCCATCTCCAATGCAGACAGCGCCATCCAGCAGCTCAGTTTTACACTTTAGGCTCCGGTGCACATGGAGGGAACAGCTCCGCCCTAGTACCAGCCTCTTCAGAGTCACGGCTACTGTCTCCTCCGTGTCATATTTTGGTTCTTTCGCCAGATCCTTGCCAGACTGGGCCAAGAGGACTGGAAAGTAGAAATGCATGTAGTAAATATAGCTGAGAACTGACAGACAGGGTACTAAAATAATATGTTATATCTTTGGATTATTATCACACACTGCTATCACATAATGAATCTATCTATGTAAATAAAAATCAATGTTTGTATGTTTGTCCCCGATGCGGTACAGATCAGATGCCTATTGATCAGATTGTGATGAAACTTTGGTAGGATGTTCTAGGGAAAAAGATTCCCGGATTATAATAACTTTTTTTTCATTATTTGAAAACCCAACAGTTTTCTCTTTACATGCATTGCAAAGCATGCTGGACGCAGCTAGTATTATATATATTTGAAAGGCTGACATTGGTACCACCTCATTCAATGTGCATAATGTGCTAAAATTGTAGGTGTTTCAATATTTTTCAATATTTCAATATTTTAGGAGTACCTTTATCAATTACCTCTCACCAAACTGGATTAGAATAAAAATTACCTATAACGGTATGTTTGAAAAATATCTAACCAAGACAAAAAAAAAGTACTGGGGGCAGGAACCAAAAACCTTTCACAATCCGGGTGACTGTTCTGACCACTAAGCTGCCAAGGATATGAGATAAGTCTATGAATTTCTTCTGGTTTCTCTGTTTTGGTGTTTTAAGCTAATATCTCACCAAACAATGTCGAAACAATTATATTTCAACACCCCTACAAGTATGTTTTCATATAGGCACCTACATATGATGAAATATAGTTAGACATTGCTTTTAATATTCTTAAATTACAGGTCACGGTTTCAGGTCATGCCCCAGGACATGATATTTGGGTTGGATTATCAATCAAGTTGCCTGAATATGAGGGTACTTAATGTGTAGAGAGCTCAAGGGACCTCCTCTCAATCCCTTCAAGGCAATTGCTTTCGGAGCTGCATCAAAATTATAAATAGAAATAATGTATGAAACGGAACATAATTTTGATAATGTTGTCCTGTGTTGAATGTTTTTGGAGCAAATGTCTTATTTAGTTTTTGACACTTGGCAGTGTCATATATTCCATTGCTTTCAAGTTTTCCTAAATATTTGGTGACTTCACTCACCTCCCCCTTCCTCTCCTATCCCACAAACCCTGCCAAAAGGAGACTTATTTCAAAATGTTTACTTGATATTTTCCTCAAATAAAAATTTTACTTACTCAAATCCAAAACTTTTGGTGAAATCAAACTATTCAGAGGTATCAAAGTCTTCACATTACTAACAGCAACAGTACTTGCAAAAATGTTACTTTGTTTCTGCCCAGAAGAAGGCTTCTGTCCAATAGCTAGGATTTCTTGCGGAGACAGCTATGAATAATAATATACAATAAAACTGGTTACTATAAGTCAAAATAACATCAGTTAAATGGCCTAAAATAAATATAACTTAACTTATTGAACCTTGCCAGTCTGTAGGCAACTTTTTTGTAATTCTTAACAGGGTAAATCTTGGCGATCATCTCTCCTGATGGTAAGTGCGGATAAGGCCGAAGATAGAAGTGAGATACACCCGATTAAACAAACATAGAGGAAATGACTATCTTTACTTCAACTGCCGGAACACAACTATGCTGTTTACATTATTATTATGGTGGCAGAATTAGGTAAGACGGCAGTAGCTAGCCAGGCGGACTTAGAAAATCCCTACCACCAACCAAACCAAGCAGAAAATTTCTGCCACCTCCCGGGAATTGAACTCCGTTCCACTAGATCTTGAGTATGTGGTCTCAGGCACTAGACCACCAAGGTCGTTAGTGTGGGCCACTCCTCAACAATATAATATCTGTTGTTTCTGGTTTGATCCCGATTGATCTGGTTTGATTCAGCAGTGGCCAGTGGGTTAGTCCCACTCGTCACTGCTGAACAATAGGATAATATCTCGTCTGCTTTGTGGTTTTTTCACTAAGATTCATGTTTATTAGACTTAGACCAAGTTCAATTATTCTAACTACTACACTAGCCTTATGTTATTACGTTTTAACTTCTATTTAGATTACTGCTGCCTGTCAAGGAATTAAAAATCATATCGTAGTCTAAAATTAGAAAATTATCAAATACTCGTAGTAGTGATAGATAATAATTTGTTAAACTTACAACATCGTCGTCAAAACTAAAAGCCTGGGACTTGGTGTCGCTCGAATTCCAATAATCATCATCATCCATTTTATATAGAGACAATAGCAACTAGCTACTCACTGATGAATTAGATAAAAAATAATATAAAAGTAAAAAACAAACTATTACATCAAACCAAAACAAGGAATTATAATTATCAAACAAATAATCTGTCAACGTCAAATAATCTTATACGTCAAAGTCCAGTGTGACCATCTGGAAATTAAAGAAACTGCCAAATGTTACCTGAAAATCTGCCACACACCGTAATTTAATAATGCCACAAATATGTCACACGTACAAACAGCAACAATCTTAGGAGGGTTGCTGTTTGTATGTAGTCTAGCTAGTATCAACTGATCGGTTACAAGAATTTAATAATTTTTATACCATAATACCTGCTTTATTTCACACATAGTTTTATTAATTTTTACAGTGGCATTGCAAAAAAATGGGTAATCGAAAAAACGACTTTATCTTACAGTTAAAATTAAGGCTTACTCACACCCACATATGGACCACCAGACTAATATTAGTTAGTTTATGAAAATAAAAATGTTTAAATTTGATTGGCCTGAGAAATAAAGGCTTTATTATTATTATTAGAATACCGACATATAATAATCTTGTACAAATAAATGGACAAGTACACTGGTGTGATGGTCAATAGCACCGGCCGGCAAGTGCTCTGTGAATGAGGCTCAGGTTATGAGTGGTGGTCTTGTTAAAATAATAATGTTTATTACTTAGTATAAAATAAGGCAATTACATGTCAGATTTACATTGATACGATTGGATTACTAAGAAGAAGAAGAAGAACAGATCAACAAGGACGAACGAGAGCATAGACATGGACAACGACAATAGAGGAAGGAAGATACTCTATTCTATACCACCATGTTAGACGATTAGTGTAACAAATCTGTCTATATTAGTGATCGGTAAAATTATTTCCTACAAAATCAAATCGCAAAAGTGTTATAAGTATTTTTTTTTCTTCAAAAAAAATTGATAAAATATAATTGATAAAAACTGAAAAATAATTATTATTATTATCCTTCTCGAATCTGCAAAATGCTGCCACTTTTTCAATTCGTCAACATAATCTGCCCAACTCAAAATTTATCAATTTACCAAATCTGCCAAAATGGCAGAAAGCCACGAATGGTCACACTATGGCCCAAATTGAACCTTTTGCGCAAATAGAGCGCTCAAACGAACCGAATGTAACGTATTCGTGCCAACGAGATTATTGTGACGTCATGAGTGACGTCAAGCCGTGTTAACGATGCTCACGAAAAAGAGGTAGTGCAGTGTGTGCGCTAATGTCAAAGAGGTTATGACCTAGACTTTTTGAAAAGTGTTGTATATATTTTATTTTTGAATTGATAAAAACTTCTTTACTTACATAGGTACCTACTTAATTTTCAACAAATACTTTCAAAATTTACTCTTTGATTAAAACGAATGTGCGAAAATGTGGTCCGAATTGATTGCACGCAAACAGCGCACATCGCACATCGCACCGTATTCAATTAGGCCCAAGGCGTTTACTGCAATGCACAACTTATGCATTGTTTGCGTATTTTGAGCTTTATGGTATTATTTTATTTTTCTTTATAAATTTTCCCTCAATATGGAAGGCAAATGGATCCAGCCCATACAGCCATGTCCTAAGTTTTTTTTCTTTAACTCTGCGTTTATTGTATCGAACGTAACGTATTGTAGTTAAAGAAGAAGAATAGAGGATGAAGATATTTATTTCGCTTGAAATATGGATGTTATGTTGTTATCTAAACGTTTGGGATCCACATATCATCATCACCAAAAACTGGCACGCAATTTTTTTGCAAAATGATGCTCCAATGATGACAAATCCCCAGCTTTCAACAACACCTCAATGAACTTTACGACCTTACTCAACGCTACGTCTTCTTCTCTAAAGTGGAGCCTCTAATTTCTCCTCACATCTCGATTTTTTAGATAATAAATAGGTAAGTACCTACACAAGAACATTCTTCAGAGCTTATGGCATAATTTGTCAAGCGGCGTTATACCTCTGGAAGTCTATGTTAATTGAAATATCAATTGTATCTGGAATCTCATGCTTGACAGGTTAAAATGAAACATCTCTAGAGTGAGATAGTGGTATAGATATACCCTCAGAACAATAAATGTACCTAAAGTGAGCCTAGTCCTCATCTAGCATTTGTAAGTCCTAGCGGTCACCTTTCTTTAATAGACAATTAATAATTTACTTTACAATATTTAATCAACATTAGAAGTAATTAACCTTACACTGGAATATTTTACGAGCTACAAATAACACTTATCAAAATACTTATACCTACCTATTAATGAACTTAGATAATTTTTATTAGCCGTCCGGAATACAATGTTTATTCAAACCAGATACAATTCACAACTCAAGAAGTACCTACTTAGTACGAGGGCGACACTGAAATTTTTTAGAAATGGTTACTTGGAAAGCGTAGCATCTCTACTTGGTCTATGCTTCTTGGAAACAATATTATGTTTATTAGGTCATTCTTTCTTCATTTTATAACAATATTAGGTCATTCATTTGTCTTTTGTTGTACGATTTGGCGGCAAATTGATCATTTAAGTATTTATTAATAATTGTCCGAGTCACGTCAGCAAACCTCTAGTGCGAGAAAAATTTCGTGAAAAGTTTTTTACCTCCTTTGGAGCGTTGTGCTGTCCGTATCGTTGGCGATGTAGAGGTCACGAACAACCTGAAAGTGACTTAAAGACATTGCGTCGCTAAGCGCCTTCCATCGGTTATATCACGGAGACCTTCCCCCTTGGTACTTAGGAGCACGCGTGCCGGTCTTCGGAGTCATCAATTCACTATAAACAGTTCGCTGTGTTTCAAATTGAAGAAAAAGGTAGCCAGTGTATTTACTGGGCATGGACGGCATTTTATCTTAGGCCTCAGGATGATAACGCACCTGCAATATCAAGTGATTTCCCTTGTTATTGCAGGTCTATAGGCGGCGGTAACTGCTTACCATCAGGTGGGCCGTCAGCTTGTTTGTGATCTATTAGTATAAAAAAAATCTCCACCTCAACATCACGCACAAAGAAATTTAGTACCTCGTAAAAAGCACCTTTTGGGCCGGCAATGTGGAGGTGGCTAGAGCAGTGTCTAAACTGCACTAGCTGTCTTCCCATATGGACTCTTCCTACCGCTTCAAATCAGGTGGTGTTGAGTCATTTGTCGTGCTTACTATTTAAAAAAAGTGCACAAAATCCTCCATGAACAGTTAGCGGCGGATACCTCATAATTCGACAGAGGCCCAAAACTCCGTCGTATTGATTGGTAAAGTGAAATGGTTCAAAGATTTGACGGAAGTGAGGGTGACACAAATGCTGTGTTCGACATACTTAAGGATGACGAAAGCTGGATTTACTGTTATGATCCCGAAACCAAAAGAAAGTCTTCTCCAGGAGGAGGGGTTGCCAACTTAAGTGAAGAGAGCACGAATCGTGGGAAAAAGATAATAATAATAATAATCATATTTATACACTCACACCTATTACCTAGCCCAAAGTAAGCATCATTAAGAGCTTGTGTTACGGATACTAGATAACGGAGAAATAACGATAATAATATGTATATAAATATTAGAAATATACTAACTAAACATATGAACATCCATGACTCGTAAACAAATGCCCGTACTCATCATACAAACATTTGTTCCTACCGGGATTCGAACCCGGGACCTCTTGACCGAGTAGCCTGGGGTACAGACCACTCGGCCAGCCGGTCCTCAAAGATGGCTTCGTTCTTCGGATTGGAAGGACAGGTCATTACGCGAGGATCGAAAAACAGTTACTGCGGAGTGGTACACTAATTGTTTACCACTTTTGTCTTAGAAAAAGTTCGGAAGAAACGACCTCGCAGTAGGATCCTCCTTCACCACGACAACGCTTCGTCGCACACCGCCAGGCAAGGGATCGACTATTTGGCGACGTCAGACTTAGAATTACTGGGTCACCGGCCGTAATTAGAGCCTCGCATGTGATTTTTATTTATTCCCGAAAGTAAAAGAGGCCGTCGAAGAGACCCGTAAGGACGAGTGGGCAAAGTGCTTTTCTCAGTGGTTCCGTCGGATGAAGCGATCTATTATTAGTGTGAATATACACTATTTTCAAAAGATATAATATACTTAACGAAAAACTTGCTAGTCCGGTCAGTTTTTGATTTTCAAGAACTTTCAGTTTGACCCTCATAGGTAGTCATGTATTTGTGATGGTGATTGTTACATAATATTGGGTACTTACCTCAGATGATCTGAGGTACTTCTTCTTCTTCTTCTTTAATATTATGGCTTCTCGTTTTATCGAATTCTGCCAATGTCAATACAGTCATGGGAGTGACACTATTATTTGCTGCGGTACGGTGTAATGTTTTTAGTAGACGCCGCTGTTGAAGTACCTAAATCAAAGCAATAACCATCACCAAATGTTAACTGCGATATTACTCAGTTATAAAAATATATTTCAAAATATCAGTGCACAATTCAGTATTGTATTGTCAGGTGTCTTTATAATTTATCTGTGTACCTACCATAAAAATAATCATGAAAATTGAATGGTACAATAGACAACACACACATCAAGCGTAACGTTTTCTTTGAGACCGCGGTTACTCCATTGGTGTGAAAGCCGTATTTCTCAGTGCAACTGTGACACTTTATTTGTTGTTATTTGTACATATTAAGATAAGAACGTTACAAAGTAATGCTCATATAGGGGTATATGTACTTACCTAGGTACTTAACTCTTTATTTACGTATATAGCTGATCCGCTCATCCGTTTTATAGTTGATTACACAGCCGGAGCTGTGATACTGCTTGTGTTTTAACTTTATAATAAAACCTACTTATTATTTAAAGTTTAAATTTAATGGTGTAGATTACCGAAAGTGACACGAAAATGTTCTTCACAACTATAAGGAACCCAATAATTCGGCAGTATGTAGTTGTGATTGCTGGTAAGTACCTTACTTATCTCCTCCATTGATAATTTAATTCACTTAATTAACACTTATCATTAAAAGTTATTGATTTTTAAAACACAAATATGTTAAATAAAGCACAGATAAAAAAAATCTAAGCTAGAATTTTTTTAAAAAAAAAACGTTCTTGCACGAGCACCGAAACCGCGACCTTTCACAATCACACAATGTCTCGCTGTCGATTAGATTCTCCAGCACGCGTAATACAAGGACCACGAGAAGCTCGAGAAACGGTTTTGTCTACACCGTAATGTCATTTTTGTCGGGCTAAGACATGGTGAGGCGTTTCTCGAGCTTCTCGTGTTCCTGTCGAGCCATGAAGGAGAGACAAACCTGAGTTTCGAAGGAAGATTTGTGTGTTGAGGAGACGGCTGCAGGTTATGTATCCTGTTCCGTCAACACAACACTTAAAGTAGCTATTTACTTTTTTACCATGGGCTATGACTTTGCCATGATTTACACACAACCTTATGGGATGTCAAAAAGTGACTTTAATTTTTTTAACTTCTTAAATATGTACCTATTCTAAATCCCAAAGCAACTCTGCTTTAAATCCCAAAGCAACTCTGTCTTTAAATCCCAAAGTAACTCTGTCTTTAAATCCCAAAGTAACTCTGTGTTTAAATCCCAAAGCAACTCTGTCTTTAAATCCCAAAGTGACTACAGAGCTACAGCTAGCAGATTTAAAGACAGCTTTAAATCCCAAAGTAACTCTCTCTGCTAAGAATAATTATTTTATGTCTGTCTGAATTTTTTGTTTACGTAGATTTCATCCTGAGAAAAGATCAAGACAAAAGACATGTAGCATGAATGAATATAATAATAGCTACTGAAAATGTATTCAATAGGGACAGTTAAGGGGACAAGATTAACAATAAAAAATAAAACTAAATAAACAAAAACACAAACATAAACAAATAAACATGTTATATTTACATGTACATGTCGCCGCCATCTGGTTAAATTCGTCATCTAATCAAATGCCTAGCAAGATAGTTAATTGGGAGTATTGAAAGGAGCGTCTTGTACCCAAGAGTTTTGGTTTGATTGGTTTGGTAGGTTTAAGGTTATTTTTTATGACCACGTATAACCGACATCGTTTTGATTATATGTGGTCATAAAAAAATAACCTTGAACCTACCAATCACTCAAACAGTCACACACAAGCTCTTCGATTTAACCGACATGCCTAGGCATCCAATTGAATGGCTAATTTAGCCAGACTCAATGACTTGGCTACTTGCCTAGTTGTCCTTTAGCCGTTTCATTGAATGCAATAAATCTTATTCTATGTATCTATTTATTTAGTTATTCTGTGTAGATAGCCGACATTCACATCCTCAGATCATAGTTTACCTACATCACACGCGCGAGAAACAGTTGAAAATACAGTTACATTTTATATAACTGGATGATGTTTAGTGATAAAACGTTTAGTTTATCAAAACAAATAGACAGGATAAGAAATGATAATATCTTTGTTGTTAGATCGATTCTAATCAATGATTTTGTATTTTATCTGTCTAACACCAAAAACTGGATTTTATTTTAAGCATATGTATTATCTGTAGTTACCTTCATACAGATTATTCAGCTGCGGTGAAATTATCGGTGTGAATTATGAATATTTTTCACCGAATTCAGAAAACGAAGAGGTCCTCAATTCGACTGTATAATAAATATGTTACGCGGTATAACTATCTGTCGCACGCAGCCATCTGGTTATATTAGCCAGTTAATGGGATGGCTAGGTGGTCAACTTGGCGTACTGAAAGTCAGCTTAATTCGACGCCTCGGGAGATCGTTTAGTTCAAATAGTTTTTGTGTGACTGTTGGTATGATTGGTAAGTTCAAGGCTATTTTTTGTTTTGGTAATAAGTGGTCATAAAAATAACCTTGAACCTACCAATCACGCAAATGCTCTTCGAACTAAACGATCTGCCTAGGAGTCCAATTAACTCGCTAATTTAACCCGCTTTCGTCATTGTCCTACTCTACTCTACTTACTAGTGGTTTGATCTTAATTTAATTTGGTAGCGATTTAAAGAAGACCTTCGGAGATAGGGATAGTCGATAAAGATGAGTGACATCAATCACCGATACAGGAAAATGCTCGCAAATTTTTTTGATAAAAAATAATAATAATGATATTTAATATTACGACCGGCTGGCCGAGTGGTCTGTACCCTTACTATTATATATGCTACTAGGTCAGGTGCCACGGGCTCGAATCCCGGTAGGAGCAAATGTTTGTTGTTGTGTTGAAGGAAGCCATGTTAAAGGAAATAAAGTTTCTTCCTAGTACATGGTTTCCTTCAAAAGTGGCGTGTAGCCGTGTAAGGCACTTTATGGATGGGCCGACAAGGTAGAGACGGCTAGAACAGTGTGTTTCAAGGTAGGTACACTAGCTGTCTTCGCATACGGACTTTTCATACCGCTTCACATTATGGGTTGAGCTACATCTGGCAGCACCGTATCCAGGGCCGTCTTTAAGCTATTGGAGGCCCTGGGCATATTAGGATAATGGGGCCCCTATGACTTTGACAGAACACTATTTTGTTAGCATAGACAAAGAAAGTAGAGTAGATAAACAAGGTTAAATATTTATTTTTATTAACAATCACATGAAACAAATATACCTATAAATGTAATGTAGTCCACAAAAGTAACTCTTTTAGCATTTACAGGTTAGCTCTTCGATTTCTTCGAATTATATAAGTTTTTTGGTAATAAATATTGGTTATCGTTTGGTGATCTGATAGGAACTAGGGACTTTGTATTTGATCTGAGGGGGGCCCCTATTGATCGCGGGGCCCTGGGCAATTGCCCAAAGTGCCCAGTGGGAAAGAGGGGTCTGACCGTATCGCACTTAGCGAGAAAGAGAACGGAATGCGGCCGCACCGACGGCGACGAGGCGGTCGCGTTCCTGTTCTATTTCTCGCTCTAGTAATGACAGTTCTGGGTGATAGAAAAGGATGGAAGCATAGGAAAGTGCGATGCGGTGCTGCCAGACGTAGCTCAACCCTAAGTCAATTGCCGTGTTTTTTAGAAAAAAATGGATTTCTCATTGTCAGATAATGTTTGTCATGATTATTATCTTCATAAGTTACATTAACATCATGGCTCCAATGATTGGATGATTGTAATGTCCACTGTTGATCAATAGCTTGCCCATATTATTCCTTCCCCGTCTTGCAACAAATACTTTATTTCTTTTCCAAATTTCTTATTTTCAGTGAATCTCACTGTGTTTGGCGTCGGCATGGGACTTGCGTGGTCTTCCCCAATGCTGGTAAAGCTGAGAGATGTCACGCAGACTGGCCTGGAGAAGCCGATCACAGACGAGGAAGGCTCGTGGATCGTATCCATCGGATTCCTGGTCGGATCCTTAAGTAATAAAGAACAGAATAGAATAAAACTTTATTCAGCATCACAATATAAAAGGCTTAATTATAATACAAAAAATAAAGAAATTATTTTAAGCGATTAAGCTGAAAAGGTATCCAGTAAAGCATAATAGGATATCTTCCAATCATCCTTAAATCCAAACTAATATTGTATACTTTTCCGAAAGTAATTCTCACTGTCTGTTGCGTTTTCACTCTGAAGCCGCGGAACTGATTAAAATGAAATTTGGTATGAATATATAAGATAGTCTATGTCCTTTTTCTGGATGTATCTAATCAGGTACATCCGAAGAAAGAACACAAACTACCTTTTGATGCAATAGCCGAAATCTACAAAAATAAAGGTATTGCAAGGAGGAGGAACCAAAAAGGTAAACCTCAAAAATTTCCTTGAATCTGACAAAGCTTCCAAAATATGCCACAAAATAATGTTATTTTAGAGAGTACCTAAGTAGTTGTAGTTTTGGAATCAGAATGCCCAAAAAAGGGTTGTTTTGTGTTGACAAAACAAATAGATGTTGGTTATTGCGTCAAAATATACCCTTTGTCTTTTCTCAGGATGTAACCTTTCTCCATGCCTTTGATCTAAATCGGCTCAGGGGTTAATAGTCAAACCTAACAGACAAACAAAGTTACTTTAGAATTTATAATATTAGAATGTGGAAGACATCTTCGTCCAAACTAATATTGAGATCATGTATTTCCTCATGCAGTGAACTTCACGCCTGCTCTCCTAGTGGATAGATTGGGACGTAAATACTCGGTTCTCGTGGGCATCGTCCCGAAGGTAGTAGGATCCTTCCTCATGCTCTTTGCAACAGAGGTCTGGATGCTAATCCTGGGCAGAGCACTAAATGGTATCTCAGACATGTTTATATTTACCGTGGTGCCGACATACGCATCGGAAATTGCTAGTGTGAGTATTTATATAAATTATTTGTTTTTTTTTATACAACTAGACGACAAGCAAGCTGACGGGCCACCTGATAGTAAGTGACTGCCATCGCCTATACATATACATGCAATAACAATTCCTTGTTGTTCCTTGTGATTTTTCCAAATCACTTGGTATTGCTGGTGCGTTGTCATCCTGAGGCCTGAAATGAAATGCCTGCCATGCCCAGAAAATTCACTAGCTACCTTTCCCTTAAATCCGAAACACAGTGAATTGTTTTACGGCCGAAATAAGAAAGGCGGTAGCAGGTACCCACCTCCCAGAGAACTCTACATACGGGTCTACCACTGAGTTATTATTTATTAAAGTAATTGTTTTGAATTCACAGTCAAGTTAACAGTGAGCTGAGTCTTATGGCCGTTTTCACTAACCATTCCCTAGGCTTAGGTGATTCTGTCTCTTTCTATCTCCTTAATATAGACTGAGTTATAAACTTTTAAGATAATCTTCATCATTTCAGCCGAGGGACGCCCACTGCTGGGCATAGGCCTCCCCCTAAGATCTCCAGACCGATCGGTTCTGCGCTGTCGGCATCCATAGGCTTCCCGCGACCCTCACCAGATCGTCGGTCCACCTTGTGGGAGGCCTATCAACGCTGCGACGCTTTAAGAGACTTTCTACGAAATTTAGACCTTTTTTTGTTTCCCTTTAAAGTGGTGATCACTGAGTTTTTGTAGTGCATATTTTACGACATAAGGGGCAATCTAGCGTCTGATAGTACGTTGTTGCCTTATCTTAGAGACACTACTCATCTCATAGCACTTTGGGAAATATTCACGCATTGCCTACCCTGTAGCAATTAAGAGAAAGCGTTACGCTCAAACTTGTTGCGCTTTCTCATAGAATTATTTTAGACACTAAAATAAATTATTGATAGAACCTACATTAATCAGCGAAAAGAAAAAAATGTAGGTAACGTACCTATCTAATACATCCAGTTCCAATAGTCTCCTTTAGGAATATACAAACGTAAGACAATGTTTAATACCAGCGTCTAAATAGAATCATTTTCTTTACTAGAAAGAAGTCCGTGGCTCTCTCAACACAATACTTCAGATCATGTGCTCCTCTGGCATCGTGATCATGCTCAGCATCGCCCCATTCATATCCTACCAAGCCGTTAACATCCTTTATACATCTGTCATTGTAGCTGCTTTGATACCAATACCATTTCTGCCAGAAAGTCCGTATTTCTTATATCTCAAAGGTGAGAATAATACTCTTTTACTTTGACTTAACTTTACTAAATACATTGAGAAAGAAGATAACTGTGAGTAGTATGAATATTACCTATAGAGCTCTATACATTGTTAGTGTAGTAAAATTTGCAAATTAAAAACCCCATTTAGTCACCAGTCAAATAAGAGAAGATAATATTCATGTTATTTTTCAGAAAATACAAAGAAATCAATAAAACTGCTAACATTACTACGTGGTAGCGAAGCGGCAGCGAAAGAAGAGTTAAATGAATATTCGACAGCAAATACAGGAGAAAAAATAAATAAACTAGAACTTTTCAGAAATAGAATATTCTGGAAGTCGTTGGGGATGGTCATTGTGCTTTTGGTTGGCGCTCAGCTGCTAGGATTTCATGCGGTAGCGTTTTATTTGCAAACAATTCTCGAGTCCACAGAAACAAGTGTGAGCCCGGAGATAGCTTCCGTTATCATCGGTGTTATACAGCTTCTAGCGAGTGTATTCACTTCTTTATCATCAGACAAGTTCGGAAGGAAGCCAATATTATCTACAGCACTGATAGGGTTGATGGTGGGAATGGTGTGTGGCAAATATTACAACTAGCTTTTATTTAGACACATTTTTCTAGATTTCTGACAATATTGTATTTTTTCAGCTTTGCCTTGGGGCGTTCTTCTATGTTACTGAAGGAGAAGATATAATAATAGGTTTCATGAACTTCTTGCCACTAATAGCACTAATTCTTGTGGTTTTTTGCTTTAATGCAGGTTAGTGTTTCATCTATCAATATTAGCTCAATCTCCATAAAACAAGTTCTTGGAGGTGTCTTCAAGAATTGGTTTCATGCATTTCGACCATTTTCCATTGTTATTTAGAATTTGGCCAATAATCATCGCATAAAAGACCCTAAACTTGAGATAGTGTCGTTCGAATAATTGAGATAGCTCAATAAATCTTAACTATAAACAGTAGTTTGCTGAAAATCAACTCATAAATATACCAGTAGTTGTACTTGTTAATACGATACCTCACGTAGTTTGAGCTTTTTTCTTCTTGTTATTCAAATATGTTTGAGTTGAGTAATCAGTAAAATATGTTAGAAAATAATATAACATGAATGGAAAAAAATTGAATCTATAGAAAAAAAATCCCATTGTGATTCTTCCCAAATTCAGTGTAATTATTTTCGATTCGTCGCTTGTGTTAAGTATTTTATTTAGGCGCTACTGTTGTCTTATTTGTTCACGCTGAGAAATCATACCTATATCTCTAACTTACTGTGCACCACTATTCGGTCGACAAAATAAAGTTCACGGTGTATATGGCCTGCACTTGTTGCATGTTCCAGTAAATATCAGCAAATATGTCCCGCTACGAAACTCTGTATGGCATGGCTTTCGTTCATTACACTTGGGATCAAACACTTTTTACTAATTAAATAAATACATTAATGGTTTTAGGTTCTGGGGCTCTTAACTGGACACTGTCAGCAGAACTCTTCGACAACAAGGGCAGAGCAGTCGGCCTGTCCATAGGCCTGATACTATCTGGACTGACCACCTTCTTCGTAACCAAATATTTTGCTTCAGTCATGGCATCTATTGGTCCAGTGGCCACATATTCGATATTTAGCGTCAACTGCTTATTACTATTTATTTTCGTAGTAATCTTTATCCCGGAAACTAAGGGCAAATCTTATATTGAAATCCAACGCAATTTGGGAGCTAATATAGTAACAGATGAAGAAGAGATGAGAAAAGAAATAGATTAAAAAGAAAAGACTGATATTATAAGAGCCATTGATTATAATGTTGAAGATAATTTATATAAATCCTGGCCAAATAGAGTAAATTTTTATTAATATTTATTAAGTAAAAATCTACAAAGTTGTTAGGTTCTATATGAACTTCAATGCATTAGATGCCACTTATCTAAATACTGATTGTACCTTAATAAGTGTTTTGATGTATGGGTTTTTTTCTGATGTACCTACAGTTAGTATCTTTGTTGGTGAGGTTAGTAGGTATAATGTTGCGTTAAATACAACCCATTTGAAATAGATCATAATCTTTATCTTTAAGTCTGTAGTTATTGTAAGTATATTTTTTAAATAATATGACAAAGTAATTTTATTTCTGAAACGTATTTTATTTTCTCTGGTATTTATTTTGTTTCTTTATTGTCATTAAACACGTTAAACACATAGAGAGACACATTTACAGTTGGCAAGACGTCCTTGGGTAACTAAAAATATATTCAAGCATGAGTATACCACAATCCCACAAAGCCTAAAGACAAAGACTTCAATCAGTGCGTCCTTCCCGTCATGACATATGGTGCTGAGACGTGGACACTCACTTTACAGCTGGTACACAGGCTTAGAGTCGCTCAGCGATCTATGGAGAGGGCCATGCTCGGAGTTTCTCTGAAGGATCGAATTCGGAATGAGGTGATCCGACAGAGAATTAAAAACATCGACATAGCCCACGGAATTAGTAAGCTGAAGTGGCAGTGGGCCGGCCATGTTATCCACAGAACTGACGACCGTTGGAGTAAGCGAGTACTTGAGTGGAGACCACGGATCGGCAAGCGCGGTGTGGGACGTCCTCAGGCTCGGTGGAGTGATGATCTCCGAAGAGTGGCTGGCAGCAACTGGATGAAGGTAGCTCTGGATCGAGCCAAGTGGCGTTCGTATAAAGAGGCCTATGTCCAGCAGTGGACTGTAATGGGCTGATGATGATAATGATGATGATGTGTATACAAGCAAAATCCCTGGGGAGAAGACAAATTTTTGTCGCTCTCCGTCTGTGAGAAATAGGGGAAACGCAATTTTGCCTTCTGTTAAGTGGACAAAATTTGTGGCGAGAAATCTCGTCCACCAGCCCACGCCACAAGTGCAGCACCAGCGCAGCTTCCACCTTCTTTTGCCAATAAAATACTTCTGGTTGTGGTTGCCGATTGTCGAGTCGCAGGACGCGCGTGCGGTGAGTTCGTGGCCAGGCCGATATTTGGCTCACAGATTAGAAAGAGTATGTCTAAAATTTGGCTGTCCTGTAAGTTCGAGAAGTTACTCCACTCGGGAGTTCTTAGTTCGAAACAAAGCTGAGACGTGTTTGTCGAATTACCACATTTTAAAATAATCGACATCAAATTTAGCATCGAAATTACTAAGTGGTTTGTTGAACCTGAGTCATAAAGCAAACCGCACCAAATAAGTGGATGAGAGACATTAGATGCCATTAGCACGCACCCGTATCTCAAATTGTATATTATAATATACCATTGTTTCAGTTCCTATTACCTCATGACCATTATATCCTCGCATAAGACTTTAAGAGAACTGGGGGTGGCTGACAATGTTGCTTTCTTTTTCATGTTTTAATTTCAGATTGTTGTATTCTTTAAACTTCTCAATGTATGTTTTTGAAAGCAATAAAGGAATTATTATTATTACCTACCTATACAGGATGTAAGGCGGACGCTGTAGAAAACGAAGGCAGATGAGTGGTCACCCTAAACACGACCTGCTAATAAATGAATAAATAATGGTAAAAAAAATTTTTACTGTTTCATACAAATTTTGTTATCAACACGACCTGTTTCTATGAAGCAGCAAGCAGCTGATTTTTTTTCGCGATTTTAAATTTATTTTTAGCAAGTTTTGTTAATAGACTGAGAGGTGACAGGATTTTTGATAACGATAATGGATACGGTTTAATTTGCATTTATAGTTTGTAGAGTAGTCCCACAAGGTGAATGGTATTTGTCTGCCTGTTCTCAGTGGTTGCAACTTCGAGTTATAGAGCTTACAAGAGGGGTCATTGTTGCAAAAAAAAAACAATCAGAGAAATGGTCAGATTTAGTACATATTCAAGGTATGGTGTCTCCACAGATGAAACAAGTTGGTCTGGCAGCTCTCAGTGGTTGCATTTCAGAGTTATGATGCGCGCAAGTCACTGCATTGTTGCGAAAAAAAAACGATAACAGAAATGGTCAGTTTTAGTACCTTTTAAGAGTATGGTGACTCCATGCGTGAAACGAGTTGGTCTGCCTGTCCTCAGTAGTTGTATTTCAGAAAAGAAAAAAAATAACAGTAATCAATAAAATAAAAATATAAATCGAACAAATCCAATTTTTATTAATCTTACTTTAATAATCTAATTATCTTTGAGTAAAATCACAAATTAATCACTTTGTAGAATATTGCAATCGCCTAAAGAGTTAAATATTTACTTACTTCAAATATTCTTTTAATATTTTTTTGAGCTTTTTCATTAGTCACATCAAAATCTATACTAAATCACAATATAAAATATTTAATCCAGATTTTTATGAATATTTAGCTTGATATATAATCATAATAAAATCATCATATAAAATCATCTAATAATTTTTGGGTAGAATCACAGATTCTTCATTCATTCTTTTTAATTTAGATTTCGTCATCGTCAAATGCGCAGCGGAGTTGTCTGCCGTCTTAATGCGTCTATACCGTCTTTCTTTCTCTACTGGATGTGTGCCGGAATCTTGGAGAGAGGTCAATGTGCAACCGGTCCCCAAAAAGGGAGACGGATAAAGGATCTTAGGCAACCAGCTGATCCGATATCTAGTAGATCAATCATTAATTAATAATCGACAGTGCGGGTTTCGGTCAAAGTTAATGCATGTCTGTGGTAAAACTATTGACAAACGTGGTGAGTCAGTGGCTGTTAGCCTTGACATTGCCAAAGCATTTGATCGGGTCTGGCACAGGGCTCTTCTCTCCAAGCTCCCAGCATACGGTCTGCCCATTCAGCTCTGCAACTGGATCGCCGGCTTATTATTTCACCTTCCCCCTCCGAAGAACAGCACGCGTGCTCTTGAGTATCTCATGAGCACGCGTGCTGTTCTTCACCTCAACATCACGCACAAAGAAATTTAGTATATATTTGAGCCTCTTGTTTTTACATAGGATATTGTAAGGTTTTTGTTTGCCCTTTCTATAAATACTGACTTCCTGCATGAGTGAAGAATCCGTGTCCTCGCAGATGGTTGCGCTTCGCGGTTCATGTTATGCATGGGGGATATTACGGTCGCCCAGGGGCTGGGCGCGCTGAAAACGTGCGAGAGAGAGAATCTTGCCATTGAGCTCAACAGAGTGTTGAACCTTATATCTGAATGGGGGTCTAACAATCTTGTTAAGTTTATCGCTAAGGAAACACAGGAGGGTAGGTTGAGAAGAGCATTAAGGGCTGCTGCCGGGGTTGTCCGCATAGCACCAGTTGCTATCAAGCACGCGGTGCGTTGCAAGCTTATTGATGGTTGTTATTTGCATGACTTTTTTCTCTCAGACTACGCAGGTATACGTAAGCATCGGCCTTACGATGGTGGTATAAAGCCATAGGGCGATTTTGGGGTTTTAGCCCCATATCGTCCCTGCAAGGCGATGACATATTCCTAAGGCAGTTGTTGCCTTTTGGATTACGCTGTTTAAGTGTGTTTCCCAAGTCAGTGTCTTGTCAATTGTTATGCCCAAGTACTTGACTTCTTGGGAAAAAGGCATGAATGTTCCTTTAATAGTTAGTGTAGCAAGCCTGTTTAACTTGCGCTTCCTAGTAAAGGGCACTATAGTTGTTTTGGAGGGGTTAACTCCCAGTTGGTTATCTGCGCACCATTTGACAATAGTGTTCAGAGCTCTTTGTAGTATTGATAATACAGTGCTTTGGCAAGGACCTATAACGTAGGCCACTACGTCGTCGGCATAGCCCTGCACATCAAAACCCATTTGAGTTGTTTTTGTAAGGAGTTCATCCACAACAAGTGACCATAGCAGTGGAGACAGTACGCCCCCCTGCGGACATCCCCTTGTTGTCTTAAAATTTCTTGTTATTCCGTTTAGATTCATCTTAACGGTTCTATTAAGCAGCATTGACTTTATCCACCGGGTCGTTGTGACATCGATCCCTTTGGCTCCTATACCTTTGGTAAGGGATCCAATAGTGACATTGTCAAAAGCTTCTTCAATAGCAAGGAAAGCACACAGAGCTATCTGCTTGTCTTCCAGAGTTCTTTCGATCCTGTCCGTAAGCTCAAGAAGAGCAGTTTCCGTGGATTTCTCTTTTTTATGAGCATGTTGCTTGGAGTGTAAAGGGAGTTCCTTCAAAGGTCCTTCCCTTATGCATTCGTCTATGATTTTTTCCATACATTTTAGCAGGAAAGGGGTTAGGCTTATTGGTCTAAAGGATTTTGGTTGTAAATAATCCTTCTTGCCTGCTTTAGGTATAAAGCATACCTTGACCAATGTCCAGTTTTCTGGTATGTATCCCCATGCGTAGCTCACACGAAATATTTTTACCAGGAGCGGTGTGAAAATGTCTTTCCCTTCTTGCACCAGTGCTGGGAAAATGTCATCTTCCCCAGCAGACTTAAATGGTTTGAAGATTTCGATAGCCCATTTCACTTTATTTGGTCTGATCATTTTTGCTGCTCTTCTTCAGTCTTCGTTTTTAGGCCTGGTTAGGCAGTGCTGATGCTCAGGTTAATATTCGGTATTCGATAATGTTTCTGATCCGGGGAAGTGTGTTGTCGCTAGGAGCTCCAGGGTCTCCTCCACTGTATCAGTAAAATTTCCATCTGGTTTCTTTAAAAGTCCCAGTTGGTTGGCTGGCGATTTCGCTAAGATTTTGTGAATTCTGGCCCCATGAGGAGTATCCTTGATCTCCTCACAGAACTTCCTTCACGAAAGTCTTTTCGCCTTCCGTATTTCTTTATTGTATTCAGTTAAGGCTTTGTGATATCGCTCCCAGTTCTCAGGAGTTTTAGTCTTATTGAGTAGTTTACGTGCTTTCTTCCCGAGATTGTCTAGTTTGGGGTGCCACCATGTTACTTTATTGTCCCTCTTGGTCTTGAGAGGGCAACTCATCTCATAGGATGCCGTGATGACTTGAGAAATAAGGTGGACCGCATATTCTAGAGTTTTAGGAAACCTTATATTCTTAGGGGCATTATGTAGTTGTTCTCCTAACATATTCCAATATAGGTCCCTAAAGGTTATATTTTCGTATGTTTTGTTTGTGTTAATTACGAATCTAATCTGTCGATGGTCGGACATGATATTTCATTGCTAACGTTCCAGTCGTTTATCGTCTGGCTAGATTGTTAGTAGCAAGAGTTACGTCGAGAACTTCCTGTCTAGATCTCATAACAAAGGTGGGAAGGCAGCCTTTGTTAAGTATCTGAAAACAGTTCGTTAAGATGAAGACGTGGAATAACTCACCCCTGTTGTTGATCTTGGTTATTAAATTACCGTTAATACGACCTGTTAATATACCATGACATTTTTCCAAACTATTTTTTATTAAAAGGCAACATTTTTTGTCCCTCTTACTTTCACAAAACAGGCACTTAGTATTTATTTTCGATATTATTGTAAAAATGCTAGTAAAGGTTAAATTGTATGTAAAAACACCAAAAATGAGCGCAAGCGCACCCCCTAACAAAGATTATTCCACGCTCACTGACGCGGGGGCGGGCGCGGGAGGAGGAAGAGTGCAGTGTGTGTCAAGTCGAGAGACGACAGCAGCGGTCAATGGGAATTTTAAAAATTTGTCTATTGTTACGTTTTTGGCTATTTTTTTAAGCTTTTTCCATATATAAGCGTATTGCGTACACAATGATAGCTCTGAAATACAACCACTGAGAGCAGGCAGACCAACTCGTTTCACCTTTGGAGACACCATACTTCTTAAAGGTACTAAAACTGACCATTTCTGTTATCGTTTTTTTTTCGCAACAATGCTGTGACTTGCGCGCATCATAACTCTGAAATGCAACCACTGAGAGCCGCCAGACCAACTTGTTTCATCTGCGGAGATGCCATACTTTGAATATGTACTAAAACTGACCATTTCCCTGATCGTTTTTTTTTCGTAACAATTAAGCCTCTTGTAAGCTCTGTAACTTGAAGTTGCAACCACTGGGAGCAGGCAGACCGACATCATTCACCTTAGGGGACTACTCTACAAAGTATTAAAGTAAATTAAACCGTATCCATTATCGTTATGAAAAATCCCGTGGCCTCTTAGACTATAAGGGTCACCAGCTCCTTACACCCTGTATTTAAAAGGCTTTTTAACTGACTTCAAAAACGAGGAGGTTCTCAATTAGGTTGGTATGTTTTCATACGTAGGCACTTTCAAGTAGAAATATTGAAAACAAACAAACCGATTCTACCAAAGTAAGAAACTTCTGAAAATCTAAAATTCATCACAAATATCGCCAAATGTACGCAAATCTACGTAGATCCATCGAAAAGTGGATTTAAACACAAACATATGGCGGTAGAGTTCAAAATAAATTTTATTCGGCAACCTTAAGTTCTAAACTTATACATAATAGTTAGGTACTTTATGACTAAGGAACTGTTGAAAACAAAGAATCAAGTATTTATAAATTAAATACAAAAATTCCTATAATCCCATCACTAGGTCACACATCGAGCGTATTATTAGGTGTATCTCAATATTGAATCTTATTATAACGGACCTATGTAGACCTTCGTATAAATCTACACAAATAAACATTAACAAAGCTAAAAATAATATTAGGTTCCGTGGATCAAATCTGTTGAGATTTGATCCACGGAACTTAATATTATCAAGTGGAAGTAATTAGGATATTTTGTCTTTTTTCCTAGTCTCAACACAATTTAGAAATAAGTAACTTTAATCATAAATTTAACATTTGTATTATTTTATATTCGTCTAATTTACGCAAACTTTCATTAAACCTCACTCCGCAATAAACAGCGTAGGCTATAGAAATCCGCAAAAACTTTGTGATACAGGCCACGACAAACAATTTTTTGACTGAATTTTAATACAACTGGCTGGATATGTAACATCTCCTTTGGAGTAAAAGTACAGTGCGCGCTACAAGTCATGAAATAAAATGGCGTCAACTGCGCATGTATAATCGAAGAGAAAAGTGTAAATGATATTAATAATTAATTCACTGTGTGTAGGATAGAAATGATTATAACAATAAATAAAAAAGGTTTTCCTAAAACCTTTATTTTTAATTATTATCAATTGAATAAGGTGTTTTTGAAGGTGGCAAACCATTTCTGTAAACTAATATAGCCCATGTTTTAATTTATTGTCGTAGTACCCACTAAATCAAAACTAAATAACACTATGTACTTGTACACTTACAATACTATTTACTTATTATTAAAATTAACACATGAAATTGTCGTTGTAAACAAATAATTTATAAATTGGTATTGTCCGATTATTGAAATTACGTGACACTTGTGTTATCGCTGGTACCTAAGGCGATCCTAAACCGGCCCCTCACACCCTTCCTCAGCTGACACCTATTTATCGCCTTCTGCGCAATTTCATGACTCGTGGCGCGCACTGTATCATGGTGCTGTAAATCACGCACGATGTTCGCTAGCTATTTGTGAGAGAAGCGGGCAAGACACTTATCATGATAAATATATTGTGAAAATAAATAAATAAATAAATAAAAATCATCATCTCATATCAGCCGAGAGCCGCCCACTGTTGGACGTAGGCTTCAAAGAACTTAGCGAGGTAATAATTCCTACCTTTACACAAACTATGATCGTTTTGAAAGATGTCTTAACTCACATCTACACAAAGGTCAATTTCCTATCCAAACCCGACATACCTACCAGACACAAATAAATTTTAGTCGTATGTCATACATTTATAACGTTGAATTAAACTATCGATTACAATTTTAACATAATTTGTGGCTTAGGATATTTTCCATTATTCTTATAAACTAATAACTTCTAATTACTTATAACAATAAAACGTATTTACACAGTAGAATAAATTTTACCGTGGGCAGGTTTCAGCTGCGGAGTCACTAATTATAAATGTAGTTATTTGAATAAAAACTGTTTTGTCTTAATTTTATAAAAATACAAAAAATATTATTTTAATAGGCAATACTGTTGGAATAAACAATAACATTATAATTATTATTTTAATTTGCGTTATTACAATTATGAAAAAGGAGACGGTTGTTTCATGGGATTTTATTCCGAATAATTTTGAACAGCAATGTCATATTCCTCTATAAAAAGTTAATTAAATATGTTAATTAAATATGTTAATTAATTTTAAGTCAAAATAATTTTTCAAGCCGCCCGTTTGTCTAAAAATAAAAAAAAAAATTCAGCAAAAACTATACACACATTTCCTTGTCTCTCCTCATTTTTCAAGTTGGAAAACATGTCAAATGCACATAATGTTGCAGTGTCTATTAAATATTTTAAGTTTTCATTATATAGTTTTAGCTGCAATTCCATAGTAGGTATATTTAAAGTCAGTTTTTGAAGTCACCGTCTATTTTTTAGTATTTTACGGGGTACCTAACTAGCAATAAAAAATATGGTGGGGCTATAAACTATTTTTAAATACACGAAAAATTCTTAATAATTATACCTTTTTCCATACAGGTAGGACTGCTGTTCGAAATAAAAGTCTATTTAGCCCAGACTTCATACAACTTTTCGGTCTTCTCTTAAAGGTAATTGTGATGATCTTTGTACACTTTTACTCTGCAGTCTATATCTGCTACTTCTTTCCAGTCTTCTCTTCGTCTGTATTTCTTCTAGGATTCAAAGTCTCTTGTATTTCTGCAAACGATTTCCCTTTGGTTTCGGGTATACAGATGATTATAAACGTACAAAGTAACAGGCAGTTTAAGCTAAACGTCCAGTAAGTGATCGCGGGTCCAATGGTCATCGTCAAGTACGCGAAGTACCTGACCGTGGTGAAGAGAACTAGTCCAGATATGACGGAGCAGACACAGAGACCCACTGCTCTTCCTGGGTTGTCGAATAGTTCCGCTGACAGCGCCCAGTTTATAGAACCAGGACCTGCACAAACAATAAGATTTAAATCTTGAATCGAAAAAGCAACTCTTGATGGAATCTACACTTAAATAATGTTTTGTTGATAAGTATGAAATATAACACTTGTTAATTCATAGGGTTAACCCAAGTTGGTAGCTCAGTGGTAAGTGGGTTTGTTTTTCGACACTTCACATCGACATTTTTTGAATATAACGTCAATTATTATCTAATAACAAAAAAGTAAGATTACAGACACTAACAACTGTAACTAACTCATTTCAACTTGCACCTAACGCTAATGCATATTTTTGATATTGGTATACTCTATATAGGTAGGATTGAGTAATTTTTTGTATTTTTTTCATTGTATTATTAATTTGTATTTAAACCTATGCACATTATTAAATAAATAGCATCACATACGTACCAGCACTATAGCAGAACACAACAAGAATTAATGATATAAGAGGCAAGTAATTCATGAATCCGCTAACTGATCCAGAACTGTCTTTAATGTAAAAGAATACTCCAAGACCAATCTGCAACAATAAGAACAAGTTAAGTGGATTTTTAAAAAGTCCAAGATGAATGTTGATATCAATAATTTGAGTAGTTTAAGAGATTATGGTTCAGGACTAAAGCAATTCGTTAAACAATTTTGAAATCCAATCAGGGATTCTAAATTAAAAATTACTTTCGTGGCGACATGGCTGTAAAAATAGAGAAAATAATTTTGCTATTAATTTCATCTTGAGGACAAAGAGAAATTGGTCCCATATATGGTCATTTTGGTCGTGACGTGACGCCTGATCATGCGACGGTCATGAATGCGCAAAAGTCCGGTTACTCATAACCTGAAGAAAGCCTATAACCAGGCTTTCAAAATACATATACAAAAATCTATTACGAAAAGGACGTTTCGACCGTATTTCTGTCACCTTCACAGCGCATTCTGCGTTGCAAAAGGCTAACTTATTTGCTTCTCTCTTTGCTACTGGCTTCCACATGGGCGATATACATTTCCGCCAAAAAGGTACTCAAAACCTTGCGTTTTCTGGACATGAACAAAGCGAGTGGTCCTGATGGCATTTCAGCAATTGTTGTGTGTAACTGTGCCCCTGCGTTGTCTTCTACACTAGCACGCTTGTACCGCTTCTCGCTAGAAACTGGACAAGTTCCTGAGTCGTGGAAGCTTGCTAACGTATAGCCAATACCCAAGAAAGAAAGCCGTGCCGATCCTAGTAACTATAGACCTATTTCGGTTACTTCCATACTTCGCAAGGTTATGGAACGTGTACTTAACAATCGATTCCTTGACCTCCTTGTATACCTAGAGGATAACGATCTTAGCAGCGACCGCCAGTTTGTATTCCGCTGCGGCAGGTCAACGGGTGACCTCCTTGTGTATACAACCCATATCTGGAGCAAAGCCTTGGAAAAACACAGCGAAGCCCTTGCAATGTCACTTGACATCTCTAAAGCATTCGATAAGGTCTGGCATGGTAGCCTAATAAGCAAGATTCCCTCATTTGGAATTCCTGATGGCCTTTGCAATTACATTTTTTTTTGCAAGACCTGGAATATCGCTGACGAATTGCTCGTCTATCGGTTTTTTATAGGTTACATTTCGGTGACTGTGCAAACGAGTTTCCCGATTTGATTCCACCTGCCTCTTTCCACCATCTAGAATACAGGGGTCGATCGGCCTATCACCTGTACATTGTAGATGTTCTGCACGAAACGCTTCGCCGGTACTTTCATAATGCGTACAGCGAAGGAGTGGGATTCCCTGCCTCCTAATGTTTTCCCTGAGCGATACAACTAGGAGCTCTTCTAGACTAGAGTGAATAGGAAATTTCTAGGTAGTTAAGCACCTAACATCCATAAAAAAAATATCTTTGTATTATATTAATTAAGTAGTTCACTTACCATTCCCATCATCATACCAATCAGTGCTACGGATAAAATAGGTTTCCTTCCAAATTTGTCTGTAACTACGGTAGTGAAAAGACTTGCTGTAAGTTGAATGAGACCAATTACTACTGAAGCTATCTCTGGCTTAACAGAGGTCTGGGTTGATTCAAGAACTGTTTGCAAGTAGAATGTGACTGCGTTGAATCCAATCAAGTGATTTCCGATGGCAAGTATAGTTATAAATATAAATGACTTTAAGAATATTCTATCCTTGAAAAAAAGCCACGGTTTTACTTTTTCGCCTGTGTCTGTTGCTGCGTAAGCTTTTAATTCTTCTTTAGCTGAATTTTCATCTCCGCGTAGCAGAGTAAGTAATTTTAGACATTCTTCTGTGCGGCCTGCAAAATGAAGGTAGGGTTAGTGATATCGACTATATTGTTCTTATTTTTCTATCGTTGCTGGGTTGGCTACGTGTTATAAATATTTACTGTCTTCTTATTTAATAACCCAGTTCACTCCATTTCATTAAGGTAGATAAAGTGAGGTCAATATGAGCTTAACCCCATAAAGATATCACAAAAGCAATTTATTTTAATAAGTCAATCAATAGGCGGCAAAAATGGATTAAATTGGATTAAACCTTAACCCTATGGAAACAATAAATGTTATAACTTTTTTAAATTACCTTGCATAAACAGATAATATGGACTCTCCGGAAGCAATAGGATAGACATCAGTCCAATCACAACCACGGTGGTGAAGAGAATATTTGCGGCGAGATAGGACACGAAGGGGCCGATACTAAGCATCATCACAACGCCGAGAGAGCACATTATTTGAAGGATTGTACCTAGAGAACCCCGAATTTCTTTCTGGCAACAAAAATGATCACTTAATAAGTAAAGTCTATAGATATTTTCGCGAGCACTATAGATTTGAAATGGAATCAATTTACCGGATTTAACTCGCGTTTAATTAGATGTTACATTGTTATTTATTTAGTACACCCGAAGTTTCGATTACTTGACAAAGATAGTGGTCACGGCAAGACTGAAGATGTCAAACAATGCGAAGAAGAAAGTCATCTTCAGCCAGTTGTCGAGGAATTTGACATCTTCAGTCTTCCAATGAAGTAATCGATCGCTGTAAAGTAATCAAAACGTCGGGTGTATAATAATAACGTAACAGGAAACGATAGTGAAATCCGGTAAATTGGTTCCATTTCAAATTAATAAGTAAAGTTTTTTTATACAACCAGGCTGGCGAACAAGCGTGGTAAGCGGTGACTGTAGTAATAGAAGTTGAAACACCTGAGTCACTCACGTTTTCATTAGATAAAGTTATGAAAAACCTCAGTTTTCAAGTTTTGGTGAGACTTGGGGACATGTCCCTATATTTTTACATGCACCTCTAGCTGTAGTTACTGATCAAGCAGGTTGCCTGATGGTAAATAGCTAAATGTAGATAGTCATATTTTGCCAACATATTTTTATGTTGGAGATGCAAATAATGGCAAATGACATAATGTTCTAAATTATTCAAATTAGCACTTCTTACACTAGAAGCTTACTCTTACGTTAAGATTAAAGAATAAGACTTAACTAATACTCACGCTTGCAATTTCCGATGCGTACATAGGTACTACAGAAAATACGTTCATATCTGTTATACCACTGAACGTTCTACCAGCTATTAGCATCCAGACTTTTGATGGATGGATCAGGAGCAGCGCGCCTACCATCTTGGGAATCATGCAGACGAGCAGAGTATATTTACGGCCTATTCTGTCCAAAATGAGTGCCGGTATGAAGTTAGCTGAAAAAATGATGAAAGGTTACGCGTTGATCACTTTCTCGCTTTAAATATCTCACTAAATATATTCATTACAGCCCACGATGTCCACAATTTTTTTGTCTATCTCAAATTTCTTCACGTCTTAAGTTGTACTATCTTAGCAGTGGGAAAGTTAACTTAGTTGTCAGTCAGATGGAGGTAAGATCAAAAGATAGCCAGTTCCTCAGTGGTTGAGGAAAACGGTTGTAGCTCGCATCCATCTTCGACCTTATCATCACTTATCATCGGGTGAGATGAAGGCTAAGAGTGATGGGTGGTGCCGTCAATACGACAATAAACGAATTAGATGTTTTTGAAAGTGGCAAACCATTTCTATGAACTAATATAGCCTATGCTTTAATTTATATATAAAAAATATATTAAAAAAAAACAAAAAAAGTTCCTTGCTAGTATCGAAGCTTTTTTTATACAACTACATAGATGACAGACAAGCTGACTACAATAAGTAACAAGGGAAAATCGCTTGATATTGCAGGTGCGTTGTCATCCTGAGGCCTAAGATGAAATGCCGTCTATGTAATTACACTACCTTTCCCATCATTCCGAAACACAGCTAACTGTTTCACGGCTGAAATAAGAAAGGCGGTGGTACCTACCCAGACGACCCTACATACGGTTCTACCACCTAGTAAAGCTGAGAAGTTGTTGCTTACTTATTGAACCGACGAGGAGCCCGATGGAAGCGATCCATGATCCCTCCTCTTCAGTGATGGGCCTATCCAGAACTGTCTCAGTGCTGTTCCTTAGCTTCACCAACATGGGAGAAGGCCAGATAAGCCCCAATCCAACGCTAAGCACAGTGAGATTCACTGAAAGAAAATAAATTGAAGAATATAGTGATTAAATTATGTACATATAGTTATTCTGTCTGATTTGCGGACTGTCAAGGCATAGGGGTGTAGGTATGCCTCGATAGAGCTTATAGAATAAATTTTTTGGCCTATTAAGTATATTCATGAACGCTATTATGTATATTGTACTTTCAATCTGTAAAGCGGCGTTATCACTCCGGAGAGCTATTCAGCTATGACTATTGAAAAACCAATTGTGTCTGGAATCTGATGGTTGGCGGGTTGATTCTCATTTGTTACTCTTTCTTTCAAACTATTCATCAGTTAAGCCGCGTTAGACTCCTGGGAGTCAATGACAGTTGAAAAATCAATTGTGTCTGGAATTGGATTCTTCACACAGTAGCGTATGATGGAGAAAAATTTGTGGCAAGCACTTTATTTATATGTTACTACGATCATTCTCGTCTGTACGGTGAAAATATTGCTTGAAAAACGAAATGGGATACAGTCTAGATATGAAGATCTATAATCATCCAAAACCGTCGCTCGAACATTGCCTCTAGCACAAAAAATTTACCTTTCAATTTGTCATACCGAGTACAATTACATTCTCTTTGGTACCGAGTGACATTTGTAATAAAATAAAGCAGCACGTTGATCCTTCCTCTTCACTTTAAAAGGGTTTTCACTAAAAAAAACTTCAGGGTAAAAAATGTACTCTTTGTACATAGCGTCCACATACTTACTACAGTAATCGTTTACCATCAAGCGAGCCATATACTTGTTTGACACCCTAGTTGTTGGAAGAACTCCTCAAGTTATTCTCCCGTATCCAGAAAGGAAGACTTGTGTCCAGGTAAGGACTTAATGCGCAGATGATGACCATTGCTGCCACCCAACAGTCAGGCGTTAATACGCCTAACTAATGTTCCATACCTAATCTATGATACGGTAGTTAAATTTGTTTTGCTTCGGTCTTCTGTGTCTACAGAGCAGACACTATTGTCTGTTTGACGCAGGTTACATTAATGATGATATGTATAACGAATGAGTGTAATCTCTCGGTACAACAGATTTTTTCCGGCTACTCTATCTAATGAGTTCATTCGCACAACGAATTCAATTACACACATCTGATAACCGTAAAATGTTTACCAAAAAATACCTTTACATTGCTAACTGACAATATTAGAGCATCACTACTTATATTTAAAAATCTTTTAATATCTACTTATTACAATAAATATGTAGGCTGGTGATGATGATGACAATAAATATAAAAACATGCTTCTGATAATACAAAACAGTGAGTTTTTAAATATAAAACACAAAGAGAAATACCCATCGGCAAACGAAAATTGCCTGTAACAAAATTTAACTTTATGCCAAATTGTGTATTTTTTTTAAAGAATTATTTAAAATTTAGGGAGAAAACAATTTTAAATCTATGTTTAATAAAAGACAGATTTTAGGTGTTACAAACACATCTTAATGCTCTATTCACCATTAAAAACTATTAACAAATTACCCAGAATATGTGCAGGAGGTTAGTATGTCGGTTTGGTTTCACCATTGTGAATTAGAGACGATTGTAAAATTGCGCACTTCCTGTGGTTGCTAGTGGACCTGATCATAAATTACACTCGCCAAGTATGTTTCTCTTTTCCCAATATGAATGGAGAAGGACAGGATTTTTGACCTCCATGAACATGATATATTTTATCTATGGGTTATTTAGACCAAACGGATTTCCATGAGACGCCCTTCAAACTGAACTACATTTACTTTAAAGGCCGTCTTGTCAAAATCTTGCTTGAATCTCGGTAGGTAGTATATGCGTTTACTTATGGTGTTTATTTAGTATATTTTTCCGTTATCTAGTATCCATGACACGAACTCTTGATGATGATGATGTTAATTTTGGGCTAGTGTGAGTATTAGATTATTATTACTATCACAAAGCCCCTCCGCTATGATGCACCTTATTCTGCTGCTATATCAACTTAGAGTATGTTATCCATTATCGTATGTGTTGTTAATATTGCAATAGCTATAACAACCTAATATTACCAATTACTATCATAAATATTCCTCGCCTCTCATATATCTATTTTATTCCGCTGAATACTCTATTTGTATGATATTAAGGCCAAGTGATCAAACTATTGTTTTTGTAGGTAAGTTTTTGTATTAGGTAGGTACATTGTTGTAACTTTCGCAACTATAGATAATCGGATTGAATTTACTAGGCCTTATTTCGAGAGTGACAAAGATAAAGCAAGGATTGCTTAATTTTAAACTGGTGCCACATATAACAGATTTATCTATACATCAACCACAATATGAATCTGAATTAATTTATCTAACGATAACACTACAATCACAAGGATAATCCGTAAAGTGGACACATTGAGAAACATGGAAGCATTATCTTTTACTACGTGGAATTAAAGCAATTGTTTAGCTTAAGAAAAGTAAATCGTCTAGACAAACTCATAAAGATAGTGCTATCTTTAACTGCACATGTGCAATGATTATGCTCATACATAGGCTCGTAGAAAACATTTGCAGTGACCTTAGTTTATATTGTTTTAATATCGGATGATCATTCTCATCAAGTAAAAATGCAATAGACTCTTTTGTCTTGGGAAACGGGCAGGTCTTTGGTGTGGAAAGCTCCTGTCGACACCTTAGCCATGTCCCATCTTTCAAGCACCTCATTGACACCTTTTTTTTCGGGAAGAAATCCTACTACAGCCTAATTCTTAACTGTCGGATCACGGATTCGATTCGAAAATTCACATTCCGACTCACTTTTACGAACTGCGATATAAAATGACAGGTGACAGTGGAACATAGAACCTCCTTCAAAAAAAGAAGGAGGTTCTATGTTCCACTGTATGGATTTTTTTTTGTATGTATGTTCACCGATTTCTCTGTCAATTGCGAACCGATTTTCAAACATATTTTTTTATTCGATAGAGTATACTCCTGAGGTGGTCCCATTGTTACCAAGTCAGGATCTGATGATGGTATCCCAGGGAAATCGAGGGCAAACCTCAAATTTTATAGGCACGTATGACATATTTTACTTTTTTCCAAAGCTATTCAAGTATTTGCTTCTGTTAGTCATCATCTTATGTTGATGAGCTGGTGATGGAAGGTACAACTCCTTAACGGTTAAGAGTCGGAAGATAATTTTTTCACTATTACAATTACATATTAACGAATAGTTGTATTCTATCGGGTTATTCGGGTGAACTGATGATGAAAGGTAACGGTTACCATAACGGCGTGTGGAGTTAGATAATACTGTATCAGTGGTACGATAGGTACGATAATATGAAACAATATTATGCATTTCAACCAAAGACTGAGAGACAGACAAGTCGATAGTTCTGACGGTCACCCATCTAGATTTAACCTTAGAAAAAATCACTGAAAAATGTTTAAAAAAAATATTTTTTAACAAAAATAAAACTGACTTCAAAACACTAAAAACGAAAAAATAATTATATTCCAGTACCTAAGTACTTACTTCCTAAAATGTATTTTTGGAGTTGGTGCTAAGCTGTTACCAGAGACAAAAGAAAGTGAAGCACCAACTTCTAAAAATACATTTTAGGAGGTAAGTACTTATCGATATTCGATTCCTTTCCTTTCCAACAGTTGAGAATAAGGGGGCAGACGTTCCCGCCGCTAGCTAAGCGACGGGCATGTGTGGGGGTCGCCCAGCGGTTTTAGGGCACTGGGGCTACCCACTAAAATTCTCCGGCAACTCCACTGTCTTTCGTGGAGGTAGCCTGGGCTCTGTCGAAGCAATTTAAGCCACCCACAGGCAACCCGTCCTTACGGCCAGGTTTCGCGCCGATGGATATTACCTAGAGTCTCTTGGGTAATCCCAGACGTATCGGCCTATGTTTTTCATACAAATGTCTAAAATTCCATTAAAATTATCAAATGAAATAGAAGTTTTTGATAGCCAAAATACTCAAATAAATACAATATTAGAAAGTGGCAAACCATTTCTATAAACTAATATAGCCCATGTTTCAATTTATTGTCGTATTGACGGCACCACCCTGTATGTATGACAAATAGGAAGTTATAAACGGAATGCGGAATGTCAATAACTAGTTGAATTAAAAATCTTGTGCCTACAGAATAGTCCGCGGTAGCTCACTTTACCTACCTATTCTAAAATGTTTCCGCGCGGGCAATAACATTATATTTGCCTATGAGCATAAATGAAATGAGGAAGTGTGGTATACTAGGTGGTAGGCCCGAATGTAGGGTCGTCGGGGTAGGTACCACTGCCTTTCTTATTTCAGCCGTGAAACAGTTCGCTGTGTTTCGGATTATTTCGTATTTGCGTATATTTTCTGAATTTGTGAAAAATAGCGCCATATTCAAACTTCTTTAGGCAACATCCCAATTGGACGCCTAGGCAGGTCGTTTAAATTGAAGAGCTTTTGTGTATAAAAAACTTTTTTATAAATATTTTTTCTATATTCCGCATAATTTCGGATTTGGATAGTTAATTTTTTCAAGTGGATAAAAAAACCTGTTAACAGGTTGTTTTTTTCAGGTGAGAGGATAAATCCTATACCGGGTGCTACAGAATTTCGAAATAAAATTTTGATTTCTGGGGTTGCAGGGGGTCGATATCGCAGTACGTACGCGCACTGTGTGTGTGTGATATAACTGTAGTGAGTCGTACAATACGCGACTGTACGCCTTTTTTAGGGTTGTCACGAGAAGGTATGACCATGTTTAGATTAATTCAATCGTAAAATAGAATGGTCTGAAAGATGTTTTGATGACACTCTTGACAAGTATTTCATTTCAGACTTAACAGACTGTAAAATCAAGAAAAGGTGTTATGCTGAAAGCACAGGAGACGAGACCCCCTGCACCCGTACCACCATCTTTTATCACGATCCAATTTAGGACCTAAACTGAGTAGAATCGTTAATTCGTACTACGACGCTATCTACGACTATGACAGCTATGCAGTTTAGGAACCAATACTGAACCGAGCCGAATATGAATCGCTTTTATAAAGATGGTAGTAAGGCCCCTGCTCCCATCAGAACACTTTCCAATCATTATCTACATTGCAACTTAAAGAGATATTTTCTTACTTGACACTTAGTAATTTTCAGAAAACAAACGATTTTCCACTCCGTGAAATTTGATTTCGTTTAAAAGTCACCGCCATATTTTGTGTTTCTTCACACAAGGTGTAACCAGGCATTGATATTCACCTTGTGGAGAATCGAGTTCACACTTCCTCATTTCATTTATGCTCCTAAGCAAATATTAAGTTTTTGCCCGCGGGGAAACTTTTTATAATAGGTAGGTACAGTGAACCAAATTAGGAGATAGACACAATGCTGCCGCAGACTTTTCTGTAGGCACAATTTTTTTAATTAAACTACTTAGTCGCATTGGTTTCACGTATCGAAGACACTGTATTTTTTTAAATTCTTAAATTGCAAAGGGACAAGGGCCGGTTACGTTTTTTAGGACTATGGCAGTCCCGTCGTGACCTTATACTTATTTTTGGACCTTTAGTAATAAAATTATCTTTATTACAACATTAAAAAGCATCCCAGCTTCATCGGACAAAGGACTGGCAAAGACTCTTTGATATACTCATAAGTATATTGTTTCTATTTACATTACGATAAGTTGGACATTGGATGACTGGCTGACCGAGCGGTCTGCGCCCTTTACTATACAGGCTACTTGGTCAAGAGGTCCCGGGTTCGAATCCCGGTAGGAGCAAATGTTTGTATGATGAGTACGAGCATTTGTTTACGAGTCATGGATGTTCATAAGTTTATTTAGTATATTTCTAATATTTATATACATAGTCAAAGTCAAAGTCAAAGTCAAAACTTTTATTTGCTAAGAATGTAGGTACAATGCATTTTTGTTGTTTGATTTAAATATGTGGCTTCCTGTACATTCTACCATTATTGGCATGCAAATTTATAATTATTTATATTTTATCAATAAAACTATAATACATTTAATTATTAGACAATTCATTGGATTTAGGAATGTGATTTTATATAAAGTCAAGAAAATTATTAGTGTTTAAAATTTCTAATGTCAATAACAGTTCTATCAATTTAATTTAATCGATTACAAAATATCATGTCAATCGTACAATTATACAAATACATTATCAAATTGTTAAGTATCATTATTTCTTCGTTATCTTGTATCCTTAGTACAAATTCTTAATGATGCTTACTTTAGGCTAGATAATAGGTGTGAGTGTATTTGTCGAGTTTTGGGAATATGGTAGAAATGTGACAGCAGGGGGTCCACCGGATCCAGCTAAATTTTGAAAGTGGTTTATAAGAAAAAAGTCTGGGAACCTCTGGTATAGACTAATAGAAAACTTATTGAAATTATAAACAATTCAAGATATTTTTAAACGGAAGGTAATAAACAGTCAAAGAGACTATCAAATAAAATAAGATGCGCGTTTATTTGTTTTTTATTTTTGTATTTCGCTTTTATCAGTTATTAATTACTTAAGTACCCGCTTGATTAAAACATGAGTCATTGTTATCAATTTATAACAATTATTAACGTGTCGTAGCTTAATTTTAAAAGTTGACATTAATATTTTTTCGTCAGTGGCATATATAAAAGGCTTCAATATATTACGGCAAACTGATTACTTAATTATTAATTATTGAATAAATATAAATTATAATTAAGGTCTATGCTAATTGTACGTGGTCATTGCATAATAATATAATAGTTCCCAAGGCATAATTATGAAATTACCGCATTGAATTAAATAATTCTGTTTTTATCGTCCAGTGAAGCTTATTTTATCTTTTTATTAAATTTATAATCCCTCTTTAGTGCAATTTTAAAAAACATAAAAGTAAGTAAAGTAAACTTTATTAGTAAATAATTTTTTAAACATTTATAGTTATGTTAAAATCAAAATTAAGAATATTTAAAAACATTTTAAGCTTAAAATCTAAAAGATTTGAATTTGTGGTGACACTATATTTCATATCAATTGAAATATCTATAAGACTATTAGCACGGTAAATGTAGTACCTCATCATCATCATCATATCAGCCGAGAGACGCCCACTGCTGGGCATAGGCCTCCCCCAAGGATCTCCAAACCGATCGGTCCTGCGCTGCCCTCATCCAACGGCTTCCCGCGACCCTCACCAGATCATCGGTCCACCTTGTGAGGACAATGTTACCTAGTTATTTAAAATGAAGCTCAACCACGCTTAAACTGTAGGTAGGCTTACGGGAGCACAAACAAAAATATAGAACAGAGAAAATTTTAACATCTTCTTTCTTTACAAAATAGTGCCGTCATTACGACAATAAATTGAAACAAACAAAAACAACTTATTCATTTGATAATTTCATGACATTTGTATGAAATAATATAACATTGGCTACATTATTTCATAGAAATGTCTTGAAATTATCAAATGAATAAGATGTTTTTGAAAGTGGCAAACCATTTCTATGAACTAATATAGCCCATGTTTTAATTTATTGTCGTATTGACGGCACTAACCTGTGTAATATTATACTTTTTTTAAATAACTAACTAGAAAATAAGTCTCCTAACTGAAAAAAAAGAGTGCCGGTGCCTAGAGATGCATGCATATCGGTCGGATACCTAAAGGATATTATGATACTCTCCGTATTATTGGTAACAATCCCTCCACTAAGCAGTAGTAAAAATAAATCCGCTGTTTCGAGGCCATGGTAAAATAAAACCACGCTTTATATGCCATTGTCCAGTTTTTATAATGTTTTGGTTGCAGCTGTTGTTATGTTACGCAAGTCGGTATTTGATTATGTTCTCTTAAACTGTAGATAGGTATGTATATTGTGTGGATTCTTAGTAATATGTTAACATAAAGTTTTGTATTTTTTTGCTTATAATATAAACAAAAAATTACAAAACTTTATGTAATAATCATAATAGGCTTTAGTTACTTTTTTATTCAGTTAAGGCGATAACTCATGATCATTAACTTTGTTTCGGCCTAGACATAGTCAGAGAGGGACAGGTACAGCGCCCACGCGTGTCTGTAACGTAAGCGAAATTTTAGAAATAATTTACATATTACAAAACTAATTGATTTATGTAAAAACTCTTTTAATCTTACCAAAAATATAAAATAAAATTATCCTGTAAATAAAATTTAAAATGTTGAATATTCGCCTTAAGCAGTAAACCACAAGCAAATAAGTAGGTACTCACTTACCTAAATATTTTTCTGTTGAGTTAATACAAAAACGTTAAAAAAGTTAAATGTCAAGATCAGATTCTTTATGTAAATATAAACTTTATATTAATAACTAAAGCTTATTTGTGTAGATATTAAATATTATTATTATTATGTTATTAATGAGGTGTTGTGATATATTTATGGAAAAGGTAGGTATTTTAATGCTTATTTGAGGATTTTAGTATGTTATTTGTACTAGGTCACGGCAAGGAATATAATACTTAATACTATATTTAATATCTATCAATAAACTTTAATCATTTTGACGTCACGTGAGCTTATAATCTACTGAAGAAAAAAATTATTTACAAGGTAGGTATAGTAAGTTTTTTTTTATACAACTAGATGACAAACAAGCTGATGGCCCACCTGCCCCCTTATTCTCAACTGTTATGTCGGAAAGAATTCGAATTTCGGAAACTCTATACCTGTCACTTTTTATCGCGCTGCTTTAAAGCGAGACGGCATGTGACTTTTCGAATCGAATCCGTGATCCGACAGTTGAGAATAAGGGGGCTGATGGTAAGCGGTTACCGCCGCCTATAGACACCTGCGATAACAAGGAAAAATCACTTGATATTACAGGTGCGTTGTCATCATGAGGCCTAAGATGGAATGCCGTCCATACCCAGTAATTACACTGGCTGCCTTTCCCTTCAATCCGAACCACAGCGAAAGTAGTCAATTTCATCCCTAACGAAACAAACAACGAAACGAATATTGAGTTGTGACACTTGAAGAAATTCATTGATTATTTCTCGTTCTTGGAAGCTCGTGTTCGGAGCAGTCACCCAGACTGTGAAAGGTCATGGGTTCGGGTCTCGCCTCAGTACATAATTATTTTTTAGCTTACTTATTTAATTTTCTTTAACGAAATAATACCGTATTTCTAGAGATGACGACATGATCAGTGTTGAGTATTGATTATTTTGATTCGATCTCAGGAATAAGGAAACTACTTGGTAATTATGAGGCATAACTAGGATATCTATATATCCTATTTCTAAAAAAGTACTTAAACTAGAACCAAGTCTTGTCCTAAGGCGGGAACTGCCCCTGAGACCTTTCAGAATCCAGGGTAATAACTACTAGTACTAGGGTAATAACGGGAAATACGGGTTTGAGAAATTCACGGAGTCATCCCAAGTTCTTGATGGTAGCTCAGATGGTTGGAGCAGTCACTTGGGTTGTGAAAGGTCGCGGGTTCAATCCTTGCGTAAGAACATGAGTTTTTTCCAGTTTAAGTACTTTTCCAATATATTCTAACATTTTTACAGGTGGCAACGAAAATACGAGATTAAGTTAGAACATTGACTGCATTATTTCATAGAAATCTTCATAAAAATGAAATTATCAAATGAGATGTAATTTGAAAGTTGAAGAACATTTTTTTCAACTGTTATAGTCCATGTTTTTATTTAATGTAGTCACCAACCACAGAGAATCTGCCTCCGATAGCTATAAAGTTCCTTGAGAACGAGGTCGAGACTTTTTTTTCTCGGAGAGGAATCCGTTTACGGACCTACCCGCTGCTGGCTAAGCGAAGGGCGTGTGTGGGGGTCGCCCAGTGCCTGATCGTATTGGCTCTGGGAATATCCACTTAAACTCCCCGGTAACTCTACTGCAATTCACAGGAGCCAGGTGGACTTAGGAAAGTCTACCACCAACCAAACCGATCAAAAAATTTCGGGTCTCGCGGGCTCGAACCCCGGACCTCTAGATGTGAAGCAGGCGGTCTCAATCAGAATTACCCAAAAAAAGAAATTCTTATTTATTTATTTATTATTAATTGTACACAAAACAACTTAAAACAAAATTTACAAAGTAAAACATGATTTACACAGGCGAGCTTAACACAAAACTGTGTTTTCTACCAGCAAACCTTTGAGTTCAGAGAGAGATCTTAATAGGTAGGTGAGGTACATACGTGTAAAAAAAATCATAACAGAAAAGTTTACATTTACATAAATAATATAAAAACGTATCATACATAAATACATACATACGTAAATAATAAAAATACAAATCATACATACATACATAATATAAATACAATTCATACTTTCATATAAATAAACTAGGTTGTGAGGAAATGCTCTTTTCTTCTGAATACGTCCAGAGATGAGCATTCACGCAGAGAATGAGGAAGAGAATTCCAAAGACGAACAGAATGTACAGTGAAGGAGCCACTATATAGAGAGGACGAATGAAGTGGAATCTTAAGGGGGTGGGATTTAGAGGAACGGCAGCGTTCACAAGGCGCTCACACAGGTAACTTGGGGATCTAGGAACTTTTCTTTATCGAAAACTCGAAATGAAAATGTCACTAGGTACTCTAGTAATCGGCTGTGAATGTCATTCAACCCTAAAATTACCAGAGTAAAAACCTAACCAGTACAACCTAAAATTACTAGAGACCGATTACTAGAGTAGTGACATTTTCATTTTGAGTTTTCGATAAAGAATTTCTTTTTTTTTGATAATATTGTATACTCTCGTACTCTATATAAGAAAATTCGCCTAAAAGTACGTCACTATTCCCATCATAAGGTGCCTAATTTAAGTTATAAAAGAATATTTTTATAATTGATACATTTTAAGGCCTATCTAAATAAAAATCCTCGGAGAACTACTGCCGACAAACTGTTTTTCAGTTTGGCGGGTGTCAAAATTGTAACAGTTTCTTAATTAGCCAAGTAAATTTATAAAAAAGATGTAGGTAAGCATATATAGGGGAGAGTGGGGTAATTTTGGACGCAGAGAACTCCGGAAGAGGTCGTTTAAATCATGATAAATAATAGTATTTGATAAACTATTACTGCTATTCCTTATTTTTGATTTTAACATTGTTATAAATGTTTCAAAAATTATTTACTAACAAAAAAGTATCTAAACTAGAAAAATTTAGTTTAGATACACTAGTTTAGATACATTTTTATTAGTAAATCTATTACTGCCTTGATATTTAGAGGTAGGTCCACCCAAAAGAACCCACACCTAGTGCCTGGCTTTGAGCATAATCATGATGTAATTATAAACAACCTTGTCCGGGAATTACCCGCGACCGAAACCAGCCCACTCTCAGCTGGCTACTTAATGATAGAATTTTATTTGACTATGACACAGTAAAGTACCTAAGTCGTTTTTTGCCTAAAACAGGAAAATCCTATTTCAGGTTATTGTTCTCTATTGATGTTTTTAGACTTTAGTTACTATGTCACTTGACGCCTCAAGAGTCATTCTACATTGTTTATTGAAAATGAGTGCAGCCAGCTGGCGTGAATGGAGAATGACAATGATGCAAAATTATGAAGTAATAATTATTATACAACTGGATGACTAAGAGGCTGACGGTCCACCTCATCCACCTGATGGTAAGTACCTAGCTACTGTTGACTATAATCACCTGCTTTAACAAGGGAAAAGTAACTCGGTATAGGTGTGTTGTCATCCAGAGGCCTAAGCTGAAATGACTTCTTTACGGATGAAATAGGAAAGGCGATGGTATGTCCATACATACCCAGACGACACTACAACACGGCACCACCAATTACACAACATGTAAATAATATCATGGCTCATGGTTAGGTCGCAAGCTGAACAACACACAGTTTATATATTTCCACATGGACCGGAAGGTGATAAGTGATTTATACTATACATACTATTCACGCCAATAATCAAGCCTAAATTGACCAACTACAACAATGGCGCGAAGACAGATATACAGGGTGGTGACCATACGACAATAAATTAAAACATGGACTATATTAATTCATAGAAAGGTTTTGAAACTCTTAAATACAACATACCTATTTAATAATTTCTTGACATTTCTATGAAGTAATTGATAAGTCACGTTTTGGTTATAAAGATAAGTTTTTTTTCACACTTTAAGTTGCTTAAGTTGATATTTAAATTGTGTTGTAATATGGAAAACAATAAATATGACTATAATAATTATTATTGGCTGCATTATTTCATCGAAACGCTATAAAATTATCAATTGCGATGTTTGAAAATTGCAAAACATTTCTATGAACTAATTTAGCCCATGTTTTAATTTATTGTCGTATTGTCACCACCCTGTATGTCTGTGGGTGCGAACTTTATCATCATCATCATCATCACCACCAGCCTATATACGTCCCACTGCTGGGCACAGGCCTTCCTACATGGAAGAAACACATGAGGAGTTTGGGCCATAACACCACCACGCTGGCCCAATGCGGGTTGGTGGGTTAAAGCGGTTGTAGTAACAACCGGGACCAACGGCTTAACGTGCCTTCCGAAGCACGGAGGAACTCGAGATTATAAATTTTTGGTTGACCCATCCCAGGGTCGACCACGGCGAAAGTTGCTTTGTTTTCGTATTCGAAACCAGAGCGCTCAAACCAATACGCCACCGAGCTCCTCAAACTGCGAAACTGGGTGCGAACTTAACGACTTATTAATCTTAATTTTTGATTTTAACATTTATTATAAATGTTTGAAAAATTACTTAGAATAAAACTAGAAAAATTTCACGTCCTGAGGCAGGACGTGAAATTTTTCTAGTTTTATTCTATTTTAATTACTGACTTATTAATCATTGATCATACACTTAGTGTTGCAAATAAATGATTTTGAATTTTGAATTCTTTAAGTACATTTTTATTGATATCGAATTAAGGGCAGGCAAGTTTAAAAGAATGAAAAATTTGAAGTATCATGTCGTAAATACTACCATCGCACATAATTAGGTCGTGATGAGCTGATCAACACAGCTTATATAGTATTTCCACACGGAGTGAACGGTGGCAAGTAGGTACTTCATATACCTGGTCTACCTTCCAAAAATACAAAAATAGCGCACGCGCGTAACGTAAGCAACCAATTCGAAATAATTTGTTTACTAAAAAAAAAATAGTTCGCTGTGTTTCGGATTGAAGGGAAAGGTAGCCAGTGTGATTACTGGGCATGTGCGTTGTCATCCTGAGGCTTAAGATGAAATGCCATCATTTCATCTTAAGCCTCAGGATGACAACGCACCTGCAATATCAAGTGCTTTTCCTTGTTATTGCAGGTGTCTACCGGCGGTAACCGCTTACCACCAGGTGGGCCGTCAGCTTGTTTGTCATCTAGTTGTATAAAAAAAAATATCAATAGTTTATTGCCTTTCTTAGAAGCTTAGTTTGGGTACGTTTGGGTTTAAAATATTCACCCGTTTGCATATAAAACGAAAACATAGAATGAGAAGTATCATTTTTGAATATAAATCTTTTTCATTTTTCTTTATTTTTATCTTTGTTTTTAAATTCAATTCTATTTGGCTTTCATAGAATACTTTTTATTCAACTCTAAATATATTCTTAATTATAATTTTAACATTGTAAATGTTTGAAAAATTACTTAGTAATTAAAATAATATAAAACTAGAAAAATTTCACGTCCTGAGGCGGGAATCGAACCCGCGATCTTTCGCAATTCGGGTGACTGCTCTAACCACTGAGCCACCCAGGACTTGGGATATCCCTGTGAAATTCTTCTAGTCTATCTGCCTTTGCGTTTATGAGCTAACGTCCACCTTACAATGTCGAAATATATTTGTAAATAAGAACAATTTTTGTAAGAAAAAAATAGGATTAAATCCTGCTGGATATTCTCGAGGTAGCGCCTATGGATACTTGATAACGGATAAACTTGATTAAGTAACTCAAAGTACTTACTTACTTAATAGAAAACACTTTAAAATGCAATTTCCTTTTTTTATAGTTTCCGGACATTACAAATGACGATGTTCTCTGTCTATGAAAATGGCTTTATTTATGTGAAAATACATCCATATCAAATTAAGATGCCTAAAAAGTTCTAAGGAACGTTAGGTATTCTTACGAACGTCCGTGGGTAACCCTTAATTATGGCCTTGCAAAAGGCCATAATCTACGGTGGGTTATGGCCCTTTGCTGCGACAGATGCTGATGTATAATTATTATTATTATTCATTATTGCATAAGGTCGACAACCAGGCTTGCTACCTACCTGATCGTAATTTTAAGTGGCCTTCGATGCCTATAGAATGTTTTTTAATTTTTTGTTGTGTACAGGTCGGTGCCGTCAATGCGACAATAAATTGAAACATGGGCTATATTAGTCCGTAGAAGTAAGTATGTATTATTGGCAAAGGTTTTCTTTAAAAAAAAACATCTGCCAGCGACACGCCATCGTGAAAATCAACGAAAAAAAAACGGGCAAAGTAGTTAGTCAATGGGCACCCCCAACCTGAAGCAAAGGAGAACATTAAAACTACACTACAAAAACCTAAAACTCAAATATTTACAATATTATTAACACAACAATATTTATGAGCGATAGATATAGTTCATAGAAATGTTTTGTCAGTTTCAAAAACATCTTATTAATTTGATAATTTCATGACATTTGTATGAAGTAATACCTAAAACATTGGCTGCATTATTTCACAGAAATGTCATGAAATTATCAAATGTATAAGATGTTTTAGAAAGTAGCAAACCATTTCTATGAACTAATATAGCCCATGTTTTAATTTATTGTCGTATTGAGACAGCACCACCCCGTTTATATATACTTATTATTAGTATATAGGCTGTGATGATGATTTATCTATATATTTTCGACGTTGTGACTTGTGTCTAGCTATAAAATAAAATAAAAACTTTCTTTCTTTTACAGAATAAATTACCAATACTATAATTTTATTATAAATAAATACACATTTCATACAAGGTATATTTATAAACTTGTTAGCAACCATGACTCGTGCAGTAATTTTAATGTCAGTGTAAATTAACTGAAACACCTGATTCTACTAAGTTTTGAATAGGATAAAAATATGCACGTGAAACATAGTCTAGGAGCCTACTTAGAAAAAGTGGAAATATAATTAATATAGCGAGCTGTAGACCCTCGCGACGTTGATAAGGTTTTAATTATGAGCTGTTTTGACTTAGTGTTTGTCTTTATGTTACATTGTTGTCCGACTGTAAAATATTATTTTAATGGCCTGTTTATCATTAATAGCCAATAAATTGTTAATGTTTAACTTCGCAAAATATACAAAGGTTTATTTATAAACTTGTTAGCAACCATCACTCGTGCAGTAATTTTGATGTCCGTGTAAATTAACTGAAACACCTGATTCTACTAAAATTTTAATAGGATAAAATTATGCACGTGAAATATAGTCTAGGAGCCTACATAGAAAAATGTGGACTTATAAAATTAGCGAGCTGTAGATCCTAGCGACGTTGATAAGGTTATAATTATGAGCTGTTTTGACTTAGTATTTGTCTTTATGTTACATTGTTGTCCGACTGTAAAATATTAATTTAATGGCCTGTTTATCATTAATAGCCAATAAATTGTTAACGTTTAACTTCGCAACATTGTACAGACGACAGCACATCAACTGTAACAATTGCACTACGAAAGCCGCCTCTGTTACGAGAGAAATACGGGATTTCTCAAGGTGAAACTGTTACGCTTGATGTGTTGTAGACTGTACATTACCCGTCAAACATCAGATTCCAGAATTAATTGATTTTCCAATTGTCGTAGCCCTCCGGAGGGATAACGCCACGTCATTATAATTACTTAGTTTTCAAATACAAGGCCTAATAAGTTTAAGGTCGTATTCAAAAGGTGCAATACACTAGAACGTAAAACCGACCTCGACATGCAATAACCTTTCAGTTTAAGGCACCAACATAGGTAAATAAAAAAAATACTTACTTAAAAAAACTATTGCATACTGCCTGATTAAAGGATTAAAGATCAGTTTGAGAAACATTTTCACTTATTATCACTGCACTTATTGTTCAAATAATAATTTTGGTTGTTATATTATTTTTATTATTGTGAACACTACATCACAGAACCGATTGCATGCAAACTCTGAAGTAAGCTAACACTTGGGACATTCATAAAATATAGTTAGCTCATTCTCTGCCACTCAAAGATCGCTTTTATTGAAACCACATAAAGGCTCAAAAGCATAAACCGACAGCAAACGTTGAGCAATCGTGATCAAACAACCGAAATTGAATAAGAATTTTCAATGATACCATTACGTGCTTGCCTTGTTTCGTTTTGGGACATGTTTAACAGAGCCCGTAATGGATGTCTGCTATTGCGATTTTGGTATTTTATATGACTGCTCTAAGAAAGTTGTTACTGGTATTGATGGCGAAATTTACGAATAGTGAAGTGACCAACAAGAAAATGGCCAGCTGCGAGTCGGGTTAAGAGCAGAGGTTCCGCAGTTGCATGTCACAATATGCGGACTTGGAAGGAGGCTTGTTATTTTATGTCGACTTTATGAACATTATATCATTAAAAATATAAAATTCAATCGATTATCTTAGGTCTGCAAGCGAACATCGTAGAGTTGGTTTGTGGTAAACTTGCTTTTTTTTTAACAACGATAATTATGACAAACACCTGATGGTAAGTGCTAACTGCAGACACCTGCACCAAAAAGGAAAAAATCACTTGATAATGCAGATGCGTTGTCATCCTGAGGCCTAAGATGAAATGCCGTCCATGCCCAGTAAATTCACTGGATATCTTTCTTTTTAATCCGACACACAGCGAATTGTTTCACGGTTGAAATGTAAAAGGCGGTGGTACCACCCAGAGTGAACCCAGACGACCATACACACGGGCATATATACCACCTAGTTTACTTATTGAAATTCTAATTCAAAGAGTAATTTTACTGCATAATTACTGACAGATCAAAATCATCTAGGTCGACTACAGTACGTCGTCGTGGACGTATTTGACAGATATTCGAATCAGCTAAGCGGTCGTGGTCACGCCTCGCTTGACAGACTTTTAAGCTAGAATAAAACCGTGTACAATTTTACGTGTAGAGGAAGTTTAAATAGTATAAACAAATAAATGATTTCGATCCCTCACTTAGGTGCTCTAAAAATATTTTTACTACTTAATTAGCGCAATTATATGTATACCCGTGCCTATAATTACAGCTATCCAGTATTACTTAAAGTCTCTGAGCTAAGCCGCGGATAGGCGGACAGACACGACGATTCTATAAAGTTTCTTGCTGGCTCTGATCCGCCTCTACGTTCTGTGGTTAAGACCACCTACGTCAGATCTGGGGTTCATTACCGCGAGGAATTTTCTACTTGGTTCGGTTGGAGAAAGGACTTTCCTGCCTGGCTAGCAATTACCGTCTTACCTAAATCTGCTGTCTTAACAACACTAACGACCATTTTGTGTTCCGGCAGTTAGAGATAAGATAGAGAGTTGCTCTGTGGTTGAGGAAACCGGGTGTGGCTCGCTTCTATCTTCGCCCTTATCATCACTTACCACCAGAAGGTCAAGAGCTATTCGGCGAAGAATATAGAAGAATAAAAAAAATTGACAATGAACCCTAAAAAAATGCACCGCTCATTATGTATTCATCTCAGAAATTATGTAACAGTGACGTCAGAATTTTTTTCGTATTAAATAAAATATGATATTTATTTACATTTATTTGCTCGCTAAACTTTCTCTTTCTTTTCTTTATTCCTCAATCAGAACATACATCTCTTATTAATTAAGTGATCTATTAATGATGCTAAAAATTTTCAAATACCTGTGTCTTAAAAGCTAGGCCGACAGACTGTCGCCGGCATCCAGAAAGAAAGAAAGAGGTCATCCTTCCTTGACACCCCACTCTACCCTGCCCACTGCCAAGCTCGAGAAATAGTCAGAGAGCCGAAAAATAAAGGAAGCACAGGACTTTGGCAGTATTTGAAGCGATAATCGGCGGTAACCGCTTACCACCAGGTGGGCCTGACGGCCATATGATAAACAAGCACCTGCACAAACACCTGCTAAAAAAAAGATTTACGTCAGAAACAGTCAAAATTCGTTCTTTCTTTTTCGTGTTTGTTTTTCTCACCTCCGACGAAAAAAGAGGGGTGTTATAAGTTTGACGTGTCTGTCTGTGTATCTGTGACGGCACCAGCCTGTATACTCCAAAAATATAAAATAAAAAATTTTCAGGAACCCACGGTCTTTTATTCATCTATCTAACACCCTCTCATTGGGACTATTCTTATGAATCCAAACTGCTGTAAGTTTCTGAAAAATTAAGCATCCCTCAGACTTTTTGATGGTATAGGATCAGCATTTGGTTAGCATGTCATGGTAATGCAAATTTCAAATCGATCGGATCTGTGAAAGTTAGTAAAACTCTTTTATCATGTAGAAAATGAGCTGATAGTTATCAAACGCCCGAACTGATCTTCAAATATTATAGCTAAGAACCATCCTAATCACGTCAGCTTTCAAACAAAAAATCATATCAAAATCGCTCCAATCGTTTAGGAGCTACGATGCCACAGACAGACACACAGATACACAGACAGACACGTCAAACTTACAACACCCCTCTTTTTGGGGCTGAAAATAGGTAAAAATATGCTGAACGGTGTTCAATTGTCCATTTTTGCTTTGAGGTTCAAAACAAGAATTTTTATAGAAAAAAACTGCAACACAGTCAAATATTCATCATGGTATGTCACTTTGGTGACGCTTAATAGACTTCTATGTCGCCCGCCATATTGCTATATGAAAATCGGTAAATAATTTCCAACTTTGAACAAGTAGGGTAGAGTGGGGCAATTGTGGACGCGGGGTCACAGATCAATAACTCCGGACAAGGCCGTATACCGTGATAAATATAATACTTGATATTCTATTTCTAACTTAATATTTATCCGGTTTCAAGGGGGTTTTCTTGATTTTTTGAGACATGACACTAAAAAAGAGGTAATCGGTATTCATCATCATCATCATCGCCAGCCTACGTACGTCCCACAGTTGGGCTTAGGCCTTCCTCCTTGGAAGAAACACAATGAAGAGTTTTGGGCCATAATTCCACCACGCGGGTCCAATGCGGGATGGTGGCTTAAAGCGGTTGAGGAGCTCGAGGTTATATATTATGATTGACACATCTCAGGATCGACCATGGCGAAAGTTGCTTTGTTTCCATAATCGAAACCAGAGCGCTCAAACCACTACAGCTCCGAGCTCCTTCGTAATCGGTTATTGTTTTACTCAAATCAATGGTCGAACTAAACTCAATAGTCCAAACAGGGGGACTGAATAAAAAGTTACATAATAGGCGCCTTAAGTTCGGACCGTCGCAATTTTTTGTACTTACTAGAGAAGACATCTCAAGTAAAATCTGTCCATGTCGTCGACCACGCGACCTTATGATAGACCCTGACCCGTTTTCGCAGATCAATGAATGTCTACCATGACGTCCATGACCCTGGCGATCGCGAGCGCTAATGCCCTCGCATACACAATCGCGTCACGCACAAGCCATTTGTAATACACTACACTCGTCGAAGATGCGAAGAACCGGTCTACACTCGTCACGCTTTACCATGTACAGAGTATCCGGACTACCTGGGCGCGGACTCGCCTGAACCGAAGTGTGACCCTCCAGATGCGCTCTCTGGCCCCGATCGCGCTAATCTACAACGTATTTACTAAAGCATAACCTAAATTATGACCATTGATTCGAGAAGCTCGGTGGCGTAGTGACTTAAGCGCTGTGGTTTCGCTTACGAAAACACAGCAACTTTCGCCATGGTCGGTCCCGGGATGGGTCAATCAAATTTATAATCTCGAGCACCTTGGTCCCGGTTGTTACTTAACCGCTTTAACCCAATAAACCGCATTGGGCCAGCGTGGTGGTGTTATGGCCCAAGCTCCTCATGTGCTTCTCCCATGTAGGAAGGCCTGTGCCCAGCAGTGGGACTTATAATAGGCTGGTGATGATGATGATGAACCAAAAATGTAAAATTTTTATGGTGCTTTTTGACAGGATTGAGATCTAAAGACGTCACTATGGTAACAGAAGTTGCTAGGCACCAACTAAATCAAAAACGTTCGTCCGACATCGGTAAATACCTATTGTTATGAGGTACATTTCCATAGATGGTTCCTATAGTAACGTCTTTAAGATAAAAGCAGTCAAAAATCACTCAATATATTATATACAATTTAGAAAGTTTGTATTTAAATTAATTAATTAATTAAAATTACTAATTTATTATAATTTATGTAATTTAAACTAAATAAAAAATATTAAAAGACATCAAAGTATGTCCCGAAAAAAAGAACTAATTGGTGGCCGTTGAAATGTTTCACGCAACACAAAATGTGCGCAACGGAACGGTTTGGTTTTCCTTTGGAAAATTCGTGGTAAATGAGCGCGATCGGGGCCTCGGTCCTGGAACCAAGCATGGACACTCATAAAATGTTCCTACAGTCTCAGCGGCTTACTCACAGGTTTCACTAATCAATTCACATAGGCACGCACACAGATTACACGCACAACTATGAACACGCCTGCGTCTATAAACCACACGGACCACCACAAGGTATCTCCAATCGACGGGGTTGCGGAAACTGGAATGGTGCGGTGCGGGGAGTGGCCATTCTATCTCTGTTTATTACGTACCTATGCTTTGCCTGGAGACTAAACGACAAGCAACTTAGCAAAGGTTCTCGCCTCCTTAAAACTTAAAAAGGACTCCTAAGCAGCACCCGTACCACCATCTTTTATCGCGATCCAGTCTATGACCTAAACTGAGTAAAATCGTTAATTAGTACTACGACGCTATCTACGACTATGACAGCGATGCAGTTAAGGAAATCGCTTTTATAAAGATGGTGGTAAGGTCCCAGGTCGTTTAGATCGAAGAGGTTTTGTGTGACTATTTGAGTGATTGGTAGGTTCAAACAATAAAACAATTTATTTCCTTTCAGAAACAGCTGATGTCTTACGGCCGAAAACTGAAACGCCACTTAGCTAGGAGTCGCGACAAATTTAACAAAAAGTTTTTGGTAAATAAATGTCCAAAATGACAAATTAGGGTTTTAATAATTTAGGCCCGAGGGCCTAATAGTTTAAATTTATATTAAATTTTTAACAAAAACTATTTGTTAAATTTTTAACTTTTTACAGATTATTCGGCCAGCTCGTCGTCAAAATACGTAATAATAAAGTTTATAAGATAGACAAACGTATGAGATGTTTGACGATTCAAAAGAGCTTCATGTCTTAGGGGCATGTCCGGCATGCTGAGCTGAGGCCACAATCACAATTTTCAATTCAATAAAATAAATACTTTAACTAAATTAACTAGACTCCAACAACCAATGCATTCATAAAGTCCTACTACTAGGTAAGTATAAGTTTATTCAATGAATGTTTTGATGTTGTAAGCTAACATTTTTGATATAGTAAATTAGTGACTCGTGACTTTTTTAACTCATTTTTCCGCTTCTACATCTATCACCCTTTAGTTCCTAAAGCCTGCTGTATTTCAACAAAAGTTTTCCCCTTGGTTTCAGGAATGCAGATCAATACGAAAGCACAGAGTAATAAACAGTTAACACTAAATGCAAAATAAGTGGCCGCTGGTCCAACAGTGACCATGAGGGCGGGGAAAAACCTCGCTAAGATAAAGGTTGATAATGTAGAAAGAAATATGGTAATGGAGAGGCCGACTGCTCGGCCGTTACCGTCGAAGAGTTCCGCTGAAACTGCCCAGTTGATAGATCCGGCTCCTGTAAAAAGAACACGCCAAATTTTTACATCATGACATTGGAAGCTAAATAAACTTCTGATTCGCAATATGGCTTGATGACTTTCCTATAAAGCTTTGCGATAAAAAATCTAATTATATGCGAATGATAAACAGATGCTGGCGACCCAATACTAAGGTCAGGTTCAGGCTGGTAACGACAATACGACTGTCACTGTTTGATACTACTGACGCTTTATAGAAAAAAACCTTATGTGCATTCCTGTCTAAATACGGTTAACGCATAAATAGAACATTCTAAATAGAACATTCTTCAAAATAATTAACATGTAATTAAAGAAAATATTCGAATTAAACTAACCTGCGCTAAAGCAGAAAACCACAAGAGTCAGTGCTATCAGAGGTAAGAAGTTCATGAAACCTATGATGACATCAGCGCCTTCTGTAACGTAGAAGAACACCCCAAGACATATCTGAAATGTTAGAATTACAAGTTAGATACAATTATGTTGCAATAGATAAATGCAAGAGAATGAGTTCAAAATACATAAATTAAAAACATCCCACTTTAGCTAATTGGAAAAAAGGGAGGAGGTCATTTTGAAAAGAATATCATTAGTAATCTTGTAAAATGTGGACAAAAAGTGGAACTAGCGATACTCACCATTCCCACCATCATTCCGATAAGCGATGTCAATAGTATTGGCTTTCTTCCAAATCTGTCCGTTATTACACAAGTGAACAAACTTGCAATAACTTGGATCATCCCTATGATCACTGAAGCTATCTCTGGCCTCACGCTGGTGTGGGTAGACTCAAATACCGTTTGTAAATAGAATATGACAGCCTGATACCCTATCACTTGACTTCCAACCGTTAGCACCACGACCAAGACCAACGACTTCCAGAATAATCTATTTTTGAAAAGTTCTAACTTGTTTACTTTCTTGCCTTTCGTAACTTCGTATTCTTTTAATTCCTCATTTGCTGCTACGTCGGAACCTCGAAGTAGTATCAGCACTTTTACGCATTCGTCTTTGGCTTCTGGAAAAATATCATCATCATTATAAAAACGTCTATCCATTACTTTAATTTAAGTAATAAAATTTGTGTTGGATCTAAATGACTTTGTATTTTTATCAAATAAGAAGGACACTCACCTTTTCCATACAAAAAATAGGGACTTTCTGGAAGGAAAGGCACTGGTATTAAAGCAGCTAGAATTACACACACGTGTAGAATGTTGGCAGTGAAGTAGGACACAAAGGGCCCGATGCTAAGCATGATTACGTTTCCCAGGGAACACATAATCTGGAGAATCGTGCTTAGAGAGCCACGGACTTCTTTCTGGTATTGAATAACATAGACGTTAGTAAAGATTATTAAACTAAGACAAAGGTTCTACTAGGAAAGGAACACTGTTCGCCTTCTACTGCGTGAAAAGCTGGGGAAACCCAGAATTTTTGAATTTCGTCAAAGAGGTCTTCTCTTTGACGAAATTCAAAAATTCGGTTCGGATGATGAAAATTCAGGCTTATATAATCTAAAGTCGGATAATGTATAAGTAGTAAAAGTGGTATTTATTTGTTTTATTTGTGTATAACCTGCCACAGCTATGGAGTGAAGATCAATCAATTCATCTCCCGCAAAAGAATTCGAAGCTTTAGTATCCGCTAGAGAGCCATCTGACTCATACGGAAAACGTTTGACTTGCAACGATGGGCTTCAAAGAAGTGTTTTCTGCAATGCAAGCCGAAATGATAAGAAATGATAAATCTTACAGCGCAAATAAAGCTTTGCTTGGCATTCTGCTAGGACATAGTGATATTTACACTTGAAGTTTGAGTGCCAGACTGAGTTACTTACATGTACCTACAATACTAAGTATTTCTTATTGTTAAAATCGAAACATGTAGTGACTTGCAATAAAGATAATATACGGGGTGGTGCCGTCAATACGACAATAAATTAAAACATGGGCTATATTAGTTCATAGAAATGGTTTGCCACTTTCAAAAATTCATTAGATAATTTCGTGACATTTGTATGAAATAATATAAGTAACATTGGCTGCGTTATTTCATAGAAATGTCATGAAATTATGAACTGAATCAGATGCTTTTGAAAGTGGCAAACCATTTCTATGATCTAATATAGCCTATGTTTCAATTTATTGTCGTATTGACGGCACCACTCTGTATGAAATGCTCGCAGCTAAAGACGGGTAGAAATTGGAGAGATCGGGCTTAGGAATTTCTATCTGAAGAAGGAACTGCACATTACAGGAGATCGCAGCCAAATAACATTTATTTTAAGGTTTCGTAGTGACTAAGGACGTCAGAGTTTTTCTCGGAATCGTTGAGTTGTTTTAAACCGACTTCAAAAACGAGGAGGTTCTCGATTCGGTCGGTATGTTTTTTTTCATTGCCTCTTGATTTTTACATAGGAATTGAACCATTTATGTTTGTTTCGCACCTCTTAAGATATGATAATTCTTACAGCGCCAATAAAGCTTTGCTTGGCACTTTGCTAGGACGTAGTGGTATTTACATTTGAAGTTTGAGTGCCAGACTAAGTTAGTACCTCCGCCTTACTAAAGTTCGCAGCTTTGTATGAAATGGTATAAAAATAGTGCATTATTTCATTGAAATGTTATGAAATTATCAAATGAATAAGATGCTTTTGTAAGTGGCAAACCATTTCCATGGACTAAAACAGCTCATCATCATTTCAGCCGAGAGACGCCCACTGCTGGGCATAGGCCTCCCCCAAAGATCTCCACACCGATCGGTTCTGCGCTGTCCGCATCCATTGGCTTCCCGCGGCCCTCACCAGATCGTCGGTCCACCTTGTAGGAGGCCTACCAACGCTGCGTCTCCCGGTACGCGGCCGCCACTCGAGGACTTTTCCGCCCCAACGGCCGTCAGTCCTCCTTGCAATGTGGCCTGCCCACTGCCACTTGAGGCTCGCAATTCTTCGGGCTATGTCGGCGACCTTAGTTCTCCTGCGGATCTCATCATTTCTGATTCGATCACGCAGAGAAACCCCGAGCATAGCCCTCAAACAGCTCATGTTTTAATTTATTGTTGTACTGTCGGCACCATTCTGTATACCACGCTTGCCGTAGAAAAAGATTTTATGCTGTTTTTAGAACTCACACTTGCAATTTCCGCAGCATACGTCGGAACCACCGTGAATAAAACGACATCTGCAATATTATTTAGGATCCTGCTCAAGACTAGCATCCAGACCTCTGTCGCAAACAACATGAGGAAGGCTCCTGTAACTTTCGGTATGACTGCTACCATGATTGAGTATTTGCGTCCTAATCGGTCCATTATAAGAGCTGGGATGAAGTTCACTGTAAAAGAAAATATTAAAAAATTTAGACATCCCTGACGAGCACCGTTTCGGCACGTTGCAGGAATTCGGAGCAGGTAGTTCTCTGAGCAAAACGTTCTTACAGGCATTAACCCTACAAAAAGGTTCATAAGATAACTCAAATGTTCTGATGTCCTGAGGTAGCTTCTGACCCCGGCATCAGCATGTTTTTAGGATAAAACGGGACCCTATTACTAAGACTCCGCTGTCCGTCCGTCTCCAGGCTGTATCTCATGAAATGTGATAGTTAGACAGTTGAAATTTTCACAGATGATGTATTTTAGTTGCCGCCATAACAACAAATACTAATAAACATAAAAAATAAATATTTAAGGGAGCTCCCATACAACAAACGTGATTTTTTTGCTTCTTTTTGCTCGTCGACTCGCACTTGGCTGGTTTTTATAATTGTAGCTGTCACCACGCGACATCAACACACAACACACGGCATGGCAAAACAGTCATAATGACGGGACTTTGCTAAATTATTGTATTCACGGTACAGTGAGCACCTAAAGTACCTTACCTACCTACTACCTAGACCTGCCAATACTCGTATTGCATAGGTAGTAAGTAGGTACTTTAGACGGCACATCATGTTATCACGTTATCGTTGAAATTGCTTATATTTTTTTTTATATTAATAATAATTTGCTTAAATTTTCTTTACATTTACGTTTTGATTTTGTGTGCTTACGCCTACTTTATTGAAAGAAATACAAGTAAAGAAAGAAAAAAAGAAAAAAATTGTATGCTCCAGGCGGGAATCAAACCAGCGTCTCCTGGGTCCGGCCTGACGCGATAGCCGCTTACGCCACCGGAGCACTAGGTGTAGCCTGCCATTTTCTTCGCCGCTTTCTACTTTTTTTTAACTTTTTATAGCAACGTTTATCTCACCACTCATTGAAGTTTTACAACCTCTAGTGATCTTAGGAAATATTTTTACGAGCATATTTAATCAGTAAAGATGAGAAAGCAATTTTAATCACATAGACATGTTTTGATTTTGTACGTTTATAATGCCTTCTTTATTGTAAGAAATACATATAAATAAAGAAAAGGTTCAACAACAATTTTTCATCGTTTTGTTTCTTTACATTTCCTGGGTCAACTCCGAGGACTTTAACGAGTAAACATAATAAAATAACTATTAATTTAAAGATAAATGAGTTAAAACAAATAAAGTATCACTTAACACTTAACCCCTATCATTACAGATAAACTTTACCACAGTTAGCACTTACAGCTTATTATTTCTTTCTATTCTGAGATTTATTACACCTTCTACTTTTACTTATTAGATATTAAATTATTAAGTACAGTCAACAGAAAAAAGGTTTCCTTTGGAAAATTCATTAAAGATAAAAATATGTCAAAATTATTACTAACTTTAGCTAATATGTCTGTACGACTGTACCAAATGATTTCCCAAGGGAAGGATGGCCACAATAATCAAATTGGACATTGTCATCTTATATGATAATATAAAAACACATTTTATATGATAAATATAGTATAAAAGGCATCTTTTGAACTTACAACAAAATTTAGTAGCACGGTAAATATAACATAGAGTAAACAAATATAACACGGTAAATATAACGTACCTAACTTAAGAAAGTTTTGTATTTGCTTATTTACAACAAGCTTATATTTTATTTTATTTTTGACCTTTTAATGTGAATTTGATGACATTGACATTTTAAGCCTAAATAGCCTTAATTAGGCAATGAATACTGAGTATTTTCTGTATCACTATGAGTACTTAACCTATTTCAGGCACCAGTCCTTTACAAATTAATATTCAACTCTTACATGATTATTACTAGATAAGTTAGTTCTTAAGTAATTTGTGAAATGACAAATAAATGATATTATTATTATTATTATATAATTTAGAGTATTTCTGTTACGTTTAGTGTAAGTGCTTACGCGGAGCCATTCGCCCTATCAAAACCCATTGTGACATCCGCAGAATACCAGCTTCGTGGCAGCTCCTGTCGCGACATTATGCTGAGCGGGGGCCTTTTGGCGTAAAAGTCTTAGTATAGATTTTAAGTATTATAGTTCAGTTCTATATTGTGTATTGAAAACAAGTTAACAAATAACAGGTCTTAGTGCTCGTTACAAAAGGTTTCACTTGATTCTGCCTTTTCAGGCGTATTATGATACTATAAAACTAAAATTATTTCACTTATACTCTAAATATTCTTGGATACTGTAAAAACATTTTTGGACCAGCCATTCTCTAACAATGGATCTAAATTTACAAAAATACCCCTTAAAGTTATCTGGTAATTTATTGAATACTCTAATGCACATGATAAAAGTATTATTAGATACAAGTGTTAATCTTGTTCCCGGTCTATAGAGCTTCTTTTTGTATACAGATCGGAGATTTCGACTGGTTACCTCACATTTTTGCGCAAATAGTTCTTGATGCTGATAGGCAAATAAGCAAATATCAAAGATATAGAGACAAGGCAGCGTAAGCAACTTATAACTTCTATAGTATGGTCGACAGGATTCGATTTGTTTAAGCCCAAATATGGCTCGAATTCATTTTTTTGTATATTAAATGCCTTATCTCTATCCACGAAATTACCCCAGATCAGAACTCCGTATCGTAAAGTAGAATTTACATAGCCGTTATAGGCTGTGATACACGGAGTACTTCTGTGATAGCAGTTTCTTGTGATACGGTCTGGCTAATTCGATTTGGTGCAAAAACAAACCTATTTAACTTTGAGCAAACCTCTTGGACATGTTGCTTCCAATCACAAAAACAATCTAACGTTTTACGCAGAAATCTAGTATTAGTAGTAGTAGTTTTTGTCGATACTTCTTCTATAACTTGTCCCAAAAAAATAATATTAAGTTTTTGATGTTTCCTTTTATAAGTACCAAATTGTATGTATTTTGTTTTATCAACGTTTACTTATAAATTATTTTTCTTTAACCATCTAATAAATTTTAATAAAACAGAATTTATACTATTTTCATAACTTGTGTTATGTCCATTTTTATCCCGTTTGATTACAATTGTGGTATCGTCTGCGTACAAAATGCATTCGTGAGGTAGAAGATTATTGTATTATTGTGCCAAATAAACTTTTTTCTATTCTATTCTAAAACACTTTCATTTAAAATATAAATCCGTCGTTGACCTTTCTAACCGTCGTATCTCACATTTCACAGGTGTCAGTCCAAGACACGTGCTGGACATAATAGTGTGGCATAAGGTAATAAATTAGGCTACTTCGGTGCAGACAGATTTAATCGTAAAATAGTGTGTTCATTATTATTTTCTTCATTTCTATGTCGTCGGTCTGCATTAAACATTGTTGTTTCTTTTTTGGCACCGATTAATTATATCTTTCATTGATTAATTAAATTAAGTTTTTATTATTAACTGAATCAATAAATTTATATAAAAATGTGTTTTTAGCCGCCGCCTTTCTGTGCATACCTGTGTGTGTCTGTCTGTGGCATAGTAGCTCATAATCGAAGGCAAAGAGTAATGTAAGTATAGGGGAAATCGAAGGCACCGATTTTGATTCAGTTTTTGTTTGTTTGAAAGCTTACGTGACTAGGATAGTTCTTAGCTTTAATTTATGAAGATCAGTTCAAGCGTTTGATGACTATCAGCTCATTTTCAGCATGATAAAAGAATTTTACTAACTTTCACAGAACCGATTGATTTTAAATTTAGTGTACTGTCACTTCGGTGACATTCCCATGACATACTAACCTTGAGTTGATCCCAAAGAGTAATGTAAGTATAGGGGAAGTTGATCCTATAACTACCATCAAAAAGTTTGCGGATTCCCTGATTCTTCAGAAACTTACAGCAGATATATAGCGTGTTTGGGCTCTTATGAATAGTCTCAATCTCAATGGGATGGTGTTAGATAGACGATTAATAAGGCCGGGGGATAGTTAACATTTTCAATTTTTTTTTTCTTAGATAAAAATGTATAGTTAGTTAGGTCTATAATTTATTAATCAATAAGTTTGTAATTTATATCAATATTATTTTTTACTATACACGCCAGTTTGTGGTGTAATATTCATAAATAATTCGATAATCATTATACCACCCGCATTCACAAAAATAAATTAGTAAAACGGAATTTAATCATTATGGTTGCCTAAGGTCTACTTGCGGGAAAACTTTTAGGGAAAATAGCTCAATAACCAAGCAGTCTTGGCTTTGCCTTACAAATATCAAGTCCAAGCATCAATTATGGAAATGTAGAAATGATTCACATAAACAGTTCCTCTTCCTGACAACCTTGTGGGAATGAGGATACATCCTTACGAAAGACCAAATTACCAATTTGTCGTTTAAAAATAAACTCAAGGTTGCCAGCAAAAAAAACAATTCCGTTTGGTGGAACGTGTAGGACTGTTGATAATAATCATAGGAGGAACTCGGTAGCGTAGTGGTTTAAGCGCTCTGGTTTCGATTACGAAAACCAAGCAACTCTCGCCGTGGTCCATCCCGGATGGGTCAACCATAATTTGCAACCTCGAGTTTCTCCGGGCTTCGGAAAGCGTGTTAGTCCAGGCTGTAAATGCAACTGCTTGAATCATTCCCTCTCTTTACCCCCCAACCCGCATTGGGCCAGCGTGGTGGTGTTGCGGCCCAAACTCCTCATGAATTTCTCCGTTGCAGGAAGGCCTGTGCCAGCTTGGGATGTATTACGGCCTGACGGCGGCGTCTCGGCAACCACTGCGCGGTCACGACGACGCGCTGCGAGGCCGACATCGAGACAGCCCGCAGTGGTTGCCTAGACGCGAGACGCACGTGCAGTGATGTCGTGGCCAGGCCGTTAGACTGGTGATATATTTTTTTATTTATTTCGGACAACAAAATAGATAACAATCAAACAAGTTACATGATAATTATAATGGATAAGGTTTTGTTCTAGATTGAAATCCTACTTATGTTGACACATAATTTTAAAGGTTTTGCAGTATAAACCCTACAGCTTATTATTTCATTAATTTATAATTATAACATATTAAAAAAAAGTATTATAATCACCATCAACAAAAACGAAAGCCAATTTCAAGCGGAATGGGTTAAATATTCCATAACTTGGATTGAAAATATCCATTCGGTTGTTATTAGATATCTCGTTGTAAAGCCGACACATTCTTGTTAGGGAATTATAAAATGATGTGTTATTTTTATAAGTTTTCAAATAAAAAGTCTTATTAAATTTTCGTGGATTGCGCTTCGTATTGATATCTGATCTATTTGACTTAATAGGTAGGGAGAGTCTATTTTACCATGCAAAACATTATGCAGATGTAAAAGGTCCTGTTCCTTACGGCGAGACAACAATGAGGTCACTTTAAATTTTTTCAAGTCTCTCACTATAACTAACAAGACTACGCCCAAGACCACATCTATAACAGAGCAACCTGTGGGCTCTCTTCTGTACACTTTCAATATTGTCTGCATGGACACTATAGCATTATAGATATGGGTGAAGTGTTAATGTCTTACTTAGCGATCCAGCCAGAAATCCGGCGGAGACAATCCATGAGCCCTCCTTGTCTGTGACCGGCCTTTCTAAGATGGTGTCATTGCTGTTTCTCAGCTTCACCAGCATAGGAGAAGACCACGCTAGCCCCAAGCCGGTACTAAGCATGATGAGATTAACTGGAAGGTAGAAACATGATAGATAAATAGGGTACATGACAACTTATTTATCTCATAGAATAGAATAGAATGAAACTTTATTAAGCATTACAATACATAAGGCTTAATTGTAATACATAAAAATATGAAATTAGTATTGAGTTATTAAGCTGAAAAGGTATCCACTTAGCACTTGCCGTCGCAGCATTGATAGACCGAGGGCATTTAGGACTATGGTTTAGTCAATGCACTCAAAGCATACCTGTGCTAAAAAAAGATCGGATGCAGATGTCCTATCACTGTTTATTTGTAAATAAGATTACAAAGAATCAGGAACATACATATATATCCATATAAAGAATAAATTGCTGATAAGAAACAATGTAATTAATCTACCACCAGATGCAGCCTTATCAGGACTACCTGGCATGCACTTATTATTTCCACAGGATTAGTTTAGAGATTAAAGTTAGTACCTACTTTAAAGGAACATAAAATTATTATATCACAGTTTGAATGAGTTGTCTCATCAGTACTACTTTTAGAAAAATAAAGAAACGATTAGTCTGTACAATATGTAAAGACTAATCGTTTCTTTGTATGAAGTATATCATTATATTTAAATCTGCAAAAGAAATAATTAAAAAATAAAATTCAATGAAATGTCATGAAGAGGTTCATAACCTTTCACCTCTATAAAGAGGTTCATAAACTTTTAATTATTTTATTTTTAATTATTTCAATTGGCAGAATTAAAAAATATACATACCTACTAATTGTTTCTTTATGTTTAGCCCCCGACGAAAAAAGAGAGGTTTTATAAGTTTGACGTGTCTGTCTGTGGCATCGTAGCTCCTTGTCTTTTTTTTCGTCAGAAAGCAAAAGCTTTAAAAGCTAGCAAGAGCTACCCATCTGTGATAGCCACATCTGGGTTATGTCGGATTCCTGCGTTGCAGTCTACCGACCTCTAGCTGTATTGTATATTGTATACCTACGGCCACGCGGGAAACTTTATAGCCGTCCGTATGAACCGAATAGCAGGCCCTATAGGTCCCCATCTGGTAGGAGATTCCCGAGAACACATTGGGTATATTGGTACCTTCAACGACAGGAGAATCGTTTCGACGATGGAGCCATATTTTAATTCATTTCTTTTATTTGAAAGCTGACGTGATCAGGATGGTTCTTAGCTATAATTTATGATAATCTGTTCAGGCGTTTGAAGACTATCATTTATTTCCTACTTGGCGAAAGGGTCTTACTAACTTTCACTGATCTGATTGATTTAAACTTTGGTCTACTGTCACTTCGGTGACATTCCCGTGACATACCTACTAACCTTATGCTGCTCCTATAACATCAAATAGTCTGCGCAATGCTCAATTCTTCAGAAACTTACGGCAGTTATAACGTGTTCGGCGTCATAAGAATAGTCCCAATGAAATAATGTTAGATAGATGAATAATGAAGCTTATTATTTTCAATTTTATATTTTTCTAACAGTAGTTCGTAGATCATTCATACTGACAAGACAACTCATTCATACTGTGATATAATACTTGTATCTCTTTTAATAATTTTGCGTTGTATCAATGACCTAATTAGCTTTTATGTTTACTGATATTAAATTACACCTCTGTGCTTTTTTTTACTGACTATTGTTATTGGATGCCGATAGGGAGGTTAGGGAGGCGACATGCTAGGTGAGTCCTCAAGCCTTAGGCCGAATTGCCTCCGAAAGATTTCTGGAGGACATGAATCACCTCCCGAGGAGGTGTCTCCCTCTCATTCAGGGGCTGCAGAGAGCTGGAGCCATACGGGAGCGACAGACCGAGGACGCCTCTAAAGGCTCAGATCAGACCTCAGCGAGTCGTACGTAGAGGACGTTTCTCTGTTTTTTCAGCTCAGTACCAGTAGCTAGCAACGGACACATGGACTTGATGAAATAAAGGAGTTATTCGCCATCTCGCCCGACAAAAAGTTGCCCGATAAGGCGACTTGGCACCTTTCGAATTTACCTAATATTATTGTCGTCAACTTTTTTTTTATTTTTAAATACAACTGGATAACAAACAAGCTGACGGCCCACCTGATGGTAAGCGGTTACCGCCGCCTATAGACACCTGCAATAACAAGGAAAAGTCACTTGATATTGCTGAAATAAGAAAGGCGGTGGTACCTGCCCAGACGACCCTACATACGGGTCTACCACCTAGCAACTGGCCTGACCATAAAAATGTGAGGTAACGACCATAAAACTGTACAGTCTTTATTTAAAGATGTCATTTTATTCGATATTACATATTACAATGTCGTTTTAATCGAAGTCGTTTCTGAAATTTAGTTTTAAATTTTTTTCCCTGGCTGTGCTTTGTAACGAGCGTTCGGGTTGACGACAGAAATATTAGGTAAATTCGAAAGGTGCCAAGTCGCCCGATCGGGCGAGTTGTTTTCGGGCGAGATGATGAATAACCCAAATAAAGAGATAACACTAATACTTCTTCAATAGGTATCTACTCAAAGAGTAACTACTTATTTAAAGAAATCGAAAGGCAAGCATTGTAATTGTAACACAAAGAATTTCTAATTATAGTATTTTAAGATTTTTTCCAATTAATTGGAATTGGTTTTTCTATGCTAAAAAAAGAGTATGAACACAAATATTCAAATTACTCACCTACCTACTTACTTTGATACTTAAAACTTGAACCAAAAGTTATGGTGGGTATCGCTTATCTAAAATTAAAGCCACTTTCCTTCTACGTCTGTTTAAAATAGGCGAAGGAAAAAGTTTGTTTTTTATACGCAGATAACTGTACCAGCGGTTTTGCTGTTTTGCTTGTTCAAAGAGGAGGTTGAACTATAATAATATTTTCTTAAACGTACAGAAAATAAATGCCTACCTAACTACTACTTTTTTAAGCAAAAGGTTGTAAACGTCTTTTTAATAAAATAAGTATTTGAGATTGCAACTACCTATTTCAAATCGAAGGTTGTCTTCATCATCACCAGCCTATATACGTCCCACTGCTGGGCACAGGCCTTCCTGCATGGGAGAAACACATGAGGAGTTTGGGCCATAACACCACCACGCTGGCCCAATGCGGGTTGGTGGGTTAAAGCGGTTGCAGTAGCAACCGGGACCAACGGCTTAACGTGCCGAAGCACGGAGGAGCTCAAGATTATAAATTTGATTGACCCATCCAGGGACCAACCATGGGGAAACTTGCTTTGTTTTCGTGATCGAAACCAGAACCGAGCTCCTCGGGTATGTCTTAGATCTATTTAAATACCTAAGTAGGTTCATTCATATTATGAACTTCATACACTTGATATATGCAGTCCTCTGTACATTAAGGAAGCAATAAAGAATTGTATAGGTACTTACCAGAAATTACAACCACATATTGCCGAACTATTGGGTTATTAATGGTTTGAAGAATCATTTTCACACACTTAGTTATAAAACCAAAATTGGATTAAAAAGTTAACCATTAAATCTAATGAATAGCAAATTAAATAGCATAAATAAAAAATTTATAACTTAAGGTATTGACTACATCACAGTTCTGACTGCATGTTGGTTCTAAAATCGTTGTTTATTGCAATTAATAAGTAGTGCTTAGGTATGTTACTATTTACTCTCATAAAACTACAATGTTGTTGTGATAATCGCTGTCATTCAAAACCCATCTTTATAAAAGGACTACAAAGGCTCAAAATCTCGAAGAAACTGCAGGTAGGTTATGCCTTTGGGATATTATTAAAATCGGACAGCACCTCCTAAGAATAAAAATGCTTTGTAGGATATTTGAAAGTATGTATTGACATAATGCATTGCGTTTAAAATTAGACATGACATGTCGACGTTTCGAAGCCCAATTAATAGGTAAAAAGCAATGAAATTGGGACATTTAATGACGGTTTCTTAATTTAATAATACTGATTGTTAATTTTTGTTTTTACTACGATCTGTGTGTGTTACAAATTCCGTAAGTTAGCGATTTAATCACACGTAAAAAAATATAACAAAGTAGGTACCATAAAGTACAGCAGTCCTTTCTATTTCTTTTTTAGCCCCCGACAAAATAAGAGGGTAAGTTTGACGAGGTTATCTGGCTATCTGTGTGTCTGTCTGTTGCATTGTAGCTCATAAACTAATGGATAGATTTTGATCCGGTTTTTTTGTTTGAAAGCTGACGTGATCGAGATGGTTCTTAGTTATAATTTATGCAGATCTGTTCAGGCTTTTGGTGACTATCAGCTCATTTTCTAATTGACAAAAGGGTCTTACTTACTTTCACAAGTCCGACATTTGAATTTTACTTTACTATTACTTCGGTGATATTGCCAAGGCATGCTAACCTTCAGCTGACCCTGTACCATCAAATAGTCTGCGGAACGCTCAAGTCTTCAGAAACTTATGGGCTCATAAAAATAGTCTCAATGAGATGGTGTTAGGTTAGATAGATGATTAATGAGGTTGGGGGTTACTTAAAAAAAAATGGTATAAATATGCTGTTGATCAATAAAGGTTACCGCTTGAATTTTGAGCGGCTGACTGGGATAGAACTTTCACCTTACAGAAGATCGCAGTGAAAAATACTAGAACGTCCAGTACTTCAAGTTCCGTACTTCCAGAACTTGAAATCTTTGCCAGCACATGTGTTTCCTCCTTCCTATAACATGGCTTCCTTCAAGAGTGATGTGAAAGTTGCTGATGTTGAGAATTAACAATCAAATAATCAGTAGATCATTTCGTTTATGATTAACTAGCGACCCGCCCCGGCTTTGCACGGGTGCAATGCTTATGTAAATATTATGCATGTATTATACATATAAACCTTCCTCAAGAATCACTCTATCTATTAAAAAAAACCGCTACAAAATCCGTTGCGTAGTTTTAAAGATCTAAGCATATATAGGGACAGACAGACGGCGGATAGCGACTTTGTTTTATACTATGTAGTGAAGAAGAAAAGAAGAAGAAAGAAGACTTCAAATAGAAGTTATTTTTAAAAAAATAATACACATAAAATTGTTATTAATCTGTCAAGCCGCGATATACCACCGGGGGGCTATGACAATTGCCCCCCGGCAATCTCTATACAAAAATCAATTGTGTCTGGAATCTACATGACTTGTTATACAGAGTGGTGCCGTCAATACGACAATAAATTAAAACATGGGCTATATTAATTAGTTCATACAAAAAAAACATCTTATTCATTTGTTAATTTCAATACACATCTATTTATTATTTATTTATAAGGTATACTTACAGCTAGACATACAAAACGTTTTAATTAAATAACACTTATTGCTAAAGGACATAATTATATGAAAAAATAAATAAAAAGGCATAAAGAAGGATAACAATCACTTTTACTTGACATTCAAGTCAAGTCAAAAAAGGACCTATAATAAAATATTATCATTAAATAAATAAGTAAACCTTAATTAATAATAATAAAACAACAACAACCATTACACAACGATAATGACTTTACAACTGTTTTTATATTTTCAATGTTAAATTTTAAAGGGGCTTTAGAATATACCGAATTATTCATGCCGGTCCCACTATAAAGTTCAATCTATAAAGATTAAAGTAAACTTCATAACCAACGGAAGGAACACACTAAGGGAAAATTATCATAAAAAATTTTCGCAACAAAATAATGATACCAGGATTTTTTCTTGAAATCCCTCCACTTTCTCGTAACGTTTCTGGTGCGGCCATTCGTTTAGTGGTGCTTATTTGAAATAGAATCAATTTATCGGATTTAACTCGCGTTTAATTAGATGTTACATTATTATTATGAGCTGTAGTATTGTGTTTGCAACACAATAAAATTAATGTTCAAGTATTTTGCTAAATCTGCTGGTATGCTATGGTTTGCCTCTCATAAATAATCACTTCAAATACTTAAGTGTTGTCTTATATTTCCGCGAGCACTACACATTTGTAATAAAATGACTTCATCGGATTTAATAATACAATAGTAAAATGGGTAATTGGGTTTATAATAATGTAACACCTAATCAAACGCGAGTTAAATCCTCTAACGTGGTTTTATTTCAAATGTTTAAGTTTCAATAAAAAATTAATACTAAATATATTAAGAAATTAGCTTAGGTATCTACATTTTCTAATCATGTCAAATAGGGTACTTTATCTTAAAAATAATCATTTCTATATGTATTCCTCAGATATCCAGCAAATAATTTTAATAGTTTTTCTTAGAAGATTAACTGTCAACTGGACAAAATAATTTTCTGGGTAAATTTTATCTGAGAATTGCAAAAGTAAAGAAACAGACAAAAATCAATCATCCCCAGAAAAATACAAATTTTTACTAAAAATATGTAAACTCAGTCTCAGTTCACAAAAAATATCAACCTGAATCATAGGCGGTATCTACTATCACTATGTTATTAATAAAAACATATGATTACTCGTTTAGAATATATATGTTCATTTTGTTACAGTGGCACAACTCTATAATTTTATTGTTATGTCACAATTTCAATATCAATATCAATATGTTTATTGCAAGTCACACGTTACAATGATGTTATTACATTAAATGAAATTAGACCGATATGTGACACCCTGTCAGGGCACCGCAACATTACAATAGTAGGGCGCTAGAGCTATTGCAAGTTTTTTTATTTAATATCTACATTACAAATCATTCACATTTTAAAATAATATAATATAATATAAATTACGAGAGACACATCAATTACATAATTATCACAACGATAAATTTGAATCTGCCAATGTACCTAACATTGGCAGATTCAAATTTATCGTTGAAGAATTCTTCAATACTATAATAGCTTTTATCTATCAAGAGGATCTTCAGTCGCTCAATAAATAACGTTTCCTTCTCTATACTTCTTATATAAAGTGGTAGATGGTTATAGATTTTCACTACCATTACATGGGGACCCGAGGAAAATATTTTTAGTTTTGAAAAGGGAACATTAAATTTATTTAAGTACCGGTCATTTCGTCTGTTCATATTGATTGGAGTGTATAATTTGGGGTATTTTCTTATAAATTTGCATGACTCTAATATGTAAATTGAAATTACAGTTAATAAATTATGTTTTTTTTGAACTATGGTTTACAGGATTCCATACGATCAATATTCATCAGTATTCGAATACATTTCTTTTGCAGAGTAAATATAACATTAATATTTGTACAGTTGCCCCACAGAATGATGCCGTAAGATAGTCTGGAGTGGGCGTACGCGTAGTAAGCTGTGAGGGCTGATTTGAAGACAGTTATGCGTTTCAGGTGTCGGAGTGCATATATAAATGATGACAATTTACTCGCTAATTTTTGTATGTGCGTTTTCCAATCCATGTTTGTTTCAAGGTCTATTCCTAACAATGTTACAGAGTTTACAAATTTTAATTTAGTATCTAGATACTGATATTCTAGAGTCAATGGTTTTTTTTTGATATGGTTTGAATTGAATCAATTTGGTTTTTTCTAGGTTTAATTTTAAATTATGTTGGTCTAGCCACTGAATAATAGTATTTAAGTTTGGGTTTAGTTTAGTTTTTAATTCGGTATTACTTATACAAGGTATCACCATTGACACATCATCGGCAAACAGTACACAGGTTTCATCCAAAAAAGCAGGTAGGTCATTTATGTAAATTAAGAATAAAAGACACCCTAAAACACTTCCCTGTGGGATAGCGCCTCTCATAACTATTTTCTGAGATCGAATACATTGTATTTTTACAGAATTAAAGTCCGTATGATCTATTTCTACATATTGCGAGCGATTTTTGAGGTAAGATTCGAACCATTTATGTGCAGGTCCTCTTATACCGGTTATGTAAAGTTTATTTAGTAGTATGTCGTAGGAAACTCGGTCGTAGGCCTTACTCATATCAAGTAAGAGCCCAATAGCGTACTTTTTATTTTTAATGGATTCTAAAATAATTTGAGTGTATTTATAAATACCTAATGTGAATGATGCTTTCTAAAGCCACATTGGCTGTTATGGAATATTTTATATTTTTCGTAAAAAGCATAGACTCGGTTTGCTATCGCGGTTTCAAATATTTTTGATGCTGTAGGTAGCAATGCAATAGGTCGATAGTTGTTTGGGTCAGTAGTTGTTTCTTTTTTGTAAATTGGTTTTATAATAGACTGTTTTAATAAATCTTGACAGGCGGATGTGGCTTGCAAATTAATTGTCTTTTATATTATTGTTGTACTACAGCTCAGTGTAACAACGTGGCGTATTTTAACAATCTTTTAATACTTACAATCTTACACCCTTCAAAGAGAGAGGAATAATTTATCACCATAATATACTTATTACAAACGTATTATGATTTATTTTGGTGGCTTCTCTTCAGCTCCAAGGGCCCGCTGAATTTCAGCAAAAGTTTTCCCTTTAGTTTCAGGAACAAATATTAAAATTAAAATACTAAGTAACAAACAGTTAACGCTGAATCCCCAATATGTGGCCGCTGGTCCAATAGTCAGCATTAGAGAGGGGAAAAACCTTGTTAAGAAGAATATGGACATTCCAGATAACATCATGCTTATAGAGAGACCGACTGCCCTGCCGGTGTTGTCGAAGAGTTCCGCAGTAACTGCCCAGTTGACAGATCCCGAGCCTGGAAATAATATAAATCATACCAATTATATTTTAGTAATTAAAATAATATAAAACTAGAAACTTTTCACGTCCTGAGGTGGAACATTTATAATAATGCTAAAATCAAAAATTAAGAATTATATTTTACTTAGAACTCACACTTAGGTAACTCCCGATTTTGGATACCTACAGTCAGAATCAGGAAGTGTATCAGGGATACATGAGAAGGATGCAGTAATACAAGATACTCTATGCAAATACGGGTTTATGATTTCAACAGCTGAATATGTGCATCTGTGGACCACTCTGTCCACAAATGGACATGTTTAGCTGTTAAAATTGTTGGTCTTCGAGTCTCAGCTATTTTTGTAATGATTCGGTACTGAAGCTTTACAGTGTTTTATTTTTAATTCTTGCACTTCAAACGTTCTATGAAGTCCCGACACTACTGTTATTCTAACAAGGGTTTATTTTTCGATGAAGAAAATTTTTTAGTAACAATAATTTAAGAATCCTGCTAGATCATGGTCTAGGGCTGGTCTTCTTGTGTTAGTAGATAAGTTTGAAATGACTCAGCAGAAAATCCAGTTTGTTAAATAGATAGAGAGATACAAAGAGAGCCTTGGTAGACAAGTAGACAAGAGGAAAACTCTAAATGACCGATCATTCAAATCTTGTCGCAATGGTTTGTGTACGACAAAGCGTCTCCTCGCACCATACGCCATTTTAATCCCAGCTTTCTCTCTTTGATGCCTATTAGTAACTTGTTCCATAATAATCATGACGCTACTAACCTGCACTGTAGCAGAACACCACTATTATTATTGATATAAGTGGTAAGAAATTCATAAACCCAATCACATTACTGCCTTCTGTCACATAAAAGAATGTCCCAAGACCAATCTGAAACATGAATATTATTAGATTTTTGAGAAACAAATAATAAAAAATAAGGAATCCGATATTTTGTCTGTGGAACTTACCATTCCAAACATCATTCCAATCAGTGATGTACACAGAATCGGCTTCCTTCCAAATCTGTCCGTTACTGAAGTAGTAAAAACACTTGCAGTCAATTGGATGAGACCAATTATTACAGAAGCTATCTCCGGCTTTACACTAGTTTGTGTAGACTCAAGAATCGTTTGCAAATAGAATGATATAGCGTTAAATCCAATCATTTGAGAGCCAATGACAATAATGGCGACTAAGCCCAGGGACTTGAGGAATATTCTATTTTTAAACAGTTTTAATTTGTTTACTTTAGCTTTTGTGTTTGTAAAGGCGTATTCTTGTAATTCTTCATTAGCTGCTGCTTCAGAACCACGGAGCAGAGTAAGCGCTTTGAATGAATCATCAGGGCGTTCTGGAAAAACGTTATTATCATAAGGTAATTGTATTTATTATAATATTCACTACGTATTTGTAGTAAGATATTATTTAAATTCAGTATCAACTCAGAGTTTACTATCAGGGTAAGGGATCACATGGAATGCACTTGAAAGCTTTGAACAAAGTGACAAGCATGATTATATCAGTGAAGCTTTAGATTAAGCAAGACACTCAGACATTTCTAGAAATCATTGAATTTAGAAGTTAAGTAACTTTAAAATTTATTTAAGGGCCGTTTTGCATGTTAAATTGCACCTTTTTAGAATAAAGGTGGTTTTCAAATCACGCAGTATTTTTTTTATAGAACTAGATGACAAACAAGCTGACGGCCCACCTGGTAGGCTAGGTAAGCGGTTACCGCCGCCTATAGACACCTGCAATAACAAGGAAAAGCATTTGATATTGCAGGTGCGTTACGTGCGCAGTATGTGAAATGTTGGAATTGCAGATACCTACATTGGATAGGTCAATTATTGACAGTGACAATTCATTTCAATCCCACACCCACATTATAATAACTAACCCAAATTAAGCATCAATAAGAACTGTTGTCATAGATACTAGATAACGGATCAATGAAGACAGAAATACAAATAATAAATATTAGAAACTTAAAAACAAATCTTTGACTCCTAATCAGCTCTTAAATCAATTTAAATAACTCACATTTGTCAATAATGAATCAGACTGACCTTTCAGATACAAATAGTAAGGGCTCTCCGGTAAGAACGCTATTGGGATTAATGTAACTAGAATCACAGTCACGTGTAGAATGTTGCCTGCAAGATATGAGATGAATGGGCCGACGCTGAGCATGATCACAATACCCAGAGAACACATGATCTGGAGGATCGTACTTAGAGCGCCGCGGACTTCTTTCTAGTAAAAGAAAAACAAAGTAATTTTATTGAAAAGAAAAATCAATCGCTGATTTATTTACAATGTTCAACATTTTTTAAATGTATAAAATTGAAAATTTTAACTAACCCCCGGCTTTAATAATCATCTATCTAACACCATCTCATTGAGACTATATAGGTGCTGTCAATACGACAATAAATTAAAACATGGGCTATATTAGTTCATAGAAATGGTTTACCGCTTTCAAAAACACGTTATTCGTTTCATGACCTTTCAATGAAATAATGCAGCCAATTTTAAACTATATGAAAAGTTATATAATTATCAAATGAATAAGGTGTTTTTGAAAGCGGTATACCATTTCTATGAACTACTATATATAGCCTATGTATGTTTCTAAAGAGTTAAGCGGGATCCCTAACTTTTTGATGGTATAGGATCATTCAACGTTAGTATATCATTTGAATGTCACCGAAGTGACAGTAAACAAAATTTCAAATCAATCGGATCTGTGAAAGTTAGTAAAACCCTTTTATCATTTAGAAAATAAGCTGATGATAGTCATCAAACGCCTGAACTGATCTTAACAAATTATAGCTAAGAACCATCCTAGTTACGTCACCTTTCAAACAAAAAAAAGCTGAATCAAAATATACAATGCCACAGACAGACACACAGATACACAGACAGACACGTCAAACTCATAATACCCCTCTTATTGGGAGGTCTCTTTGTTGCGGGTTAAATACTAAAAACAATTATGGTAAAGATTTGCAATTCGTTAGAGAGCAGTCTTTGATTTGTTCGGGGATGAATCGCTGAAAAATTATCAAAACTTTCATTACTTACACTTGCCAGCTCCGATGCATATAATGGCACTGCCGTAAAGATAAACTTGTCTGAAATGCCACTTAGGGTCCTGCCGACAATCAGCATCCAGACTTTGTTGGCGAAGAGCAAGAGGAAAGATCCCACCACCTTTGGAATCAATCCCACGAGGACAGAATATTTGCGCCCTAATCTATCCAACAGAAGAGCTGGCGTGAAGTTCACTGAAACACGAAATATTTCTTTAAAGGCAATACCGCGTACTTACAAAAGTTGAAAAATTGAAATATCGCGCCAGCGGTAGCGGGTTCTTGGCGCTGATTAGCTTAAACTAGGTTCTCATTAAACAACACCCAGAGAGATCCGAAACAAGGTCAGTCAAAGAAATGTGTCGGAATATCCAAAATATTTACTATTTTCTTCCTCCTGTTAAATGAAGAAAAAGCTGACCCCCACCGACGATAGATCTACGTCCGCAATAAAGTCTCCTTGTTAAATTGCTGTTATTATTTAATGAATAATTATACTAGTTACAAACTCACACACTGCTGGGCACAGGCCTTCCTACATCAGAGTAACAAATGAGGAGCTTGGGTCATACTTAACACCACCACGCTGGCCCAATGCGGGTTGGTGGGTTGCAGTAACAACCGGGACCAACAGCTTAACGTGCCTTCCGAAGCACGGAGGAGCTACACAAATTATGACTGACCTAATGGACTTCACCTCACATTTCACTCGTTTACCCCGTCAAGCAAATTCCAGACACAATTGATTTTACAATAGTCATAGACCTCCAGAGGTATAATGCCGCTTGACAGATTAAGCGCTCAAGGAGCCTACCGATTTTACTGTCATTTAAGTCGAGATTAACTTACATATCGCTCCTACGAGGAACCCAGTAGAAACAACCCATGAGCCCTCCTTATCGGTTATAGGCTGCTCCAATACCGTCTCCGTGCTATTCCTCAGCTTCACCAACATAGGCGAAGGCCATGCCAGTCCTATTCCGACGCTTAGTAGAGTGAGATTCACTGAAAGAAAGAAAAATACCATCATTATATCTTCATTCTACTTGGAAACAGCATTCATCATCATCATCAGCCTATATATGTCCCACTGCTGGGAACAGGCCTTCCTACATGGGAGAAACACATGAGGATTTTGGGCCATAACACCATCACGCTCTGGCCCAATGCGGGTTGGTGGCTTAAAGCGGTTGCAGTAACTACCGGGACCAACAGCTTAACGTGCCTTCTGAATCACGGAGGAGCTCGAGATTATAAATTTTCATTGACCCATCCCGGGACCGAACATGGCGAAAGTTGCTTTGTTTTCGTAATCGAAGCCAGAGCGCTCAAACCTCTACGCCACCTAGCTCTTCCACATTTGCCGTGAAACAGCATTTGCCGTGTGGTAATTATTAGATACATGTGTAATGATTTGGATTTATTACCAGGCAAAGGTTATTTCCATTTGAAATCATTACACATGTGTCTAATCAGTTCTATTGTTTTTTTTTATACCGGAATAAATTAATGCAGCCAATGTTATATTAGGGGTTAAAGTTAAAGTATGAAATTGCCGATTTGTACTGAAAAATTAAAATTCGTTTTGTTTTTAATTTAACATATCTATATAATCAAAATATCTACCATTAGTATCTATACATTGCTGCCATCTAATAGGAAGGTTATTTATGTCTTTGCGATAGAGCTCTGGTGATCTAGATTCTACAAACTCGGTGAAATCATTTTGTACTGCTTCCTGGGAAGAAAACTTTTTATCACGTAGAAAATTGTCCAAATCACGAAAAAAGTCGTAGTCCGTTGGAGCAAGGTCTGGCGAATACGGAGGGTGACGAATGGTTTCTAATTGCAGTTCCTGTAGAGTTAAAACGGTTTCTCGTGCTGTATGAGGTCTCGCGTTATCATGGAGCAATAACGGTGAAGATCGATTCATGAGTCGGGGCTGTTTTACGGCAAGTTTTGCTATCTTTGTTCGGAGTTCGGCACAGTAGACATCTGCCGTTATTGCTTGACCAGATCTGAGAAAGCTATAGTGAATATCACCATGCTGAGACCACCAATTGTTTTAATTTATTTTCATACTAGCCGCTGCCCGCACCTTCGCACGTGTTAAAATGTTTAGCGCAACACAAATAGTGCGCAACGTAAAGTTTTTGGTTTTGTTTTGGTAATACGTTGAAAAGTAGCGCAATCGAGGCTCTGTTCACCGTGTTCAGGAAGCATTTAAGAAAATGACGCGGAATGCAAAATGCTTTGTTTGAAATGTGACAATTATATCTACGTGGTAAATAAGTATCACAATTCGATGATGATTCTGTTTTATGTATGTAACAAGAATATCCAATTACATAATTATGTAATCAATTAAATTGATAAATGATAGTTGATAGTTGAATGATAGTTGTATCTTAAATTGTTCGCATAATATTATATCTACGAATTTTATATCAATAAATCGGTCATGGTGATTCTTTGTTTCCATTAGAAAGATAAGTACGAAACATATCTTAAACAATCTAATATTAAATCAATATGGTACCATTTTATATAAGACAGGTTAGGAAATAGTAGTCCATATGTAATAGATCAATTGATATAAAAAGTGATATATAAAATCAGAATTGATATAGGTAAGTGCTTGTCTTGCTGATATTGTGTAATTCGTTAATACACAATTCGTCTTTGATAATATTCATACATCGAGACGAAGTCTGTTTTGGTGTTCCGTAGGACAAGAACGAAAACTATAGTTTCGTTCATATTTTTTACAAACTCGATAACAAGCAAGCCCTCCGGGTAGGTGGCTATACCGTCGCCGTTGCGTTGCTTAATAAGACACCGAAACAACAAGGACCAAATCACTTGGTATTGCGTCAAGTCATCCTGAGGCCTAAGGTTAAATGCCTTTCATGCCCAGTAATAACACAGGTCACCTTTCCCTTCAATCCGAAACACAGCGAACTATTTTACGGCTGTGATTAGGTAAAACTAAATTTTAAATATTATAGTAACTATTATTTTCTGACAAACTACTTTAGGTACTTTAGCTGTTTTCCTAAAATAGTTTGTTTATAAAACATTTGAAGGCTCAAGTGCACGCGTATGCCCTGCGTGGACTGCACTCGTGCGGGTCTAGCACTTTGACGTAGTCTTATTTCTATGATCTGAGGTCGTAGTAGATTTACTATACCTACTAGCTCAGAGAAAATCATAATTATATAATTTCGCAGCAGGATGACTGTCACGGCTTAATCGCTGCCTATGACGTCATCTATACAACTGTGGCGCAAACGTGAGACCGTGGCCGCGGTCAAGACAGCTGCCTTTTTCATCTAACTGCCCGGCCGACCCATAATACTTAGAGTAGGGTACGCCCTCGCACCTACTAGTTACGATATGTCCAAAACCCCAAGTAAAAGTTCCAGTATATATTTTTTTTCATTCGGAGAAGTGCGTGTATACATACGAACGGAGGCTATCGTCGCATTCACGGACGAATGGCTGGAAATGGCGACAAGGTCTGCTCACGAATTCGCTTTGGCCCATGGATTCTCGCTGCTAGATCTTCTGCTTACGACGCCGACGCGTCCAGATGGCATCCTTAGACACATTCCGAATGTTTCATACTTCGTGACCATGTTTTACTTGTCTGTATTTAGGTAGTTGTAGGATAACTTTGAATTAAAGGCTGTTCCAAAGAGTACCTACGTGCAGTCGACAGCACATTAAGCGCAGCAGTTTGACAATGAGTCCGCCCTTACTGCGTTCGTAATTGAAGCGGCTTTCGTAGTGTAACTGTTACACTTGATGTGCTATTGTCAGTACATACAAGGAAGGACCGTGAGGTACGTAAGTAGTAAACAATGGTGGAATACCTACTACGGCTAAGAGTGCGGCAGTTAAATGACAGCGTGACAGTTTTTAATGAGATTTTTTTTTTTTGCACCAAGGAATAAGCTCCACAGTTATCGACGATGAGCCACGAGAAAGGATCCACACGACGGGATTTTTAACTACGAATGTACGAATCAAAGAAGGAGTTCACTAAAAGTTAGCTACGACTTTCTAAGAATCTATCACCATGCCATATCTATTCTAAATCGGTTCAGAAGATGCTTAGGAATAAAACGTAGCAGACAGAGCTACTTTCAGATTTCGAACACCAAAACACTGTTCTATGTCGAAAATTCCCAAAAAACGACCTTACATATTCAAATAGTCAAAAATTTTCCGCACATACGTATTAGGTAACACGGTAAGATTTTATACTGTACTGTACTATAGATATTTTTTTACAATTAAAATGTTGCTCTTGATCCCACTCTTGCTCTGAGAGAAGCAAAGAGGAGGTCAATGATGTAGCGAGCTTCGCAGAAGGTGCCTGTTTGATCCAGCTTTGAAGGAACTAGTTGGAGTACCGTAAGAAGGAAGCTTGATTAAAAGGATCGCGTGCCAAACCCGCTCAAAGGCCTTTCAGATGTCTAGATACAGCCAACGTTTCGCCGTATTTCTCAATGGCCTCGCTCCAGCAATGCGTGACGATATTAGAAGATCGCCGGTTAAACATCTGCGGCAAAAACCACATTGACGATCGCTAAGCAAATTATTGGATTCTAGGTACATCAGCAACTTACCGTGCAGTACTCTTTCCAACACTTTGCAGAGGACTGAGGTAACGGCGATAGTTCTAGAATCAGAGCTTTCGCTGGAATTGACTCGTTACAATACTTTTACCACTTCTTTATGATAAGTTTTATAAGTGATGATTAATTCAAACTAGATATATGGTTTGAGTGTAAGGATATTAGTATTAGTGCAAAGAAATTGTGCTACCTATTCTATGTTATCTGCGATAGCAAGAAGGGTCGCTTTCGATGCAATAGTCAGAACTCAGATAATTGATAGTTCAAAATATCGATTACGATAAAAATCGCAATTTTCATATAAGTGTCGCTAACTAGGTATAAGTCGGCGGTAAGGACGATAATTTTTCGTCCTTTGAGCCGGATATTAAAGGGTGTTACTCTACTAGACCTGCAAGTCATTTTCCGCCATTCTGTCTTTCAATTCAAGGGAAGAATTATGCTTGAAAAGAACGTAGCTTTTTATAAAACTAGACAAGGCAAATCCACGACCACACAGGACTTTCGAAGAGGAACTTTCCCTTGTCTAATTGAATAGCTGAACTTACACCTTATTGTAATGGGAAATAATAACGCATGAGAATTATATTGGGTGGCATTGAAATGAATAAAGTAGTTGTTTGCCCGAAGCCATTGTACTAATATTACAATTTGCTACACGTTTTGCATTTTTAGTATTATGTTAAGGTCATTATATCAAAATTTCATACATGTACGCACGACATGTGTTTTTTGGACACAATACAATATTTTGCTTTGTAACGATGAAACGGCAGGAGGTGATCGCCGTCATATTTATTTATTTATTTATTTATTCTCAAAAACTGCTTATTCTAGCAACTACATAGGAGCTCTGTAGTAGATGGGTGTTTTAGTCATTATTTCTCCATGAACTATCATAGTTGTATTGTAATAGTTCCAACATGGTTAATTTTAAAACCATTTATTTGGTTTAATATAATTATTTGATGCCATTTTGCTGTAGGTAAATTGATGACCTGCTCGCCGAGTGGTCAATCAGTACCCCTAAAAACAGGTACAGCTAGAGGCTACTCGGTCACGGGTCCCACAGGGTACATTTGTTCACGAGTCTTGGATGTTTGTCTGTTTATTTAGTACCTATATGCCTCAGGATGACAACGCACCTGCAATATCAAGTGATTTTGCCTTGTTATTGCAGTTGTCTATAGGCGGCGGTTAAATACCGCTTACCATCAGGTGGGCCGTCAGCTTGTTTGTCATCTAGTTGTACAAAGAAAACCATTACGAATATTAACATACTTACATATTACTATCAATTTACACCGTTATTAGTATTCCTAACAAAAGCTTTTAACGATGCCTACTTTAGGGTGTTTTTTTTTACAACTATATGACAAACAAGCTGACGACCCACCTGATGGTAAGTGGTTACCGCCGCCTATAGACACCTGCAATAACAGAGAGTGAGAGAGAGAGTAGACGTAGTTTGTGAGAGTATGACTATTATACCTATACAAACTTGTAAGTACCTAAATAGCTATCAGCCCCCTTTTTCTCTTTTTTTTCGGGGAGAAATCTGTTTCCCGTCCCGGGACGGGTAGGTCTGTAAGACCTACCCGTTGTTGGCGGGCGTGTGTGGGGGTCGCCCAGCGCTAACTGACATTGGGAATACCCACTAAAAAATGTAGCTCCACTCCCCTTCGCGGGGGTAGCCTAGGCTCTGCCGACGCAATTTCACCAGTCCACTCCCAGGCAACCCGGCCTAGCGGCCAGGTTTCGCGCCGATGGAGATTGCCCCGAGTCACTTGTGTAATCCCAGACGTGGCGGCCTGTGCAATGCATGCTTGAGGGCCACCCACGCACGCGGTCGCGCCCAGGATGCAGGAAGACGGGCGATCACCGCCCGCCTCTTGACGCCCACCCGCCTATGCCGAATTGGGGCCGCCAGAGAATCCTCATACCTCTCCGCTGCCTCCTGCGTGAGCTCAGTCTCGCAGCAGGAGGCGACAGCCTACTTAAGTCATCCACAGAGATACTCATATCTTTGTATGAGAATCATTACCGGCCTATATACGTCCCACTGCTGGGCTCAGGCCTAACTACATGGGAGAAACACATGAGGAGTTTTGGCCATAGCACCACTACGCTGGCCTGATGCGGGTTGGTGAGCTAAAGTGGTTACAGTAACAACCGGAACCCTCAAGATTATATAAATTTTTGATTGGCCCATCCTGGGATCGACCATGGCGAAAGTTGCTTTGTTTCCGTAATCGAAACCAGAGCGCTGAAACCACTACGTCACCGAGCTCTCTGGGGTTGCTTATCAAAAATTAAAGCTCGCTTCCATTTTCAGCCATATCAGCTGAGATGAAGTCCAACAGCCGTTAAAAAGAGTTAAAAAATATATATCTACCGGATGGTGCTATCAATGCGACAATAAATCGATGAATGAAAGAATCAATTGTGTCTGGAATCTCATGCTTGACGGGTAATTTTCTCGTGATTTTCACAGGGTCGGCAACGCATTATGAGTAGTGCCTAAGGCAGTAATTACTCACCATCAAGAGGTAGGTACTGCCATGTTTAATTTTTTTGATTTCTTGGTTTATATGCTGCGATAAGTGCTTACTGTTTGGGCGGACTGTATTTTTGTTTGCCATCTAATATTGTAGAAAAATATAAAATTGTATAAGTTTTGTTAAGACTTTAGACTGCTTTTAGCCTTCGGGTGTTCATTGGTGGGGGTATGTAAAACTATTAATTAATAATACTGTAATATTTTTATTAATATTAAGTTAAAAAAAATTTTAACTTACAAGTAATCACGACTGCATACTGCCTCAATATTGGACTCTCGATTATCTTATGAAACATTTTTAAACACTTCACTACAAAAAATGTATAAGTACTGATTTCAAATTTTAGAGCGGTTATCAAAAACTATTTTTATCGGTACACTACATCACAGGTCCAGTTGTGTGCCATCTCTGAACGGTTTAATTCAGATGAGTACATCCACGTAAAGAACTATCTATTATCATACATCCACAGGCCTTGAATAGCAAGACGGTGTAACTAACAGACTACATTTTAACTAGTTTTCAAAAAAGTTCTCTAAATGTTTATCTGATGTCTTTATTCGACAGATATTGACAGCGTTTTAATAATTCTTGCTTGAATCTTCTTGATTTAAATTTAAACAAAAACAATAAAAGGTTGTAGCAATTAAAGAAAGAAAACGATTAAATAAAGTATATGCTCCAGGTGGGAATCGAACCCGCGTCTCTTGATGTCCGGCCAGACGCGATTATCACGCCATCGGAGCACTAAGTATACTGCTAATTTCTTCGCCGCTTTCTATCCTTTTTCTTAACATTTTATAGCAACGTTTATCCCAGTTCAGTTCAGATCAGTTCTCTATTGTGTATGAAAAATGATTACATATAAAGGTCTTAAAAAATATGAATAATAGTATCACGCCTGAAAAGGTAGGATTACCTACCTTTTCAGGCGCAGGTATACACAAAAGTTCTTAAAGCTATTCCATAACAATGTATCTATTTATAGTTCAAATATTCTTGGATAATATAGAAACAATCAAATCGCCGGAACATACAAAACTTAAAATCTTTGAACTCTTCTGGTCTTTCTCACCACTCATTGAAGTTAACACCTTTACTGATCCGATAGATTTCTTTCTTTATTTGTAATTGTTACAATACAGTAGGAACGAGGAAACTAAGGCAGCTTATAATAGCTTCCGTATCTACTAATAATATAAAGATATCAATGCGGTATGCCTTAATGGACGACCACGGTGGACGACTTTTTATTCACGCGAACGAAGTCGCGGGCACAGCTAGTGTGTTATTTTATTTTTTATTTATTTGTTTATTTACTTTAGACATGTCCATAGAATTCGTTAGTAACAATGCACTTAAACTAACACTTTTAATGTTATAAAAATGTGATTTATGACGATTAAGTGCTTCTTTATGGCCTGTATGAATAAAGATATTTTCATTTTCGTTTTCGTTCTTCATTACTTACAATCATGCGAGATGAAGGGCAGAGCATTAAAAGAGCCCCGTTAAATAACAAAAAAATACTCATTTCATTTTTCATCTTTTTCTTCATCTATTACAATGTTAGCTCCCAACAGTCGCTGTATTTCAATGTAAGATTTCCCTTTAGTTTCAGGCACCAAAATTAATATACAAACACTTAGTAATAAACAGTTGACACTGAATACCCAGTACGTAGCCGCTGGTCCAACAGACGACACGAGTGTTGGGAAGTATCTTGTCATGAAGAAAGTGCCTATTCCAGACAGCACCATGCTTATGGTTAAGCCAACGGATCTGCCGGTGTTGTCGAAGAGTTCCGCTGACACAGCCCAAGTGAGAGATCCAGATCCTGTAATTAAGATTCGTAATTTAAAAATTTGAGGCGGTTTCCCCGCCAAAACGCTATTCTTAGGTGCTTTTTAGCTTCGATTAACACTTAAGTACCATGTCACACTATGTCATTCACAGTGTTTGCTATAATCAATAATGTTATTATGAAAAGGCATCAAAATGTTGATCAACTTCTTTTGCTCACTGTACATCTATCTTTCAGAAGATCGCAGTCAAAAGACACTACCTCGAGTCTCGTATTGCTGTGTTTCTGCCGTGATTTGCGACATGTCATGTTGGGAGCAGGGAACTCTTCGCCATGCTGTCAATATAAGGCTTCATCATCATCATCATCACCAGCCTATATACGTCCAACTGCTGAGCACAGGCCTTCCTACATGAGAGAGAAAATGAGGTGTTTGGGCCATTACACCACCACGCTGGCCCAATAAAGCGGTCGCAGTTACAACTGGGACCAACGGCTTAACGTGCCATCCGAAGCACTGAGAATCTCAAGATTATAAATTTTTATGAATCCATCAAGGGACCGACCATGGCGAAAGTTGCTTTGTAACCTGAGCGCTCAATCAATAAAAATCATCAATTAAAACTTCGATAAGTTCATAAATGCTGCAATTTATTGCATTCAATGCAGGTTAAGCAACTTGTAAATATACCTTTGGTGTAACGTGATCGGTAATAGCTTATTATGAGGCTTAAAAAGTAGCTACTTTATTAAGTTTACTTTAGAGAACTCTTTACTAAGCTTTTCTTCACCTTACAGATGACCGAAAGCGAATAGCAATTTACGTACGTAGCTCTTTGCTGTACTATGTTCTGTGGTAAGTAAGATAATTTTAGGTAATGATTTTGTTGTTGTGGAGAAATCTCCTAATCAATATGTATAAGTATCTACGTATAATAGATAGGTGCGATGATCAACCTACGCAAGTTTCTAATCAGTCACCCTTACTTAGAAAGATAATATTGACATTGATCTAACCTGCACTAAAGCAGAAGACAACCAAAATCAGTGCTATGAGAGGCAAGTAGTTCAAGAAACCCATGATTTCATCAGCTCCTTCTGTGACGTAGAAGAATACTCCAAGGCATATCTGAAACAATTTCTTCCATGAATCAAATCCGGTCTTTGCCCCGCACAGAGGTATTGGGCTGTTTTTGAGTTTTCCAAAGATTTAACTTGAGGCAAAAGCATTAAGTTCTCGTTATTAATCCTTTAATGCCCAGACGGCAACTTAAGTTCACATGACAATTAAAATTCAATTGTGTCTGGTTTATCGAGCTTCAAAGGTTAAGAAACCTAATCGGCGGGTCTTCGTAACTTACCATTCCCACCATCATTCCGATCAGTGAAGTGCACAATATGGGCTTCCTTCCTAATCTGTCAGTCACTGCAGCTGTGAAAAAACTCGCAATGAGTTGTATAAGACCAATTATCACAGAAGCTATTTCTGGTCTCATACTGGTTTGTGTGGACTCAAGAATTGTTTGCAAATAGTATTGGACAGCGTGGAATCCAACCAATTGGGAACCAACAGCTATCAAGAGGACTAAGCTCAAAGACTTCAAGAATATTTTATTTCTGAATAGTTCCGTTTTATTTACAGTATCCACTGTATTAGCTGCATACTCTTTTAATACTTCATGGGCTGTTGTTTCGGAACCGCGAAGTAGTGTCAATACTTTTATTGCATCGTTTGTATGTTCTGAAACAATTCAATACAAATTATTGGCGTTTTTAATTCGTTTCAGTTTTCATAAACTTTCTATCAAAATCATACTTTAGTACAAGAACTAGAAAATTTAGTCTCTATTATTTTTGAAACTTACCTGTTACATACAAGAAATACGGACTTTCAGGCAGGAAAGGTATTGGCACCATAGCAACTAGAATGACTGCCACGTGTAGAATGTTGCCAGTGAAGTATGATACGAATGGCCCCACGCTGAGCATTATCAAGATACCCAAAGAGCACATTATTTGGAGGATCGTGCTAAGAGCGCCACGGACTTCTTTCTGTCAAATAAAAGATTTACAAAAAATTTCAATAACTAATAAAATACCTTACCTTACCTTATTTTCATGTTTTGATGGTTTCATTTATATCAAAATAATAAAACCATCGACTGTCTATCGTACAAAATGGATGTGATACTCACACTAGCAATATCCGCTGCATACGTGGGCACCATGGTGAACACAAGTGTGTCTGAAAAACCATTGAGGGATCTGGCTAGGATCAGCATCCAGACCTCAGTAGCGAAGAGCATTAAGAAGGCTCCAACAACCTTCGGCAACATTGCGATGAAAATTGAATGTTTGAAGCCCAATTTATCCAGCAGAAGCGGTGCCGCAAAGTTTACTATAACATAAGGAAAAAATACATTATGATAATAAAAAAGTAGGTAGGATGCAACAAAAGGAGGCGGTCACGTTGTTCCGTCCCTAAGCGTCCCGGAGCGCCGCCGCGCCGCCTCTACCATCACTGCTGATGTCCACTTTCAGTGTCAAGGTATTGTGCCTTCCACTTAACCTTTCCACCCGTTAAGCCGTTATATAGACAACTGAATTGTTAGATTTTAACGCCATCTGATTACCAGCGCACGACCATTTTTCTGATAATGCTTCTTCTTTGTACATACGTTTGTTGATGACTATTTTTGTTTCAAGGGAAATAACTTTCCCTTGAAACGCCTGTGTGTGTGTTTTGCATCTAAAATTTCAGGATCGAGATGAACATCTTTAAGATATTATTTTTCATGCTCACAACCAAAGTATGAAAACGGTTCATTGTTCCTCAATATAATAATAGTCATATCATGAGTTTTATTCATGCTGTTCTAGTTCCCGATTTAAGTCAAGACCAATAAAAAAATATCCCTTACTTTGCATATAGCATACTTCAACCACTTTGTATAATCTTTAGTTCTTTCCTGTTCACACTTAAAGCATCCTTGAGGATTGATTCAATCCCCTTAGGAAATATCATATTATCTGCTCATCATTCAAAGTTATAATCAACGTTAAAAGTAACAGCTGCCAATTATTTATTTATGTTAAATTGATAATTATATCGGTAGCCAATCTAGTAAGTATGTAGAGTTATCAAATCAATCTTAAAATGCCTATAATTATCTTTAGATATGAAAATATTTTGTAAAGAAGATAACGTAAGCAGTCCTATTACGGCGGTAATCGAAATCCATGCCGTTGTTGAGCGGTTACAGATTTACAATTTTATAATTTCGTAGCTAAAGTCTGAAAACTAAAATGTCACATAAATACGTGAATTTCAACAAATTCGTCATTTGTTTCATTTAGTTGGACTTTATTAAGTTTTTTGAAGTAATATTAGTACTTAAGTGTTATTAAGTTCTTTTTTAATTCCAACTGAGGCATATCGTACTTTTTGATATTATTAATGCTCATAATTATCGCCATCAAAATATCTTAATATTCGTCACGTATAAGATATACGGGCTTAAAATTTGTGCACCAAAATGAAATAACTTGCCACCGAAATGAAAGAATATTTAATCATATCTCGCTATAGTTTATTTTAATCTGTCAAGCCGCAGAAGATCCTCGAAGCACATGGCAATTAAAAACTGATTGTTGTGATCTGTGGCTTGACAACCTCATCATCATCATCATCATCATCTTATAGCGTCCACTGCTAAACAAAGGCCTCTCCCATTAATTTACGATCGTTTCTGCGCAGCCTGCATCCAATGGCTTCCCCGCCACCCTGACCAGCTCGTCTGTCCAGATGGACATGTCCTACTTTGCGCTTTTCGGTACGTGGTTGCCATACTAGAATTTTAACGCCCCATCAGCCTTCAGTTCTACATGCTATGTGCCCTATTCACTGCTACTTCAACTTGCTAATCCTATGAGTTATGTCTGTGACTTTGGTAAAGGTTCATGGAGGTGGTGTATGGTCATGAGTGCTGCCAAGTCTGCCGCCCGCATGAACATGGTCTGCGGTGGAGTGGTTTCTACTGGGGCATCAGTCGGAGACATCATGCCTGTCACTGCTCGAGAGAACCCTGTGAAAAACGTAAGAGATTGGGTTTTCAGAGGCAGCAGAGAGCCGATTTGTGTAAGCAGGAAGCTATTGATGTCGCACTGATGCCTACGTATGTACTCAGATGGTCGAAATAGATTTGGTTTTCGCTAAAGAAGTGTGTAGGTAATCTTACATAAGGCACCAACGAGGAATCCCGTGGAAACTATCCATGCGGCCTGGTCGTCCGTGATCGGCTCATCCAGGATAGTCTCAGAGCTGTCCTGAAGCTTCACCACCATGGGGGAAGGCCACGCCAACCCCAACCCAGTGCTTAGTATGGTGAGATTCACTAAATGCAAAGAAAAGTTTATGATACCTACTCAAAGAAGAAACCATGTGAATTATGTTATCATAATTCACATAGTCTGTTATATTTTATTTATTTATTTGTACACACAAAAGATTCAAAAGAGAATACAATAAAACAGTTCAGTACAAAGGCACTGCTTATTTTTAATGAAATCTCTACCAGCAGACATGTGACAGGAGTACGAGAATATGTATAAATATGGACACAGTGTGTAAATATATAAATCTGAATATACTTATTATAATCATTAATTTAATACACCATCATCGTCATGATTTCAGCCGAAAGAAGTCCATAGCTGGACAAAGGCATCCCCTAAAGATTTCCACGAAGATTGGTCCAGAATAAAAATTAGTTCTCTCTTGACTACAAATAAGTATATTTTTTCATGAAAGTTTGAAATCTCTTTCCTGATATTTTTTTACTTTTAAATTATTCTATGCCAGCCGTTTAATGGAGTCTTCTTTTTCAGAAACTTCTCTTTCAGAAAAAAACAGCCTGATTGGTAAGTTTTGAATTAATAAAATTTTAAAATAATATAATTTGTTTCGAAAATTTTCCGTACATTTTCTCATAATCAATGAGATAATCTCAAACATTTTGTCAAATGCTATCTTGTAATCTGGTGAAAACTTAATTTTCCTTTCATTTGTTTGACCCGAATAAAAATTTGTCGCAGAATGCCCCGCGTGAAGATGTGGCACGTGTATAGACTGTTCTAATTCAATAAATAATTCTTACCAGCAATTATAACTATGTACTGCCTAAGTATTGGGCTAACTAAAACTTTGAAACCCATTTCCACTGTCTATGTCTGTCTGATGTTATAAACCATAAAATTACTATTTTGATTACGGAAAATTAAAAATGAATTATTTATTGTTCACACTTCATCACAGTCCCGAGTGCGTAGTGTCTAGTCTAATGCTAACAAAGTAACAAAGAATAGCTGCTCAAATTTATGTTATCAACATACAAGCCATTTGAATTTCACCTCTATTGTTATACTAAGAGAGTCCCGAAACCCTGATTAATCAACGAAAAATTATAATCAATCTGCGATCGATAGGTGGCTATTTATGATTATCATGTTTAGCTTTAAGCCTTAAGACCTATTTTGTAACATTATGGTGCAATAAAAATTTGAGTTTGAGTTTGAAAATAACTGTACAAAACAATGGTGCTCAGAGCTGGCCGAAATCCATAGAAACTCTTACCTTTATATTTTTTATTTATGAAGAATATAGTTTAAATGAAAACCAATAATATAAATGCACAATTTAGCGACACAGGCACTAAAGTTCGTTAAGTTAGTCGGTTAAATAAGTATTTTTTTATTCTTAACCGGGATAGCTCTTGGCCTTCATCTCATCTGATAGTAAGAGATGATAAGGCCAAATATGGAAGCGAGCTACACCCAGATTCCTTAACCACAGAGGAACTTGGCTAACATACCTCCAACTGCCGGAACACAACAATGCTGTTAACATTATTGTTATGGCGGCAGACTAAGGTAAGATGGTGGAAGCTAGCCAGGTGGACTTAGGAAAGCCCGGCCACTAAGCAAACTGAGCAGAAAACTGCCTCCATGGGTTTTGCACCCCGGACCTCTAGTCCTGAGGTAGGGTTCTCAGCAACCAGACCACAGTGACGGTTAAATGGTTTTAGAACATAAACACAAAAAATATCATACCTATGATGCTTTGTGCAGTTATTTCGCTTTCGACAGAAGCTAAATGAAAGTTATGCTCCATGAGGAATGGAGTCAGCGTGAGAATGGCTACATAATATTTTATTGTCTTTAGCAGGGCTTTTAGGAACCTTAAATAAAGCCCGGTTAAATATTTAAACTTTATGCAAGTAAATTAAATAAATGACGTGTACAATGTCGATGCTAGATGCGAAGTGAATTTTATGTAGGTAATCGAAACTCGAGAGCAATTACTACCTTTTCATTACAAACAAACAAACTCTAGTTTGTAGCAACGTTGACTAGCAGTGATATTGCTATAAAAATCTGTTAGGCAAATTAGAATCTTGAACATTTATTTTAGCTACATTCCTCCGATAATTGCTACATCTAATAAATTTAGAGAAACACAAGTATTATTTTAACCAGCCATTCTGATATTGTTGTAATGTGTGGGATCCACGGTACGCTGTTTATGAAGACGCTATCGAAAAGATTCAGTCATTTATACCTATCCACCTTTTATGCCTAACGTTAGGGATAATAACGTCAGATAAGTAAGTCACATTACCAATTTGTGACGTAAAAAAATCTTTCTTCTCTTTTCTTAAGACTTCTCCTGGAATTCATACCAGGCATAGCTAGGAATTCCATTGTATATCGTACGCCGTCAAAATTTAACAAACTGTCCTTGGACATCTTCCATTCTGTTAAGTCAAGTTTCAAGCAGAATATCTTGCTGACGAAGCGGATTTTCCCTTGTTATTGCAGGTGTCTATAGGCGGCAGTAACCGCTTACCATCGGGCGGGCCGTCAGCTTGTTTCATACAAATTGTAATATCTACACGACTTGTTTCTATGAAACGACTGAATTTTATAGTAATTAAAATATAAAACTAGAAAAACTTCACGTCCTGAGGCGGGAATCGAACCCACGACCTTTCGCAATCCGGGCGACTGCTCAGTTGATTAGAGCAGTCTCCCGGATTGCGAAAGGCCGCCTCAGGACGTGAAATTTTTCTAGTTTTATATTTTAATTACTATAAGTAATTTTTTTAACATTTATAATAATGTTAAAATCAAAAATTAAGAAAACTGAATTTTTGTTCGTGGTTTCAAATTTTTTTTTCATCAAATCGTGTTTAGTTAGATTACAGTGACGAGCCAGGACTGCCACCTGCCTGTGTTTTCGAGAGCGTCCCTTTAACACCCTGTATGTAGTAATTTTTAATGAATATTGAATAAAATACACTTGGTAGAAAAAAAATCATTTATTTAAATTACACCTACTTAATCTTTGAATTTCACAAAGGTTCGGTATCTTGGAAGTTAGAAGCAATTGTAGAACGAAGACTTAGGTAATTAAAAAAAAACTAATTTATGCACACTACCATATTTACAATCATTCTTAAATACATAGAAAAGTTAATTTAATAATACAACTACTTAGGTACAGTCGACAGCACATGAAGCGTAACAGTTTGACCTTGAGACCGCCCTTATTCCTTTTGTAATAGAGGTGGCTTTCGTAGTGAAACTGTTACACTTGATATGCTGTATGTTAGATTAAATGCTCAAGTTTTTTCATTCGTTTTTGCGTCAGTTCGGTATGGCTATGGGCCTGCGATTCTTACCTACTTCTGAATAACGTTTAAATGAATATCAGCATTTTGCCATGTTACACACACACATGCGATTTATTTTCTTTTTTTTATAGAAAGCACGACAAATGACTTAACACCACCTGATGTGAAGCGGTAAGAAGAGTCCATATGCGAAGACAGTAAGTGCAGTTCAGACACTGCTCTAGCGGCATTTGGGCAATTTAATAAACGGCGTATCTAACTAACTTATCTTCTTCTATCTCTTCTGCATCTTCTTCATGTCAACGAAACGAACCAATCCTTATCCTCATATGCAATCTCCATCTAAAGACAACGGATACATAAAATATGTTTTCATAATTGTTAATATCATTTTAACTTGATGTTGCAGGCATTTTTTATTAGTTAAATTACTCTGATGTCTTTACTTCTGATTTACTAATAAAATTAAATCTTATTCCTACAACTTTTCTTAAATAGTTTTTAATATTGTCATTCCTTATCATGTCAGCCGAGAGACGCCCACTGCTGGGCATATTGTCATAATTGCACCCTATTAGCGATGAGTTGAAACAGTACCTATGACGACATTATTGTCAATTATTTGTCATTCGTTTATTTCTCAGCCTTTTCTTCATCTGTTACATTTTTAGCTCCCAAAGCTCTCTGTATTTCAGTGAAAGTCTTCCCCTTAGTTTCGGGAATAAAAATCATTATAAAAAGACATAATAACAAGCAGTTGACGCTAAATCCCCAGTACGTGGCCACACTACCAACAGCTGTCATCACTATTGGAAAATATCTTGTTACGAAGAATACTGCTAGTCCAGATATCACCATGCTTATTGGAAAACCGACTGTTCTTCCTTTGTTGTCAAAGAGTTCCGCTGTTATAGCCCAGTTTAGGGATCCGGAGCCTGTAAATATTTAAATTAATAATTATTTATAACACTGTCGCAACATAATACCTCCGCATCACAAAAATGGCTGGTAAATCTAGTGACTCAAATAAGTGCTATATCAGAGATGTAGCTGAACCGTGGCCATATTGAGGCTCTTTCTTACGTCTGCACTTACAGAAATGGATATGACTCTGGATGAGGTAGTGTTTCTCTGCTCTCTCAAAGAAAGCTACGCTAAGAATTAGAACTCCTAATGCATCACACCCCTGCCTTGCAATACTCCGAATTGCATTTATGTTACCGAGTGAAGATTCTCTAAGTATGATTGCTAGAACTTCTCTAAAAATTTTATGTTATATCTTAAACTTATGATTTGTACAAACAACTCGAGCCATGTTATTCTTGGCCCATTTCTTATCTTGTTGGCCAACCAAATGCTGTTCAAATATAGTATAAATAGTATCTAACCTGCACTAAAACAGAAGACCACCAGTATCAAGCCTATTAGAGGCAAAAAGTTCAAGAACCCAACGATTTCATCAGCACCTTCTGTGTAGAAAAAGAACACACCAAGGCATATCTGAAACCAAACATTATCATCTATTAAGGTGAGTGTGTGAACGTTTATTACATAATCTGATTCCATCAGCCCCTTTTACTATCAGAATATCAGGCATCAATCAATCGTGCAGCTTTATTTTGTAGATTTAGTATACACATCATACATACAGCGCGAAACTGATTCTTTCAAAATGTATACGGCTAAGGAAAAGAATGTCCGGCCTGCCGATGTCCTCTGGTCCCGAGGTAATGTAGACTATCTTCACTAGATGGATAGATGACCTAGTAAGGGTCGCGGGAAGCCGTTGGATGCAGGCTGCGCAGAGCCGTTCTGTTTGGAAAACTATGGGTGAGGAATTTGTACAGCAGTGGACATCATAGGCTTATTGTATTGATACGTCTGGCTGATGCCAAACGTTGAAAACCACGAGTCTCTTCTATATTGAAACATATTAGGTAGGTACTAAATATGAACTAATAATTATGTAAGTAATAAGCAGTAAGAAAATGAGAGAACCTATTTCTTAGTCACTTACCATTCCAATCATCATTCCGATTAGTGTTACAATAAGGATGGGCTTTCTTCCAAATCTGTCTGTTACGAGAACTGTGAACAGGCTAGCAGTTAGTTGTAAGAGACCGATGACCACGGAGGCTATCTCCGGCCTCACGCTGGTTTGTGTGGACTCAAGAATTGATTGCAGATAGAATGAAACAGCGTTGAATCCAATTAGTTGAGCGCCGATGAGTAATATTCCAACCAAGACCAACGACTTCCAGAATATTTTGTTTTTTAACACCTCTAACTTGTTTACTTTCTCTTCTGTATCATTAGATGCATATTCTTTTATAACTTCATTTGCTGCTTCTTCGGAACCATGAAGTAGTGTTAATACTTTTATTGATTCATTTGTGCGTTCTGTAACAAAACACTTTTCAGCAAATTGTATGATTGCCATTCTATTCCTGTTCATTCAAAGGTTGCTGTATTGGCAGTTTAGCCATTTTTGAAAAAGAGACACAAAATTTTGATTGAAAATAAAAAATTAGAAAATGAATAAAACTGTTTTCTTACCCTTCCTATATAAGAAATATGGACCCTCTGGCAGAAAAAGTATTGGTATCAAAGACACTACAATCACAGACAAGTGTAGAATGTTAACAGCAAGATAGGAGACGAAAGGACCAACGCTGAGCATTATCACAATACCCAGGGAGCTCATCACTTGAAGTACCGTGCTTAGAGCGCCGCGGACTTCTTTCTGTGGAAATAGGAAAAAGTAAATTTAGTTAACATATTCCAAGCTTCACAGTGTTTGTCAAAATCTACTGTCTTGATCGTTTCTTTCATCAATACATTTTCGATTCGAGTGAACTTAAAGGAAGCAGCAGATGCGAAACAAAAGTAAATAAGTATAATAACTAAATATACTATGCTATGTCATGACGATGCATAATTCCTGTAAAAAGAAATAGCAAAATCTAGACTCACACTAGCAATTTCCGATGCGTACATCGGCACGACGGTGAATGCAAATATATCTGAGATGCCACTAAGCGCTCTAGCAAGAATCAGCATCCAGACCTCAGTACCAAAGACCAGGAGGAAGCCTCCCAGCACCTTCGGGAACATTCCGATGAGGATAGAATATTTAAATCCAATCCTGCTTAGCAGAATAGACGGCAAGAAGTTTACTGTAAAATGAGAAAGTTAGTTTTTAACTTTTTGACCCATATTATTAAGTACTTATTTAAGATCTTAATTATTAGACCATAGCTCAAGGTATGCTGCTGTTGTATGGAACTCCTTTACAGCAAATATACTAAGATGATTGAATCTGTGCAACGCAAATTTCTCAAACGGGATAGAATCTGTGCAACGCAAATTTCTCAAACGGGATAAAACAATATTATCAACCCGAAAAATTTTACGAAGATGTCCTATAATAACAAAAATAAAAACCGACTGATGCTTGACGCATCTTTCCAGACATAATTGATTTTTCAATTGTCATAGCCCTCCGAAAGGATAACGCCGCTTGACAGATTTGAACACTAAAAAGGATAAAATAATTAAATTTATGCATGTTTCCTTGTCCCTTCATTTATCCCCTAGAAACTTATTTTTTGGAGTCAGTGCTTCACTTTCTATGAATCGGAAACAACTTAGCATCAACTCAAATCTTATCTTATCTTATCTTAGCATCGAATCAAATAAAATAATATTATTTTATCCTTTTTAGTGTTTTGAAGTCGGATTTATTTTTGTTTATTTAAAAAAAAATTGATGACTTTCTAAGGTCAAAGCTAGATGGGTGAAAGTCAGAATCACGTAAATAAATGGGCTCATATCTATCTTAATATACAATAGGTACCTAACGGTCTCTTTCGGAGTTACCTCGTAATTGCCTTTGTAATTGCCTTAGGTATCTCTACAACCTTTCGAGATGCGGAGGACTTTGGTACACTACTCCATAATACTCCAGTTGTACTTTGCACTGGAGTTGAATTTTGATATTTTTTTCTTGTAAAAACAACACTAAGTTAATACAAATTGGATAACCACTGCCTTTGTAAATATTTTTTTTTATACCACTAGGTTGGCAATCAAGCATACGGCCCACCTGATGGTAAGCGATTACCGTAGCCTTTGGACGCTTGCAACACCAGGGGTAGTACTTGCACGTTGTTGACCCTGTAAAAACTTTTTTTCATGCTTTTCCAAGGCAAATGTAAAACAAAATACTTTCTTCTTGCAAAATATATCCAATCTGTCATAGATATTTATCAAAAGTTAGAATATGATGGTGGTAGCTAGCCAGACGGACTTGGAAGAGTCCCTACCAGCCTACCGCCAACCTAACAGAGCAAAAAAATTCTACCCACGGAAATTTAACCTCTAAATCTGAGGTAGTTTGTGTCATCCACTGGACCACAGAAGCTGCATTGCAGTTTATGACCGAATGTTACAAGTCGTCAATCAGTCTCGTTGTAAGACTACGTCGGACTGCTGCTTTTTATTTTTAGTACTAGGCTTCATATGACAGACTAATCTTGGAGTTGCAAGCTCGCAATGAACTAGTATCTTATCTTATCTTACTATGGGGCCATGACTAAGACTAATGTCACAGTGCACTTCGACCCATTGGGATCTTTTGTGCCGCCCCTGCGTTTACTCTTCTTGTGTCCAGAATATAGTTGCCATTAGCCTCAGTATATCTTTAGGCAGAAAGAGCCTGTAGTCTTCTGGTTTTAGATAAACTACCGACTGTAAATATTAACTGTTTATTTATCATTTTATTGTGGTCTAAGATTTTATCATATTCATAAAACGCAATTGTAACATTTACGAGGGAAAGATTAATTATCATAGCCGATTAAAAAACACATGAGTATTTTTATCAGGCATTAATTATTATCAGCTAAATGATTAAAATTTGACAATTTGATTTGAGTGTATCTACTAAATATTGGTAATAACCTCCGATCATTTCTATGCTCTGAGGTAATAACTATAACCAATACAAACATAGAAAGATTTGTGTAGGTACGGATTTATGCTTGGATAGTTAAAATTCTATAAAATATGGTTTATTCTATCGTCGTAAGCCGCTTTTACTTCAACAAAATAGTGCAGTCATATTTAAAGGGTATATCCTACCCATCAATACAAACCAATTGTACTATGAAGACAGCTACGAAATCGCGAAAAAGAAATGTTCAATAGTACCTAACGTTCAATCTAAAATCTTACTCGACCCAATGTACAGATGACAACCTGATTTCTTTTTTGCGATTTCGTATAACTCATAGTAAAAGTTAATCAACTTTTACTAATAACGGGCAGATCATTATAATATGACTACACAAAAATGTGTAGAAATAAAAAATAAAAAATAAAAAAAAATTACACCTTGTATAATTAAAAAAAAAGGCAACCCCCAAGACCCCTTGACTTTTCAAATGACTTTTCTGGTCAGGATAGTTTTCTAAATATTTTTCAAGCAATTATCACAATGTTAAAGTTAACGTCAAGAATTTTGCTATGTATTTACGCAGGCCACTCTGTATCCGACTTTGTAGTGATGGAGGGTATCAGTATCATCCTCCAGGGACCACTTACTGGAGAATAGTCGAAGCAGGTACTGTGCTCGATTTGATTGGTGGTAGAGCTTTTCTAAGTCCGCCTGGCGAGGCACCACTATCTTACCTAAGTCTACCGCCATAACAACAATGTTAACAGCATTGTTCCTCTGTGGTTGAGGAAACCGGGTGTAGCTCGCTTTGATCTTCAGCCTTATCACCACTTACCATGACGTGAGATGAACGCCAAGACCAGAACAACTGGTCAGACAATTTCAATACATAATTATAGCAAACAGCAATACTTACGTATTGATCCAACGAGAAATCCTACAGAAACAATCCATGCGCCTTCATCCTCTGTGACAGGCCGTCCCAAGGCCGGCTCGTTGGGGTCCCACAGCTTCACCATCATGGGGGAAGGCCACGCCATCCCCAACCCTACGCTCAGTATGATGAGATTCACTGTAAAGCCAAAACAGGCGAAAGTGAGTTTGTTTGTTATCATTTCACGCCTAAGCCACTAAACCGATTTAAATAAAATTTGGTATAGAAATAGTTTGAGACCCTGGAAAGAACATAGGATACTTTTTGCAGCGATAACCGACATCCACGCAACAATATTTAGTTTACTACAAGGTTGGCAAACAAGCGTACGGCCCGCCTGATGACAAGCGGTCACCGTAGGCAATAGACGCTCGTAGCACCTTGAGTACTACTCACGCATTATCACTGTAGCCTCTATAGGCTATAGTGTCTATACACTCGTAGCAGCTTGAGTACTAATCATGTGTTGTCACTGTAGCCCATAGACGCTCGTAGCACCTTAGGCACTACTTACGCGTTGTCTCCGTAGCCTATAGACGTTCGTAGCATCTTGGGCACTACTCACGCGTTGTCACCGTAGCCTATAGCCGCTCGTAGCACCATGAGTACTACTCACGCGTTGTCACCGTAGCCTATAGACGGTCGTAGCACCTTGAGTACTACTCACGCATTATCACCGTAGCCTATAGACGGTCGTAGCACCTTGAGTACTACTCACGCGTTGTCACCGTAGCCTATAGACGGTCGTAGTACCTTGAGTACTACTCACGCGTTGTCACCGTAGCCTATAGACGGTCGTAGCACCTTGAGTAATACTCACGCGTTGTCACCGTAGCCTATAGACGGTCGTAGCACCTTGAGTAATACTCACGCGTTGTCACCTTAGCCTATAGACGGTCGTAGCACCTTGAGTACTACTCACGCGTTGTCACCGTAGCCTATAGCCGCTTGAAGCACCTTGAGCACTACTGACGCGTTGTGACTTAGTCTATAGACGCTCGTAGCACCATGAGTACTACTCACGCATTATCACCGTAGCCTATAGACGGTTGTAGCACCGTGAGTACTACTCACGCGTTGTTACCGTAGCCTATAGGCGCTCGTAGCACCTTGGGCACTACTCACGCCTTGTCACCGTAGCCTATAGACGCTCGTTGTACCTTGGGTACTACTCACGCGTTGTCACCGTAGCCTATAGACGCTCATAGCACCTTGAGTACTACTCACACGTTGTCACCGTAGCCTAAAGACGCTCATAGCACCTTGGGCACTACTCACGCGTTGTTACTGTAGCCTAATAGATGCTCGTAGGACCTTCGGCACTCTACTCACGCGCTGTCTACCCTATAATAATCAGGAGACAGCGAAGGAAAAGACGAATCCCTTGCTCCCAATATAACGCTTTCTCGGTGAGCTCCGGCGACCTTACCAACCGCGGGAGCACATCACTACCAAACAGTGTTATTTAATCACATTTGAATATTTTTGATGCAATTAAACGCCTACTTTATTGTAACAATTACAAAAAAAGAAACAAACCGATGAAACAATTATATGCTCCGGGCGGGAATCGAACCCGCGTTTCCTGGTTTCTTTCGGATCACTAGCGGTGTTAACTTCAATAGGTGGTGAGATAACATTGCTTTAAAAACTTTAAAAAAAGGGTAAAAAAGCCGTGAAGAAATTAGAAGGTTACACCTCCGGTGCTCCGGTGGCGTAGTAATCGCGTCTGGCTGGACCCCCGAAGACGCGGGTTCGATTCCCACCTGGAGCATATATTTTTCATCCCTTTCTTTCTTTATTTGTAATTGTTACAATGATATTTAGTTGTAATCTTCTGCAAGAGTGTTTACATAAGGAAGCAGGTTACCGGCGGCGTCAACTTTCTTCTTTAAATTACCCAAATGACCTGATTTTTTACCCCCCGACGAAAAAAGAGGGTTGTTATAAGTTTGACGTGTCTGTCTGTGTATCTGTGTGTCTGTCTGTGGCATCGTAGCGCCTAAACGAATGGACCGATTTTGATTCGGTTTTTTTTGTTTGAAAGCAAAGACTACCACCAACTCCGTGTTTGAAAGTTATTGCCTACGATGGTTCTTAGATATAATTCATGAAGATCAGTTCAGGCGTTTGATTACTATCAGCTCATATTCTACATAATAATAGGATTTTACTAATTTTTACAGATCCGATTGATTTCAAATTTGGTGTACTGTCACTTTGGTGACATTCCCATGACATTATAACCTTGAGCTGATCCTCTACCATCAAAAAGTCTGCGAAAAGCTTATTTCTTCAGAAACTTACAGCAGATATAGCGTGTTTGGGCTCTTATGAATAGTCTTAGTGAGATGGTGTTAGATAGATGATTAAAGTCGCCGGGGGTTACTTAAAGTTTTTAATTTTTCAATTATTGTTTAGTTTCGTTACAGTTATTCAGTGTTATTACGGGCTTTTGTAAAGTCGTCGTTTTTATATGATCCATAGATATATTGAAAGTTAATTCCTCACACACATGAGGAATTGTGTATAAATTCGCCGCATGTATTATAAACTCGCAACAATTGTCCATTTTAATTCATATTTGACCATTTTAAATTGTCCTGACAAGGAATTTTCCTAATTATGTCCTGCGAAAGTAATTGCAATAGGTACCTTTGTAGCTTAAAAAACTAATCAACTATAAAAGCCAAAATCTACCAGGCACCTTTTATGCAAAGTTTACCTAGACATTTCAATGACAGCGAAGTTTTCTAAAAAAGACGTAATTATTCCTACAAATGCTATTATGAGATAATGAGCCAACTGAAATCAGGCAAGATTAGTGTTGTTGAGATGAAGGAAGGTCTAAAGAGATTTTTTTTTATTGCAGCACAGGAACATTTCATACTATTTATGACAGGCTTGCTGTCGTCTAATTCTCTAGTCCAACATTTATCTTTAATTGTTTTTTTCTGATGACTCATCTTATCCTGCCAAATTCTATAGTGTATATGTGTGTTCTATAGTATGTGCTATGCAATTAAAATTGCATAGCACAAGTCCAAACGTAATGGCAGTCAAAATATATAATAAATTACCTGACAGATTAAAAATAGAAAAAAAAAGATACAGTTTTCCTAAATAATTTAAAAATGTTATTAATTGTTAAATGTTATTATAGTATTGACGAGTTTTTTAATGACAATGATATGTAATTAAAAGATATATATTTATGTTTAGCCTTGAAATGATAATTTGACATTCTAATTAACTGATTGACATTATTATAACAAACTTAATAAAATTTTCGTTATTATATTATTACTAAATATGACATTGTAGTAGATTACTTTGACTATCCTAATGTGTATTCATAATGTTTGACATTAATATAAATCAAGCAATATTTGAAATATTATTAATAATTGTTAATTGCATGCGAATGTATACTTATATTGCGGTACCCTTACAGGATTCATGTTTGATACTGAAAATTATTTGTAAGAACATTTGTAAACAACATGAAAGCAATAAATGATTGATTGATTGACTGACGGTAGAATTTGAGTTGCTGGCTCCCGATCAAAGAATTATTTTACTATAGAAGACTACACACGCGTGTGCGCAATTTTCATATTTTATTTGACCGAAATAATTAATACGTGGTCTAAAAATAAATGAAATTTAATAACTTACCAGTAATTACAATTATATACTGCCTTAGTACTGGGCTATTCACTAGTTTATAAACCATTTTCACTGTTTATTTATCTACCGATCGCCACAGAAAGTAATCTTATTAATTATTTAAAAACAAATTATCTCTAACTAAATACTTATTTATTAAATTATTGAAAAAAAATTATTACTAATGGCAAATTATTACTAATGGTAATTAGTAGCCATTTTAATTATCAAGAATTTTCTTTTATATTTTATTTTTTTATTTTTTTAACTACATCATAGTTCTGATTGCACATGTCTTCATAAACAGGCGAGTATGAACTTACTCAAATCAATAAAGGATACATATTAAGCTAAACCTATTGTTATCTTATCATCACAATAAGTGACATTTAAATTTCACCTTTATTTGTAAACCAATAAAAACGTAAAGCCTTCGACAATAGACGATATTGTATAGATTACATAATTATAATCCCATAAATAACATAAAGTAAAATAAGAACCAGGTTCAATATTCATGAATCTAGATCTTTACGAATAAAAAGAATAAAGAAATTTATTTCGCTTGAAATATGGTACATGTTTCGATGTTACCAAAAGTTTTCCACTTAATCCACCAGAAACTGGCACGCATTTTTTTTTATGTCAAGCATAAAACAAATAATTACCTATCATACAAAATGTGAAATTTTCGAATTCGGACTGATTCAAAATAATCGAGTTACCTACTACAACTTTAGTTTTATATTACAACAATTTATTTCTAATGTTCTTTATAGTATTCCAATAACTCATTAATTGAATAAAAACAATTTCAATTAACCATGTTTTGAGTTTTTGTTTGAACAAAGGTGTGGGTAATCATCAGACGACTAACCGAGTGGCCGAGTCCTCGAGACAAAATAAAATGTCCAAAGACCTTATCCCACCTTCCCCCTTCCTACTCAGAAGCAAGCGTGCCAGTCTACGGAATCAACAAGTTACAGTCTCCGCCTTAACCAATGCCTTAACATTACGCACAACCGGATTTAGAATAATGTTTATGCTTCCAAACTTGGAATTCTGATGCTGCAGCCTGGGTGATAATGATAACAAAGAAGCAGAATAACGGCGCCGACAAGAGAAACTGCTTCTATAAACTGGGTGTTACAGAATTTCACCGACCGACAGACAGACAGACAGACAGACAGACACAGACAGACGGACCGACAGACAGACTGACATTATAACATTGTTAGCTTACGTGAATCCAGACAAGACAGAGAGACAAACATTATGATAGTGTTAGTTAATATTAGTTGTGATAGACATAAGGGATTTATGACGATTCGAAAGTGCTTCTTGGGGGGCCTAATTGAATGAAGATATTTTCATTTTCATTTTCAGTCACATTTTCATTTATCGAAATAACGAATTCTGGGTTTGGGTTTGGTCGATATTGTAGTATGTGTGCGGGTCGTATGTGTGTGTGTAATTGTAGTGTGTTTTACGATACGCAATAGTAAGCATGTTTTAGGGATGTCACGAGCAGGATCAGGGCCTCGATCGCGCTAATTTACATTGTGTTTACCAAAGCAAATGTGAAACGTTCCCTTGCGCACAATTTGTGTTGCGCGAAACATATAAACGACTACCAATTAGCTGTTTTTTGGAAGCATACATTGATTTCTTTGATTATAATTATATTACATATTTATAAGGTTGAAATTACATAAATTAATACAGTAAAAACTTTCTAAATTTAGTAAATATATCGATCAGTTTTTGACAGCACCTAGATACAAACACGTTACTATGGCAACCATTTATGGGAACGTATTTTCCGCTGTCCTACAAACATTTTTGCCAAGTTGCTTAGGCACTAACTTAATCAAAAACGTGCGACCGACACCGGAAAATACGTTCCTTTAGATGGTTGCCATAGTAACGAATTTGTATCTAGGTGCTGTCAAAAACCGATCGATATTTTACCCAATTTAGAAAGTTTTTATTTTATTATTTGATGTTATTTGAACTTCATTAATATGTAATATAATTGTAATCAAAGATATCAACGGATGTTCCGAAAAAAAACCTAATTGGTTGGTCTCGCGCAACACAAATTGTGCGCAAGGGAACGTTTCACATTTGCTTTGGTAAATACAATGTAAATTAGCGCGATCGAGGCCCAGGACAGTGTTTTATTAATTTAATTGCAAAATATAAGTGGTCTGAGGGGTGAGAAACTTTCAGAGGTAACTCCTTGACAGGGAACATATCCACCCAATAACAATAAAGATATATATAGGTAACCTTATGTTATCTCCCTTGCTCACCCTAGTCGCGTGCACTTGTTAGAAAAGGACACCAAGCATGTGCATGCCGCAAAGCATGAACATCGATGTCAACTCTCTCGGTGACATGTATGTAGGTATCACAAAATCTTTAAAAATCTGACTATATAACAGTCCTACAAAAAATATGACCTGGGTTGATTACACCATTTTAGAAAAGACAAGTGACTTCGTTCTCCCATCCTGATGACTGTGAGGTAGTGTGCTGGGGAGGTCTTCTGTACCGTTAGTATTTTAGGTGTGAATAGAGAAAAAATCTCTGTTCTGTGTAAGTTTAATGCATGAAGATACATCTCTTGAGGTAAAACTACTTACTTCTTACCTAACAGATAGACCGGCCTAATATTATATCATAGTTCTTTTGGATAGTATACTTGTGAAAGTGTGTCTGTCTGTCTGTTACCTCCACACGCTTATACCACTGCACCGATTTAGGTAAAATTTGGTATTAAGGTACCTCGTGCACACTAGCGACACCAATTGATTGTTATTAATTATGGTGAATTTAGAACATAATAAACAAAAACGCTTTAGAGAATTGCTAAAGAACGGTATTTGTAATTTTTAAAGATGTACTTATCTTGTATAAAGTGTCTACCTATAAGTAACCAAATTTTTTATTATTGCTAAAGGCAATAATGAAAAAATAGGTTACATGTAGAGGAATATCTTATACCGATTACATCTCAAAAAATTACATTTACCATTCTTTAGTCATTCACTAAAGCGTTTTTGTTTATTATGTTCTAAATTCACCATAATTAATAACAATCAATTGGTGTCGCTAGTGTGCACGAGGTAGCCCCTTAATACCAAATTTTACCTAAATCGGTGCAGTGATCAATTGCATCAATTAATATAAATCAAGTGGTGTCGCTAGTTCCGACGAGGTGTAGCCTTAAGTCCCGGGAAAGGACTTATCCGCTCAAACGTCCGTGTTTTAAAAACAGAGAGGGTCATACGTCCGGGGTTGAGAAGGAGATTCTCCTTCAACTCCTGCGCAACTCCCGCGGCGCAGAAAAAAAATTCTAACTCTCTAACCAAACATCGGAAAAATACGCAAAAAATACTGTCGTCAAGCTAATTAAATAACAATTCCAATGATATAACAACATTATATACATATCTAATAGATATATTCTTTAAATTGGGTGTAAACTTTCCTTAATGAAAAACATTTTCTCCATTTTCCATCTTGATAGCTTATTCTACATCGTTGGTATGACTCCTTATCCTTTATTTTATAGTTAATGTGTAGGTAATTTAACTAGCTTTCTATTAATACCACATTTGTGTATGCTAACATCTACAGAAAAAATAAAAAAAATTTTTGTCATCTCGGTAACTTTAGTTACCAAGGACGGTTGAGGTAGAAAGTAGGTTGCGCGGCCTCCTTTTATTGCTTATAACTCTTTAACCAAGTAACGGAAAAAAAAACAAAAAATACTGTCGTCAACCTGATTAAATAACGATTCTAGTTTTTATCCCGGATACCTTTTCCCGTCAAACATCAGATTCCAGACACAATTGATTTTTCAATTGTCATAGCCCTCGGGCGGAATAGCGCCGCTTGACCGAAGGGATTGAAAAGGGAATTGAAGTTTATATGGGGAATCAATAATAGTTTCCTTGTGAGCCTTAAACTGTTTCAATTGCAATACACTTATTTACTACTATTATTATCTTATCGAGATATAAATCGGATTAAAAAGTTATTGATAAAGATTTTAATATATTTTTAATTAGATGATTTATTTATAATAAATTAAGTGCATTACACAATATATTGTAATTGTAATAACTATATCATAACATGATGCAACTAATTTTAGAACATAAAATTTGCAACAAACTAAAAATAAATCAGATAAGCAACGTTTTAAACTAAAATTCCAGACAATTGGTTTTTGTCATAAGACCCCCGGGCGTCATTCGCAGCTTGAAATAAAATATATATGCATTTTTAGTGTTTTGGAACTCGTTTTTTTTGTTTTTTATTTTTATTTTTAAAATAAAAATAAGGTTAGATTTCTTGTTTATAAGTTATTTCTAAAAATGTGGACAGGTGACCATATTATAATAATTTTACCCTCACTTTTATTTTTATTATACCAGGTGATTACTTATTTAATAAAGTTTTGAGCTCACTAGCTATTTGGATAAAGTCTCTCTGTAATATAATAGGCAAAGGGAAAATTTTATTATCAAGCTTTTTAAATGTCAAAATTGATAATTCAATGCTTTTTTAGCTTTGATTAAAATTCAAATTCAATGAAATTGAAAAATCAACAAAATTAAGCAAGATGTCGACAGTGAAATTGTTCCAGTACATTCAAAAGAATCTGCCGCGTGTTTTGCAAATCAGACATTTCCGTCCGTAAGTTATTTTTACTAGCTTTTCCCCGCGATTTCTTCCGCTTGGAATCGTTTCTATCTCACGGGAACAGTACATTTTTCCAGGATAAAAAGAAACTTCCAAACTCTGTGCCAATTTTCATGCATACCTATCCGTTCATCTGTTCTGTTGTGATTCTCTAGGTCGACAGATATTATATTCTCAATCTTCAACGAAAATCCTGTCTCGGTAGACCCTTAACTAATAGATACACCTAATAAAGAACTATGTATATATAAAAAATATATATTTTTGAACTAGAAATATACCACAGCCTTACCACATTACCTAAATATCCAACACAATCATGGGTTGACTGGAAGAGATCTGTTATAGAGATAAGTGCACCCTTGTTATCTAATTGTCATTACGTATTGATAAACTTTGTTTCAAGTGCAATAAAGAGTATATAATGTCGCCGTCTGGTTAAATCAGACTCTTAACTGGACGGCTAGCCCGTTGATCGAACGACGGCGTCCAATGAAACGGCTGAAGTAGGTACCTACAACTAGCCAAGTCGTTGAGCACAACTAAACGTTGTGCTCAACGACTTGGCTATCAAATGGCTGAACATCATGTCAGCTGTCTCCTAGGCGGGTCGTTTAAATCAAAGAGCTTTTGTGTGACTGTTTGAGTGATTGGTAGGATCAAGGTTGTTTTTTTATGACCACATAGAACCAAAACGATGTGGGTTAAAGTGGTCATAAAAAAACCTTGAACCTACCAATTTCAGAACAAGAAGATCCATTCAATACGCCAAGTTGTTAAACGTTAAGTGAGTCTTGTTCAATTAACTATCGGGCTAGGCATTCAATTAGATGCCGGCGTTTAATCAACGGGCTAGGCATGCAACGAAGCGGCGGATTCAACCAGATGGCGGCGACATATATAACAAACTAAATAAACTCCTTATCCCACCGGAGAGCTATGACAATTGAAAAGTCAATTGCATCTGGAGTCTGATGCTTGTCGGGTTTAAATATCCATGACATCCATCCATGACTACACACATATCGACATATCAGTCCCTACCGGGACTCTACCGTGTTATAGACCTCTGACTTGTTAGACAGTAGGTTCCCACCTACTGTCTAACAATCTTATATAGCATAAAATAATCTTAAAGATAAAGATATATTTATTTGTGAAACATGTGTAAGTAGTAGGTATATTACAGTAAAATGTTTTGTTTTAACATGTTCTGCATCGTTAGGCGTACAAATTAAAATAACTAGGTACTACATTAATTTAATCCTTCACGTACATAATTATTTCCGTATTCGTAAATATAAAATAGTATTGACGAATAAAAATTCAAAATCATACACTAACAATAAAATATATAGGTATTAAAATAAAAAAAATATCACAACCATTAATTAATTAAAATGACAAATGTGTTAAAATAAAGATATTATAAGCATATTTAATTAAAATTCAACATTTTGTCATTAAAAAATTCATTTAAGTCGTAATAACACTTGTCAATTAATTTTATTTTTAATTTTTCCTTAAACATATTCACACTTAAGTCTTTATACATATTTGGAATTTTATTATAAATTTTTGTGCTCATACCAAAAATACTTTTCCTTAGAAGACATGTCTTGGCAGTTTGAGTCTGTAGTCTATTAATATCGTTACTATTACAGCAAAAGTAAGCCACGGCATCTAATATGCTTCAAGCAGTGGACAGCGAATATGGTGATGGACATTATAAACAGTGCCATCAATTTGAAATGCCGCGTAGGTGACACGCGTGGCAAGAGAATGGTGAGGAAAACCCCCACCGCATTTATTATTTCAGCCGTGAAACAGTTCGCTGTGTTTCGGATTGAAGGGAAAGGTAGCCAGTGTAATTACTGGGCATGGACGGCATTTCATCTTAGGCCTCAGGATGACAACGCAGCTGCAATATCAAGTGATTTTTCCTTGTTATTGCAGGTGTCTATAGGCGGCATTAAGCGCTTACCACCAGGTGGGCAGGTCAGGTTGTATATAGATGATGTTTTGATTAGTTCTGTTTTTCTACTCCTACTTTCATAGCTGTCAGTCACATTCACATCACAACACAGAGTGCTTAGTGCCCGCCCACGCAACATTTCCTTAGTTTAGTCCTTTGGTCTAGCTGTCACAGCTTATTACATTATTCTTGTAATATAGGTGTATTTACTACCTAATATGATAGTTATTTTGATATAATTATTCAATGTGTTGAAGAGCGGTGGCGTTTGAGCGCTCTGGTTTCGATAACGAAAACAAAGTAACTTTCGCCATGGTCGGTCCCGGGAAGGGTCAATCAAATTTACAATCTCGAGCTCCTCCGTGCTTCGGAAGGCACGTTAAGCCGTTGGTCCCGGTTGTTACTGCAACCGCTTTAACCCACCAACCCGCATTGGGCCAGCGTGGTGGTGTTATGGCCCAAGCTCCTCATGTGTTTCTCCCATGTCGGAAAGCCTGTGGCCAGCAGTGGGACGTATATAGGCTGATGATGATTCAATATGTCAATGCGTTATTAACTGCCTATAGCCCACACTGGGCTACTCGTTCCACCGAAAACCAGCGTCGCATCTGTATCGTAGCTATACAATGCTCAGTGGAGACTGGAGACCATACTCCAACTTTTGTTGTTTAAGTTATTTCGTTATATTTTTCTTCTATTATTTCAGGATATCCTAACCAATTCCAAAGTGATGATTCTTCAAGAAGTGAACGAGCCTATCCTAAACATGGCAGTGTCGAAGGCTGCCACCTTCATGGGTGCATTCGACGTGAACATCGTTGATCATTTGGTCTGGGATAAGGATTATACTGGGAAGTAAGCCTCTGGTAACGTGACTCCGATCAAAACTGGTTAAGGCTGATGTAAAATCAAAGCAGGTCAGCTTTAGGGTTGTATGACCTTAATAGATCAGTGTGTCTTGACCCTAAAACTACCTTAAGGAAATGATGGGTCCTATGTTTCAAAAGATTTTATAGTGTTTATATTATTGTTGGCCCAATAAGTCTTTATTATTCCATTTTCTCTAGCATGGGCGGTATTATACTCAACAGCCACATGTTGGACATGTTATCCCCTCAATACCTTTTTCGCGGACATATTTGCTTACAGACAGACCTACCCTCCGCTGGCTAAGCGACAGGCGTGTGTTTACGAGGGTAGCCTGAACTCTGCCTAATTTTACCAGGCCATTCCTAGAACGCCCCGCATCCTATTACAAGTGGCTTGTTCAGTGCCGATAATATAATATCTTATATATAAAATTCTCGACTCCCAAATTTAGTTACCATACTCCTTCGAAACGGCTTGACCGATTTTCATGAAATTTATATGTATATTCAGTAGGACTGAGAATCGCCTACCTACTATATAGCTATTTTATTTTATAGACATTTTTTTTATGCCAAAACAACGTTTGCCGGGACAGCTAGGAATTTTATATGTATATTTCAGTAGGTCTGAGAATCGGCTACCATCAATTATTTTTTTTGACAATTTTTTTTATGGCAAAACAACGTTTGCGGGGCCAGCTAGTTATGTATAAAACCTGCCCGTTGCCCATATCTATACTATTCAACAGAAATACTCTAATATTCATAGACTTTGTCCTATTCCAGGGTGTTCTCGCTGATGTCAGACGTGATCTTCGTGGCCACGTCGACGCACATGTGCGTGCAGCGGTTCGCTAATCAGTCCGAGGTTCCTGTGCTGTGCATGCGGTCACGGACGCACGCCAGCGTCCAGGCCCTGGCTACTGTTATGGCTATTATTGTAAGTCAATGTACAGTCGACAGTACCTACATCAAGCGCAACCGTTTGACCTTGAGACCGCCCTTACTGCGTTCGTAATAGAGGCGGCTTTTGTAGTGCAACTATGACACAAGATGAGTGTCATTGTATTGCCTTCATTAAAGAATATTATTGTCTTTTTATTTTACAAAGAAAACTTTTAAAGTCCTTTATTTCGTTATATTTGAAACACATTGGTACAGTTAAAATAGAAAACTATCCAAATTTTGTATTTTGTCATTAAGGATTTGTTATTATAGTGTTTATAGTAGTTCCGAACTTTTGAGTCCCGACCTTAATGTCAAAAATCCGGGCTCTCTAATCGGGATTGAAACTACCTAAATTCTGGAACACAAACAGTCATTTCATTACCTACATAGAAAAGAGTTTGAAATATTATATATTTCTTCTGTAGTTTATCATAATTTTAATACAGACAATATAAAAGCATTAAAACGGCTAACCTTATTTTTAAAAAATCTGACTCAATGGCTTCTTGACAAATGTTTTTATAGTCTTCAAGAATACTTAGATTGGCAAAATAAATAATTAATTAAATTTAAGTAATTGAATTTATAAGACAAAAAATAATAAGTTTAATATTGTATATATATAAATTGTTTGACATTTTAAGTTTAATTTTTTGTTATCTTCAACATTATAATTTGTAATTTTTGCACGCCTGCGAGCAGGCTGAACACATGTACCTTTTTTAGCATTGTAAGAACTTTATAACTGTGTTTTGGCAAATAAATTGATTGATTGATAATAATTTAAACATCATTCCCAGGAAGAATATGGAACCATGCAGAACGTCACAATGTCGTACTTGGGGCACCCGCATCCAGTGCTCAATTCCTACCTGCTACTGTGCCCCATGTTGGGCGCCAATATTAAGTTTAAATGTTGCCATAGTAAACAGGTCAGTTTATAGAGTGCACAGTAGTTTCATAACACTTCCTTGTTCTGGCGACATTAGGCTACAGCAGAAACAAATACGCGGAATAAATTCGAGATGAGCCTTTTCAGTCAGCAGAAATGGTACATCAACTATCCTTTTCATTTATCCCATAAACATTTATAATAAATTGCCACAATCAATAAAAAATATAACTATGTTATCATGGGTCATACCGAGAACCAAACACCTTGTATAAAACATAAAGAACCTATGAAATAAAAGCTCGATCAAGTCAACTTGCGAATGCTATTTGCTTGGCGTGGACATACAGTCACGAATGTTGGCGCTTACTGGCTTACTGTCTTAAAAATTACTTAAATATTATAACATTACACCAAACCGCATTGGGCCAGCATGGTGGTGCTATGGCCTAAACTTCCATGTGTTTCTCCCATGTAGGAAGGCCTGTGCCCAGCAGTGGGACGTATAATAGGCTGCTGATGATTATAACATTTAGCGGTGGAGGGTGTATAACCTGAGATGTAGGAACCATCCTCTGTACTTCAGGTACCAAAACCATGTACCTACTTCAGGTACCAAAAACCCACCATAGCTCCCTTTTTGTATCAAAACACATACCTATGGGTAACTTTATGGTGACAAATAATTATTAGTTACTATATTTATTATTTGTAACATTTCTTTTTTATAAATATCTCTCTTTGAAGAGGTCATTTGGCAAAAAATGCGAACTTTTGGTCAAGCATTTTTTGGGTCATAATTTATGTGTCTTAATGTTCCTATCATTATTATTATTGTCGCTCTAGACCGGAGTAAGCCCTCTTCTGTTGAACGCCAGTGAACAGTTGACAACCACAAGCAACACCGAGTGCCGGGAGTGCATGAACACAGACCGGGTGCTCAGCAACGCAACCGTCGTGGTAGCAGGGCCGAGCGCAGACAAGAAGCACTGTAAGGACTTTCAAATTACCGTACAGGTGCTTTTGTTATTCATATACCTATTCATAAGTACTCTTGGTAGGCCCGTAGGCTCGTCTGTGTTGGTAAGGTAAGTACCACCGCCTTTCTTAGTTCGCTGTTTCGGATTGAAGGGAAAGGTGGCCAGTGTAAGGCATTTCTTCTTAAGCCTCATTCAATTTGTGAATCCCAACATATTTACAGCTGATTCACACCATTTTGTGTCACAGTGTTACTCAACGGGAAAAATATTCCCGATGAGTAACACCGTAACTCAATGCCACTATTTTTTCCCCGTTGAGTGACAGTGTAACTACACAGAACGCTGTATTCCCGTTAAGTAACACCTTAGGTAAAATCATTGTTTAAATTTGTATGTATGTAGCTGGATCATCCCCTGAAGTACCAGGCTACCATAAGTATATGAGAGGTTATTTATTGTACCTCTATGATTATTATATAAATAAAATAAGAGTATTCTAAACATCTCCTACATAGATATGGTAGCCTTGTACTTCAGGGGATGATCCAGCTACATTACATACATACGGGGAAAAAATAGTGGCATTGAGTTACGTTGTTACTCATAGGGAATATTCTTCCCATTGAGTAACAGTGTGACACAAAATGGTGTGACTACACGGGAACAAAGGATTTTTTTCTACAGGACATTCAGAGAAATACTTCATGTCATTGGATATTCTTCCACACATGTCCGAGAGGTGAAGAAGTTGACGATATGCTGTTCACTCACTGCAACGCTCGGACTTTCAAGTCCTTTGACAACATGCAATATATAACTGCTGCACTAATGGCTAATGCTATAAAAGGATATAAGTTCTGATATTATGTGACATGATATGCTGTTTTATGAAATAAAATACTTTGTGTATAAAATTATTGTTTAATATTAAATCCTAAGTAATTTTATCTACAACTATAATTAAATATAGGTAAGTATGCATGTCCAGAATGAGACATTGCTATTAGATTTGATTTGATTTTTTTTAATGATTTTCTCCATTTCATGACTGGTAAAAACATTGGCTTAATGTTATGAATGATGTTATGCCCAAAAATATATGAAAAACCAGCGCCGCGATATTTAGCCAGCGCGGCATTAAGCTGAGTGGCGACCATTTGGTTACATTAATGTGTGCCTCTTTACTTTGTGCCTCTTTTTGTGTTGTAATTTCATAATGTTACCAATAAATAGTTTTTCTTTCTTTCTTTCTTTCAAAAACCAACCTTATTAATTTTTTAATATAATTACAATATATAATTTGAAAATTACCATTAGTCAGACAATATTCTATTGTTGAAGAGAAGCCAGATGACTCGTAGAGAACAAAAGCTTTAGATTTTATTTATAGGTTAGATAAATCAACAAATCTCATCCTATCTAACATATACTAGATATCTAACTCATTTTAATTACTAGGATTTCTATATTTTCCTCTCATGAACTTAGGTAATGGAATCACACCAGGGCAAGGAATCTGGCCATAAACTTCACAAATGCAGGGGCGTTCACAACCAATGCCAAAGTTCGCTGGATTGTCCTTCTTTTCGGCGGCTATAGCCTCCTGTTCCAATATTTTCCTAGATTTACCTACTGTAGCCACTAGATGTTCCATTATTTCTTCTTTGGATCTATTGTCAATATCAATTAAAATCTTTCCTCCGTCTTCGAAGTAGCACTTTATGAATGGTGATGGTGTTAAGTTCTTTACGGTAGCGACCTGCACGTCAGGGTTTTTGTATTGGATCTGTGGTAAATACCAGAATACAAATTCCTTTGCACCCGTGTTATTATTTCCCCGTATGTTGTAGGCGACGGAAAAAATTTTGATTTTTTCTTTCAAAACTAGTCTGCCAGCCTGTAAGTAGTTAAGTGTACGGCGAATCGGGGCTCTTCCCTTCATAAAAGGCATTTTATTAGGATTTTTGAATATTTTTGTAAACTAACCTGAAATTAAAGGAGGAATATCGTAAGCCCGTCAATAAGAACCGTCAAACGTCAAGTCAAAATTCAACTTGTCAAACTGACATTTTTTTTCGTTCACTTTTTTTTGTTAACTATAAAGGGAAGGCAAAAGAAACCAGTGCTCATACAGCCTCGTGTTGAGTATTGCTTTATTTCTTCATTTATTGCATTGAAATGCTGGTGTTACACATTTCAATGCACGTTGGGAGAATTTGACGCGAAATGTATGATGACAGTCTCCATAAAATGCTACTTGATGAGGCGGATAACCACAAAAAAGTTATCATCGTATTTCACACCATATTCAAGTATATTGTAATTACACACAATTATCACTACATCATCATAGTTATTATTATTATTATTTTATTATTAATGTATAGGTGACGTTCTGTTAACTATTTGGGCTTGTAAATCAAAATTAAATTGTTGTTGCATTATCTTAGAGGAATCACTGACTCCTAAGATACAGGTTATCCTAGTTTAGGAAGCAGGGGCTTAAATTTGTCATTGAATATAATTATACAACGTTAGTTTTAGAACCCTATGTGAATAGCTAGTACCTGTATGTTGTTTGGTTGAATAAAGTTATTGTTATTATTATTATTAATTAATATAACTCTTAACATTTCCACATTTGAATTAAGTTACTAAGCAAATTACATTACATATTTATGACTATGAAAAACGGATCAAACGCACAGAAAATGTGAGTGTTAGTTTGTGGTAAGTAGGTATCACAATAAATGGTTTGCGCCAAATATTTGCTTGCGCTTACTGCAACTGGACCATTTTCTATCTTCAGATTATTTATTTTATATTAGATTTTTTTGGTTCATTCTCCCTGTAATGGAAAGACAATGGGAACTAATGCCTATACATCCATGTTTTAAGTATTTTCTTTAATTCTGTAATTATTGGATAGAAACGCTCATAGTCACTTTAGTTAAAATGATCTTTCAGTTACACATCAACACAAAAAACCTGCTTCATAAAACTAGGTACTTACACCAATTTTATAACAACGTTCGCTAAGACACAATTTTTAATTATTTTAATAATAATCTTGACAGACACTACTAAATCCCGCCAAACACCCTACCAAAGAGAGATACACTTTATATCTTTTTTAAAATAATTTTATCATGAAATTTACACTAAATTATGCGCTATTTACACTAAAATCTGCATATTTTTAAGTATTAACGTGGCTTTAGGCACTTGTAGTTTTTATCCTATTTTTCTATCACAGGTTCTTGAGTTCTTCATTTTTCAATAACTAGTCGTCGCCAAAGTCATCGCAACAGCCTTCGCAATCGAAGCCACACATTTGGCAAATCCAAACGCACAATGCGATACAGCAAACTATTCGCAAGCATTTAGCAAGTCCGCCACAGCAGCAGCAACACATATCTCTTTGTGTTAAAATATGGTGGCCATAAATAGTAATGGCAGTGACTATGCCATTAGATTAATAATTATTATTCCCGTAATTAAAAGTAGTAGGCAAATGAATAATAAAGATCTAATTAATTAGATCTAGTTGCGGGTTTCATTATATTAACTATTTTTATTGCATAGTCATGGACTAAAAATGTGAGAGTTTTTGTGTGTGACTCACATTTATTAGATTGTATTTGGAATTTAGATATTAAAAATACTTAGGTATTTGCTGTTTTAGCCATTTTGATTACAAAATTCAGACGTATTTCTCTATGATTTTGACTGTGTCAAAAAATTGTCAAAAGTAGGTATAGAGCAGACATTTTTTTTGTTTAATTCTTTTTTTGAAATAGAAGGCAGAGGAAACAACCCAAGCCATGTCCATGTCTGACCCACTTTATTGTTGTACCACATTTGAATTCATCATCATATCAGCCTATGATGTAGGTAAACTGCTGAACAAAGAATCGATTTCCAAAAGGAACGGATCTGCGCAGCCTGCATCCAACGGCTCCCCGCGACCCTGACCAGGTCGTCTGTCCATCTAGTGGGAGGTCGTCCTACTTTGCGCTTTCCGGTACGTAGTCGCTATTCTATAACTTAAACGCCCCACCAGCCATCTGAATTGCGTGCTATATGCCCTGCCCACCACTTCAACTTACTAATCTAATGAGTATGTCAGTGACTTTGGTTGTCTTACGGACGTCATCATTTAGACATAGTTAGATATAATTTTATTTGCAACTTTGGCACACAAAACTTACCTATCATATAACAGTATAGCACAGTACGCGCCTCGATAGAAAACAGGTCTCAGCTCAGCATTATGCTCCGCGTTACAAAGGACGTTACAATGGCCCTACTTTAAGTAACTAAAATTTAAGTACAGTGCATCTCTTTCTCTCAATATGAAAACAGAAAGTATGTCATATAGTTTCACATTTCGAAACGTGCGTTCAATTTTCGACTGTTTCGTGATAAAATGCAGTGTTTAGCTGCCTTTTAATCCAACCCCATTATTTCACTTAATTGGTTTCTCAGATAATTTATGAAATTCAAACTGCGTTTAATTGCAATAAGAATGTATCATTTTAATTATGGTACGGGGTTTTGTTTCACCCAGCTAGGGTTGAAGCCGGTATCCCGAAACAGCTGATCTATGTCTTCTTTGTCCAACATTATAGAAGCCTGAAACATAAATATAAAATATTAATGTATTTATTGTAATTCTTACACTTACACCAATTCATCATCATTTCAGCTGAGAGACGCCCACTGCTGGGCAAAGGCCTCCCCCAATAATCTCCATACCGTTCGGTTCTGCACTGTCCGCATCCATCGGCTTCCCGCGACCCTCACCAGATCGTCGGTCCACCTTGTGGCGGTCTACCAACGCTGCGTCTCCCGGTACGCGGCCGCCACTCGAGGACCATTCCGCCTCAACGGCCGTCAGTCCTTGCAATGTGGCCTGGCCACTGCCACTTGAGGCTCGCAATTCTTCGGAATGAACACACGACAGCACATCAAGTGTAACAATTGCACTACGAAAGTCGCCTCTATTACAAGCTAACAGCCAATTTGTCATTAGTCGCTGGATGAAGAGGAACATCAGGTGGACAGCCACAGCAGTTTTCATTTATTAATTTATTCACATGCACAGGTCGATGAAATGCTTTCAAATACCTACCGTAATACAAGGTATACCTTTAGGATAGATGATGTTAACAATGTTTGTACACAAAATACAGTAATTATGTAGATAACTAGATACTAACCACAGGACGTCGCCGCGTAGATACGAATACAGGTAAATTAATCAGGGCACTGGCTCCAGGTCTAGAAACATACACAAATTACTCAACACCATTGAAAATATTGGATATAATGCATTAATCATGAAATATTTCCCTATCCCTAGTGCAACAGAGATGTTTCCAAAATGTATGGAGACCCGGCCAGGTCTATGTACACTATACTAAAAAATAGGTAAAAATATGCACAACAGTGTTCGATTTTCCGTTTTCTTTTTATTTGCTTTATTGCGTGGTACAAAACAAGAACTTTTATAGAAAAAACTGCAACACAGCCAAATATTCATCATGGGGCCTATGTCACTTTGGTGACGTTTAGTTGACTTCTATTGTTGCCCGCCATATTGTATAACGATGAAATCGACGACACATTTCAACTCTTTGTACAAACAAACTATGCATGAAAATGAATTATTAGTATTTTTCCTGTATTTTTGAGATAGTGTACATACGTCCGGCCGGATATGAAACATCTCCTAAAAATCAAAAAGTCCTAGTTTTAGTCGAATCGTAACATTTTAATTGTGGTTGCTTTTAGCTGTCAAATCCAGAGAGCTATAGTTTTCATACAATTTCGAGTTGTGTTAAAAATGAAATAAGATTTTACAAATATGTTATGCCTTGAAAATATACTTAATAAAATATGGATTATGGTATCACAGTCAATAATATAATATTATAATAATAATAATCGTTTATTTCCGGGTGATACCCATTATAGTCAGTATAACAAATCACACTTAATTCTATGTTAGTTCTAAACGATTTACTTTAAAATAAACACTTTATTTAATTTAATAATAATAATATGACGTAAAACTATGTTAAAGTGGTAGTGACAATGTATAACGTATAGTAATAATAGATTTCTTACATTCGGTTTCAATATTCTAAACACATACCTATTTAATTATATTGCTAATCTTTCTTTTAAAATATTTACCTCAAAATATTAATTACCTACCTTCTAGGACGATCTCTTGTCTGTTGCCATTTATGTCTCCCGACATAAGACTGAAACAATTTGCTTGATTAACCTATGCTTAATTATTGGGACAGAAGTTATTTACTATAACAAATGGGCAATTTCATAAAAAAAGTATATACATACTTGTAATTAGCTCATAGTAAACCATTGTTTATATTGAATTTGTGAATAATGCTGTAACATTTCCTAATTAAATAAAAATAATAATAAAATAATGCTTACAAACTCCACCACAATACCCTTTTTTTATACAACTAGATGACAAACAAGCTGACAGCCCACCTGACGGTAAGCGCTTACCGCCGTATAGACACCTGCGATAGCACGGGAAAATCACTTGATATTCCAGGTGCGTTGTCATCCTGAGGCCTTAGATGAAATGCCGTCCATGCCCAGTAATTACACTGGCTACCTGCTATGACCACTGCTTAAATATAAATGCAATATAAAAGTCACTTTTGAATTGCAATAAACATTTGTAACTTAAAAATTTGAGCGGTTAAATAACGCTAATGTGTCCATGCTCCCGTCTCCCCTGATAATCCCCTCGGAGGGACCTCATGACTCAATCTTGGTATCTCCCCTAGAACTTACTTTTTAATAATTAAGATACTTTTATACTGTCAAGCTACTGCCAGCTAACCTCATCTGCTAGTTCAGTGGCTGTCGGCCTCCTCATTCCCACGTTCCTCTCATCGAGGGTGGTGGAAGTCCGCTTGGTGATCTTGGGCTGCAACGATGGCGGAAACTCCTCCTCATTTAAATTCGGAGAATTTGGCCTACAAATGTAAAACCAAGATAAGAAAAAGATCACCACCGCCCCGCCACACAGGGGCCTTACCACCATCTTTACAAATGCGATTCATATTCCGCTCGGTTCAGTATTGGTTCCTAAACTGCGTCGCTGTCATAGTCGTAGATAGCGTCGTAGTACGAATTAACGATTCTACTCAGTTTAGGTCCTAAACTGGATCGCGATAAAAGATGGTGGCAAAGATATTATAATAAATATGTCAACTAGAAATTAATTCATGTCCTGCACCCGTGCCACCATCTTTTATCGCATACTATGTTAAAAATAAATATAGGTATACTATGTTAAAAATAAAATCAAGGAAATATTCGTATTTTTATACAGGCTGTTGACGCCAATACGGCAATAAATTAAAACATGGGCTATATTAGTTCATAGTAATGTTTTACAACTTTCAGATACATTTCGACCTTATTGCGTTCAATAAGGTCGAAATTAAATGCAGTGTTTAGGAAGCACCTCTGTGCATGTCGTCATAAATTATATAAGGTTTCTTTAAAATCGGTCTTCTAGTGGAACTCTTAAACAAATTCTTGCTATCTTTTTCCTACTACATACTGCGAGAAAGAGATACACTGTATTTAAGAGTGTCTTCAGAATTAGGCTTAATGGCTTCTAAAATTGTCTATGGTTTCTTTTGAGTTTGTCTAAACGTAAGTAAGTTCTTTATTTTGATATCCTCTTCCTATGCAATACTGAAATAAAAATATGCACATTGCTACAGAGGACATCACATCAAGGATATCAGTTTCATCATCATCATCACCAGCCTATATACGTCCCACTGCTGGGCACAGGCCTTCCTACACGGAAGAAATACACGAGGAGCTTGGACCATAACACCACCACGCTGGCCCAATGCGGGTTGGTGGGTTCAAGCGGTTGCTGTAACAACAGGGACCAACGACTTATCGTGCCATTCGAAGCACGGAGGAAATTACAAAATTTGATTGACCCATCCCGGGATCGAACAAGGCGAAAGTTGCTTTGATTTCGTATTCGAAAACAGAGCGTTTAAACCACTGTCAACTCTACGTAAAATTAATTTATTATCAACTTTTGGAACCGGTGTAAATTTAGGCATGATAGACAGATATACAATATGACATTGTGAAACCATTTCTTAAATAGATATACATAATTTGTGATTTTTGACGATTCGGAAGAGCTTCTTTGGAGCCTACTTTAATAAATATATTTTTGATTTTGATTTTATTAAGAGATACTGATACTGGAACGTTGAGAGCTGATATCAGACTTAGTTTTATCTCTTAGTTAAAGTAATGGGTCAGTGTCAGTGTGTATTAAGATATTGAAAGTTCATGTAACCGCCAAAAATGATGTTTCGATTGCCAACTTTCCTCGTCGCCGAAACTGCTCTGCACCTGGTCCTTACTTTTCACCTTCTTAAGTTCTAGCTCCCTGTCCAGTTTGACCAGGAAAGCCCCTTTAGTTGCTTTCCTCCGAGGTATTACTATTTAAATAAATAAACATATTTTTAATAGTTACAAATAAAGAAAGAAATCGATAAAAAAACATATGCTCCAGGCGGGACTTGAACCAGCGTCTCCTGATTTCCGGCCAGACGCTTTAAGTGGAAGTTTAAAAAAACTTGTAAAAGTATTCTTTCGGATCACTAGAGGTGTTAACTTCAATGAGAGGTGAGATAAATGTTGCTATAAAAACGTTAGAAAAGGAAATAAAACGGTGAAGATATTAGCAGGTTATAGGTACCTAGTGCTCCGGTGGCGTACTGGTAATCGCGTCTGGCCGGAAATCAGAAGACGCGGGTTCGAATCCCGTCTGGAGCATATATTTTTTCATCGTTTTCTTTCTTTATTTGTAATTGTTACAATAAAGAAGGCGTCTAAACGCATCAAAAACATTAAATGTGATATTTTTAATAAGTTTAAAGCTGCGGTATGAACTATATTTCCCCGACAATATAATTAAATGTACGGCATTTGAAGCAGCGACTAAAATAAATGAAAATATAAGTCCACAGTATACCTCCAGGTATGTGGAACGGGAAAAAGTTAGCCGAAACGCAGAACACGGGGACTTTTATCTACTTGGATGACATAATTAAAGCATTGCGTCTCACAATAAAATCTAATTCAACCTTGTTCTTGCAAATAAATATTCTGATGATTCGGAGAATCTTCCGGATGATGGTGACATTAAAGAGGAGTAGAGAACATTGGCTGTTCCAGTTTCGTTATACGTTTGCTATTGGAAGAGGAACAGACAGTTTTCAATTTGTATTGAATTAAAATTAAAGTTATAAAATCGTTTCACATTTATGCAATAGAGATGTTGAATTGTTGAATTTTGGGATAGTGTTTCATGTCGTCCATAAGCACCTATTAAAGCCCGAAATAAATATAATTATTTTAATACGACTAATATATTATAAAGTTTTAAAAATTATGTATCATAATCCGTTTCAAAAGCTCTGAAACGCCAATAAATGTCACGTGACCATTTTGACGTCACCTGTTGCCAAACACTGTTAGGTTGCTATGGTGATTTAGATGGTTTTCTTCTACAGCGTCTGATTCTAACAACAAGTGACGTCATACAGTGACATTGGTGTTCGTTGTCACGTGACCTGAGAGTGATTTAAAATTGCAGTCTTTTTCGAGTAAATAATAGTTAAATTCCGTAGTAATACATTAAACTTTGTGTTTTTTAGGATTTCTGATATAAATACAACTACAACTCAAATCAATGTGACCATCTTTATAAACTACACAAATGAATTATTACCTTGAAATTTATATTCCGTGTTTTCTTTTGCCACTTTAGCTAGTCTTTCCCTGGTTAGCTTCATCCGTATGATCTTGGAAGTAGTTGTCACGGTCAGAATAGGAGGGGTTGTCAGGTTCCGTGGTTGGATGTCGGCTAGTAGTATATCTCCCTCGCCTTCGTCCTCTTCGTCTGATAGGTCATCTTCTGTTTCTGATTCGCCCTGGTATTGTTCTGTCCTTGCCGCGTCACGGACCTGTGAATACAGTAATCAGCAGTCAAATTATAACTGTCCTTCTTACTACCCTTCCATTCTTAATGATTACTTAATAAAGCAGCGGTGGTAAGCTAATAATAGGTATCAGTTCTTTTTCAGCTACAATTAAATGGTATCAAATTGTTTTCATAGCAACAGTCTGCTGAGCAAAGGCAGACCCGTTAATTTGTGACACAACTAATACTTACTTGAGCACAGAGCAGCGGATATGACGACCTGGGCCTCCTAGCCGTATGGGCCGGACAGCGACCCAAAGACCCAGGAGATATGGTCCTCTGGCCCAGCATGTTGGTGTGAGAGAAGTCGCAGACGAGCAGTAACCGCGGGTAGGTCATTCCGTGCCGTACTGCGGCGCATCCCACCGCGCGGAGGGTCCACACTGCTAGTTGACTGAAGTGGCCCCATACTGCGCCTCTGGGACGAAAATATTACCCTAAGTTTTGCGATTTATTTCGGAAATTTCTGTAGGTGATGGCACTTTGGGGTGCACTATCTCTGGACTTCCTGTAACCAAGGTGGCTAGATCTCTTTCGATAGGGAGTGGGAATTGGAATTTAAAAGCACAAAAAGTAATTAGTATCTACCTACATATCATCTGATTTTAAGTGAGTCAGCACTAACAGTGAAGATAAGTGCAGTAAGGAACAAACTGCCCAAGCTTTCTGTCTGTTGCAAGTCTAAAAGGTGTCTTCACGGCCTTGTTTTGAAGGTAACCAAAGGTAATCCAGTTTACGTGTAAGAAACACATGTTTCTGGTAGAGAGCTCCATGCTTTCGAAGTTTGACAAAGAAATTAAGTCAGCAGATTTCTATAAACTGTCATAAGCAAAAGTAAACCGTGTACCTATGTCACTCATCAGATAAGAAATCAATTAAGCTTTAGGCTATCAAAAGGAAACAGTTGCTTTTGCTAATAACTTGTACGAGTAAGAAGAGTAGTGAATATGTGAATGCGACTTGACTTTTTTGTTATGATCTTTAGTAAATATTCTGGCTTTAAAATTTAAAAAAATATCTGACTGCTGAAACTTGGTATAACCCTATGAGTTTCTTCTATAAAGAAAGAAAGGAAAATCTGAAAAAGTAGCTGGAATAAACAGCAGAATTTCTTTATATAATACAGCTATTCATGTTTTTAAAGATAATTCTTGGGACAAGGTCTGATGGCGCGTTGGGGTGTTCAGCTCATCTGCCTCAGTTTATCGACGCCTTCACTCTCTTCGATCGATCTTTTCGACTTTACTCTTTATCTATCTGTGTAACAGAGCTGGACATACTTAGCAGTGAGCCTAAACGGCGCTATGAGCTGATGCGGCTGCACTCGCCGCCGCTCGCCCCACCAGGCGTCGAAAACCCGCCTGATGGCGCGCTGGGCTGTCAGCTCGTCGGACGCGCTTGAGCGCCGCCACCGGACTTCGCCCACAGTCTGACCGGCGTATGGAAAGCGTACTAAAATATGAAATCATCAATATTCGAAAAATGACGATAATCTACTACCTAACGCATATATTTTTCATACAACTAGATGACAAACAAGCTGACGGCCCACCTGATGGTAAGCGGTTACCGCCACCTATAGACACCTGCAATAACAAGAAAAAATCACTTGATATTGCAGGTGCGTTGTCATCCCAAGGCCTGCGATGAAATACCGGCCATGCCCAGTAATTACACTGGCTACCTTTCCCTTCAATCCGAAACACAGCGAACTGTTTTACGGCTGAATAAGAAAGGGACAGCCTACCTAAGCGACCCTACATATGGGCCTGTCACCTAGTAAAGACATCAGACACATACAATAACAAGGAAAATATCACCTGGTATTGCGGGTGCGTTGTTCTAATCCTGAGGCCTAATATCACATATTAAAGTCGACAACATAGTGTCGTCTCAAAATAATCATATAGGGATTATTTTAAAAAAATGAAAAAATTCAAAAATTAATCAAGCGACAGTGATATAGCTTCCCTATAAACAGATTTCTGTACATTTTTTTTGTATTAGTATCTGTATTATGATCATATATTGCTGTGTCCTAAAATGATGTGTATGTTGTCATTGGGAAATCAATTTTGACCATGTTTAAAAAACTTTTTTATGTACGAGTCAACTAATACACTAAAGTATACATACTATATTAGACTTTTTGGCAGTAAAATGAAAGAGAAAAACTATTTCGACAAATTCCTTTCAAACGTACCAGTCGCTCTACAGTCGTCGTGTATGAAGGTGCACTGGTCTGCCAGTCGTTGCGCCAGTACTGCCAATTCGCGGTCCCATTCCTGTGAAACGCACAATTCAATATCACAGCGCTAAATGGACTTGCAACTCATAAAATCTGAAGTGAGGGCTAATTAAGCACACAACACATGGTTGATACCAAGATGGCCCAATCACAATTTGTAATCTCGAGCTCCTCTGAGCTTCGGAAGGCACGTTAAGCCGTTGGTCCCGGTTGTTGCTGCAACCGCTTGAACCCACCAAACCGCATTGGTCCAGCGTGGTGGTGTTATGGCTCATACTCCTCATGTGTTTCTCCTATGTAAGAAGGCCTGTGCCCAGCAGTGGGACGTATATAGGCTGGTGATGATGATGGGACTCACGTGTTGCCCATCAGTAAACCATACTTATATTGTTAATGCAAAAGTAGCCCAGTCTGCTTGTTTTTCTGTCTGTTACGTTAGTAGGTATACTCATTAAATCATAACGTGACTGATCTTACAACCATCATCATCACTTCCGGTTTGGGCAGATGTAAGCCTCCGCGCACCCTCTCAGTGCCAGCAGCTATACGTTGCCGGCGTCTGAAGGAAGTAGTTACATATTAATAATATAGGAGATGTTTTATATCCGGCCAAGTATATGTAGGTACACTATTTCAAAAAATAAAAAACTAATAATTCGTTATCATGCATAATTTTTTGTACAAAATTTGAAATTTTTCGTCGTTTTCACCGTTATTGAATGTGGCAATATGGCGGGCGACATAGATGTCAACTAACAGTGACATACGTGCCAGAGTGCTTGGCGCAATTAATAATAATAATAAATGCGGACAGCTCGCATCATAATAGTATGTAAGTATTGGATATTTTGTAGGTACCACCAAGGTATCGCCTATGACCTATGTCAGTGGCTCCTATTTCTGATGCGAAAAATGTTATACCTGCTATATTCGTTGCGTCGGTGGTGAAAGTACCATGCCGTAATCAATTGGTTGGTACCGTCCAAAATATACCACCAAATATGTATGTATGTATTCTGTATGAGGGGTGGCCTGATCACCTGAAATTCAAGCTTATATAAGCTTAGATTAGGCATCAGTCTCCCACAATAACAAATTGTATGCCATAATGTAGTGTAAGCTGTGAGTATGTAACTGTATATTGTGGTGAGAAAATATACGATTTATTTATTTATAATGAATATTTGGCTGTGTTGCAGTTTCTCTATGAGATTTTGTATTTATTGTACCACGCCACAAAGCAAATAAAAAGAAAATGGTCACTTAAATACTGTTGTGCATATTTTTACCTATTTTTTAGTATAGTGTACATAGACCTGGCCGGGTCTCCATACATTTTAGAAACATCTCTTTTTATGCCGTACTTATAGGTATTATTATTATTATAGGTAGGTATATTTGGTAAGCCGTCTGGTCGCGACCCCTTCTTTCTAAGTCAGAGGTCTCGGGTTCGAGTGCCGGTAGTTGTATGATGAGTAAGAACATTCGTTCAGTCATAGGTGTTCGTAAGGTATGTTTACCTATTTAATATATTTCTAAATCTATAGCTTTCCCTTATCTGTAGGTATCCATCACAAAAGCTCTTAATGATGCTTAATTTTGACTGCATAATAGTGAATGTAGCTAAGTGTTATTACTGGACATGCATGAAGGCATTTCATCTTAGACTTCAGGATGACAGCGCACCTGGAATATCAAGTGATTCTTCCTTGTGATTGCTGGTGTCTATAGGCGACGATAACCACTTACTACCAGGTGGGCGGTCAGCTTGTTTGTCATGTAGTTGTATTAAATAAACTAAAAAGAATAATTGATCGTAAGTTAAATTCAAAATGTAAGTTTATCGCCATGGTTGACTCCTTCGGAAAGGATCGGAAGGCAGTTAGCTGTTGGTCTCGGTTGTAACTCCAACCGCTTTACCCAGCAAACCGCATTGGGCCAGCAGCGTAGTAGTGTCATGGCCCAAACGCCTACTACGTTTCTCCTATATCGAAAGGCCTGTGCCCAGCAGTGGGACGTGTATATAGGTTGTTGATAATAAAGAAAGTTCTTACCTATTAATGTAATGTGTGATGAAATGCTTAAGATTGTCTTGAAACTTAATTGGCGAGTAATTTTGACACGACGCGCCTGGACCTGGCTGTGAAATAAATCATAACAAAACAGTTATTAAAGTAGCAAAGCTCAAAAATAACTACGTATGATGTTTTAGAAAAGCAATCGTACTAATGCAGCATTAAAGTTCCCTTGTTAAAGATTTAAGTGATCCTACAAACAACATTTGACTCTATCATTGTAGTGTTAGAATTGGTTTTCTAGAAACAATACAGATACTTTTGATAACTCTGAAGTGCTGATCTACCTCTCTCTACGTTTTTTCGTAAGGACGAACTCCGCAAACCTGTTTAGTCTATTTCGGTATTTTACGTCGGAGACGGTGAAGCTTATAGGTATTGATGATTAAATAAAAAAATGATATTAGTGCGAGACACAGCTACATTCAAAGTCTTTATTTTACTGAAGTGCATCAGCGGCACTCAACGGTCTCTCAATTTGAATGCAAAAGACACAGCTGTCTAACAATGAGGCGAGTACATACGTTCCATTTCAATTTTCGACGATAATAAGTTAAACACCAAGGTTTTTTTATACAACTAGATGACAAACAAGCTGACGGCCCACCTGGTGGTAAGTGGTAACCGCCGCCTATAGACACCTGCAACAACAAGGCAAAATCACCTGATGTTGCAGGTGCGTTGTCATCTGAGGCCTAAGATGAAATACCATCCATGCCCCGTAATTACACTGGCTACCGTTCCCTTCAATCCTAAACACAACGAACTGTTTCACGACTAAAATACGTAAGTCAGTGGTACCTACCCAGACGGCCCAACATACAGGCCTACCACCTAGTAAATACAAATTGTGATCATGTCAGGCATTGTGTAACATATCGCAGCCATATCGTAAAACACGCCGTATTACGAATGTCTCTCCGTCATGTCTGAATTTACCTACACCGGTTTTAAAAGCGGAACTACCGAGAAGACTATACATGAAGGTTGTTCAATACTTACATCAGGGAACTGACAGCCGACGTGGCGGCCTTTCCCTTGGCAGAGACGCCGGTACCGCACCGCGCAGTACGGCTGGTCATCAGGCACGCCAACCACACGCACCAAGATAGCACAGAGTGTTAGAAGAGCCACTGACATTTCTATGCATCTAAATCACGCACATCTTATGACATCTTACTCGTATTCAATGTGTTTTGACTACAACCAGCACTTAATCTGTTCCATGCAGTCACCAGATACCAAGATCCCTTCTTGATTACCTACAACATAATAAAATTATTAATTTAGAAGTATATTAGTAACTAAAATATCTACTAAATATAAGAAAGCAAAACAAAAAAATACATAAAAAAGACTCAAAATAACCCAACGATGAAATGTCCGCGAAATCTGTTCTTTCTTTAGATTGCTGTCTTATACAACAGGATTCTTTAAATTCCTGCTATAAATACATCCAGGTTGTCTACCCACCAGAGCTGTACGAGTTACGAGGAAGCCTAATGCGGAAATAAAATAAGGGAGTAAAATCTATCAACATAAATATTTCATATTCTGATCTTCGCTGCTGAATTAGTTTATTTATCCTCGTTCATTACTTAGTTTTCTCGCATAGCGCTAGTAGAAAATCATTCTAATGCCATTTCTGTTCTGAAATTTAATAATTTAATTTAAAATTAGGTTACTTACTTAATTTCCTCTTAAACACTTGTCATTTAATAGTTAAACACCATATTTTATTTACAAATAAACAAATACAAATAAAACTGCTCGAAATAACAAAACTTTACATAGCTCTGATTTTAAAAATTGTAAAAACATAAAAAAGTGGTAGGATGTTTACAAAATAGAGATCCTAATGTATGACAGACGACATTCGAAGTAGTCTTTCAACTCAGAGCATAAATAATTTATGCACAGAATAATCACGGTACGGGAATAGCAATGAGTTCGTAATATATCCAACTACATTCTTTTTATTCCCACATAATAATGACTTTAACTGAATATAATGAATAATCTCCATGTAAACGGGTGACGCGCAGACATCATTAGGCTCAAAGTCATAGCCTCTAGACAGGCGGACTGTAGGTATCAACTGCACTCCGACTGCCAAATTGTAGTTTGCAGTTGGTACAACTGCAATGAAACTGCAAACTGAACCGTGTAGTCCAATTGCAGTCGGTATACCTACAGTTCTTACCTTGCTCTGGAAAAAAGATTTTTATAGTGCATTAGCTCTGCACTTTTGAAAATGAAAATGAAAATATCTTTATTCAATTAGGCCCCCAAGAAGCACTTTTGAATCGTCAAGAAAAAAACCCTTAAGTCTATCAGATAAAAATAATATTAACTAACAATTTGACCTTGCAGCTCTTGCAGTCAGCGGTTAGTTGGCAGTTTCATTGCAACTGCATTCAAACTGCAATTTGGCAGTCAGAGTGTAGATACGTACACACGACAGCATATCAAGTGTAACGGTTGCACTACGAAAGGCGCGTCTATTACGAGCGCAGTAAGGGCGACGGCAAGATCAAACGCTTGATGTGTTGTCGACTGTACAATCTAAAGAAAACCGTGGCGTCGACAGGACAGATCTGTCATAGGTGCATCCTACAAAAGGCTCCCCGACCACGTCAGACGCTACTGTGATCTATTTTGTAGACCAAAATTCTGTTCAGGGAAACAGTCCGTTGTCGGTAGCGGAGGTATTAGATTTGATTAAAATATCTACCGATCCTATACAAAGCTAAAGCGACTATCTACCTTATTTTTCAGTGCCTTTTTGCTACAGACCACTGTCTTAAGTAATTAAATAGAGAAATTAAAACTGCGCTTCTCGATCGATTATTTTTATTATGAAATACAATAATTTATGTGACAGGATATTTACAACGCTTACTCATGTTCAGGCTTACAAATAACTTACTATGTCAACAATAGTACATGATACACTATTATATATACTATGTATATACGTTAATATATTACAAGAGTGACTTTAGTGTGGGCGAGGTGATACATAAAATTATCTTTAAAAAAATTTATATAATAAATATAGGTTTCCTAAAATATGGCATCTTATCTTACAGGCGTCTACTAACAAGTAGTAAATTAATGAACACACAGTACTGAGTAAAGAACACCATATAAGGTCTATAAATTAGATACTGCATAATATTATTTCAATATTTGTTTGTTAATTTGATTTTTGTTTACTATGTTTTTATATTAATTTATAATATTGAGACAATTGGCACACGCCGCTTCTAGCTTTTCATTCTCATTTCTGTGTGATAGGACTGCTGGAAGAGATTTAATTTAGAAATAAGCAGAACCTTTGTACAATTTTTCGTCAAATGTGTATTCTATAATTTTATTATTGAAAAAATATTTATATGATACACCTACTATGTTTCTTAGGGGACCTTAACTCTGTAGAACACATGCTCAATCTAATTTTAAGTTCAATGCATCTCGTTCTTTCAATATGACTACAATAAGAATGGCTGTTATATAATTTGACATTTTTAAACGTGCGTCAATTTTAGACCTAATTGAACGTGATCAAATGCAGGTAAGCACCTCCGTGCACACTGTCTATTGTCTTTGGTTTCTTTATAAGCATATTAGCAAGAGGCAGAAGCATATTGCATTTTATAGCAAGAGGTACAGACCGCTCGACCAGCCGGTCGTCATTATACGAAACATATCAACACATAAGAAAAACATGTTTATACGAAATCGAATCCGACCCTTTTAAATTGCCGATCGCCGCGGTTTATTAAAGTTACACCTCTGACAAGACCATTATGGTTATATCAATAGAATAAACATACAATTATGGTTTTTAAGGTCTTGCAACGTAGATACATTTTACAATGCAGGCCGCTCACCGCGTGTATTCCGTCACTGTAAGGTACATCTTCAGTGCATTACTTTAAGCTCACATTAGAACGTCTATTCTGAATCCGCGTCGAAGCGACTTTTAAATACTTTAGGTACTGAAATATTTTATCAATTATTGATTTAGCGAACCATTGTTATAACACGCCTAATTAAATGTTAATAATAATTATTATTTAATATTTATAGACCTTATATGCATACACGACAGATAAAACAATATTAAAAACACGTGGCAGTCAAATTATGAAATATGTTGTTACTAATAGCCACAAATAAAGTAACTAACACATCTGAGTCAACGACACCCACACTCTAATAAAAATATTGAACATGGTTACTGGCATGCGCAAAATCTCCAGAAATGTTAATAAAATTTATAAGTCGCAGCCGTCTGGTTAAATAAGGCAGCCAATTGGACGCCTAGGCCGTTCATTAAACGCCGGCATCCAATTGAATGGCTAAAGGACAACTAGCCAAGGCATTGGACGTTAACCAATGGCTGAACGTTGTCGCAGCCATCTGGTTAAATCAGCCAGCTGATTGGACGCCTAGGCAGATCGTCTAGTACTAAGTGGTATTGTGTAATTAATAGGTTGGAGGATTTAAAAAATAAATAAGTGGTCATAAAAATAAACTTGAACCTACGCATCACACAAAAACTCTTCAGTCCAAAACGATCCGTCTATGCGGCTAATTGCGCTAGCTGTCAATAATCCAAAATGTTAAGCGTTTAGTGCTTCTAGTTCAATGAACTATAAGCCTAGGCATTTAATTAGATACATGGGTTTAATGAACGGCCTAGGCGTCCAATTAGCTGGCTGATTTACCCAGATGGCTGCGATAGAAGACCGTCGGAATGGAAACACATGACAATATTTATTATCATTATAAATGAAATTGTTATTACGATTTTTTTTTATCTTCAGGGAGCCATAAAGAAAACATTTTCGAAATGGAAATAGTATGCCAAATTTACTAATAGTAATAAAGAAAGTGATCTTTCATATCACAACATCACTTATGGCTTATTTCTTTTAAAGCGAATAAAGAATGGTATTCTGAATAATTTACTAAATTATATTTAGGCATAAGATTCACGGATAAAACTACAGCAGACATGATAACTTACCCTTGAATACACAAGATTATGTCGTCAGAAAACTGCAAACTTTATACCAAATTACAAATGTTCGATTATGGGCCTGTACCTATACCTTTTCAGAAATTAGTTGAGATTTATAAAACAATAGGTTAGAATTATACCTTCTGCAGAGAATTTTATAAGTGCTTGTTTAAGCGAATCCAATGTGATAAGCTTTCGCTGAATAATAAATATCATCATATTTACGGACTTACTTTACTTGTGGGGTACAGACGACAGCACATCAAGTCGTAACAGTTGCACTACGAAAGACGCCTCTATTACGAACGTAGTAAGATCAGTGTCAAGGTCAAACTGTTACGGCTGATGTGCTGTCGACTGCACACTGTCCCTAATGTTGTACACGCTAAATCTAAATTTAAGTTCAGTGCATTTCGTTCTTTCAATATGAAAACAAAAGGAGTTCCTGCCGGAGGACAGGGAAAGACCCTCCGGTTTTCAGTCCTCGGACAGGAACTCCAATTGGTAGGAAGAGAGTAATTTGACATTTAGAAAGTAAACGAGTCTTCAATTTCCCACCTTAATGCACGTGATAAATTGCAGTGTTTATCAAGCACCAGTACAATTGTCTTTGAAATCTATATAAATTTAGTTGACAGCTCTAATCTAATTGTTTCTATCTTTTTCCTATACATAGTGAGAGAAAGAGATGTACTGTACTCAAATTTAGATTTAGAGTGTCTTGAGAATTAGGGCCACTTATAAGTTAAATATTTAATTTAGTCGAATTTCACAGCACTCAGAATGTAACAGGTAGTATTAGTTATTGTGATGAATACGAAATTTCCTAGCTAACGAGAATATTATCCATTGTTCAAATAAAACAGTCAATCAATACGATTAAATTATATTAAAACTTAATGTCTTTTATTTCATCATAAAAAAAATTGCCGTTGGTCTTTTACGGGCTCACAATATACGAACGAACAAACTATAGCAATTTCATTGACTTCTATGTAACACCAAAGTAAATGTGCATAAGTAGGTCATCTTCATGCCACAAACCTCGACTTTTATTTTATACTTTAAATTCATCATTTAGTTTACGGCACTCGGCCTACGCCTATAGAGCAATTCGAAATAAAAAATCACAATCAAAGAGGTTTCATTAGAAAGTTTAGTTCCTGCATTTGTTTTCGTTCAATTACATGTTAATGAGAGTAAAATCCGGTAAAGTGGTGAAATTTTAGATGTGGAGTGCTCGCGTAAATATAGGACAGTAGGTACTAGACATTTCTATATATTTACTTTGATATCACATAGGGAAAAATACAAGTTCGTTATACTATGCGTAGTTTAACTAATAAACTTTGTAATTATAATTATGCTTTGTATGTATAGTCGGGCTCAAATGATTTTGATCCCTATAGCACTGACATAAGAGACAGAGACATTGAATACAACATTCTGATGCTGACTGTAAGGAGCTAAAGAGTGGCGCACAATAAGACAGTTGTTTCATAGTTACAAAATGATTTCTCCTATAACACATTATAAATGCATTCTTGATAATTTCACAAAAGATATTTTATTGTCATGTCAATACTCGGAGTTAAATTAAACTTGTGAAAGTAAAATATAATATTGATGTACAGTCACGAAGAAAAAGATGCAAGCATTCGAGGCTTCGAAAATAAAATACAATACCTTATTACCACAACATTAAAGTATATATTATGAAGCTTTAAGTGTGTATATCTTTTCCAACGTGATTGTACTTATAACGCAATCTTTTATATATCATTATCATAAATATTAAAAAAACATTATTAATTTTAACATTTGACACCAAAATGAATTCGAATGAGATAGTTAATAGTTTTATATACGGCATATTTACGCAATGAAAAACTTTTTAAGAAAAATGCTCTCAACGTCAGAGGGTATGTACAAAGCATAGTACAAATTTAATTACAGGATGATTAGTGTAAAACATTAACAATAAAAAAGAAATATTTATTCAACATTCTAAACAGTTGTCTATATGAAAAATATTGCCTCTGATTAACAATTGCTTGAGTTGGCAGTAAGTTTTATATATTACTTAAACTTTCTATTATATTTATAAATACATATGTATGTATAAAATAAGCACGCTCTTATTACTGGCAATTTTCGATCAATAGTGTATTACAATAGCAGATTTTACCAACAAAAACTACTATTTGCGAAACATTTAGTTCACTAAAAATCCCTAAACAGAAGTCTGTTAATGTACAGTCGATAGCACATCAAGCGTAACAGTTTGACCTTGAGACCGCCCTTATTACGTTTGTAATAGAGGCGGCTTTCGCAGTGCAACTGTTAGACTTGATGTGCGGTATATTTATGTTACATATATTTAAGAAAATATTATTCATAAATTAAGTAGCAATAAATAACAAAGATTTATTTTGAATAAGATATCTTTTATTGAGACTAAGATTATTAAATTAATACGTCATGTTATTTAAATTAGTTTGACCATTTTCATAGATTCGCTAAATGAGATCAAAAATATGAAATTAGAGCAAAAAGTTGCCGTTGAAGACAAACAATTAAATCTGACAAACGATAAGAAAAATAATTTAATACGTAACGAAAGAAATTTTATTGAATTACACATTAATTTAACACATATTATATGAAAATACGGTGAAATGAATCTTGTACGCTTAGGGCTTTACCGATGATAAAAGTATAAGACGTGTACGGTTACACGGTATTTTATCATGTTCGTTCGAATGACGTTTTGAATTGAAAGAAAAAGATTAAACACGCATTTTTCATAAAACAAAAGCAAAAACCTACCATTATTGATACGTACAAAATTTATGGATTTTCGGAAATCATAAAACTATTAACGTTAAGTGAATTATATTATTTCAGGGTTTATTTTGACTGTAAAATACGATATTTATCGTACGGCCTACTTTCGACTATATTACAATAATACCTAAATTATAAGTAATCGGATATTGTGTCGAAATATTTATTACTTTGTGAATAAATAATATACAGCGCGAATCTGTTTTGATTTTTATTGATATGGGTTCTGTGACGCATACCATAGTTACTGAGCTGAGATCTTTACTTGAGTTGAGAACACAGTTAAGTGATGTTTTTGTATGAATTGACAAATAGAGAAAAAAGAAAGAAAGAGACAAAGAAAGAAAGAAAAAGAAAGAAATAAAGAGAAAGAAATACATTTATTCAACGCCACACAAAGTAGGTATACAAATAGGACTGGACTGTGTAGTTTGGGCTACCCTCAAGAATAAATTTCGATTTAAGTATACAAAATAGTCATGATTTTTTATATTAATTTGAAAGCTTTCTCTTTTGTTTGTTCACAAAAAGAGATCGGCAAAAAAGTCTGACATTTTAATTAGATTTAAAAAGGAGTTCTGTTCTGTTATCAAAATTACTAGGCGGTTTTGTATTATTATTGCAATAATTTACACTGAAAATTAATTTAAATCAAACCTGAATACGTTCCCTATTGGATAACTATAATTTATGAGATAAGACAACTTGGTAGGGCTCCATCAAAACGAGTCACCATAGCCACCAAAAAGGGGTCTCGCTATCAAACAGTTGCCAGGACATGCGTAAACAGTACTGAGGGCGCATCTAAAGACTCAGATCTATTGCAAGGCGCACTCTATCGCGGGGATTCCCTGAGAAGTAACTTCTTCAGGTTCTCCAATATATATCAGTGAGCTAAGGCTTGATTCCCATAAACCGAGTCAAGTAAATAGAGAATCATTTTATTAAGTTACGAGTAAAAAGAATTCTTCCATACACTATTCGACACAACATCCATAATAAATGCCACCATACAAAAAGAAATATATTCCTTTATACATCATTTACACATCAGTCGTAAAAAAAATAATTATTATAGTCTTGTCGAAGCCTATTTACACCTAATATTACGTTTTATAGTGATTTTTATTTTTAACTTAATATCACTATGACTACTAAAATTGAAAATACATAGAAATATTGCAATGAAAGGACACCTTCCCGTTTCGGCTAAGATAAACTAAATTGGTACATTGAATGTCAAAAAAAGTTATAGAATAAATAATTTTGAAATGTCAATTGGCTTGACATTGACAATCAACCAAGAATGGTAAAAGTTTTTTGTAGCGAAGCAATTACCACCGATTGAATGTCTAATCTAGCTGACTCACGGTCTAAATACCAGAACAAAAACAATAAATACGTTCAAAAGTTGTCAAGTCTGATAAATAATTTACTATCGTGTTTAAATTTATATGTATTGTAGAAAAATTTAACGCACACGTACTTTAAACGAATTCCAATAATTCTCAGTATTCAATTTTAGTAGCCGTATAGTTTTGTATAATGTGATGCTGTTTTAAGACTACATCGTTGTCGATACGAATTTAAGTGACGTATAATTCCATAAATGAATACAAGCGGTAGACTTTAACATGTTTCATAAATAGCATGTTGTCTCTGTTATTCCTATGTGAACTATAGAAACAACATTCTGTTTGACTATTTATTAAACATCTCTATATTAACAGAACAAATAAGACTATTAAATATATAAATTATACTATTCTCTAATGCCAAGAAAACTAAGCTCGGACGTGTACAGAGATATACAAATGTTTTGAAACACTAACATAAGTGTACCTAACACTTACATCTTTTGTTCATAAGAGTCGATTTCCAACTGATGTATTACGCCTAAAGCGCGGTCGATAGTACCACTCGATTACAAAGAAAAATATACCATTGGTTAGAGACTATATTGGTTAGCGACATTGCAAATGTGAAGGAGTCACAGTTGCAATTGAAACTACTATGGCCAGATGTTCACCAGGCGACCATTTGTACGCCATTGTTGCCGTTTTATTTACCGACTAAGGAAAGATTACTTAAAAGCGCTCTTCTGCGGGCGACACACGATCGCCCTATTCGATTCTATTAGTCTTATCTGTTCTGTAGATTTGGTTTATATTTTCATTACGAAAATTTGAAAATACATTTTGAGTTTAGTCGGTACACGTGGACAAAAAATTACATTAAAAGCAAGTGTTGCTCACGATTATTTAAAAATTCAATAATAAATAAGATTACATCCTATGAAATAACAATTAAATTAAAATAGAGAGATTCACCACTTCTTCTGCATAAATTTACAAAAAACCCATTAGGTATTTTACGAAATGTCCATAACATTACAACTATCTGCGACATACTAGCTGCCTACAAGTGCGAATATTAACGTGTAAATACAATTATTTGGCAACATCGTAAGCGGAAGTTAGTGTTCTGCGTTCTAATTATATTTTTTTGTAAATACTGTCCCATTATACAATAAAATCTAATGGCTGTTTTTACAATACAGAATTATAATTTGTCATCAAATTAACCTTTACTTTAGTTATTTATAGCCCCGTCAATTGAAGACGCTGTCAACACAGCCAGTCACAATGGTGAATCACAATCTGTTGTATATTATTTAAAACTAAATACATCTTTATACATAATTTGCCGTTTCTACAACCCGTATGTCAAAGTTTCACACGGTTTTTTATGGTAGCCTAATTTGACATTTCTAAATCATTCTATCCTTTTCATTTTGAGTTAAAATGAAAGGGAAGCAATGAACTTGAATTTAGTTTTAGAGAATTTAGTACAGAATGAACACCAACATGAGTAATGTAAATTACTACTTTGTTTAGGTACAGGAAACTGGGGTTTATTCCTGTGAAAATAAGACACTCTTTTGTGTCCATTAGTTATGAGTTTTCTAATTTGATGATAAACTATTTCTGTCATCTAACGTAAAAAAATATTTATTTTCGCCATCGAAATACAGAAAATGGCAGACACTTTATTTAGTGATTGTTACTCTGGCACGTGTATAGCAACAGTTGATATAAAAGTGTTGTGTGTTAAGCAGCAACAAATTGCAATTCATAAAAGAAATTATTGAGAGTAGTTAAATTATCAACAATTAATATACTAAGTCTAAAAATTGTATTACAATCAAAAATATCAATAAAAAAAATTAATCAGCAGCAACACAATGTAAATATGAATAAAAATATAATTTCATTCAACAATATTGTAACCGTAAAATTAAATGAAGTTTTATAAAAATAATTTTGCAGTAAACAATTAAAACACTACTGTATTAAAGCCCTTTTTTAGGGTTCCGTCCCCAAAGGATACAACGGGACTCATTACTAAGACTCCGCTGTCCGTCCGTCTGTCACCAGACTGTATCTCATGAACCGTGATAGTTAAACAGTTTAAATTTTCACAGATGATGTATTTCTGTTGCCGCTATAACGACAAATGCTCATAAACAGAATAAAATAAATATTTATGGGGGCTCCCATACAACATACGTGATTTTTTTGCTTGTTTTTGCTCGATATTGATAACGGCAACAGGCAGACGTTTGTTTATAGATAATGGTACGGAACCCTTCGTGCGCGAGTCCGACTCGAGTTTTACACCATTCCTGCACAACTTTTATTAATTAAATAAATAAAATAAAACAATGTAGACTACAGCATTCTCATATCAACTGTTAGCATAATCATTAAAAAGCACCTTATGACGATGGCATTTAGGATTTATTTATTTTCCTTTACTAGTGGTAGTTATTGGAAAGTGAACCAAATGCCTCTCTTTATAAGGTGTTTTTCACACAATATAAATCTTCATACCTGTACAAAAGTAATTGGATTGAGTATTATAGTTCAAACGTCGGTTTGAGCAATGCACTAAACATTATTCTATATACAGCACTTACGTTACTTATATACATTGGTGTTTTGACCTGAAACAAAAATAAGATAGTAATATTCGGTAATTTAGCTAACAACAGCTGTCAGACCGCTTTGGTCAGACAATGACAAGAGATGGGTATTGCATGATGCAAGTTATGAACAAAAACGTGAAGGTAGTAATGTTAGGTGGTTTAGCTAAGAAGAGCTGTCAGACCTGTTTGGTATTACAATGGCCCTAATTCTGGTGAACACATGCTAAGTCTAAATTTACGTTCAGTGCATTTCTTTCTATCAAAAGGAATACTAAAAGGATGGCGGTCATATAATTTGACATTTAGAAACGTGCATTCAATTTTCGACCTTAATGAACGTGACAAAATGCAGTGTTTAGGAGGCACCTCCGTACATGTCGTCTAAAATTGTCTATGGTTTTTTTGAAATTTATCTAAATTTAAGTGACAGCTCTAAACAGATTCTTGCTATTTTTTTCCTATTATTTATTGCGAGAAAGAGATATACTGTACTTAAATTTAGATTTAAAGTGTGTTCCCAGAATTAGGCCCAAAGACAAAAATATTGGACTAGGCAAGTTATGCACAAAATCAATGGTTACGGAAATGTTACCGCAGTACCTTGTGTTGAGGCGGGCAGTATCCGTGTCGGGCCGCGCAGTACCTGTGTCGGGGTGGGCAGTACTTGTGTCGGGGCAGGTGGCAACTGTTTCGGAACGGGCAGTACCTGTGTTGGGGCGGGCAGTATCTGTGTTGGGGCGGGCAGTATTTGTGTCGGGGCGGGCAGCACCTGTGTCGGGGCGGGCAGCACCTGTGTCGGGTCGGTCGTACCTGGGCGGGTGCGGGCGGGGCGGGGCGGGGCGGGCGGCGGTCAGTGCGGGCGCGCGCGCTTGGGCGGCGGCGGGTGCTGGCCGAGCGTGACGAGCGCGGAGCCGACGGCCAGCCCGCCCAGCGGCGGCGCGCGCCCCGACCCGCCCGTCGGCAGCCGCACCAGTAGCGACAGCACGGCCGCGCGCCCGCCGCGGCACGGCTCCAGCGCCACCGGCGCAGGCACGCCGCCTCCTGACATTTTATTTATTTTATTATTTATTTACTAGCTGACCCGGACAAACATTGTTTTGCCATAAAAAAAAATACCAAAAAGAATTGATAGTAGCCAATTTTTATACCTACTGAATCTAAATATATATAACTCAAAGGTGACTGACTGACATAGTGATCTATCAATATACAGCCCAAACGACTGGACGGATCGGGCTGAAATTTGGCATGCAGGTAGATGTTATGACGTAGACATCCGTTTAGTAAGGATTTTGATTAATTGTAACCCCAAGGGGATAAAATAGGGGATGAAAGTTTGCATGGAAAGAGTCAATATTCCACGCAGACGAAGTCGCGGGTACAGCTAGTATACATATAAAATTTCATAAAAATCGGTCAAGCCGTTTCGGAGGAGTATGGTATGTAAATTTGTGACACGAGAATTTTACATATTAGATAACTTTATGTACACACACACAATATATATAATATAATATTTCTATAAAGGCACTGCTTATTTCTAAAAAAAATTCTGCCAACAGACCTGCGAGAAGCAAACACAGTGTGTGAACAAAATATACAGGATGGCACATTTAGATCGGTCAGTATGAGAAAGTCTGAAATTATAAGACATACGAAAATCTCTTCTTAGGAACCATGTCATCGATTTTAGTAAAAAGAAAAACTGCATTCATACATTTTAAAAAAACCTGTACTCAGCTCGGGAATCGAACCCGGACTTTTTGAATAATAGAACTAATGCTATTTCTATTTCGATATTGATTGTGTAGGTCTTAAGCAGTAAACGTTACTATGAAACATGATGTCTAAAATGAATAAAATGCATTGTTTTCATAATCTTTAATTTAGTCTATTAAATGTTTGATATTACCACCATTTTTTCAATTCAATTCGTTTAGGCGCGTATAATTGTTGCTATGGTTGTTTGTAGCTCTTTGCTGGTGTCGCAACTTGTTATATACACTGCTTTACATATTGTTATCTGCGATAATATTATCTATCTATACACCCTGTATACGTTATATAAGTTAACACAGCATTTTTGTCTCTGTGGTTGAGGAATCCGGTTGTAGCTGGGTTCCATCTTCAGCCTTATCATCATTTTAAACTGTAAGATCCTTGTAACGACATGAACAATAAATGAATAAATTAAATGAAATGAAATAGCATCAGGTGAGAAGACTGCAAAGGCGTACCCTGCCAAGAATTATAAATTACACCAACCTCCACCAAGCCAGCCGCGCTCCAACTCCACGCAGACTTGGCTGAATGGACGCGACGCCATTTGTTCCATCTCCACGAAGAGACGCTGTCGTCTTCTGTACAAGTCATATTTCTGCAAAATAACAAAACCGACATTATCACCATCCCACATACGTCCCACTGCTGGGCACACCAGAAAAATACATGAGAATTTTGGGCCAAACAAACTCGTATTACATTAAAATGTTTAAAATCAGAAAACCATCTTCAGTTTCATTCGTCGTGTTTCATAGATGGAAAGGCTCGTCAGTTTTGCTGCTTGTGCAAAGCTTTGCATAATAGTTTAAGATTTATTTAAAATAAGGAAAATAGTAATGACGCTACAAACAAAGTTGACACTATAAACTGTGTGCGCATTACATAACGTTTATATTAGATTGCTTCTTCTTAACTTTTAGGGTTCCGTACCCAAATGGTAAAACGGGACCCTATTACTAAGACTCTGCTGTCCGTCCGTTGTCACGACGCTGTATCTCATGAACAGTGATAGTTAGACAATTGAAATTTTCACAGATGATGTATTTCTGTTAGCGCTATAACAACAAACAGTAATAAACAGAATAAAATAATTATTTAAGGGGGTCCCATACATACAGCAAACGTGATTTTATTTGCTTGTTTTTGCTAGATATCAATATCGACAACGGCAACAGGTAGACGCTTGTTTATAGATAATGGTACGGAACCCTTCGTGCGCGACTCCGAATCGCACTTGGCCAGATTTTTTTTAAACTTTATATTAAACGGACCAAGATATATCAAGGAATTGGGATAGCTCTATTAAATACTTCTAATCTATCTGTTTTACGTTGAAATGTAACGTTTACCCTCACAGTGCCGAAATTATTCTGTTTCAACACGCGAACGAGTATGTTTTCAAATGCCTCCCATTCGGTAATAAGTTAGACATAGCTAAACTCAATTTTATGACGAACGAACAAGTGTTTCTCAAGCGATTCAGTCACACGTACCTGTTTAATTTTCCATAGCGCAGCCGCTACCAGTAACAGTAGCAAGAAACACGATGAGAAAGTGATGAAAAATTGCTGAAGATTCAATTTTGGGTATTGCGAGAAGGATATCTGTATCCACAATGGCGGCCGGAAGTCGTACACGTACACGAAGAAGGTCGTCAACGTCATGTTGTCCTCGACCCCGAACGAATGCTCCGATTTGGCGAATCTGTAATGAAACGTCCTAAAGGTCATTGAGGTGTATTGTTATTAGAACGGTGACATGCATGGGCTGATTAGCAGCATATTGCAAGATTAATGGTTATATTGCAGGTAGTAACATTTGGAAAATAAATACCTATGTACTAGTTACCTATATAATAAAAATCAAAGATATAGCATATGGACATAATAACAATTTGGTTTCAGCTTAATGTCAATACATGCACGGTACAAAACACCGCACATTGTCGATGTGGCATTTTTCCACTATTGCATCGAAACCGGAGCGCGACGTCATTCAGTTCGCCAACAACCCGCGACTCGCATATACATTATTTACATCATTCATTAATGTATGACAGTAAAGGTGTACGAATACGTAAAACATTATTTTCATTTATTTTGGGTTAGCACCTTATCTCCTACATTATAGTTATATAATAAAAATTATCACTCACACCTATTATCTATCCCAAAGTAAGGATCATTTAGAAATTTAGAGCTTATGTTAAGGACACTAGATAACGGAAAAAAATGATAATAATATGTATATAAATATTAGAAATATACTTAATAAACATATAAAAATCCATGACTCGTGAACAAATGCTCGTATTCATCATACAAACATTTGCTCCCACCGGTATTCGAACCCAGGACCCCGACCTAGTAGCCTGTATAGCAAGAAGCACAGACCACTAATTGTCTAATTAGCATTGAGCAAAAAGTGATCTCCTAAAGGTCCGTAAACAAATCAGTCATTATATTTTGCTAAGCCATTGAATTCCTTAATAACGATTTAGAGGCGTGTTTTGACCAAGGTTGGACCAGCAAGACCGGTCAAAAGTATATTAAATCTCGACGCTGGTGGAAACTTTAATGGTGCTGCAAAGGAGAGCGATTCTAATAAGTCTGGAACATCAAAGATGCCATTCGCTAGCTTGTGTAGGAACATCAGGTCGTGCGTACGCTATCGATCCGAAAGAGAACGAACTAATTTCGAAATGGTTCAGTCTATCCTCATAATTTAAAATACCCTTACTAAGGTGCAGCAATATACTAAATGCTACAGGAACCGCTTCTGGATTATTTCTAGTAATATCGATATTTATATTGTTTAATTACTTTACGTTTTTTTTTTATTTTCAGTAATATTATAAGTAGAATGTTACTAATTTTTGTTTACATATACAAAACAGCCTACTGAGTTTCTTATCGTTAAATAATAATTATCGTTAATAGCTAAAGAAAGGCGGATTTGGGATTGAAAACAGAAGCACAGAAGTTTATGGAGACATAAATAGAGAAATAAACACACTGCGAGGTTAGGAATTCGAACAAGTGGCAAAAGAGAAGCGTTCAATAGGTTGGTGTGTTTCATTGATTTATTCATATACCATACTAACTTGTATCTGAAGTTGGTGCAATTGACATCGCTGAACAACGTCCGTTCCGCGGGTTCCGCTCTAGTGCGGACGGTGAGGTTCATCCGCGCGTGCGCAGAGCACGTGATGCTAAAGTCTGCGTCTACGTCAGGTTTGACGGGCGCGTTCCTGAAGTTGATGGCTGTCAAGTGGCGGTCCTCCTTCTTTGACAGGTTGAATGTGAACTGGTAGTCTACTGCGAGGTCGTCTGTCAAATCAAGATAAGAATCTTATATTATTAAGCTATTTATGCCTGCGTAGAAGTTTTTAAAGTGGATAGAGTGAGGCCTTAGGAAGATTTTCTGTGGGTCTTTTTAGTTTTTTTGATATGAAGGTTTCTAAGCGTGCAGACGACGTGTAATTGCATCAATGCAAACGCTAAAGTGTGCTTAAATGTTACGAAGCGATGCACAGAGAATTTAAAATCTAATTTTCGAAATACGATTTTATAGCACTTTGTTTTGATGTCATATCATAAGGTTAGCCAGCGTAAGCCACGAAGGCATGTCTTTTTCTTTATAGTTATCGAAATCAAAACACAAGTGGTTTTTTGGTTTTTAATTGACAAAATAAATAAAGATTTAGATTGTGTCTTACGAATCAGCTCCACTGTGGTTGCATGATTTCAAACAACTTATTTAATGTAGACTCATCCAGACCTACAAGTTAAGGTTTGTAAAGGCCAATCAAGCGGCGCGCATATTTCCAAATGTAATTCAAAATATAACTTTATTTACTACACAAAAAGATACACATATTATCGGCACGCAACGCCGCGCTGCGCCTCGATAAGCCTCGGGGCGAAATGCGATCCACGCTGACACCATTCTGGCGACGTGTCTCTACTATTGCACAAGTTTCACTGCGCCTCGCTGTCTTTTTGCGCAGCAAGACGTCACGTTGCCAACGATTTCTCTTCCTCTAGCGTTTTCAAGCATCGTCGCGTCGCGTCTTGGTGTTTTTGACACTAAAGGACGCGTTTGTTGTATATGTCTGCTTGACAGTGGTTTATGTTATGCAGGCTTTTTTTTACCAGAGAAATCCATTGACGGACCTACCCGCTGCTGACTAAGTGGCGGGCGTTTGCGAGGCTCACCTAGCGTCTAAATTGAAATTGGAATACAACTCCTGGATAACTTCCGTGCCTTTTGGCGTTTCAAAATATAGTGGTCTGGGGTCTGCGAAGCAAATTCTCCAGACCACCCCACAAGACCAGGCCTTTCGGCCCGGCTTCGCGCCGATGGATATTGCCCAGAATAGAATAGAATTTTTACTATGCGAGAATGCTGGGTCACATGCAAGTTCTTAATCTTAATAAAGTATTAGACACATTCACCCAATTTGGGCATGCAAAAAAAATACAATCAATCTCATTAAAGTCAGAATCAATAGCAACTCAAGTTTTAGGGTCAAAATATTCATTTAAAGTATAAAAACGGTTTTGAATTAGCCGTGGCTTGAGTTTTTTTTTCGGAATTTAATCAATGTTAGATTTATAACGTCCCTTGGCAATTTATTAGAAGAGTTTTTTTTTTAAGTTTTTTATTTATGATTTTTTTATTTATAGTTACGATGAGCAATCTCAGATGTGGCGGCCTTTATATTGCGATGTTATTCAGGCGTGCAGGCTATGGTTTGCCAACAAACTCACAGTAGCAGGCGCCCTTGTTGTAGACGTCGGCGTGGTAGTGGTTGGTGTTGTCGCACTTGTCGCAGCGGTCGCCGGCCAGCCCCTTGGTGGTGCAGTAGCAGCGGCCGCTGTCGGGCGCGCAAGATACAGCCTGCGCGTTGCAGTCGCACGCTGCGGACATTCACAAACATATTTTTTTTATCTAAATACCACTACAAGCTACCGAAGACAAGCCACAAGGTGGTGATGACATAACGACAGTCAATTGGCCACGTTAGTTCATAGAAATAAAATGACATGACATTATAAATAAATATTCTTAATTTAATTTTTAACATTATTATAAATGTATGTAACTTAGAAATGGAAATAATAAAAAACACCATTTAGAAATACCAGTCACTAACCTCGATAAAGGAGGTAACAGCGCAAAAGAGCAGCATAGCTTCTGTGTCCAAGTGATATTTTGAGGCCAATACTTAATGTTATACTACAAGCTACCGAAACTTGGAATCCTACTAATTAATATTTATTTATCTAACAATTTATTGTGCTACACTCATTACAAACATAAAGAAACAAAAAGAAAAAAATAAACAGAATAATTAAAGCAATTCTTGTAGAGTTGGTGGCCTGTCTATTTATGTTTATCATCTGGATGTAACGCGTCTCCTGTCGCCTCCCGGGGCGCCCAGTACTCACGCTGGCAGGCGCCCCCGTTGAGCGGGTGCCCCCAGTGGGGGGGCGCGCACGTGTGGCGGGCGGGCGCGGTACTCACGCTGGCAGGCGCCCCCGTTGAGCGGGTGCCCCCAGTGGCCGGGCGCGCACGTGTGGCGGGCGGGCGCGGTACTCACGCTGGCAGGCGCCCCCGTTGAGCGGGTGCCCCCAGTGGGGGGGCGCGCACGTGTGGCGGGCGGGCGCGGTACTCACGCTGGCAGGCGCCCCCGTTGAGCGGGTGCCCCCAGTGGGGGGGCGCGCACGTGTGGCGGGCGGGCGCGGTACTCACGCTGGCAGGCGCCCCCGTTGAGCGGGTGCCCCCAGTGGGGGGGCGCGCACGTGTGGCGGGCGGGCGCGGTACTCACGCTGGCAGGCGCCCCCGTTGAGCGGGTGCCCCCAGTGGGGGGGCGCGCACGTGTGGCGGGCGGGCGCGGTACTCACGCTGGCAGGCGCCCCCGTTGAGCGGGTGCCCCCCGTGGGGGGGCGCGCACGTGTGGCGGGCGGGCGCGGTACTCACGCTGGCAGGCGCCCCCGTTGAGCGGGTGCCCCCCGTGGGGGGGCGCGCACGTGTGGCGGGCGGGCGCGGTACTCACGCTGGCAGGCGCCCCCGTTGAGCGGGTGCCCCCAGTGGCCGGGCGCGCACGTGTCGCACGCGTCGCCGACGGCGCGGCCGCCGCACGGCTGGATGCAGCGCGCCTCGCTGTCGCACACCGCGTGCCCGTTGCACTGGCACGCCGGGCAGCGGGTGAAGTGCCATCTGGACGTGACAGTAACACCAATTGCAATTTAATATTTTTGTGGTAAGTATTATGTAAAATCAATTTCCGAGATATTTCCTTACAAAAAAAAAAATCTGGTTGTTTTGTCCAATATTTTAGCAACGGTTATTAACGATTGGAATTCTATGGCAGTATTTTTGTTTCGTATTATGGATACCAGAAAAAAAATATACATATGAGGTCTACGGGAACGTTCTCTTGAACTTTTGTTAACAAAAATCGTTAAAAATTCTTTACTTCATATTAAATTGTTATAGTTAGATGATCGGTTGAGTGCATTGTCCGCTTCCAGCGTTGATTGTAGTGTAAGTTACCTGTGCTGCGGGCAGGCGGCGGGCGCGTGCGGGCGGCGCGCCCCGCCGGGCAGGCAGGCGCCGCGGCCCGCGCCCGCGCCGTCGTCGCACCAGCCGCACGCGGGCTCGGCGCGGCACGCCGCACACGACGCGTGCGCCCCGCAGCCGCGCCCCGCACCGCACGCGCCGCCCGCGCCCGCGCCCGCACCCGCGCCGCTCGTAGACCACGCGCGGCACCCGCCCAGCGGGAACGACGCGCCGTACGCGTTCTGCCGGTCAACCACAACATTAGGAATTATCATCACCATACGATTCGTAATCGATACCAGAGCACTCAAAACATCGCTCAAACTATCGCTATCGCTAATAAAGAAACTCGGTAATCCAAGCTTCTCGAGATATAACTCACTCCTTTATTTTAAAATTTTGATCTCACTTGATGGTGAGCGATCAGACCGAAGACGGAAGCGAGCTACTCCTCAACCACAGAGGACATCTAGTATATTGGGAATAACCCAATTGTAACAAAAATCTGAAAACCGACATAGCCCGAAGAATTGCTTGTTTCAAGTGGCAGTGGGCAGGCCACATTGCACGGACTGACGGCCGTTGGGGCAGAAAGGTCCTTGATTGGCGGCCACGTACCGGGAGACGTAGCGTTGGTAGGCCTCCCACAAGATGGACCGACGATCTGGTGAGGGTCGCGGGAAGTCGATGGATGCGGACAGCGCAGAACCGATCGGTATGGAGATCTTTGGGGGAGGCTTATGCCCAGCAGTGGGCGTCTTTCGGCTGAAATGATGATGAACAAAAATCTTGACCGCAACAGCTCACCTTGTCGACGCAGCGGCCCGCGGACGCGCACCAGATGCACTCCTCGGCGGTACAGTTGGCGCAGGTCTGGAAGGTCGCGCAAGGCGCGCTACACGGGCCCGCCGACGCCACGCTCCTGATTACAGACACGCTTTTTTAACCAAGCCACAGTATACACAATAGAAACAGAAGCACTCCGCAAAATAATTTAAATAAATAGCGACTCTTGGTACGACGCAATAAAGTGCAATTCAGTTCACACAGCGCTATTTTACCTAGAATTTATTTATATTCTCGTAGAAGTAGAACCTTCTGAATGCGTTAGATATTCTTCTTTTAAAGAAAATATAATCTCATTATTTCATTATCAGTTATGTGCAAATGACTCTTTCGTAAACAAATGACATTTCAAATAAACGTAGTAGGCTCGACACTTAATAGTTATGTAGGTCAGAATTTTACAAGGTCGGCACTGGTATTGAACTTAAGAAGATAGGTATACGGCATAGCTTACGGTGTTTTTCTCTTTATTTTATTTGGGGCTTTTATCCACACGGATATGCCAGACCCATTATATCTTCTCAATTACAGAATAGATGGTCTAAATTATTTAAAAATTATATTACCTTGTCTATAAAATTTCTTGTAGGTGGTAGGAAAGTTTAAACATTTATCTAAGATGAGCTCCCTCATAAAAAATCTGCGACAAATACCCTGGAGGGGATACTGTCTATCCAAGATAATAGTTATTTGTTCGACATTGTTCACAAAGTTGAAAATAATTATTTTCTTTCTTTTCAAAGTTATTTTTGCAGCGAGTGCTGACTTTGAATCACATTCTAACGAAGTATATAACATAGATTATAAAATAGACTATTAGCACTGTGAGTGATTATAGACACACAAGGACATTCATCCTGGCCAGAAAAACACCAAAACGATAAAATTTACCGTGTTCGAAATATAAATTAATTTTATGTGAGTAGCAAGTAAGCAAATTGCAACTTTACAGCGAGTTTTTAGGCAGCAAAAGCACCCTTTTCGTGCTGGAGAGGTGAAAACAATATTTTGTGCGTTACACTTACCGTATATCGTCTGATGAATTGGCAGGTTTACATTTTATAGTGTCATAGTCCCAATAACACAGCCTTTGTGTTAAGTCTTCTGTACCCTGCCAACAATATAATAAATTGAAATATTAGGGATGAATTTAAAATGTTATTTTTCGCAAACAATTGCTTATTCACAGTTTGATCGAACGAAGGAAGGGTCCATCTCCTAATACAAGTTTTTTAACTTGAAAGGAAATTTCCAACCCCTTTTATCTATTAAAAAAAAAATAGCAAATATAGAAAATTTTACTTTAAATATCAAGTCTTTTCCACGTGTATACCATTTTTCGCTATAAAATGATTCTAATGATTTTTGTGATTTTTTCCTTCTTATTGCAGGTCAGCTTGTTTTTCATGTGGTTCTATGATAAAATATAATATGTAGCTGTAAACTTACATGTGTATGGTGGTGTTGGTGAGCGTAACAAGCGGCGCATGAGTGGAAACGACTGCACGCTTCCCGCGGCGACTCGCTGTTAGCGCCGCACTCTTCTATCGACACCGCCATCTATTGGTGATAGAATTAAATACGATGTAGAACACCTCCATCCAGTAGGTCTTATTCTGTCGAACGCACGCTAGATCTAAATTTACGTTCAGTGCATCTCTTTCTCTCAATATGAATACAAAAAGGACGACTAAAACATAATAACATTTAAAAAGATTTGTTCAATTTTCGACCTTGACGCACGTGATATAATGCTAGGAAGCACCTGCAGACATGCCTTCTAAAATTGTCTTTATTTTTTTTATAAGCTATCTGAATTTAATTTTTTAGACAGAAAAAGATAAATTTATTGAGAGAAAAAGATATACTGTACTTATATTTTGATTTAAAGTGTACCTTTAGAAACAGCTGTGTTATTCTGTAAAACTGGCACCTCACCTCGCAAGTCACTTCGATTTAACTGTCAAATAAAGCAATTTTTTTTATACATTTTGACTGATAGATAAAATCGATGTGACTTGCGAAGTGAGATGCGCATTTTTATTAGAGAATACCATGGCAGGTCCACAGTCTACGGCAATTATAATACCATTATTTGTTGAAACAAGCAGTTTAGTGCATTGTAAACATACGACCCAGCAACGTTATACATACTTAGTTTTCAATATTACTTTCAAAATACACGTGAATAAGTTTGTATAAAAATGTGTGATTTAATATCTATCAAAATCAACGAATTAATTTTTAAAGACTACTTCCATCTCAAAGATTTAGTTATTTATTTTTATTATTATTGTGTTCAAATAAATATCAACTCTATATTTATACATACTGTGGCCCCTGATACTTTCCGATACTCACGCTAAATCTCAATTTATTTGCAATGCATGTAGCTCTTTCAATATGAATACAAAAAGGATAGGCGTCACATAATTTCACTAATTTTCGACCATAATGAGCGTGTTGTATATGACTATGAAAGATTTAGGAAACATCTCCTTAGATGTCTTCTATAATCGTCTATGGTTTGGCAGATATTTAGGAAAATATCTAAAATAAAAATTATCTACTGGGGTGGTAGCCGAACGCGCGTTCTTTCACGATCCGGGTCACTGCTCTGACCTCTAAGCAACCGCGGACTGAGGATAGCCCAATTACGAGAGTCAAACTAAAAGTTTTTTACTAAATCAAAAACTGAGAAAACTAGCAAGTTATTAGTTTTATTATATCTTTTTAAAATAGTGTCCGTTCACATTAATACATCGCTGCATGCAATCGAACCACTGAGAAAAGCACTTTGCCCATTCGTCTTTAGGGGTCTCGACGGCCTTTTGAATCTGAGCCACTGCTTCCTCGGTGTCCATAAAACGTTTTCCCAGAAGCTTTTCTTTTATTTTCTGGAATAAATAAATATCGCAAGGTGCGAGCTCGGGACTATACAGCAGGTGACCCACTGATTCTACGTCTGACGTCGCCAAATAGTCGATCGTTCGCCTGGCGGTGTGCGTCGAAGCGTTGTCATGGTGACGGAGGATCCGTTTTTCCAAGACAAGTGGCAAGCAATAATTGTTAGTGTAACTCTGCAACTGTTTTTCAATCCTCTAAAAAAATTGTCGCGCAATGAACTGTCCTTCCGAAGAACGAGGCCACCATCTTTTTCCCCTCGCTTCGTCTTCTCTTCACTTTAGTTGGCAACTCCTCCTCCTGAAGGAAACACCTACTGAGCACACTGCCTCTTGGATATGATTTTATAGTAGTGTTTATTTTGCTATCCTTTTCTTATACATATTAAAAGAAAGAGGAATGCTGCACTTAAATTCAGACTAAGAAAATCAGTATGGTGCCCTAAGTTAACTATTACTTAATGTGCATAAACTATTTACACCTGTTTGAGATCTACGTGTTTAGTATTATATTATTGTAAAAAGTTAATTAAAATATTGACCCTTTTGAATATCATTCGGACTGCTTTCATCTTGGCCATTACTTTTCTGAACCGGTTGTAGGGTAAGGCCTGTATCGAACAAGTTTCACAATCAATACTGAAAACTACTAATTTAGAAAAGCACCTATTTCTGTCCTGCAAAGATAGCTTGGTAAAAATTATATTTTATATTATTATATTATACAAAGGTTAAAAATTATATTTTCATACAATCATATTTACGATAATAATATTTATAAAGTAAAAAATTCCATAAAAATCACTGTAAAAAATTACTCAAAACGTTTTTAAAATTTGGCAATTAATTATTGATATCCTATTTCGTTCAATACTGAGAGAAAAATATATACTTTGTTAATTTCATTTTCACATAAACGATTGAAAGACATAAATATCCAAGCTAGAAATAAAATCCCTAAATTTGAACCCGAGTCCTCGGTAGTTCAGAGCAGTTACAGAGAATGAGAAAAATAGCCGGTTCAGTTCTCGCCCTGTGACATGAATTTTTTCTAAGAAATATACTATACCTAAATTTAAGATTTAGGGTGTGTCATAACATCTGTAATGCCAGTACTGGCTTAAGCGCAACAAACTTTAGATTGTAAAGCCTGTCCACTTATTCAGAACTGTCGGATCATGGATTTGATGCGAAAAGTCTCATGCTGTCTCGCTTTGACGCACCGCGATAAAAAGTGACAGCTATGGAGTTTCCGACATGGGAGTCATGATGCATCACATGCCCGAGGCGCGACAAGCGCCGTACTGGTGTGCCGCAACCAGTCCGGGCATAGTTATATGTCTAGAGCGAGAGGACCGTCATTGTGTCTTGCTCCCACACCGCCTCGTCGACAACGGGCGTGCGCACCAACCAAGCTTCGGTCGGTCATCGAGACGACAAACCAGAGGAATGGATATATTAATACTAATACGAGATACGAGTAGACCAACCCATCTAACCAGCTGTCTAACAGTTCTTTATATATGTCGCAGTCGTCTGGTTAAATCAGCCACCCAATTAGACGGCTGATCCGTTGATTGATAGCCGGCATCCAATTAAACGGTTTGAAGTACAACTAGCCAAGTCTTTGAGCGCAACGCTTGACTGAACGTCATGTCAGCCGTCTGGTTTAAATCGCCATTCGATTAGACGCCAGGGCAATTCGTTTAAATCGAAAAGCTTTTATGTGAGTGTATGAGTGGTTGGTAGGTTCAAGGTTATTTTTTTATAAACACTTAGAACCAAAATGATGTTGGTTATAAATGATTGATTGAATGGTCACAAAAAATAACAACCTACCAATCAAAACAAAACTTTTCCATACAAGATGATCCATTCAATACGCCAAATCGATAAACGTTAAGTGAGTCTAGTTCAATTAACTATCGGGCTAGGCATTCAATTGGGTGGCAAATTTAACCAGACGGCTGCGATATATATGATGTTGTCGGCCGAAGCAGCCAACCCAGACCATCGTACTGCCACCTGCTTGGAGGCATAAGCCCCGCAGGTAACGCAGAAAAAGAGGCAACCAGAAGACCAAAGACAATAAACCGCTGGCTTAGAGTGTCCCATCAAAGGGTTCCACGGGCTCGACCTCGCTAGCAATCAGGAGTAAAAAGACGACGCCCGCAAGCCAGAACCCAAGCCCCGTCCGACTCTTCGGACGGCGACTGACGCCATCGAAAAGGGCGGATACCCCAAGCGGTCTCGCCGTCCCCCGCAAAGGGGCCGAGACTACTTCCAGCGAATAAACGTTCATTAATCAGCTGACCATTGTAACGATGAAAAATATATGCTCCAGGCGTGACTCGAACCCGCCTGGAGCATATATTTTTTCATCGTTTTCTTTCTTTAATTGTAACTGTCACAATAAAGTAGGCGTTTAAAGGCATCAAAAACATATATAATAATAATAATAATCATACACTCACACCTACTATCTAGCCCAAAGTAAGCATCATTAAGAGCTTGTGTTATGGATACCAGATAAGGGAGAAATAATGATCATAATCTGTACATATGTAAATATTAGAAATATACTACATTAACATATACACATCCATGACTCGTGAAAAAATGATCGTACTCATCATACAAACATTTGTTTCTACCGGGATTCGAACCCGGGACCTCTTGACCGAGTAGCCTGGGGTACAGACCACTCGGCCAGCCTGTCGTCATTAAAAATGTGATTAAAACCGCTGCCCATTGTTTACTTTGCACACTTTGCCCAAACCCCACAGCAATATTCGAATCTTTTCCGACAGTTGTGAATAAGGGCGCTGTAAGCTAAAGTAACCAGAACAATTGCTCTAATTGTGTAGCTAGATAAAATAATAGAACAGTACCTGGTGAGTATGTTTGGTGCAGTACAAGGGAGACGCGAGACAAGTCCCGCACCAAGCACAGCCGGCCGCCGTACACGCCGTGCACGACTCCGCCGTCATGCACAGTCGCTCGTCTGCAACGGACAGACAACTATACTTTGCGAAATTAAAAAGTTTAAAAAAAATTGTATGAAAAGCTGTGCGGCACAGCTTTCCATACAAAATTTCTAGTCGAAAATATTGCAAACGAATGAGCCGATTCTACCAAAACTTGCATAAGCAAGTCAGGTTCAACACACCTGCAATATCAAGTGATTTTTTCTTGTTATTGCAGGTGTCTATAGGCGGCGGTTACCTCTTACCACCCGGTGGGCCGTCAGCTTGTTTGTCATAAAAAGAAGACAAAAAAAAGGTTAGTCCAAAAATTAACAGAGGAATAAATTATATGCAATTTTTGTTTTATATAAAAAGCTAAAAATTACTCCTGTGACTGGTTTTCGGAAAATCCTCTTACAAATATTTAGACTAGCCTGACTTGCTTATGCATGTAGTCTTATGAGAATCAGTTTGTTCTTTTGCAATATTTTAAATCCATAAAAATGCGAGAATAACTCATCTGTTACGTGTTCACTCCCAAGCTGCTAGCCCGATTCATATAAATGGCATGGATACAGATCCTATCATGCGAATTAAATAATAGTGGCAATCCGCGACTCCTACCGTGTGGATGTTGGTTATCACTCTAAAATTTCATTTAAATCGACTTAGCGGTTTCAGGGTTAAAAGTTAAGAGACAGACAGACAGATTTATTTTTGAGTATACAGGGTGGTGCCGTCAATGAACAATAAATTTAAACATGGGCTATATTAGTCCGTAGAAATGGTTTGCCACTTTCAAAAATATCGTATTCATTTGATAATTTCATGACATTTGTATGGAAAAATGTAACGTTGGCAGCATTATTTCATAGAAATTTCATAAAATTATCAAATGAATACGATATTTTTGAAAGTGGCAAACCATTTCAATGGACTAATATAGCCCATGTTTAAATTTATTGTCGCATTGACGGCACCACCCTGTATAACATAAGAAAAAAGCCAGAAAATGTCCAATGGTAAGAGTAATTATTTTTTGTCTGAAATTTACTGCCTATGCGTTTGTTTTTTTTTACTCTTCTCTCGTACACCTCGAGTCGTTATCATAATCAAAACTAAAATATAATAAAACTATAAAAAATAACACACTTACATTTATAATAATGTTAAAAATCAAAAATTAAGAATAATCAAAACTATTAAATAATACACACCAAACAGTGGTTCCACTGAGCAAGCTTTCACGTTGCCTTCGTATGACTCCTTGTAGCCAACTTCCTCCAACTGCAAACATGATAAATAGAATATTATATACTTTTCGTGGAAACTTGTAAAGGACCTACACGTTCCCACGTTATGTAGTTACAGCCGAGTACTCAAACACTTCTCAAAAGGATAACGAAAGCTTTCTAAATAGTTCTGGGCCTTAATGAACAGCAATTAATTATGTTACTATTATTAGAACAGGACGTAGTTTCTGAAAAACGTTCCAATCCACAATCACATCGAAATGAAGTTCCAATCCACAATCACATCGAAATGAAGTTAATATTACCAAACATATCACGTGGTTTATGAGCTGTCGAAAATTACCTACTGAACAGTTACCATGGTTATTATAATTTAATAAATGGTCATAGAACAGTTGTCAATTTATGGAAATATTAACTTCATTTCGACGTTATTGTGGATTGGAACTTTTTTCAGAAACTACGTCCTTTAACGAAAATAACTTCACGCGAAAAAATGGTTTTGCTCTTGCAGATGTAATTTTAATAAACTCTGAAGAGTCAATTAATAATAGGTGTCCAGTGTGAATGCGTCATAGACGTAATAAAAGTGGAGTCTAGTAATACCTCCAAAGTCATCAATAAAAGGGGAAAACAAAAAAAAACACATTCAAAACCCAGAAATTTAAAGAAAAGTGTTTAAACACTTGACTAGTTCTTCTAATATTGTTGACTAATTTATGTCATTTATAATATCTTATTGTTTATTAATAATTTACTAATAATAATGTAATAATTAACCTATATCATATTTTATAAGAGTTTATGTAATTTTATTCCGATACTATTTTTTTAAGCTCAGTGCAATAGGCAGTAATATTCGTAGATGAGTCATTTTTTTTTGACACCTATGGTTTTATTGTGATTGTTATTTTTATTTAATTTTCGATATTGTAATTTTTTTTTAATTCATATAATTATTTTTATTTAGTTTTTATGTGTAATAATGTGGATAATTTTAATTAATTACTTATGGAATGACATTCTGAAATAAAATGATTATCATAATTACCGGTAGACAAGTCCGCCTATGGATGTGCCACGCGCACGCGCGGGCGGCGTGTGCGCCGGCGGCGAGGCAGGATGTCTCGTCTGCGTACGTGCCGCACTTGTTGCCCGCCTCGAACAGCAGGGCGTCGGAACGGAGCCGCCCGTCGAAACTTTAACAATCACCTTAACTTTTAAGCCTAATTGGGCCTAATTCTGAAGACACGCTCTAAGTGTAAATTTAAGTACAGTATATCTCTTTCTCGCAATATTGCAATATTGTTAAATAATAATAAAAAATGTAAATGGGAAAAAGATAGCAAGGATTCGTTTAGAGCTGTTTCTCAAAATAACCATCACTGCATTTTATCACGAAAAATTCGAAATTTCAAAAATAAAAAAACAAAAATCTAAAGTTGAACGCTCGTTTCTAATGTCAAATCATATGACAACCATATCTTTTTCGTATTCATATTGAGAGAAAGAGAACCACTGAACTTAAATTTAGACTGTTCTCCAGAATTAGGGCCGTTGAGTACTGGCGCATATATGTATATCTCGGTGGCGTATTGATTTGAGCGCTCTGGTTTCGATACGAAAAACAAAGCAACTTTCGCTATGGTCGATCCTGGGATGGGTCAATCAAAATTTGTTATCTCGAGCTCTTCCGTGCTTCGGAAGGCACGTTAAGCTGTTGGCCCAAACTCCTCATGTGTTTCTCCCATGTAGGAAGGCCTGTGCCCAGCAGTGGGACGTATATAGGCTGGTGATGAACATAGATATTAGGTAATAAAAATACAGAAAGAGCCACCATTGCGTCATATCATAATAGGTTGGGGAAAAAGTTTCTTCGCATTTTTTAAGAAAATTCAATACATTTTTTAATATAGTTTATTTACATTTAACTAAAGTATGTTAGGTACCATTTTGTTCGATAACTTTTTGCCATCTTGTAGGTAGGGACTCACCCGGCGTGTATGAGCGCGGCTCGCGGCGGTAGTGTACTCACCCGGCGTGTATGAGCGCGGCTCGCGGCGGTAGTGTACTCACCCGGCGTGTATGAGCGCGGCTCGCGGCGGTAGTGTACTCACCCGGCGTGTATGAGCGCGGCTCGCGGCGGTAGTGTACTCACCCGGCGTGTATGAGCGCGGCTCGCGGCGGCGGCGGTAGTGTACTCACCCGGCGTGTATGAGCGCGGCTCGCGGCGGTAGTGTACTCACCCGGCGTGTATGAGCGCGGCTCGCGGCGGTAGTGTACTCACCCGGCGTGTATGAGCGCGGCTCGCGGCGGTAGTGTACTCACCCGGCGTGTATGAGCGCGGCTCGCGGCGGTAGTGTACTCACCCGGCGTGTATGAGCGCGGCTCGCGGCGGTAGTGTACTCACCCGGCGTGTATGAGCGCGGCTCGCGGCGGCGGCGGTAGTGTACTCACCCGGCGTGTATGAGCGCGGCTCGCGGCGGTAGTGTACTCACCCGGCGTGTATGAGCGCGGCTCGCGGCGGTAGTGTACTCACCCGGCGTGTATGAGCGCGGCTCGCGGCGGTAGTGTACTCACCCGGCGTGTATGAGCGCGGCTCGCGGCGGTAGTGTACTCACCCGGCGTGTATGAGCGCGGCTCGCGGCGGTAGTGTACTCACCCGGCGTGTATGAGCGCGGCTCGCGGCGGTAGTGTACTCACCCGGCGTGTATGAGCGCGGCTCGCGGCGGCGGCGGTAGTGTACTCACCCGGCGTGTATGAGCGCGGCTCGCGGCGGTAGTGTACTCACCCGGCGTGTATGAGCGCGGCTCGCGGCGGTAGTGTACTCACCCGGCGTGTATGAGCGCGGCTCGCGGCGGTAGTGTACTCACCCGGCGTGTATGAGCGCGGCTCGCGGCGGTAGTGTACTCACCCGGCGTGTATGAGCGCGGCTCGCGGCGGCGGCGGTAGTGTACTCACCCGGCGTGTATGAGCGCGGCTCGCGGCGGCGGCGGTAGTGTACTCACCCGGCGTGTATGAGCGCGGCTCGCGGCGGTAGTGTACTCACCCGGCGTGTATGAGCGCGGCTCGCGGCGGTAGTGTACTCACCCGGCGTGTATGAGCGCGGCTCGCGGCGGTAGTGTACTCACCCGGCGTGTATGAGCGCGGCTCGCGGCGGTAGTGTACTCACCCGGCGTGTATGAGCGCGGCTCGCGGCGGTAGTGTACTCACCCGGCGTGTATGAGCGCGGCTCGCGGCGGTAGTGTACTCACCCGGCGTGTATGAGCGCGGCTCGCGGCGGCGGCGGTAGTGTACTCACCCGGCGTGTATGAGCGCGGCTCGCGGCGGTAGTGTACTCACCCGGCGTGTATGAGCGCGGCTCGCGGCGGTAGTGTACTCACCCGGCGTGTATGAGCGCGGCTCGCGGCGGTAGTGTACTCACCCGGCGTGTATGAGCGCGGCTCGCGGCGGCGGCGGTAGTGTACTCACCCGGCGTGTATGAGCGCGGCTCGCGGCGGCGGCGGTAGTGTACTCACCCGGCGTGTATGAGCGCGGCTCGCGGCGGCGGCGGGAGGGCGGCGGCGGCGTGCGCGGCGCGGGCGGCTCCGCTGGGCGGCGCGTGCGCATGCCAGCGGCGACATCTACAAACGAATCATAGTTGTAACGCGAGCATGCGTAGGGTGGGAGTCCGATAAATACAGCACCGGGAAACGTCCCGATGTATGTTTATTATGTGGTAAAATAAAGGCACACTACAACAAGATGAAATACACTATAAAACTGAACACGTAACACTGAATAAACTGAGATACAAAATAGCCTTATAAAATTAAGCGAGGTAGTTACAAAGTGCCTTGAAATTGGAAATAATTATGTGATTTCCATTATGGCTGCTTATGGCCTCTCCAGACTGTATTAATTATAATATTAGCATACAATATGGATCTAACTTCACTTAGTAAGTTCGTTTGATCATATATTAATTATCTTTCTAACACCATCTCATTGAGACTATTCTTATGAGCCCAAAAACGCTTTATCCGCTGTAAGTTATACACAGACATACACGACAAACTTATAACATCCCTCTTCTTTCGTCGTGGGTTAAAAATAAGGTAAATCCTGACCTGACATCGTAGAGCAGGGCCCCGGCGGAGTAGCACCGCGCCGCGGCCGGGCTAGATACTGCGGCCGCCGCGCTATCGTTGTGCGCGTTGCCGCCGAACACTAGCATTATACCTGCCGAACAACACTTTGCTGACAATGGGCCTAATTCTCGGAACACACTTTAATTCTAAATTTAAGTACAGTATATCTCTTTCTTGCAATATGTAATAGGAAAAAGATAGCAAGAATCTGTTTAGAGCTGTCACTTAAATTTAGATAGATTTCATAGAAACCATAGACAATATTAGACGGCATGTACGGAGGTGCCTTCTAAACATTGCATTTTATCACGTTCAATAAGGTCGAAAATTGAACGCACGTTTCTAAATGTCAAATTATATGACAGCCATCCTTTTCGTATTCCTATTGATAGAAAGAAATGCACTGAACTTAAATTTAGACTTAGCATGTGTTTACCAGAATTAGGGCCAATACTGACAATGTCACACTTCATCCTACCCCCAGAAGTTATGGCTGCAAGAAGTTAGACAGATGTATAGACGACAGCACTTTAAGTGTAAAGCTGCACTACGAAAGCCGCCTCTATTACGGAGTAAGGGCGGTCTCAAAGTGAAACTGTTACGCTTGATGTCCTGTGAACTGTACATTTTCCTTAGGGCTGATTTTTCAATCATCAGATAATTATTATCTAGAGTGTATGATCTCTTGTTATCACACATATCTTTAAGAATGAAAACACTGATAATCACTTGAAACTTAAATTTTTAATACACTGAAATACGAGCTACAAACGCATCGGTATTCGATTGCAGACTGACTTAAATACAGCATTAACAATTAAATAATAAAATTAGCAAATACAGCATTTTGTACGTTCAATGAGCTAGAGAAAATTTGTCGATTTGACAGATTTTCTAAAGATTAACTGTCAACTTGTCAATGTTATTCTCTTATCTGGATAAAACTTATCTGAGGTTGGAAAAATCAGACCTTAAAATTATATCTCGGTCTAACTTAAACAAATGTTCCGAATACAATTCTAATTCTTAAATCTTTTTCACTCAATTTTGAAAATTGAAAAGATTTATGTACTCATATTAACTTACAGAGATATAGATAGATATGTCATTATCATTAAAAACAATTTTTTTTTTGCAGTAAGCCATTTAAAATATTTATCCGATAGACCTAAAACTTATTTTAAAATCCCTTACAACAGGACTCGATGAATCAGGGAATTTATTTCGACAATTACACCAAAATTATAACAATACTAAACTTAATAACGCATAACACCTATAAAATTACCAATTCGACATCAGAATTAATTTAAAAACCAAGCCGCATGAATATAAATCAGGTCAAGTAATATCTGGTAAAACCATTTAAACTCACGTACTAACTAGTACACAAACTAAAGTGTTACCTGGTGAAATAAAAGTAGCGGAATGTAAATATCTAGGCGTTGGCGCGGAGGGTAAAGGTGTCCACAGCTTTTTGTTGACGTCGTACGAGTACAGGGCAGGGGACGGAACCTGTAATTTACAAGCATACTTAAGAACTACAGGTGTTCCTTATTTTATTGATGAAAACTGTTTCAATATATGTTATGTCTTTTGTTAATAACGTAACAAACATTAATATGTTATTAAGTTAATTAAAATAAAGTATATTGATTAATCGAATGTTTTGCTACTACATATTATGTAATTTATGTTACAGCGATTAACAAAATACTTCATGATTAATTAACTCTCACATGAATCATGTTGAATGTGAAACGCTTCGACAAGGAAAATTTTGCTGACAAATCCAAAGTCCATTCTACAATTACCAGACAAAATATCTGACTCCACTTGGTCATAATAAAATGACCATGAGCCTATTAGTAATGCTATTATATCCATTGAATTACTTCAAGTGGTATTTGTAGTTATTTGGATTTGTCGGCTAAACGTTTATTAACGATAAATTCGACGGCAAAGTGTGTTACACCCAATTATGTTAGTCATTCTTGTTCCTTCAATGACGTGGATAACCAAGACAAAATTCTCAACACAGAGTTATTTAATTCGAGGATTACTTTTGTAGTTTACGCTGTAAGTGGTGTACATAGACACTTATTACACAAAGCGACATCAATTTCATAACAAAATTTACACTCCCAACACAATTGAACAATAATAATAATATATTGCTCGTTACCTGCGTAGCTTCAGACTCGGAGACAAGTCCGCCGTGCACGTAGATCCTAGCTGAGAGTTCGTCCCAGACGGCAGTGTGGCCAAAGCCCGCGCGAGCCGGCCAGCCTTTAGTCGAAGCCACGGCCCACACGCCTTCGTCTAAGTAGTACTCCTGCAGAAATACAATTGGGAATATCATTTATCACCAGCCTATATACGTCCCACTGGTGTGCACAGGCCTTCCTACATGGGAGAAACGCATGAGGAGTTTGGGCCATAACACCACCACGCTGGCCCAATGCAGGTTGATGGGTTAAAGCGGCTGCAGGAACAACCGGGACCAACGACTTAACGTGCCTTCCGAAGCACGGAGGAGCTCGAGATAACAAACTTTGATTGGCCCATCCCAGGATCGATCACGGCGAAAGTTGCTTTGTTTTTCGTAAAGAAACCAGAGCGCTCAAACCAATGCGCCACCGAGCTCCTCATAGGGAATATGCATAAGAATAAATCTACCGCTAATAGTGAAAATAGAATTGATTTTAGCCCAAAAATACCCGAAATTTTTGAATAAGAAATTGGAGTACAGCTGTCTCTTTCTAAAAGAACTTTTACATACACTGTGACATCAAAGTCTGGTTTAGATCTAATTGTCTAGCACGAAACTATGAATGGTTGTAAGTTGGATATTTATCAAAATTTTCTAAAATTCTTTCTTGTATCTTTTTTGTATATTGTTGCTGTGTAGTATTAATTTTAAAACCTAATGCACATTTCCTATTGATATAAAGAAAAGCTACAAAAATTATCCTTAGTTGCGGAATTGGTCATTTAAGCAAATATTGCATTTAATTTGCATTTTAAAAAAAACCGGCGAGGTCCATTCTACAACAGATCGTAATAGATCTGTTGTAGAATGGACCTCGCCGGTTTTTTTTAACAAGGAGTTTTAATAGACGCTATATTTAATAGAATCCGGTACAGGGACTTCAAACCCTTCAACAATTAAATAGTGCGCGGTTTACATGCAACGATTTTCAGTGTCTAATTACCTATCAGAATAATTAAAAAACCTTTACATATTATCAATTTTTTTTCTCAAAATTTCATGTTAAATGTATAAATATGTATAGGTGGTAGACCCATATGTAGGGTCGCCTGGGTAGGTACCACCGCCTTTCTTATTTCAGCCGTGAAACAGTTCGCTGTGTTTCGGATTGAAGGGAAAGGTAGCCAGTGTAATTACTGGGCATGGACGGCATTTCATCTTAGGCCTCAGGATGACAACGCACCTGCAATATCAAGTGCTTTTATTTATTTATTTATTTACATAAAGGTACAACTACAGAATACAATTCCATACATTCTTATAACAAATTATATAAAATGGTTAAACATGTTTAAATTGCATTTCAATGAATGCTGTACACAGCGTTGACATAAAAAGAAGAAGAAACAAAAAAAATAATAACAATAATAATCAATAATCTGATAGTTAAACATTATATGAACTTTTGTCTATTTTAGCTTCAAACAGAAGGTGTAGCATACAGCTGTTTTATTGCTTTACAAAATGAGTATGAACTCTGAGAGAATATATCCAAACCATCGATATTACTATCATATGACCTACACATTCGAAAAAGTGGACTATTATATGTGACGTTGTTATTGCAAAAAGGCAGGGAGAACAGCTTACGTTTTCTATGACTACCGCTAGTTTTAAATGACAGATGGCCCAACAAATCCACGGCATCCCACCGATTGTTAATGATTTTATACAGTATGCAAAGATCTTGAATGGAACGTCTAGACTCCAAAGTATTCAGTCCAAAGTACTGCAGTCTTGCTTCATATGTTGATAACTTTCGTCTGAGACCCAGCTTCGAACTTAAATGACGCAGAAAACGCCTCTGGACCGCCTCCAATCTATCCACGTGAACACTGTATTGCGGAGACCATACAACAGAGTTATACTCCAAAACACTTCTAGCAAGGACATAGTACAGCATCAGTACACTAGCCGGCCTACGAAATGGTTTTGCAGTCCTCCAAATGAAACCAATGACCCTGTTTACCTTTGCTATGATGTTATCATAGTGGTGTGTATAACTTAGCTTAGAGTCCAGCCATACTCCGAGATCCTTGATCAAATTTTGTCGATTAAGTAGAGTATTATCAATATTGTAGGCATAATGGACTGGTGATTTCTTTTTTGTAAAAGTAACTAGACAACACTTTGAAATATTCAAGGACATACCATTATTCTTACACCAATTATGTACCTTATGAATATCGTTCTGCAGCAACACGGCATCGCTTGTAGACTCAACTTCTCTATATATTTTAATATCATCTGCATATGCGATGCAATTTGAGGATATAGATTCCACTAGGTCATTAATGTACATTATAAATAAAAGAGGGCCCAAATTCGAGCCTTGTGGTATCCCCGAGGTAGACAAGTAGGGCACCGAATCATAACCATGCACTGCTACCAGCTGTGAACGATAAGATAAATAAGAAGTAAGCCACCGCAGGAGTACTCCATGAATTCCAAGATGGTATGCTTTGCAGCACAGAATATTGTGGTCCACCTTGTCAAAAGCCTTGGTAAAATCAATATAAAGGGAATCCACCTGGACGCGCCTGTCAAAAGCAACATTTAGATCATGAACGTAAGTCATCAGATTAGTAGTTGTGGATCGCCCACTGACAAAGCCATGTTGCTTGTTACTAATAATCGTCTGCAAATGGAAAGACAAATATTTAAACACCAAACTCTCTAGAATCTTTGCAAAACAACTAAGTATACTGATCGGCCTATTGCAGGCCTTTTTTCCTTGTTATTGCAGGTTTCTATAGGCGGCGGTAACCGCTTACCACTAGGTGGACCGTCAGCTTGTTTGTCATCTAGTTGTATAAAAAAAAAAATTAAAAAAAAGGTATATTAAGTTGTAAAAATGATTGATAAAATTATAAGTATTAACCAAAATTCAAATTAACTCAAATAAACTATTTATTCCGAACGATTTGTATTGTAATGATATTTTAAGTATAAAAGTATTACCTGCACGGTATGTAGATATCCGTAGTGCGGGGAATGTCCAAAGAAGACCAGCATAACTGGCTTGCGGGTCGGGCCCAGTCTGACTAACACTGCAGTGTGACCGGACACATGTAGACCACCTGAAATAATAGTAACAATCATAATTTATTTCAGACTCCTTACTAGGTGGTAGGCCCGTATGTAGGGTCGCCTGGGTAGGTACCACCGCCTTTCTTATTTCAGCCGTATGTACAGTCGACAGTACATCAATCGTAACAATTTGACCTTGAGACCGCCCTTACTCCGTTAGTAATAGAGGTGGCTTTCGTAGTGCAACTGTTACACTTGACATGCTGTCGTGTGTACATACGCGTAGGGTCGCCTGAAAGGAAAGGTATCCAGAGTAATAACTGGGCATGGAAGCCCATTCTTCTCAGGCTTCGGGATGACAACGCATCACAATAGCAAATGATTCTTTCCTTGTTATTGCAGGTCGCCAGCTTGTTTTTCATTTAGTTGTATAACAAAATGTAAATGTGTTTCATCTTGGCAGAGTTTGGCGATAAATAAACGATTACAGTATCTAAAATGCTGGTAAGGTTACAATACCCAATGAACTTCGCACTAAATAAACGGCCACGCCAATTTTATAATGCACTATTTAAAATCACTGTATATAAAAATTTAGACTAGCGCCAACATCAACTCTATTACAATAGGAATAAAGCATACTGTTTACGCCCGTCTGTCTTTTTGAAATACGCGCGCGTGGATAGCTGCGCGAATCATGATCGGTGAACGGCGACCGATGACGTAGCCGACGTCATAGGAGTAAGCGAAAGCGCGAATGTACAAAAGGCGTCCATTTTGAGAAATGGGCCCATTTCCATGTCCAACTTATCGCCGTTTGCACTTTACTCGCTCTTTTGTTAATGATATTTTTTATTTCACTAAAATCTATCCGAGTTTTATGTCGAACTCGTAACTATTTTTTTTTATAAAAAAGGTGTAGATTACAATCTAGATGTGTATTGTATAATTATAAGTTAAGTGTTCAATCAATTGTAATCTGTTTTGTGTATAAAATAAATAAATAAAATAAATCTGTAAATTCAACCGAATAAACGATTCGCAACTCTAAAATAAATAAAGCGTTTATTGAAGATTCCTGACCTGTTCTAGAAGCATATACGAAAGCCTGAGCTCCAAACACATACAAAATATCAACTTAACATACCACAATGCTTCAAGGGCGCAGGTCTGTGCGGTGAGCAGTTAATAGGCGTCGCGTTCCTCCATTGCGGTCTGGGGGTGTTTAGAGAAACTCGCCACAGTTCGTTGGTCACTTCGCCCGCTCGGCCTTCTAAGCCGGCTAGGCCTCCACTATGAACAAATATATAATCTATTTTCAAGCCACAATAAACATTAGACAGTATATCTCGCACTACGATTTTGGTAAATACAATAGGGATGTTGACAATGGAGATGTTTCATATCCGGCCAGGTATATACTATCTCAAAAAATCAGGAGAAATCTAAATCCGCGAAAAATACTAATAATTCGATTTTATGCATAGTTTTCACCGTTATTCAATATGGCAATATGGCGGGCGACATAGAAGTCAACTAAACGTCACCAAAGTGACATACGCGCCATGATGAATTTGGCTGTGTCGCAGTTATTACTATAAAAAAACGTGTACGACGCAACAAAGCAAATAAAAAGAAAATGGATAATTGAACAGTGTTCTGCATATTTTTTCCTATTTTTCAGTATACTGTACATAGAGCTGGCCGGGTCTCGATACATTCATGAAACATTTAGGTCGTATATAAGTACCTAATACAGCCCCAAATAGTTATAATTTACAACTAAAAATAATGATATTTATACACTCAAACGTATTGTCTAGCCCAAAGTAAGCATCATTAGGAGCTTGTGTTATGGATACTAGATAACGGAGAAAGATTGGAAACATTGATACATCCCTGAATCGTAAACAATGCTCGTCCTCATCATACAAACATCTACCTCTACCAGGATTCGAACCCGGGAACCCTGCCTGATCGAGTAGCCTGTATACTTATGGCCAGGTGGAGTGGTAAAAATCCACTCGACCCTGGTCATGATTAATGTTAATATATTGGAATCAAATAATAAAAATACAAAATTATTTCTATCTGTCCTCAGCAGTTACAATATGGTTTGCACCATCAATTCGCCTACTAGGATAACATCGCATTCGAGCACATGTATCGATAATATTATAACAAATATAAAAAAATACGAGGCAAAAGTTCTCAACAATGGACTTTCAGATCATACTGGTCAAATTATACTACTTCCTTATAAAACTAAGCTCACGTGTAAATATTGGTATGAATATAAAAGGAATATTGATAAAAATATAGACCTTTTTAATAAGTACATACCACAACTAAGTTTCGCAGAAATCTACGAACAAAGTGATGTTAATTCTACATATAATAAATTTATTGAAATATTCAAATTGATATATGATCTCTGCTTTCCACTAGAACGAATGAAAATATCACACAAACGAAAACCCAACTGGATAACCAGAGGTATAAGAATCTCAAGTAAGCGAAAACGTGAACTTCATAAAAAATTACAACACAATAGAACAATCGCAAATATTTACACGTACAAAAAATACAAAACAAAATTAAAACATGTGATAGCTTCTTCAAAACGACAATCAAATTTAACATATATTAGAAATAGTACAAATAAAAAAAAAGCGACTTGGGGACTTATTAAATTACATACATCACAAAGTAGACAGTTAAAAGAATCAATTAAATATTTAAAAAATGACAGTAACACATATACGAACCCACAAGAAATTGCTGATTTCCTAAACAATTTCTTTGTAACACAAAATATAAAAAATGACGTTTATGGACAATATTCACCAAGCCAAAAATCTATAAATCAAAGTGTATTTTTGAAACCCACTGATAAAAATGAAATTATTACCTGTGTCAAGCAGATAAAAAATAAAAAGAGCTGCGGTCATGATGACGTAACCATTCAAGTTGTTAAATCTTGTATAGGTTACATCGCAGAACACTTAGTTTATATTATCAATATGATGTTAGAAACTGGTATTTTCCCGGATAGTTTAAAATTAGCTATAATACATCCTCTACATAAAAAAGGACCGAGGGATATTGCAAGTAATTACAGACCTATTGCTGTATTACCAGCTTTTTCAAAGATATTTGAAAAGATTATATATACCAGGCTAGTAGGGTTTTTAAATAAACATGACATATTCAACAAAGACCAATATGGATTTATAAAAGGCTCTTCAACTTCTACGGCAGTCTATCGCTTTCTGGAGGAAGTATGGCGATCAATTGACAGCAAGAAACATTGTACAGCTCTATTTCTAGACATGTCACGTGCCTTCGATTGTGTCCTACACTCTGTGTTATTAAAACAAATGTATCGCGTTGGCATTCGTGGAAATGCCTTAAATTTATTTGAGTCATATCTTAAAAATAGGTTACAGATAACAAAATTAAAATCTCTGAACAAAAACACAAAATCACTTCAATCGGTTGAATCATCACCTCAGACTGCTGTAATGGGTGTGCCTCAAGGTAGCGTGTTGGGTCCAGTGTTATTTCTAATATATATTAATGAGCTCCCTGACATTATTAAACATTTATGTGTGATGTTTGCTGACGACGCAACTATTCTATTTGTAAAAGACTATGATATGAGTGTTAATGACTATGAATCGATTATTTGCTTGACTTTAAAACAACTGACGGCATGGCTGAATTCCCTAAATTTGACAGTTAACTCCAAAAAAACAAACATTTTACAACTACGGAATTATAAAAAGGAATCATTAAATCTTAATATAACGCTTAATAATAGCAAAATTATTGAGGTTGACCATGCAAAATTCTTAGGACTAACACTAGATACTCACTTGAATTGGAAATCACATTTAGAAACTATCAACAGTAAAATTGTTAGTCATTGCTATGCTTTATCTGTATTGGTTGACGTGTCCTCCGTGGAGGTGGCTTTGAATGCATACTATGCCAATGTATATTCTATACTGTGCTATGGAATAATATTCTGGGGTAATTCTGTAAACATTAACAGTACATTTGTTCTACAAAAACGATGTATTAGAATAATCTATAGTAAATGTAGTGATGAAACTTTAAGGCCTATATTTAAAGAAAAACAAATATTAACACTATGTTGCATATATATTTTAGAAATTTGCAAATTTGTTAGGAGTCGTAAATCAATGTTTCCAAATAAATCAGATTATAGAGTAAGAAAAGTTCCAATGCGACGTTATGATGATTTGTTACTACCACAGTTTCATTCCAAAATTTTCGAGAAAAGTACCTATGTGTCTGCAATACGAATCTATAATAATTTACCTGTAGTATTGAAAGATCTTCCTGATTATGGGTTTGCAAATTCTTTAAAAAGGTGGCTTTTAAATAATGCATTTTATGATATAAATGAATTTTTAAACTATAATAAAAGTGTGAATATATTAATATGACATAAAAATTATATAAAATTCTGACGAATTCATAGGATTTTAATATTGTATGCCCGATAAGGGTAACTGTTCGCTACTCACTGTATTGCAATAACACCTAGCTTTAAGAAACTTTGTAACAGTTTGACAATAAATATGTTCTATTCTATTCTATTCTATTCTATGAAGCAAATAAAGATTTCTTTATTTTCTTTTCTTTAATTCAACGTGTCAAAATAGAATTGTTTTTTACGACTTTATGTTGAATATTGTCGTTTTATTGCTTCATGGCCAGGGTCAAACAATTCCGAAAATACACAAAAACTCATTCAAAACACAGTCGAAATTTAACAGCGTCGTCCAAAATTCACTTTTTAACAGCGTCGTTATAGCTATGGACGGTACACTTTTGGGCACTTTTATGATTTCTATTGCGGTTGCCATTTTATATGTTGTACTATATTTTTGCACTAAAACAAGAGTTTTGTGTTATTCAAAAGAAAACATGTCATTTTAAACCTACATTTTTATCTACAAGCTGAAATGGTGCTCATGAGCAGGCCAATATACGTCACGGAACCGCTGTGACGTCACCTGTTCCTAAACACCGGCAAAATGTATGTGAACAGGTGACGTCACAATATTATCAACACCAAAATTAAACGTTATCCTCACCCCCTCTCTGGTTCATCGGTCGCTACAACGCCACCATACACTATCAGTTCGCCATCATACATGACCGCCGAATGAGCGAACCGAGGCGCGGGAGACGGGCCCCGCGTCTCTATCACTTCCCACAAATGCTCTCCTACTTTGTATCTGAAAAAGCAAAATACATATTCGATACAGTTTAAATTTATAAAAATTAACGTAGCCTTTTGTAAGACACACAATTTAGGATTTTAAGAAGTCACAAAAAAGTAGTTAAAAGTGGCCATATCTGTGGCAACGCAGCCATCTTTGAGCTTGAATAAATAAATAACAAGTCATCATCATCATCATATCAGCCGAGAGTCGCCCCCTGCTGGGCATAGGCCTCCCCCAAGGATCTCCAAACCGATCGGTCCTGCGCTGCCCTCATCCAACAGCTTCCCGCGACCCTCACCAGATTTTTTGGGCTATGTCAGCGACCTTAGTTCTCCTGCAGATCATCATTTCTGATTCGATAACAAGTACTTATATAAAAATACAACGGCTGCGACGAACCATTATGATGCCGCCAGCTCGACTAGCACACCTTTAGCATAGTAAATTTTTGATATTGGCCCTAATTATAGCGAACACATGCTAAGTTTAAATTTAAGTTCAGTCTATTTCTTTCTCTCAAAATGAAAAAGAAAGGGATGGCTGTCATATAAATTGTCATTTAGAAAGGTGCGTTCAATTTTCGATCTTATTGAACGTGCTAAAATGCAGTGTTTAGGAGGCACCTCCGTACATGCCGTCTAAAATTGTCTATGGTTTCTTTGAAATCTATCTAAATTTAAGTGACAGCTCTAAACAGTTATTGATATCTTTTTCCTATTACTTATTGCGAGAAAGAGATATACTGTACTTAAATTTAGAATTAAAGTGTGTTCCCAGAATTAGGCCCCATTGTGTGCGTGCACACACACAAGCCGCGTTTAGTGCGTTTGCTTATACTCCTCGAAACTCGCCTCGTCTGACTTCCGCGAGAGGTATAATAATAGAACATAATAATCTGTCATTGTTCCTAAATACTCTCGTAGCACGGTTTTGGCATGGAGCGGTGTAGAGGCAGCCAGCTTTATGACCTTTTTTTATACTACAAGATGACAAGCAAGCTGACGGCCCACCTGATGGTAAGCGGTTACCGCAGCCTATAGACACCTGCAATAACAAGGAAAAATCGCATTTGCGTTGTCATCCTGAGGCCTAAGAAGATGCCGTCCATATGCCCAGTAATTACACTGGATAACTTTCTCTTCAATCCGAAACACAGCGAACTGTTTCACGGCTGAAATAAGAAAATGGCGCTTGCGAGAACGACTCCCCGCCGACCCTCAAGAGGTCCTCGCCTTAGTTGAGCAGGACATGGACGGCCGAGGGCGGCGGCTACTTGGGCCTGACCTTGACTTCATCATTTCAGTCTATGATGTCCACTGCTGAACAAAGGCCTCCCCCATCGATTTCCAAATGGAATGGTTCTGCGCAGCCTGCATCCAACGGCTCCCCGCGACCCTGACCAGGTCGTCTGTCCATCTAGTGGGTGGCTGTCCTACTTTCCGCTTTCCAGTACGTGGTCGCTAGTCTAGAACTTTAACGCCCCACCGGCCGTCTGCTCTGCGTGCTATGTACCCTGCCCACTGCCACTTCAACTTACTAATCCTACTAGCTATGTCAGTGACTTTGGTCCTTCCGGATGTCCTCATTTCTGATTCTATCTCGCAGAGAAACACCCAACATAGCTCGTTGTGCGACTGCGAACTTGCACAGAAGGCCCTTAGCGCCATTTTTGACCTTCACTTACTTTCAAATATTCTTAATTTTTTATTTTTACATTATTGTAAATGTTTGAAAAAGACACTACACATAAATGACAACACACATTGACGACATTGTTATAAATGTTTGTTTGTTTGCTTGTTTATAGATGTTTCTTTGTTTTGTTTGTTTGAATATTTGTTTTTTCTAGTTTAATATTTTAATTACTTGACTTACTTGTACAAGAATGGCGCTTGCGAGAACGACTCCCCGCCGACCCTGAGGAGGTCCTCGCCGTAGTTGAGCAGGACATGGCCAGCGGAAGCCGGGGGCGGCGCCCCGGGCGGAGGCTCCCGGGGCCTCTCCTCGCCGGGCTCCCGCCACGCCCAGCGCCACCCGGCGGCCGAACGCTCCCGAGAACAGTCCGGCCCGGCACGGGAGGGGGTGCAGTCGCAACCGCTCGACGTGCAACTTCCCGCGCCGTATGCGGCGTTGCATTCGTCTGGAAAGTAAAGAGAGTGTGCTCAGAAAGGGGAATGCCCAACGATGCGCAATAATCGAACGTATCGTACATTTTAATGCAAAGTCAAGGAAAAAGATAAATAAGAATGTATAAGTGAATGTATACGCTAGATAGCTTTGCCTTCCCTTTTAGGGAGAATACTAGTATTTGCCGCCATTTTAATTTTTTTGTATCGGGAGTGAAAACCTCTTACTCCAACACAATAAAGAGCAATTCTGATTGCACAGCGCTAATTACCAACAGTTAAATATTCACCTAGAAGGGGAACCCTACCCATTTTCAAAACAATATTTAATATGAATATTTGATTACCTGATTGATTTGAGTTTCAAATAACTTACTTCATATGTAGATAAGTAATTTTTTTAAGAAAAACCTTTTTTGGCGGTGTTTCGAATTTATATATTTTTTTGTTTATTTACCTGGACACAAAGGTTGATCACAGGCTACTCCTGTCCAGTCTTGTTCACATCTACATGTGCCATCTTCACATTCACCGTGATCTAAAACACAGTACACAAACCAAGTTAAGTCAGTAAAAAAGTATCCTGACTAGAAAAAGTCGTGTCTGGTGGCGGGAACCGAACCTGCGAACTACATAGTCACAATTTTGTACAGCCACAAGCAATAATTGTAGGTACCTACTTTTGAATTGAAACTATTTTCTTGATTGAAAAATCCAATCTCGTGATAACAAATTTTGATTGACCCATCCGAAGATGATCCTTCTCATTTCCGTTTTATAAGAAAATAGAAAGATATTTAAAACCATTCATTAAAAAATTTTTGTCTGATTACCTACTTAGTTTTTTAGTAAATAAATTATATCTAATCTGTTGCTTAACCTTTTGAAACCCAATAAACCAGACACAATTGAATTTTAATTGTCATGTCAACTTAAGTTGCCATCCGGTCCTTAAAGGATTAAGAGTTGAGATACACATGTATGAGCTATAGCTCTATCCCTCTTTGTCTCGCCCGAAACTAAGATCACGAGATATCGTCCTAATGTTAATTATTATAGTTTTGAAGCATGTTTTAGTTAGCCACAGGTTTTATTGCTCATTTACTTACTGGAGCAATTGGTCCGGTGATCGTCTGAGGGGCAGGAGTACGCAGCGTACGTGACGTTGAACCCCTCCATCGCGTACGCGTCATCAGAGAAGAAGTGGAGCAGCGCGCTGCCTGAGCGGGCAATCACCTGCCGGGTCCAGCCCGACTCGCCCGGTTCCAAGACTCCACTGGAATTCGAAATTAAGTAGATAAGAAATAGCAATATTAGGCGCTGGACACACAGGAAGGACGTAAGTCGCAGACGGGGCGCGGACGTATGTCTCTTCAACGTCCCTTTTATACAAAATGTATAGAAGCATCAAGATGCAATACATACAGAAAAGGCGCGGGCACGACGCTTACTCGTCTGCGCCCTATTGTAAAACATACAGAAAGGACGGGGCACGGGCGCCAGCGGACGAGGGACGGGGAGAACGAGGGTGCGGGCGGGGTGGGGCGGGGCGCGGGTGCCAGGATTCGCGTGTTGCTAGAAACATAGCGTCATGTCCGTGCCTCGTCTTTTCTATATGGTTTAAAAAGTCGCGACGGCGCCCCGTCTACGCCCTGACCGTGCCCCGTCCTCGTTCTACGTCTATTATATGTGGCCAGCGGCTTATTATAATTAAGACATAAAAGAGCAGTAAATGAAAAAGTTAGTAACTTCATTCATTAAGTAGGTATATCATATGGTCATACACATCCATTGGCATTGGTTATAATATGGTCAATATCATCAGTGCTTCCATAAAAAGCGATGTCAAGATGTATGTGAACTGTAATAAAAACTAAACTAAACTAGACCATAGTTTTATTACATTCACTCATACAATACAGATTCAGAAAATAATTATTGAAAATAGGTAAGTTGTTAGCTGGATGCATCATCACCAGCCTTTAAACATCCTACTACTGGCAAAGGCCTTCCTACATGGGGGAAACACGTCATGGGGAGATAGATAGATATATTTTTACTTTTAGCGTCTTTAAAAGGAAAAATGGAATAGTCAGATCACATAATTCATCATCATCCTAAGGTCTCTCAATCCGCTATGGTTGGTATTGTCGAAAACACTAACATAGTTTGATATCATTCACAAATGTAATAAAATATTTATGTAAATATTCTTAAGGATATGGACAGGAAAATCCACATAATTCCATACCTAATTAATTAAGCTTTGGTTTCTTACAAATAGCCACCTGATCTCGTTCTGAGTTATGTTATAAAATAATAATAAAGCACAAGGTAAAATGGTCACTGACCTGAACACAGCTAGCAGTTTCTCCGCTCTCACACTATCTCCATCATACACATACAAGTGGTCCCAACCGCACTCCGTGGCAAAGCTTTCGAGCCGCACACGCAGCGACGGCGGTGTCGGCCCAAGCCTCGGCGGGGCAATCAACCATGAACACTGTGTGCTTACACTGTAGTTTCCTGGCCCATCTGTTATTATACCCACGGGAGCCGTCAACCTGTAATATAGATATTTTTTATTATTTTTTTTAATCCTAAGTCTAAAGGGGAGATTTTGCTTCCTTATTTTCTAACTTTTGTTTTTTGGGGGGTGTGTTCTGAGGTATTATTGGTTAGGATGCCCACAGACTTATCATACCATAACACTGCTCACCACCAGCAATGAGTTCCTTCTGATGCAAGGAACCAAAGTAGCTGCATACCATGATGTATTAAAGGAAATTTCTCCTGAATAAGCTCAGGTTGTGGAATGAGCATAAAGTAAGCAGCTACCAGCAGTTGGGACGATTGATACCTAAGTAGTGTAAAAATATAACAACCTGTTTTTTAAAGGAAGAGGAAAGTGTTGAGAGTGTTGTGATTTGTGTTTCTTATGCTGTGAATACCTCACTATGACTTCCTCTCAAATAGTACAACACATTCATAACATGAAAGAGATTAGGCTGTCTGTCTGTTACTTTATAAAGTAATTCATCATAAAGTAGTATTTCCTTGGAATAAGCTGTATGTTTGCTAAAACAATAGCAAATTAACATAAAACAAAGGGACCACATTGTCACAAACAGACCTGCAGATGTTTAGCTGATAGTGTGACAGTTATCAATAAAAATTTACATAATAATAAAATAATAGGTATTAAAGGTTTTATATCGGGCAATATAATATTGTCAACATATCACTCACAATGCTTTTATTCTGGAAAATGGAATGTGATTTGCTTGTACAGCTAAGATTAAGATTACTTTCTCAGTATAGGAGGTTGGTTTTTAAATAACATACCTATATCATTAGGAAATGTTACCCTAGTATCATATCAAATCAGTTAAAGCTCTATAAATACAAATAGGTTCATAATAATATTATCAATTGCAACTGCAAATAAAGGATGATGTTATCAGGCATCCTCACTGTCATTAAATATTATATCAGATTTATAATTACTATATTATGGTGTTATATTGAAGTGTGATAAAAAAGTTAAATTCTAAACCTGCTAAGATATTTGCAAATATGTATTAGTATTTTGTCCTGTGTTATATTACTATCTAGGATATTACATAAGTAGACCTAGGTCTGCTAATTATAAGCCTGCTATTGATATGATTGGTAATGGAGATAATTATTGATTGATTTATAGTTGTTCTAAATAAAATTATGATTTCAAGATAGATTCAGGTTTTGGATTGAAGTAGAAAAAAAATGCAAGGATTATAGTACTAGGAGGAGGTGGAGGTATAGTAAAAGGAGGAGCTTGGTGGTGTAGTGGTTTGAGCACTCTGGTTTCAATTATGAAAATAAAAGAACCACTCGCCATGGTTGATCCTGGGATGGGTCAACCAAAATTTCCAATCTACGAGCTCGTCCATACATCAGAAGGCATGTGAAGCCATTGGTCTCGGTTGCTATGTGATAGTACAAGAGCTGGCTTTGTTGTACTGCTCAGGTCTTGCTGATTATTCATAAGTCAGAATGCTTAACTTTTATGGTGACTTTCAAATTGAGAAACAACTGTTCAGTGATAAATCCTACTATACTATTTTTTTAAAAGAATGCCTTTTAGTAGTTGGCCATTTACAGAGATTATTACTACTTATTAATAATTTATGAAACTAGGTATTCAGTATACTTAATGTTTACTAAAACTTGTTTAATTAAATTGTCTCCTCACTTTATGACCTATCTGTACATATAATTTATTTTTACTAACTTGAAATTGTTCATTTTTTATTGACATTTATGTACACTAATATATTAATATTAACTTAACAAATTATTGTTAAGCCGCTTATGACACCTGGGAGCATAATGTGACAATTAGAAACCCATTGTATCCGAAATATGTGAGTCAGCCCGCCTAGCATGACCACCGAAACGCGATATGATTAAGCTAGTTCGAAGCTAAGCAGTTTCGACAAAATTTCAAGATGGTGTTTATATCCAATGATTTTTGACAGTTCAAAGCGATAAATAGCTTTATCGTATCGCGTTTCGGTGGTCATGCTAGGCGGGTAAAAGTAATGCTCATTTAGACCATGGACATTAAATTTCTATCATATAATGTTACCTACAGGGATAAGATGATTTAACAGTTATCCATTACCTAATTATAACAAAAAAAATACAAGGTTTTGATATCTAATTTTTTGTGGATATGTATAAAAACTATAACCTTTCTAATGGTAAGCCTCTGAAACTGAAAATAGTGGGTGACTAATCAATAGTCGAGTCCCCATTTTGGTGTAAAGTATTTGTTTACACTGTTACTTTCATTTTATGTGTAAATAGGTTATTTTCATTTAAGTTTAATAATTCTAAGATTACTGTATTGTAAAACCTAATCAAATTATATTGTATATTGCAAAAGGTAATGGGGGAAATAAAACCAAAAGGTGCAAAGGATATGCAAATATTTGAAATACTGGATATAAATGTTTAGACAGTTCAGCTTACATTACCAATCACTGATACAATACAATGGTCATATCAAAAATTTGCCACAATCAGTAACCTAAGAGACATATTTTAAAGGAAGTATTCATGCCTATTGTGGTCAGAAGTGAAGTATATGTGGCAGGATATCAATTTAAAAGTCATTATTGTACCTACAACAGTTAGAACTCATAACATTGTTGCTGTATGTCAATAACGTCATCTATTTTCTCATAACGCAACGACAGATGCCACGGCCTTCCTAATGAGCTCAGAAGGAAGTGAAGAAGCCAAATAAGATAATTGGATAATCCTACGTTGGCTTTCTCTCGCAAAATCACACTTGTTTTCAATATGTAGGCGCGCCTGTCATATAGGTCAGTGAACTGACAATTCGCGAACAGTTTGTACAAAAACCAGGCATCCCGGTAACTTACCTGACTTTCCCGCCGCAGTACTGACACTCAGGGCCTTGCCAGCCCTCGTAACAAACGCAAGTATCATTCTTACACACACCATTTATACAGTTATGGTCACTACACCTAGAAAGTACACCATGAGTACTCCACACACAAAACAATAACACTATGAGGACTGAACATAGGAACGGCGAGAACCACGAGACTTTTCGTCTGTATTTAGATTTAAACAGAAATAAAAACATTTGCAAAGATTCTACCATTTTGATGTATGCATTTTCAACGAGTTTTGTTAGCGCGGCCGATAGGCGGTTAGATGTCGTGTAATTTTCGTACGGTACTAAATTTCGGGTTGTCAGATCAAAAAACTAAATTTCCCATATGTCATAAAAAGTTATTGAAGTAAACCAAGCATGAAGAAAATACAAAAAATTGGTTAAAAAACTGGGTTAGAGAATGGGTTATAATTATGACTTTTTTTAATCATTCCTTCATTCTCAGAATTTTATCGTAAAATTTTTTTTTTTTGCTACGCGACGAGTCATAAATGTGAGTTTTGAACCAAAACTGTATTCCATACTTGGCAGGAATGGAAATTTAGAGAGGAGCCCTAAGTCTGAAGGAAGACTGACATTTAAGCAATAAAGGTTCAAAATAGTTCAAATTAACTAGCGGGGTGAGCGTAGTAAATATCTCTATATGGGCTGTAAGGTCAGGAATCACTGGGCCTAATTCTGGGAACACACTTTAATTCTAAATGTAAGAACAGTATATCTTTCTCGCAATAAGTAATAGAAAAAAGATAGCAAGAATCTGTTTAGACCTGTCACTTAAATTTAGATAGATTTCATAGGAACCATAGACAATTTTAGACAGCATGTACGGAGGTGCCTCCTAAATACTGCATTTTATCACGTTCAATACGGTCGAAAATTGAAGCATAGCATCCGTGCGGTGACGGATTAAGAATACAACTCACCGCCCCATTTCTTCCCGTGGGTGTCGTAAGAGGCGACTAAGGGATTACCGAGCTACCAACTGCTCGACTGGTGGTAGGGTCTGAACACCCGTCTGGTTAGTGACCACCGTACGCATGGCGTAAAACCCGCCAAGTGACCACTTGTGGTCGCGTTCCGGGATCAGTCAGCGTACAACCAGAGCTTGGGGAGACGTTGCGGCGATGGATGCGGTCAGTGACGGCTTCCGTCTAACCAGAGCCAGGTGGACTGCGTTGACCCGCCGACCAGGGAGACCCGAAGAAACGGCTGTTCCGCTGGCCGCCCGTGGTACAGTACAGGGGCCCAAGCGAACCTAACCAGTTCGTGAGGCTGCCCTATCATGCCACGCATAATCTTGGGGTGGTCCGTCGTGCCGGTTGGTGACCGGGTGGTGGGGTCCCGGCGGCCATTCCCGGGGGGGTTCGGGGGCCCTTCCGTTCGGCGGGTCAGCGCGTCTCTACTGTCGGCTATTACCTGGGGAAACAGGCCTCACGCTTTGACCGTATATATCGCGGCAACGTCCCCCCAATTCACGCCTCTCCTCCTTCTATCTTCAACTATGGCAGCGCTCAAAAACAGTTCCGGTCGTTCAGCGGTGCACACCCCCACCACAACCACGCTGTTTGAGGTCGGGCTCACTAACATCCGTGGGCTCCATGCTAACCTCAATGCCGTCCACCAACATCTCGAGACGGCTCGACCCGAAATACTGTTTTTGACGGAGACGCAAATACTCCGCCCGGCAGACACTAGCTACTTGGATTACCCCGGCTACGCTCTTGAAGAGTCCTTCAAAGCGAAGGCCGGGGTATGCTTGTTTGTCCGGGCGGATGTTTGCTGTCGCCGTCTGCGCTGTTTGGAGGACCCTTCCTACTCTATTCTTGGGGTGCATGTGGACCTGGGCACACATTGCCGAATCTACGTGTGCCTCTATAGATCCCACAGCGGTGACATGGAGACAACTCGACTTTTCGAACATCTTAGTCGGGTGGCAGATGTTGCGCAGGAGCAGTTTCCAACCGCGGAATTGGTGTTTTTAGGGGACTTCAATGCTCACCACGAGTCGTGGTTAAGTTCCTCTAAAACTGACCATGCTGGAAGAACTGCCCACGCTTTCGCTCTCACGCACGACCTGACCCAACTGGTAAACCAGCCCACCAGGATTCCAGACATTGTCGGTCACGCGCCCTCATTGTTGGACCTTCTGCTGACGACTCGCCCGGATAGATATCGGCTAGAGGTTCGTGCTCCTTTAGGAACATCGGATCACTGCCTGGTATCCGCTGGGGTGCCACGGGCGTCGCCACCGGTACCTATGGTTGCCAAACGCCGCATCTGGCACTATGCGTCGGCAGATTGGGACGGTATGCGGGATTACTTCGCATCTGTCCCTTGGAGGCAGCGCTGTTTCAGTGAGCTGGACCCGAACGCTAGCGCTACTGCTGTTGCTGATGAGATCATGTTAGGGATGGAGTACTATATCCCTCACTCCGATCTCATCAGTAGGGGTAGGCGTAACCTCTGGTTCAACCGCGATTGTGCCTTAGCTGTTGAAAACAGACAGTCGGCATACCGCGCTTGGATCAGGGGCCGAGCTTGCGGGGATCCCAACATTGACTCACTGAAAGCAGTCTATAACAACGCCACCAAGTCCTGCAAAAGGGCCTTCATCAGAGCGGATGCACAGCGCGTTGCACGAGTTGGCCAAGAACTTCTTACGCATCCTACGGGAAGCCGTAGCTACTGGCGTCTGGCCAAAGCCGTGCAATCCAACTTCTGTCAACCCTCGCTGCCCCCGTTGAGATGTTCTGACGGCTCGCTAGCTCACAAGCCGCAAGAGAAAGCCGATCTCTTGGTAAAACTCTTTGCTGCTCACTCCCGAATCGATGACTGCAACTTACAGCCACCAACACTCTCCCACTGTGGCCACACAATGCCCGATATTCGTATTAGGCAATGTGATGTACGTGCGGAGCTTCAGTCAATCGACGTCCGGAAAGCTAGTGGACCTGATGGCATTCCAGCGATAGTACTGAAAAACTGCGCAGCGGAGTTGTCTCCTGTCTTAACGCGGCTATACCGTCTTTCTCTCTCTCTTCTGGGTGTGTGCCGGAATCTTGGAGAGAGGCCAATGTGCAACCGGTTCCCAAAAAGGGAGACCGATCTGACCCAGCTAACTACCGCCCGATAGCTGTCACCTCAGTTCTTTGCAAGGTCATGGAACGGATCTTAAACCACCAGCTGATCCGATACCTAGAAGATCACTCATTAATTAATGATCGACAGTACGGGTTTCGGCCGAACCGGTCAACGGGTGATCTTCTAGCGTACTTAATGCATGTCTGGGGTGAAGCTATTGACAAACGTGGTGAGTCACTGGCAGTTAGCCTTGACATTGCCAAAGCATTCGATCGGGTCTGGCACAAGGCTCTTCTCTCCAAGCTCCCGGCATACGGTCTGCCCGCTCAGCTCTGTAACTGGATCGCCGGCTTCCTGCATGAGCGAAGAATCCGTGTCCTCGCAGATGGATGCGCTTTGCGGTGCATGTCAGTGAATGCTGGTGTACCACAAGGCTCTGTTCTATCCCCCACACTCTTTCTTCTTCATATCAATGACATGATTCCGTTAGGAAACATTCATTGCTATGCAGATGACAGTACAGTTCATGGGGGATATTACGGTCGCCCAGGGGCTGGGCGCGCTGAAACCGAGAGAGAGAGAGAGAATCTTACCATTGAGCTCGACAGGGTGTTGAACCTCGTATCTGAATGGGGATCTAACAATCTTGTTGAGTTCAATGCTAAGAAAACACAGGTGTGCGCGTTTACAGCCAAAATGTCGCCGTTCCTTCCCCTTCCGTCTCTTCAGGGCACGACTCTTTCGGCACAGGGCTCCCTAAACTTGCTAGGTATGGAGATATGTTGCGATCTGAATTCCAGGAACTATATCGAAACCGTGATAAAAACAGCCTCACGGAAGCTCGGTGTACTGAACAAGGTGCGTCGATTTTTCACGCCTGACCAATTATGCCTGCTGTATAAAACTCAGGTCCGGTCTTGCGTGGAATATTGCTCGCACTTGTGGGATGGCTCCGCCAAGTACCTACTCGATGCCCTGGACAGATTGCAGCGTCGTGCTGTCCGTATCGTTGGCGATGTAGAGGTCACCAACAACCTTGAGCCTCTGCAATTGCGTCGAGACATTGCGTCGCTTAGCGCCTTCTATCGGCTATATCACGGAGAGTGTTCTGAAGAGCTATTTGACCTTATCCCACCTTCCCCCTTCCTACTCAGGAGCACGCGTGCTGGTCTTCGGAGTCATCATTTCACTGTCTCCACCTCAACATCACGTACAAAGAAATTTAGTAGCTCTTTTCTTTGTCGAACTTCCAGAACTTGGAATTCTTTGCCAGCACATGTGTTCCCTCCTTCCTATAACATGGGGTCCTTCAAAAGAGGCGTGAAAAAGCACCTTTCGGGCCGGCAAGGTGGAGGCAGCTAGAGTAGTGTCTGAACTGCACTAGCTGTCTTCGCATATGGACTCTTCTTACTGCTTCACATCAGGTGGTGTTGAGTCATTTGTCGTGCTTTGTATAAAAAAAAAAAAAAAAAAAAAAGCATGTTTCTAAATGTCAAATTGTATGACAGCTATCCTTTTCGTATTCCTTTTGATAGAAATAAATGCACTGAACTTAAATTTAGACTTAGCATGTGTTTACCAGAATTAGGGCCACTGTCGGTACTAAAATGAACGAAACCAAAGAGCTCAAACCACAACGCCATCGCCAGTCGCCACCGAGTTGTAGTTTGTATTTATTAATGTGCTTTATAATATGAGTAATAAAAATTTCTTTTTTACTAACTAGATACAAATACATAAAAATTTTGAAACAAAATTTATATTATAAAAAAAGCTGTGAGTCCAGTGACATAACATATATATATATAACATATGCGTTAAATGTCAAACATTTAACGCATATTATTTTTGAGAAACAAAAATAATTTGTCAAAAAAAAAAATTATGTATATAAATATATTTTAATATCATTGTGAAAATACAACAATTATGTTTCTTAAAATCCAAATAAAAACCTCTATTTATTCATTAAAATATATAAATATTTTTTTATTTGTCATATAAAAATATAAAACATCGATGAATACACTTTTGTTCACAAATAATTGTCACAGGACTCATGTTAGCTGAAATGGATGTCCACGAGCGGATTTACACAGAAGTCATAGCGCGGTGTGGAGGAGCGGAGGCGAGCCCTCAGCTGATCAGCTTGACAGAGCCTGTCACTTCACTGCTCCACACTTTAACTTCATAGCGATCGGTCTCAAATTAACATGTTTTCTAAATGGTTTTCTGTTAGCAATAAACCGTTTTTATATTTTATTAATTAACACTGACAGACATGATGACTTTAACATGACTAACAGTGCACTGATTTTTACCATCAACATTATCATGCAATTCAGTCCATTGTTTATACCTAACAATGAACTGAATTGCAAATGATTGATTTATATCTTTGTAATTGTAATTAGTTTGCCAAATTGCGGGTAAGATTGTATAGGATGGTAACATTAGTTTGACATTTTTGCATCATGGAGGAAAATGATGCGTTCGTAGTTGGTAAATTATACAAATCAACTAAGTACTAACAGAAGTCTTAAAATAAATTAATATCAGTATTACTAATTTATAGCTATAAATTGTTTGTGTGGTTTATATTAAAATAATAATTTATAACATAACTGGTTCGTCATCTAGTCTAATAATACAAATAACGCCATCTATGAGCACATTTCTAATTTACTTCAAGCTCCTTGCACTCTTGCTTAACTTGGGGTATGATCTATGGTCAGAATGCGCATAGATGGCAGCACTGGCATAGGTTAGGTACTTTTTGACGTGTGTGTGTATCGGTGTATCTGTGTATCTGTGTATATGTCTGTGGCATCCACTCTTTCTAATCTGTGGTCTAATAATGAAAGTAGTAGGTATTTAATACTTGTAAGATAACTACTTTTTCGAGGACAGGCTTCTTTGGTGGATTTTTCCAAATAGGAAATAAAGTAAAGAGGTTTAGTGCAACAGAAGCAAAACAATAATCCTTTCTTTTTGCTCGGTCCGCGAAAAAGATATTGTTCTAAGAAAAACATTTCTGAAATTGCACTAGTTTCTTTTGTTGAGCACAAAAATATATTTTTAAAATGATGACTTCCATTCGTTAATACCCTGGAGGACTTCAAATTCAGTGAGGAGTGGGAAGGGTCTTGCTTTTAAGAAAACTTTGTTGTTTTTAGCGGGAAAATGACTGTTAGTTTCTAAAGAGCTTGCATTATTTCGGCGGCTTCACAAACCTCTTTATTAATTGAAAGTTGTTAGGTACCTACTTCATAGCTATCAAGTAATATCTAACTAAGTATTAATTATTATTAATATAGTGGTTTTAACTAATAAGTGGTTTTTGAAAGGCTTTTTTTATTTTTCATAATACATGTTTGAAAGATATCTCAGCTAAAAAAATATGTCCTGGAACGGAAACCATTGATATTTAGAAAATACCAAAGCTAAAAAAAATATAACCTGGGAAGAGAGTTTGTACCCGACAAAGGTGGCCATGGCAAGTTACATCATATAAGTACTTACTCTGTGATACTTGGAGTCCATCGTAAGAGGTGCACCTTGGGCACGCGTTGCCCAGTAAAATCAAGACAGGCATTGTGTTGACTACCCGTATAAAATATGTACTCTATGATGTCGAGGGGAGATATGGAGACAAGTATGCTAAGCTGCTCTCAAGTCTCCAACATAAAGCGACCGGCTGGCCGAGAGGTCTGTACCCCTTGATATACAGGCTACTCGGTCAGGCGTCCCGGGTTCGAATCCCGGTAGGAGCAAATGTTTGTATGATGAGCACGAGCAATTTTCTCACGAGTTATTATATTTATAGATATATATATAGTATTATCAATATTCTCCGTTATCCAGTATCCATAACACAATTAAGCTCTTAACGATGCTTACTTTGGGCTAGATAAAAGGCGCGAGTGTATGAATATTATTATTATTATTATTAAAGCTTTCTCAACGAGCTTTGGCGACCTTGCTCACCGCAGGAAGACAAAAAACACAAGAAAGTATTCTCTGTTAGGGTGATAACATAAATGTACCTCTAATTCTGCTGAAAAGTCACGAAGGTTTTTTTACTCGAGTTTTCCTTTAGAGATGGTGTTCCCTGACGGGCGGGGTATGGTGTCTTCCAAGGTCACGGACCTGCTGCGCCATGATGGTGAAGAGGAATGCCCGGGATGGGCAACGCTCGGAAGAGGTTTGCTAAGTTACTCTTCCAGCTTCTAAGTCCTCTCCTTATCTGCCTAAAATGTCTGTCAAAAGCAAGTCAACGGTGAATTGCTGACCTCCTAGGTTGGCGGCGACACTGGACTGATCTACAGCCCCGTCTGAGACCTCCTCTGTAGCCCTCGTTGTCCAGAGCAGCATAGCGTGGAAGTAGTAAATAATAATATTCATTCACTCACACCTATTATCTAGCCCAAAGTAAGCATCATTAACAGCTTGTGTTATGGATACCAGATAACGGATAAAATATTAATAATAATATTAGAAATATACTAAAAAATATGTATACATCCATGACTCGTGAACAAATGCTCGTATTTATCGTACAAACATTTGCCCCCACCGGGATTCGAACCCGGGACCCCCGACCGAGCAGCCCGTATAGCAAGGGGTCTCGGCCAGCCGGTATGGACGCATGGACAAATCTAATTCACATGCATAGTTGATCTATTAAACGTTAAATTCAATGTTAGTAAACCAATAGTAAGTTTATATCTTTTAAATTAATTTTGTAATGTTTATTTCGCCATTTTTTGAATATTGCCACTTTCCTATGTAATAATAACTCATTGAATACTTATATTATCCTTGCTATTATGTATGTTTCTATTGGTTTAAGCTTTAAAGTACCTACTTGTTTACTAAAGTCCACAACAATTCGAACGAAAAGTTAAATTATAGCCTTCAGGTAAGAACACCTACCAAACAATTAACATAACTAATAAGTAAACTATTAAAAAATTAATTACAAATTCGTATGAAAATTGTAATTTTACAATACTTCGAAAGTTGTCTATAATTGCCCAACGAGTCGCATTTTTTGTTGAGAAAATCTACATTGCTAACAAATTTGTGCGGGGGGTTTCGACGAAAATGTTTACAATAGCAAACTGATGTTCTTTGCACACGCTATGGTCTCTCTTTGAAGCCGTATTTAATTCTCGGATGGTTTTATCGGCTTAGTATTATGTGGAGTCCGTGGGAAAACGAAAATACATTTTGTAAAAGTGTCTTATGATAAAGGCCAAGCTACTTTCAGAGAGGTATAACTACCTATATTGTTAACAGTCTCAATTAAAGAAGGATAACCTTCTTAATTGATAACAATTCGACCAGTCTGTATGTAATTTATTAGAGTGGCACAATAGGTACCCCTAGCACGAATATTTTTAAATATCGAATCGTAATCGTATCGTTCACGCACGCTTGAAATTTCAAACAAAATCCAGACAAAAACTAACGTAACTACTCGATACGATGATGATTCGAAATTTAAAAGTGTTCGTGGTAGAGGTACTGTTTTTGTATATGTTAGTCTATACCAGCTTCTAAGCATGAGTGTCATACATAAGTCATAAGTGTAATTACCTATAAGTATGTATGATGGTAAAGGAGATGTTCGATATTGGTACTCGAAAGCCCCCCACGATAAATTATATATTATGCGAAAGCTTATGCTCAGAGGATCTTGAATATACCCTTTTTTCATTTTAATACCCCTGCATTTTTGAGTAATTTTGAAAAGTGTATGCAAGAATTCTAAGCTTCTTATCCAAGTTTCTCTGACAAAATACAGTAAAAAATAAATTGAAATCATTATTATTAGTCAGAAACAAGTGCAGAAACTAATTTGCCATGTTCTTCTAGCATTTACAATAAAATATAATTGCAAAATAGTCGTAGGCTGAACCAAATCAACACCATGCCTAGTTATTAAAAAAATATTTGACCAGACAATAGACGACATTGACGTTTTATACTATGTCTGTGATGGGATGAGTCGCATTTTTTAAAATGGAATTTTACATCTCTGGATAACAGTTTTTTGACCAGAATATAATGTTATTTTTTATTTATATGCAGGCATTTAAAATTATAGTTTTTATATCATAATATTCTTTAATATATACTCTTTCTTCCCATATAACTTTTGTCTTGGCGGGTAGCTGAGTACCAGCCCCCATACATTTTCAGAACATGTCCTTTGTACCTTCCTATGTTTGCTCCCGAATATGCATATATCTCAAAAACATAAGTCGAATCGCAAAAAATATTTTATGTTCGACTGTATGGGTTTCGACTTTGCCAGCCCAAAAGGTGCTTTTTCACGCCTCTTTTAATGGAACCCATGTTATAGGAAGGAGGGAAGACATGCGCTGGCAAAGAATTCCAAGACACATGATAAAAACGTAACATAAATACACATACACATATTGAACATAAATGTTAAATATACTATAAATGTTTGAAAATTTAATGAAAATATGTAAACATAGTATTTATGTTTTGTATATAAACTCGTTCGGATATAGGTACTTAGAAATTGAATATTCCAAAATGGTAGGGTACTTACCTACCTATACGATAGCTTGTAACACAAATACAGGTGGACTAGAGGACATTTACAGGGTCATCGCAAGTCCTCGGTAGCTCAGATAATTAGATTATAGTCAATCGGATTGTGAAAAAGCGTTTGATGACTATCAGCTCATTTTCTGCATGATAAAAAGGTTTTTCTAACTTTCACAAAGCCGATTGATTTGAAATTTGCGTGTACTGTCACTTTGCTTTGGTGACATTCCCATGACATACTAACCTTGAGCTGATCCTATACCATCAAAAAGTTTGCGGAATGCTTAATTCTTCAGAAGATTTCAGCAGATACAGCGTGTTTGGGTTTATAATAATGGCCTCAATGAGATGGTGTTAGATAGATGATTAATGAGGCTGGGGTTATTTTTTTTTATTCTTTCTTTGTATGATCAACATAACATCTCAAATAACGTCTCCTCTCACGGTCTGCAAAATAATGATTTTGAAAGATAAACCGAATCAAGCGCCAAAATATGAATTTAAATTTTGAATTTATATTACTGTATTAACAACGCAATGTTATAAGTAGTAGGTACCACGTTACTCTTTTTCCCCGATTTCCTACACCCAAATTATAGTACTTATTAGGCAGAGATAGAGCTTAATCAGGAGTTTTTCAACACGTCAGCGGTACCCCTGGTGTTGCCAGCGTCCATAGGCTAAGGTAACCATCAGGTGGGCCGTATGCTTGATTGCCGCTTTAGTGGTATAAAAAAATGCCAATACATTCTAGCTCTGACTGGTTGTAAAAGTCAATCCCACATTTTAGAGACGAACTAAAACCTTATCACGGGAAAATAACACTTAAAACGAGTATCGTGAAGGTAGGTATACCTCTTCTCTCTTTATAGGTCCATACCAACCGGGAAATTTCCCATGACAATACTGGTAGTGCCAAGTAGTAGTGCCTAAGGTAATAAATGGGAGCGATTACAACATTTGATTGACCCATCCCGGAATCGACCATGGCGAAAGTTGCTTTGTTTTCGTAATCAAAACCAGGGTGCTCAAACCACCGTCAGCTACCGACCTCGAGCAATACTCAATCAATCAATCACATAAATATACTCAAGCTAAGTTATCCTTTAAAATATTTTGAGTTAAGTAGGTACCTACTCAAAATATTTTAAAGGATAACTTAGCTTGAGTCACTTGAGTAACTGTCAAAGTCGTTAATTTGTATTGGCAATCGTTAAATTGCGCATTTCTAACAATTTAATTGACGTTAGTCACTATAAAAATGTTGACATTGTTAATTTTTTTAAAAAAATTCTTAACGGGGTAACTCTTGGCCTTCATCTCACCTGATAGTAAGTGCTGATAAGGCCGACGATAGAATCGAGCTACACCCGGATTCCTCAACCACAGAGGAACTGGATCTGGTCTAACTGCTGGAACATATCAATGCGGGCAACGTTATATTATGGCAGCAGACTTAGGTAAGATTGTGTTAGCCAACAAACAGAAAATTTCTGCCCCCACGGGAATCGAACACCGGACCTTTAAATGTCTAGATGTGAGGTAGGTAGGTGATCTCAACCATTAGACCACAAAGACGGTAACATTGCAAAACTAATTGTAACATTTGTATACTGATAAGGCTGATCGCAGATTGCACTGCATTGTATCTTTTAGTAGGTACTTGACATCTCAATTTTATCTGTGGATCACAAATAAATTTTTAAGATTGTTTTAGTATTCGGCCCTATGTTTCGATTACTAATATACCAATTTAAAAATCAAAATCAAAAAGTTCTTCATTTAAATTGACTTAAAACTAAGTTCTTTTAAATCGTCATAATATGGAATATGCATGAAAAGAAAATGAAAAAAAAAGTTAAAGTAATAAAAATTGTATAGATAAATTATAAATCGTCATAATGGGGTATATGCACGAAATTCAAAATTTATTTTATTTAGTCAGCATTGATAGAGAAAAGTACTAACAAAAACTGGTAGAGTAGGTATTCTAAACTGATAGAGTAATACCGTGTACTCTAGTTGTGTACATCAGACTTTGAAGAGCGCTGTACAGAGGTAGTGTAAATGGCATAGTAGCATGGTAGAGTACAAATTATACTACTAATTATACCAATGTAGATAGCATTGGTAGAGAAGAGTACTAACTAAAACTAGTAGACTAATATTAATCGTTTAAACAAGATATTATTTAAATATGCTAAATTGGAGTCTGTTTCGGCAATAATTTGTTATTTTTTGTTAATCTTGTATTTTTTATGCCGAATACATTATCTTTTTTCTGGAGTAATCGAAATAGGTAGAGAAGTACTGTTTACTTCAATTAGCGCGATTAATTCAATCACTTAATCGCGCTAATTGAAGTAAACAGTAAGAAGATAATGTATTCGGCATAAAAAATACAAGATTAACAAAAAATAACAAATTATTGCCGAAACAGACTCCAATTTAGCATATTTAAATAATATCTATTACCTCAAGATGTAATAAGCAGTGAGAGTATTACCACATTTAACATAAACTAAAGTTACATATCGTAGAAAGTACCAGAGATTAAATATTAAATTTTACTGTAATTAATACATCAACCAGTCTCCCTGGCTAAAGTACCTATACATATAAATATTGTACCTATCTGTATCTCATTTCAAGTGAAATGTAAATTTCTTATAAGATTAAAGTTCTTTAAATTTATGTATATGTGGGCAGTCACTATTATTACTGCACACCACTTACTGCAATATAAATATATCTAATACATAATAATAATATAATTAGTATATTGTCATTTATAATTCACACAAACACACACTCACACACACACACACACACACACATATATATATATCAATAAAATTATATTAATAAACTATATTAATATCAATTATATATGTACAAATACTAATTATTTTATAATAGTGACTGCCCACATATACCTAGTTTGGAGAGTGCAGTACACGGGTAGAGTACAGCATAGCAGCACGGTGGAGTGCTAACTATACTTCTAACTATACCAATGTAGACAGCATTGGTAGAGTAGAGTACTAACTAACACTGGTAGAGTACTCAAAACTGGTAGAGTAATAGCCAGTAACTGGTAAAGTGTACTCAAACGCTTCTTAATCTTAAGGCACATTAAAAAAAAATTAGTCAGACGTCAGTATATACCATTTTGGAAGAAATACAAATACAGAAAACGATGAAAAAATGCATGCTCCAAGCGAGATCAAACCCGCGTCTTCTGGGGTCCGGCCAGACGCGATAACCGCTACGCCACCGGAGCACTAGGTGTAACCTACCAATTTCTTCAATGCCCTACATACTTATGGGCAAACGGAATATTAAGCACTCCTCATTATTTCAGTGGAAGAAAAACATTTAAAGTTATCATTTGTTATTTTTTGTGCGTGTATTCGGCCGTTACTATCGATTTTTTAGTCACAGAACACGTTAAACCTGACCTACAACATAAGCTGCATCAATTTTTAAAGTTGGAAATAGTGAATTAACACGAAATTTATAAAAATAGCTAAAGGCAATTAGCTGTCGCGTTGTCGTTTGGAAATGTCGCCGCGAACACGCGAGCCGCAGTTTTTGTTTTATTTGGAAACGTAAGTACGGTTATTTTAAGTTAACTGTATGATTCCCATAAATTAAATTTGTCCTTTATAACATCATCATAATATTCGTATATTTATATCGTTATTGTTGTAGTGCCTATAGTTGTTGTGACATTTAGCATAATAGGTAGGTACTATGCTTTTAGTTTTATGTCAATGTTTTACCTAGGCAATAATATGCATGTGTCTTTCGTTCCTACCTATCTATGGTGAGGATATGCCTTGTATACTTCTTACCTAAATCTTTTTTAATATAGTTATTTTATTCTTACTAAGTCTCATTACATACAATACCGTTAGGTAATATGTATGTATGAAATAATATACCATTGGCTGCATTATTTTACTGAAATGTCATGAAATTATCAAATAAATATGATGTTTTTGAAAGTGGTAAACCATTTCTAATAACTTTCTAATGAAGCCGACGTTTTAATTTATTGTCTTATTGACGGCACCACCCTGTATATCATCCTAATCAGCCTTTTTTTCTGTCCACAGCAATCAGTATTTCTTACAAATTCATAATTTTTGAAATAGACAAAACAATAACTAATTATTAACCGCAAAAATGCAATAAACTCAAACTTTTCAAGAATTCTATGTAAGTAAAAGTATATTTTAGTTAGCTGTTACATTTACAATTTTAATTAAAATACCCAATACTATGGTTGCCACCTCCTCAATTTATTTCTAGCCGGCCACAATTTCAAGTTTGGAAAAAAAGAAAAAATATTTCAAAATTCGAATCGGGCACCGAAATGGCGGCTCGCTCCCCCCACGTATGCAGCTGCTTGGCCAAGGTCAGTGCCATTGTGGCTTGCGAGTGCATTGCCCAAAGCTGAAGTGAAAAATACACGCTCACACACTAGCGCAAATTTCGCGTGCAACGCGCGCATGTAGTTGTGAGCGCAGTACTCCGACAAAAAGTATCCGAATTGCGCGCCAAAGAGTATTTGGGAAGAAGTTTTTCAGAAGTGGCAGCTTGTAGCTGATAAGAAAAATATTTTGGTGAAGTTATTTATAAACCTATTCGGATTTACATCTTCATCTTACAATAAACTACTCTCAAGCTGCATAAAAATATGTGTTACTCCAATTTTTACTACCGAAAACAAAAAACACATACCTACCTACTCTATTTTAGTAAGTAGGTATTCCTAACTTTTTCATACCTGACATACAGGAAAAAAAATAATTTTAACTGTATATGTCATGATATCGTGCCACCTAACCTGGGCGTTGAAATTAAAGAATTTAACAAAAAGACAATCAATGAAGAACACTTCTTTAACCTGAAATTTATTGAACCAATGAGAAATAAACAAAAACACAGCGGGTTGGACTACCTAACCTGGACCTACTAAGTAGTAGGTTAAAATTGAGTTAGTTTCGAGTTCTATTCTCGACAAAGTTTATTTCAGTACATTCTAATTTTTATTTATACCACTAAGGTGGCAATCAAGCATACGGCCCACCTGATGGTAAGCGGTTACCGTAGCCCATGGACGCTTGCAACACCAGGGGTACCTGGATGGACCTATCACTTGGGCGTTGCCGACCCTGTAAAAACCTTTTCACAAAACCTCTGCAGGGAGCTCATTCCACAATCTTTCAAAATTATAATTTAGGCAGCATAATATTAGAATTGATACAAAAAGACATAGAAAAAAAATATTAGGTATAATCCTTTAGCAACTAACCACGTGTCTAATTCCACGAGTATGATGTCTTTAACTTCAATAATAAAAAGAATAAGAAACTAATATAATACAAATAAAATCATCTCTATAATTACTTACAATCTATATCCAATATTATAATATACTTTATGTGCACAGTACTTACTCGAACTTACCATAAACACCTACCTAATACTTACCTCATACCTAATAAGGTGTTCTGGTTGGGTGTGATATCAAAATTTAAATAAAAAACAAAAAAAAACACATCTACCTGCCATCCTAATCTGGTCTCATTGGCCAATCGGCGTTTCCTAATCTATGACCGAATGAGAACAAAAAATATCATCAGCCAGTCAAAGTACCCGAATTGCTCGCACACAGCGATGCGCGCGCGCTGCACTGTTTAAGGTCATGGTCTCTTTTGGCGGGATTATTCGGCTGTTTTCGGTTTCGCTCGGCGGTTGAGCAGGGTCAGGGTTGGGCGGTGATTTTGGACTTTTTTTTAAGTCGCCTCCTTTGTATAGTTTTTTGTTGGCCACTTTTAAGTTGTTTTGAATTTTTATGGTTAAAGGTATGAGTTTGTATATAATGTGGTTAGGTTACCATTGAACGATGTAGATACATACTTGCGTTATTATTGATAAACGTGTGTGTAGGTATTAGTTTTATTCAGGTTATTTTATACCTAGGTTGGTATTTAGTTTTAATTAAATTTTACCTCGATCAGGTATCAGTCTTTTTCTACTTTATGTATCGGTATGTCGATCGGGATAACACAATTTTAATTTATTTAAAAGCCTGCCTACCTTTCGCAGCTTTGTCAAGAGATAGGTGGGTATTTCGGTTCATAAAATTAAACTTTTTTACGAAAATACTTGATTATCTGTCGTGTTGACCTTTATGTAGGTAACCTAACTATTTTTTACTGTACTATTTATAAGCATCATTTTTGCCCTAATGATATTTTTATTTTAACCTACTTTAAAAAAGGAATAGGTTCGTCCGTCAAGCGGCGTTATTCCTCTGGAGGGCGATGACAAATGAAAAATCAATTGTGTCTGGAATCTGATGTTTGACGGGATAATGCGACGATTTTATTTTTCTCTAACACAAATAAAAACGCGCCGGCCTGACGGAAACTAGGCTAGGTAGTAGTTAGGTAATTCGAAAACATGTTGTAGGTACCTCCTACCTAATGTTAATGTTTTTGGTTGGTTTTTTCTTTTAGCCTTTATTTATTTTTAGGCGCACTAGTATTCAAGGCCCTATAATTCATTTAAGTACTTTCTGTCTCTCGTATTTCTCTGTCATGTACTTACAAAACGACAAGGAGAATAAAATTGCGGTTATCATTCTGTGAAACAAAAACGTCTTCTCATATTATTTATTGAGCCCCAAAATAGTTTTCGTTCAACAGAAATAACCACGAAAACGAACCGCCAAACAGGTTTCCTCTCTTTTATTTGTAGCGGCTTCACGTATTATCTGTCTACACTTTATTGTGTTTATTGCTAAAGTTTTTATTTTTTTAAACCACGGCCTTGGAGCCAAGTGGCCTGGCACCGCAGGCGTACTCGAAAAATGGTTTGCCAAATCGAAAACACAATTATTATGTATCCACCTTATTATTTGTGGTTTTTTCAATGTAATTACTGGACTATTCATTCAATGCTTGTTTCTCTGAAAAAAATATCTTTTCGGTGGTTTAGTGACATTTGGTTGATGTGTGCTGTCAAATTAGGTCACAATTTGCCCCATTTGTCGTGAAAAATGTGGGTTTTGAGGTTGCCTCAATACTCCAAATTTTTTTACAATAATAACAATTCAACAGTCCTACCGCAGTTTAGTTGTAGATACTACCTAAACTTTGTCATATTTGTAATTTATTGAAACTTTAGTAAGTAGACAGAAAGATTTCACTTGTCTTTGGATAGAATATTAAAACCAACCGTAAGATCGTCTGGGTAGGTACCACCGCCTTTCTTACTAGGTGGTAGACCCGTATGTAGGGTCGTCTGGGTAAGTACCTACCACCGCCTTTCTTATTTCAGCCGTGAAACAGTTCGCTGTGTTTCGGATTGAAGGGTAATGTAGCCAGTGTAATTACTGGGCATGGACGGCATTTCACCTTAGGCCTCAGGATGACAATGCACCTGCAATATGATTGATTTTTCATAGTTATTGCAGGTGTCTATAGGTGGCGGTAACCGCTTACCATCAGGTGGGCCGTCAGCTTGTTTGTCGTCTAGTTGTATTATATAAAAAAAGAAGAGTTAACAATTTTAACATTTCGTAATACAAGTTCATGAGTAATTATCTAGGTGATTACCGCTTCTGCTGTCTAGTGGTTGCGACGACCTACTTCAGATCTAGAGGCCCGGGGTTCAACTCCCGTGGAGGCAGATTTTTCTGCTCGGTTTGGTTGGTGGTAGGGCTTTTCTAAGTCCGCCTGGCTAGCTACCACCATCTGACCTAAGTCAGCCGCGATAGCAATAATGTTAACAGCATTGTTGTGTTCCGGCAGTTGAAGGTAAGATAGCCACTTCCTCTGTGGTTGAGGACAGGAAGCAACGATCTGGTGAGGGTCGCGGGAAGCCGATGGCTGCGGGCAGCACAGGACCGATTGGCTTGGAGATCCTTGGGAGAGGCCTATGCCCAAATTGGGCGTCTCTCGGCTGATATGATGTTGATACCACCCGCCTCGGTACTGCATACTGACTACCAGGCAACGTTTCGATTACTTCACTGCGACAACATCTTCAGCATTCCCGTGACTATGAGTCACGGGAATGCTGAAGATGTTGTCTGTGTTAAGTTTAAAAAATTACCGTCTATTTGTGATATATGTTGAGTGTTCCAATACACGTATACTTAGTTTGTCCTCAATTCGTAACAGCAATACAAACACCAATTATAAATGTACCTATTATGTATATACTATGTGTAGGAAACTCAATTACCATTTTTTTTAACTTTTATAATTGTCATCGAATGAACTGTAGACCAATGCACGTTTGAACAAAAAAGAAAAAAAATAAGCACGAAATCTAAGGCGATTGCTATGCGATCGCCTTAGATTTATAACCTACCACGGCCGTGTCGGGCTTCCACGGACAGCTCTGTCTGCCCGCCTAGCATGACCACCGAAACGCGATATGATAAAGCTATTTATCGCTTTGAACTGTCAAAAATCATTGGATATAACCGCTTTCTTGAAATTTTATCGAAACTGCGAACATGTATATATACAATACAAGTTCGCAGTTTCGATAAAGTTTCAAGATGGCGGTTATATCCAATGATTTTTGACAGTTCAAAGCGATAAATGGCTTTATCATATCGCGTTTTTGTGGTCATGCTAGGCGGGCTTATCTCGTATACCTACCAAGATTTCGTGGTTGTTTTCTTATTCTTTTTTGGTCACACGTACATTGGTCTACAGTTCATTCGATGAAAATTATAAAAGTGAAAAAAATCTATGGGACCTATTAGTTGGTAAAATGGTTTTCGGAAACATGAATGTCACCCGTTCTATACAGTCGTTCTGGTGTGAATGAGCAGCAAACATCCATTCAAATGTTCGCGTTTATAACCAGCTTCCGCTCGCAGCTCTTCCCGCGTGGATGTCAGTTATCGCTCCAGAAAGTATCCTATGTTCTTCTTAGGGTCTTAAACTATCTTCATACCAAATTTTATCTAAATCGGTTCAGTGGTTTACGCGTGAAAGCATAACAAGCTTACTTTCGCATTTCTAATATTAGTTAGGATTAGTTGCTGTAAGCTGCTTATCCTAAAACATAACACAGAATGGCCGGAACATTGACGTCCAAAAAAAATTTAGGTCCCTCGTGGGGTATCTGAATAACCGTCATGTATGTTCTGCGACTTTTTATAGTTTTCGAGTTATGATTTTTTTTTCTGAATTTTCGGGAATTTTTAACCTGACCAACTTAAAAAAAATCTAAAGAAAGAGTAGAAGACTTTTTCGTATTTTTTTTTGCAACTGAATCTTCATGAGTTGTACTTTTATGCGTAAAATAATTAGCTTTGTAACTTTGTTAAAAGTGATGAAACTGTTGATCCAAAGTGAAAAAAATACGTTCAGTGAATTATGACTTAAATTTTCAACTATAAATTAAAAATCTAAACTGGTGACTTCATGGTTCCTAAGTAGCGCTTAAGAATGCGCCATACTCTCAGCTTTCATAATCATTAAAAAAAAATAGTACTTAAGGGGGCTAGCTTTGCTAAAATCGGGCTTCAAAGACAGCAAGGTGGAAAATTGTTATGAAAGGCTAATTTGATTAAAACATTTTTTTTGGCCAGAATACATAAACAATATATGTAGAGGGAGGTGAAAAAAATTGAATAGAAAAAAATAGAATATCTCGCCGAGAGTCGAATTCGTCACACTTTTTCTAGTCGCAATTGTAACTTAACACTAAAAAATAATATATTTACAATTTTTACTTAAATAAAATAGGTATAATAAATCAAATTTTTGCTTATTAGCAAGTAATTACAAAAAAGTGAGACGAATTTGACAGTCATCTGTGTCAGTTTGCTCTTTAATTTAACGGACGTATTCGAGTGCTATCACTAAGTTAAGATGGTATAAAAAGTGAAAAAAATATAGTTAAAATGCATTGTAATTTTTTTTGTCAAGAAAAGAGATGTTTCCAAAATGTACGGAGACCCGGCCAGGTCTATGTACACTATACTGAAAAATTAGTAAAAATATACAGAAGAGGATGCCATTGTCCATTTTCTTTTTATGTGCTTCATTGCGTGGTATAAAAAAAGAATTTTCGTGGAATAAACTGCAACACAGCCAAATATTCATCATGGCGCGTATGTCACATTGGTGACGTTTAGTTCACTTTTATGTCGCCCGCCATATTTCCATAGTGAATAGGTAACAGTGAAATCGACAAAAATTACAACTTTTGTACAAACAAACTATGCATGAAAACGAATTATAAGTTTTTTTTCACGGGTTCGGGAGATTTTTCCAGATTTTTTGAGATACTGTACATATACCTGGGCGGATATGAAATATCTCTTTTAAAACAGTTAAGATTATGATTCTAGGACAGGTAATGAGTACTCGGTACTTACTGTCTACCGCCTTGATGTCGACTACTGCCCTATAGACTATATTTGTATTTATCTATTGCGGTTTAGGAGTGCAAATGTAGTAGACAGACAGGCAGACAGAGTTACGGCTTATTCCACTAAACCCAAAAAAGCTTTGCACTCTATTAAAAGATACCGTTTAGAATATATTTTTTTAATTAGTATATTTTTTATATACTCAATTGCCTAAATTCATCGTACAGTCGTAAATGTTGAGAATAATGGGTTTGGAATCAAAGTAGAATAATCTAGAGCTACATACTTCCGCATTTATTTTTTTAACTGGACGTAATAAAAAGGAAGCAGTGTAATCTCATGTTTGTAGCTTCAGTAGTTTCGGCTGGGTGGTGATTGACTCATCATTACTCTTTGGACTCATCACCAGCTCCTTAATACCACCTAGGTATTTATGGAATATATTTTGAATTTAACAATTTATTGCAGAATAATCCTTGTCGCAATTAGGGGTGTCAAAAGGCAAATGAAACAAAGTTTCAACAAATGAAAGAAATTTATTGTATACAGGTTTTAAATATCCTCGCACATTCGTTCACCTGCCTAACCAGCCACGTCATTAAGATATTAACGTAAGTTATAAAGATCTTACAGATAAAGGACATTACATATGAAAAAATTTCACCTCAAATGATGCTAAAGTTACAGTACATGGAGGTAAGAAACAGTTTTAATTTACAAACATTTTCTACAATTCCACAATTTCAAATCAACTTTTAAGGTCGCCTAGCGACATTTTTGGACGTTACTTTTTCAACTTTTTATCAAAAGTCAGTCGAATCGTCGTTAGCTTAGCTCTTAATTTTTTCCCTTCAAAAATTTGACTAGATTTAATACAATATTCTGTGCCAATCACTTTTATATTTTAAGCCAATTATTCTCTATTTTACACTCATTACTTTGAGTAATGAACAATTAATAAACCTATAAACATCACTTTACTTACTGAGGAAGTGAAAATATATAATAATATTCATAATTTATTAATAAAAAATAATGAGTTGCTATAATTAACGCAAAATCATTTATTTGTTATGACAATTAAACAATAATAATAAAAACTAAAGGAACAAAATAACAAAAATATAGAGGCGAGTAAGGTATATTGAAAAAATATTCATTAAAACTTGTACTCAATAATTAAATAACAATATTATAATTTGATCTTGTTAGGTTCTTTATCGGATTAAAGGTATATTTAAAAAAACCTGAGCCATTCATTTGTTTAGGAGATAACAGTGTCTATCTTCTACATTGGTCCATTACCTGGTTCTTACCGATCACAAACGAAAACATTTTAAAATGGCGTCGCAAAGAAAACATTCTTAAAAGGAAGGAATGTCCCCCAGCAATGTGATGTGTTTTGTTGTAAGCGTTTTATTTCAATAAATACATCATGAAAATAAGTTGAATTTACACTATCCATTTGAATAAAGATAACATTATTAATTAATATGTCTAAAATTAAATGCTTCTTCTTGTACAATATTTAAAAAAGAAACGAATGTTGAACATTCTTGAATCGCTTCGGCAATTCGTCAATTTACTGTCTCAATATTCTATACCCTTCCACGATAATTCTAAATGTCAATAATAATAAGACAATTATTGTAATAATAGTACAATAATTATTGTTTAAAATTAATAATCTAGAAATACATACATTTGTAAAGGAAAACAATTAGTGACAATAAAGGCAGAACTTACATTTAGAAACGTGACGTCGTTATTGGTCGTAATTTCATCCGCAACACAGATAAACACCGTGCTCTCGTTCATCGATGTATTGTTGAACGACGGCCGTTATAAAGATAGATACAGTCACACAAACAAACAATTTGTGTTCACGTATGCTTAGAAATAAGATCTGGCAATGTCTTTTATGATCCGTCCGACAAATCATGAGCGCGTTGTGGAGTTAAAAATTCGAGGATTTGATTTAACGAAAACAATAATCTTAATCACGCTTCATCTTTGTACGTACGGCAACGCGGAGATACGATTGCACTTACATTCACAACGACTCCCTAAAGTTTTTAATTTTAATTAAAAATGCAACTTCCCTTCATTGTCTTTTTGTTCCTGGACCAGTCGAGGACCGTTCAGACTAACCTAACCCTTACGCAGAATTTATAGTTACGAAAAAAATTAACAAATTATCAAAGAATTACTACCTGCTACCTATTAATTGAAATTACACTACAATACAACTAAAATTCTTAAACTATATGGAAAAATGATTGAACAATATACAATAAAAATGATTCACTAATAAACCAGTGATCTTTATGCTAAAAAAGTTGCTCGCTTTCAAACAAATTTTTTATATTTTATTTTGCCATTCTTAACCGATAACGTTTCACTATTTTAATGAGGTATTTTGTTAGAGGCAGCATTATATATTTTTTAAAGTAAATTTTGTTAACCTGTTTCCTGTTCAACAAATATATTGATTTTGAAAGCGAACGACTCTACATAGTATAATTGATATCTTAAAATAACCAAATTCACAGAAACTTTGGAATGAGCACAAAGCGTGTTGTATTTCTCTTATTTTCTGTAGGCATTGATTATTTTAACAATAGCAAAGATCACTGTTAATAACATTTTATGTGTTAAGGCGGCGTATACCTTTGTACAGACCGGCCCAGTGCTAAAACACTTGGCATTTTCTACTACATATCAGTCGCAACTCTCTTTTAACCCGGGAATTGTACCCCAAACACTTTGCACAAAAACAATGACGTATAACATCTCAATATAATATTATAATCATATATTGGGTTATTTAAAATAAAGCCACTTAAAATTAACTAACGTTACAAAATAAGATTAAACAACATAATTATTTGTTCCCGATGCAAAAAATATTTTTTTTATATTATAATAATAATTAAAAAAAAACTAATAACATTCTAAACGGAATGTTTATTAATATCTAAGTTCTTTTTGCAAATTGTCCCATCCTATTAATTCTGTACAAACTTACACAAAATAACTTTTTTAAGCTATCAACAATGTCAGCCATAACACACAGATTCGTGTAGGTACGTATCTAAATAAAGTTGTTCGATTATGAAAATTTTCAAACGTAAATCGAAATGCGGTCTGGTGGGGGCTTAACGTCGGAACGACGATACAAATTATATTTTTATCGCTAATGTAATATTGAAAAAGTTGACATCACTCAGATAAATGCACATAACGTTTAATATAGATAATTCTTTAGGATTAAATGCTAAAAAGACATCGAAAATTATGCACAGTGAAATAAAAGTGAACATGCTATCGACTAGTTTAAAATTTTGAATATAAAAATTTTTGTTTTTATTTTTTTCTCTCGGAGAATACGTTCGACATCTCGGCACTCGGATATGTATTATGATTTAGATATATTCGTCCAACAGAGCGGGTTTACTTTACTGTTTGCCTGCCACATCACGCCGGCTTCGGGTACCTACAGTTCATGTCGAAATGTCGAGTCGAGTCTCGCTAGTACTACTATTTTGCACATCACTTGTGGTCTTTGAAGAAAAAGTATGACATTTTAATTTTTAACTTGTATATAATATATGTATATTTTAATTACATACACAATACAAAGACTTCTTAATTTTCATGAGGCGCACATGTACACATAACTTACAATAAGTATCGTATGATAATTTTATATCCAAATAGTTTTTACCTAAATTTATTCTGGGAGAGCGTATACATTTTTTTCATCTCGTACTTCTTTAATATATTTTGATTGAACACCAAAAAATTTCACAAATTTGAAGATATCATTTTTTTGAGGATTTTTGCGCTAATTTTAATTTTTAAAGTTGACAAGAATATAATAATGATTATCCACACTTTTGTATAGTCGATAAAACATTTAAAACTTGGACCATGAAAAATAAGAATATATCTTCTTAAGATACAATAATAGTACATAAAATATATATAAGTTCGCTAGATGTACATATTCAAGTACATACGTGTAAGTATAATGGGGTGAGCCCCGGTCGCCAAACAAACCGCACTCGTAATACCTAAATATCACATTCAGTAATATGGAAATCCACGTGTTAGCTTAGACACAGTTACATTACTATTTTATACAAAATAATAATTGCACATAAGTCCGTACTGGCTTCGTATACTGCGAAGCTCCCCTGCTGACACGACGACCTATCTAAACTACTGCCCTCTTCGTCTTTAATCTCGCGATAGAAAAAGACGGTTAGACAACCGCACTACCCGCCACATAGCGCTAATAATTTCATTCAATATATTACCTATCTAATTATAAAAACACCGCACAAAATCTGCAATAGTTCACTTAAAAATTGATAACATTTACACTCATAGCTAGCTTTATAGTTAATTTGTTACATTGTTTTTTTTTTACTTAAAATTATTCATATAGTTAATTTTATCTTTAACTTTTGGTTGTCTTTTACTTAAAACAAGGTCAAAAATCGAGGCTTTATGTCTTAGCGGAAATTTTGTACAACCCTTGACACCTACGGCAGCGAGCAGCGTTATTCTGCTACGACTAATTTTTACTCAAGCTTTGACAAATATATCAAAAGAAAACTTTCAAAATTTAACAGTTTTATAATTTAGTCGGAAGTTAGTCTGGTATACATATTTTATTAAATTGGTAGAAAATTTATTAAAATATTGTTAATCATCAATAAGGTACTTCCCTCAGTATTTTTTTTTCAATTGAAACAGAACAACACCACTGCTGCAGCGGCTAGGTGACTAAAAGAGGATCCGACGCCGGTATCTAAGTCTACTTGTGATTTTGAATAGTAAAGCTGTGGTACGTTGAACTGGTTGTGACTTTTAGGTAACTATTGTGTTATTTGGTGATTAAGGTGTTCACGTATGAATATTTGTAAAGTGAAGATCGCCTGGGCCGACAGAGGGAAGCTAAAACCCAAACAGAAACATGCAAGTGTGAAATTCAACCGCGGTCCCGACGCGAACATCTCGACCCGATCTATTTAGGAATACGGATAAAAGCCTGCAACTAACGTTATTGTCACTACAACAGTATGTACCTATACACAAAAAATGGGTGATTTCCGTACGGAGTATCCTTAAATGTTCTATTGCACACTAAAACGTCATCAATGTAAAGTCGCGTCGCCTCTTCGAACGCGTAGGAACCGCTCCGGCGCGGATCGGTCCGAAGCCGCTTCGGCCGCCGGGGCGCGGGATCCGGGCGGGGGCGGCTCGCGCCTTTTCAACGGAATGTACTTTACATAATATTATCACAAGAGTGAGGAGATCGTGGCGCGGGCGCGGGCGCGGGCGGCGGCTCGGCGGCGGGCGGCGTGGGCGTGCCGTTGCGCGGGCGCAGCTTGTCGGCGCGCAGCCGCTGCACCGCCTCGCGCATCTCGGCCGCGAGCTGGCGGTCGGAGCTGCCGACGCGCGCGCGCCGCGCCGGCGGCTCGTCGCCGGGCTCGGCCGTGAGCCGCCGCAGCAGGCTGGGCGCGTCCGGCGGCGGCGGCCGCTCCGCCAGCCGCTGCATGAGCGCGGCGCCGGGCCGCTCGAGGCTGGAGCGGATGATGCCCTCGAGGAAGGAGCCGTTGGCCGGCGGCGCCTCCTCGCGCAACCGGCGCATCATGTGCGATGCGTACAGGTCCGGCGACGGCGGCGGGAACCCGGCGCCGGCCCAGAACGGGTAGCCTGCCGGGTACCCGGGCGTCTCCGGCCCGTTGAGCCCGTTGGAAAACGGTTTCGTCGGCGGCGGCGCCTTCGGCTGCGGCTTCGGCGGCGGCTTCGGGTCCTGCTGGGGCTTCGGCTCCCGCTTCCGCGGCCGCATTAGATGTCGCTCCTTCACCTTGTACTCGAGGGTGGAGTGCGGCACGCCGTAGTAGGAGCCGGCCCTGTGCACCGACATCTCGCCCCTCTGGACGGCCTTGACCGCTTCGACGAGACTGTCCCTGTCGTAGTTCCGGTACTTCCCTCGCTTGGGCCGCGTGCCTTTGCCGCCGGTGGCTGGCTGCCCGTTGTTCGTCGGCGCTTTCGAGTTGCAGGGTGCCGGATAATTCCTCTGGTTCTCCGGAGGAGTTTTAATGACGGAAACGTGGCGGTCCGGCGCTCGCATATATTGGAGGTCGGCAGGTTGGGGCGGTCGATCCGGAAGCTGCTGGAACTTCTGACTAATGCTTCGTACTATCACGTCGTTTATAGATGTGAACAGGTGCTGATTAGACGGCGGGTCAGCGAAGAACGCAGGCAGCGGAGGAGGATTGAGTGGCGGTTGTGGCTGCGGGATGTGTGGAGTTATAGGTGTGACGGGGGTCGTTACGGGGGTAGCTGGAGAAGGGCTCTTTTCGTCAGGTGGGGGGAATGTTGGTATCTTTAATATGACGGATGGGGGTGACTCCGGTCGCTCGGAATCACTGTCAAGTTCGGAGTCATGCTGCTCGGACGCAAGGCCAAACTTGTTGACCTTGTTGCGTAGTGTGGAGCGCGGGATGCCGTAGACGACGGCGGCTCGCCGCGTGCCCAGCCGCCCCGACTGGATGTCGCGGAGCGCTGACTGGAGCTCGTCATCGGTGTACGCCCGTCGTGCTACGTTGTTGCTAGCATCGACAACACTTCTCTTCAACCTGTAACAACGACGATTACGTTGGTTAACTAGTACTAGCAGGATATTGAGTAAAGGGCTTAGTAATCCTGGTTACTTTAGTCATAAAACAAAGTAATTCGATGAAGAAAATCAAAAGGAAAGAACTTTGTTTAAACCAGTTTAATGATCAACATCATCTTTATCAGCATTAATGTCGGAGTGCTTGGCACAAGCCTTTCTACATTGAAGAAATACACGAGAAGTTATGGCTATATATCAGCATGCCGGCCAAATGCGGGTTGGTCTACCGGTTTATCAGAAACTAATAAGAAAAATGACAATCTCAGACCGGTTTTATAAGAGTATAAAAAATATGACTACAACTTAGCCAAGAAGTCGTAAAGCTCGATAGAAACGTACAAATCATTTGCCCAATCGACCAAGCATTGTTTGGTTGACAGTGACGAATGCATTCAGCGGTCACACCCACAGACAAGGGAAAAATGGTGAACTTAGCTCATGAATCACCGGCCGATTTGGGTCACACTACTCACACTCAGTCAAGCACCGCAGTCGCCCTAACGCCCTAACTCAGTATTATTTCAAAACAGTCCACGTATTAATTCGAGATAAGCGAAATGCGAAATATTTACTTTACGTCTCACCGATAACGGACTCCCATGAATGCATCTTTATCTTTTTCCCTTCGCCTTTTATTTTCGGTATCCGCATTTTATAAACGACCCTCCCACTTTATATTTAAAGTTTTAAATTGCTCGGCGGTCGACAACGTCTTTAGTTTCATCTTGGGTCTAGCTTTCTTATTTTTCACAACGTATAACGGCGGAGTTTAAGCTTTATGCAGATGATTGGTAGGTTTATTGTCGGTTGGCGTTTTTCGCGTGTATGCCGAGGATGCAAGGTCGATGCACCGGAGACTATCGCTTGCATTTTTATTTGTTTTGGCGAGGCGACCCAGATCGCGGTCCCAGAGAATGAAATTATTCAGTTATCGATTGGGTATTGTGTATAATATCGGTGCTGAGACTTGTCTTCGGAACTTGTCTGGTTTTGTGTTCGATTGCGAACATCACGATACGATACTGCTTGTTATTATACGAGAGTTTTGAAAATTTTCTTTGAATGTGATAGTCGTTGCTTGAAAAAACTAGTGAGACTGGCTATCTTGAATTTCTTGGTGTTGAGCTTTTGACGACGTATATCCTGGACTCGCTGTGTTGGCCTACAAATTCGCAGCTGAAAACCTTTAAGGATCGCGAATCTTACAGTCACGATGGGACTGCCATCTAAAATTATTTACCAAAGTTCCTTAAAATAAATAAAGTGTAGACAGCCTATCGTCAAATAACACCAGAGGCCATTGGTCTTATAAGCTGACTTATTTCACCAGCTAAAGTTATGAGCACAGAATTATTTTCAGAACCACTGCTGCTTTACTATGACGTAATTGTGACGTCTTGCCTTGTAGCGTGGCAATGGATTGGCAATTAACTCGGTAAAGTTTGAGCTCATATTTATAAATACGATGGTATTTTTATATGCAAGATATTGTCATTTGAAAAATGTCGTGTGAATAGGCATTACATTTTAATGTAGGTACAGACGACAGCACATCAAGTGTAACAGTTGCACTACAAAAGCCGCCTCTATTACGAACGCAGTAAGGGCGGTCTCAAGGTCAAACTGTTACGGTTGATGTGCTGTCGACTTTACAAAGGCTCACTCAAACGAGAATAAAACACAAAAATAGAAGCCGATTTTAACTACTTCAGTAGTATACATACCTACACACATAATACATATTTATACACCCACATTCTCTGGTTAATTTTCTCAAAACAGTTTGTATTTTTTTACACGACTTTAATATGATTATACAAAAAAGCGGTCCGCGAGGCTACTAAAAAGAAACGAAGTACTTACATAGATTTGAATATCGTGGCTCTAGGGGAGAGTGGGGTAATTTCGGACGCGTAACTCTGGACTCCGGCGTTACCTCACGTTACTCCGGCCGTTTACATCGTGCTATGCATGATGAATGCCAGGCACTAGGTGTAGGTTCCTTGGAGTGGACCCACCTCAAAATATCAAGGCATAAACAAATTACAACCTTGTTATAATTAAAATGTTGTAAGCGGATTTGTCCGGAGTTACCCCACGTCTGAAATTACCCCACTCTCCTCTACACCTTATTAGTTCAAATATGGTAGCTTCAGAATCGAACAGAAACTTTATGGTAGCCCTAGTTTTTCATATTTCACCATTTCGTTTGTCTCCGAAACTGATATATTTTTTCATGGCAGCTCAGGTTACCCTAGTCTTTGATCAAGAAAAGAATTCAAGGCGGCTCGATGAAACAGATGCCACTAACTGTAGTCAAAGGTCGTTGTAGGTGACGACCGATTAGAACCGGTTCAATGAAGTCACACAAAAAGTGTCACAAGAAAAATAAACATCTGAACTGCAATCATTACACAAATGTAGTTCATTCACCGCCAATTTTAAAAAAACGACATTGCTTACATAGTATAGGTATGCAATAGGTAGTAGAAATGTCGCAGCCATATCGTAAAACACGCTGTATTACAAAAAGGCGAGCGATTGAAAAACGTTCAGCCGGGTTTCGATTTGGCTAAAATAAAGTACGCCGGATTGATTGAGCATTTTGCGTTCGTCGCAAATGAAGCTCACATACAAACGGGCGCATCGTCGCTTTAAACGTTAAATGAAATTATTAGTTGGATGCCATTTTGTATCGCCACCACAATTCGACTGGAAGTGAGTTAGCCGCATTACAGTACAGCGACATTTTTTTTAAATTTCTCAATCCGACGCGGCTTTTTGTAGTTCAAAATTTTTAAAAGAATAAGTTTTAAAGACAAGGTGGGCCAGAACATAATATAAATGAAATTGAAAACAAGTGAAACAAATTGTTATTTATTTCTTCTTATTGTATAAATATGGTTGTTTGTGTGTTGAAATGAAACTTAATTACACTAGGCAGTACTGTACCTACATTGTATCATATTTTAAAGAATAAGTAATTTGTAACTATTACAAATAAAGAAAGAAAACGATGAAAAAATATATGCTCCCGCGCGATCTCCGCGTCTCCTGATTTCCGACCAGACATTTTTTCATCGTTAGGTATCTTTTATTTGTAATTGTTAAAATAAAGTAGGCGTTTAAACGCCTCAAAAACATTAAAATGTGAATAAGTAACAAGTAATCATTAAACAGTTCTGACTCGTGGAGTCCCGTTTTGCTGCCAATACAAAGTTTACTTGGGATGCTTTTGTTATCATTATTTAAAATATGTCAGCTACAGACATCGCCGCGGGAATAGCTAGTGTATCATTTAAGCGACAAAAGAGTTCATTGTCAACCGGGCAGCAAGGTCTATGCCCTGTGCAATTAACACTATCAAATCTATTTTCGTCTTGAATTTCATCAGTGGAATGAATCAGGACAAACAGACAAACATTATGATAAGTCCTTTCGCAAACCCGATATGCGTTCCTTGACATCGTGAATGTTTATCGACAGATGTAAGCTTGGCTTTTATTGCAAATTTAGCTAGGTATATGATAAATAACTCTTTTAATATGTCGCAGACATTTGACTGGCCCTTTGATGCTTCGTCATTTTACACAGGAGTACTGGATACTTGAAGTATTCCTGGTAGGAAGGGGAGACAAAATGCATCTAATTTAAACCCTCTAAAAATACCGAAAATCAAAAGGGAATAAATTTCTATCAAAGGTTCTGAACCACTGCAGACATCTCATTACCACCTGATGTGGAGCGGCAAGAAGAGTCCATAATAATATGCGAATACAGCTAGTGCAGATGTTTTAGCCTCATCCACCTTGCCGCTCCTTATGGTGCCTTTTCACGCCTCTTTTATAGGAACCCATGTTAAAGGAAGAGGGAAAACCATTGTGCTGGCAATGAATTCCTAGTTTTGAATGACACAACAAAGGATTGAGTTTCTAAACTTCTTTGTGCGTGTATGTTGAGGTGGAAACAGTGGTTTTTCGTCAATGCTCCATGATTCGACATTGCAAAAATTTTAAAACCTTTCATCAAGATTTTCAACCCAATTTTAATTGATCTAAGGTTGAGCTATCACCTAGGATCTAAGTTACAATCGCATCAAAAGAAATCGGAATTACATAATCGGTGAATTGACAAAAGAGGGTAAAATCTAATTTGTCTTTTGTTGAATTTTATGAGAAATAACGTAAACAAACAAAAATATTCTTTATTGCAATTAGAAGTCACAATTCAACCAAAAAACTTAAACACAAATGGAAGCCTCATTGCTAATAATGAAATCACTTCCTGGCAACGTGGGAAGCTATGTTATATTATTTTTTAAATAATTAATGTATCTTCAACTATGTTGGTAAGGATCTTTAGACTGAAATTCATACACGTACTTACTATATAGAGTAGTAAGTAGCATTACAAACAGAAACTAAACCAATCAGGTATGTAGGTAGGTGAAGTAAAGATATTGAACTATAAAAACTCCAGAATAACCTGCCTTATCGTTCAGAATTTTAGATATAGTTTCAATTACCATGACTCAAGTTACTAGCGTATGTCAAAAGTTCATCGACCCTGTCCAATCAAAGTTTCGTTTTCACGACTTTATGGGTGCGTTCACATCATATTGTTTGTGTTATCCGACTCCAAGGAAGTGGGGTTGTATGAACGCGACTGTTGCCTATTGTAATGGCGTCACACACTGGAGGAGATTCAGATCGAATGCTACCTGTAGATATTTTGTCGAGGTAATAGTTATTCGACGTTTTAATCATTAGACTTGATTTTTATATTAATTAACTGTTAATAACCAAATTGGAATTACTAAACGAGTTGTAATACAAAATAAGACTAATTAGACTTTTCACGATGGAAAATAAATGTGAGTTAGAAATATATATCTCTTTAGCTTATTAATACCTACCTTGCATGTTTGGCTTTCAATTTGGACTTCATATAATCATTTTTTAATTATATAAAAGGACACAAAGCTCATGGTTTTAAGGTAAAAAATATACCTAGTTGGAAATTATTATAGGGGTGTTATGGTTTGGCGCGTTTGGGAAAGTTTATGGTTTTTTACGCGTGCTTAAACAAATAAGATATTTGAATGCCATCAGCTTTTTGTAAATAGGTGCTATGACATTTTAATATGTAGTTTTTTATTTTAATAAAACTATTTTAGCTTTGGAATGTCCTAATTCATAAGTCGCCTCGCTTTTCACTGGAGTGCTGGCCCCGTTGTAGTCAATGTACCCACCTAGGGTACAGTCCCCGTGGAAAATTGTTAATGGCAGTTTCCTAGCGCCCGCGCATGCCGCGTTATTGCCGAGTAAATGGACCACAGATTTTATTAGGTCTTTGTGTATTTCCTAGAAATATATCTTTCAATTGTCGACTTCTTGGCTTATAATGACAAATTTAAATGTTTCATGACATAAACTGATGATGAGTGGTAGACATCGGATATAGATATCTGTAATACCTATCAAGGTAGTCTTTGGATAATGCAAGTGCCTACGTTCACATTTTGGAAGTAAGAGATCTGTAATGTGTCTCATTATTTCAGTACAGATAACAGCTCATCAAGTTTAACCGTTGCACTACGAAAGCAGACTCTATTACGAACGGAATAACGTCGGTCTCAAGGTTAAACTGTTACGCTTGATTTGCTGTCGACTGTCCCTCTACTGTCGCAGTATTTTATTATAACATCGCTGTAGGTAGACACGTCTGAATGGACTTTTTGAAAATCCTTACATCCCCTGGTACTTACATTCATATTTATACGCATACAATTCGATGGGTCGTGGATTAAACACCAATCTTGGTGAACCATTTCCCTTACCTGTTGTCCAAGATCTTGGCGTCTGGTGGCGGTGTCCCACTGGTGCTGGAGGTGGATTTGGCGCTGAGGTCCAGTGGCTGTTCAGCAAGGGTTGGAGACGACGAGGTCGGGGGCTTGTCGGTCACCTCCGGAAGCCTGGGGGAAGAAAGAATCATCAATCAATCAGTACACTTTATTGCACAAGGATACAATGTTACAATAATTACAAAGCACACGACATCATTAACACACAACAACATCAACCATTATCGTTTTTACGGTTGAATGTTAGGTTTTGTAAACTTACAAAATTTAATAATAATAAAATTGGTTTCGTAAATTGGCAATTGGTTTGGTAAATTGGTTTTATTTCAAACTTTCAAATGGTATAATTATTGTTTAATTTTTGTCTCTAGCTCGCTAGGAGAAGCAGCCCGCCGGCGCTTACTCAACAATAGAATGTATATAAAATAAACTGTAATTATACCTCGACAAACTTAGGTTATTTAGAAGTAACCGATGTAGTTTGGTTGAATATTTTGTCACTAAACAAGATAATTTATTTTAAAACTTCGTATTTTTAAATTTATTTTGGCAAACAAGCATATCTACGGGCCGCTTGTGACCGAAGCTTACAGGCGCTGGTAACAGCTCGGTAAATCAACATTTAATTTTTACATTAAAATATATTTTTTCGTATCTATTGTCGAATATACCTACCGCCGTTTAGCTAGTTCATAATTAAATAAGAGATAAAGTGAGTTATCAAATTAAATAATAATCTTCACACTATAATAAATTAATTACACACGAGAATCCAGTAAATAAGGATAGTGACATTATAATAAGCTACAGTCCTTATTAACTTCCATGATCTACAGGCTGAACTAATTATTATCTGGTTAATTGTAAAATTTTGGTTATAATTATTTAATTTAAAATATTAAAGCAAATTTACATATTTTGTAGCGTATTGTTAAGGCACCTTTTCAGTAAACTGGGTCGTACTAAAGAAAAATACAACTTATATATGCATTTGTTACTATAACAATATAAATTACTATTTAAATAACACATTGTTCAACGTTCAATAAACCTATAGATCTCTTCGAAAAATATTCAAATAAAACATTAACAATAAAGTAACTCTTACAATAAATTTCGTTTAGCACTTAATTTGTTTTTCAAGTTTTGCACCATTTATATAAACAAATATGGTCTAGGACGTCCTTTCTATTCTATGTTTGTGTTCTGTTTTTATGTGAATCAATTTTACCTTGGTTTTGTTTTCTTTCGCAAGCATTCAGTTCATTCAACAGGTGTTTTATGCAACCTTATAGATATATCTTTATAATAAGTGTTTTACGTATAAAATATAATTTACATAATTACAGTTAACAAAGACTACGCTTCGCATGTTTGTCTTTTATTATCTACATAACTGATACAAAATGTCTAAAATTAAATATTATTTCCTAAAAGAGGGTTTAGTAGTTTTTTCCATTCAAAGTTTGAGCACTTCCGCCTCACAAGTCACAACTAAGTAAACTACCTACTTTATAGTGTCGTGCCTCTGCTATGGGTACGAGGTCTCGTCTCCTATAATAACCGACTTCAAAAAAAACGAGAAGGTTATCAATTCGACTGTATGTTTTTTTTTTTATGTTTGTAACCTCAGAACTTTCGACTGGGTGAACCGATATTGATGATTCTTTTTTTGTTCGATGCGGAATAGCTGCCATTTGGTCTCATAAAATTATTTGAAAATCTATTGTGTAGTTTGGTTTTTAAATCAAAATAACTGGAATAATTAAGTCATCTACGTATGCGAAATTGAGGATTTTAGCTATCCTATGAATTTTTAGTGAAATGATACGATAGTAGAAAATAATATAAGCTCATGGTCACCCATCTAGCTTTGACCTTAAAAAGTTATCACTAAAAATAGTGAAATATTTTTTTTTTCAAAAATTTAAACCGACTCCACAAAATTGAAAAGGAGAAAGTAATTAAATTTTGGTAGTACTCGTCCCCTAGGAACATATTTTTGGAGTCGGTGCTTTAGTATTTATTGTTTCTGGAAATAACTTAGCACCAACTCCAAAAATATGTTTCTAGGGGATCAGTACCTACTAAAATTTAATTATTTAATCTTTGCAACTGTTATCATATCGCTTTTTATTGATGCTCATAAGGTAGGCAGCGAGTGTGTTACGACTACGAGTATAGCTGTCGCAGCCTGGTTCAATCAGCCACCCAATTGGACGGCTAGCCTGTTAATTGAACGCCGACATCCAATCAAACGGCTGAAGTACAACTAGCCAAGTCGTTGAGCGCAACGTTTAACCAGATGGCTGAACGTAATGTCAGCCGTCTGGTTTAAATTAGCCATTCAATCGTACGCCTAGGCAGGTCGTTTAAATCGAAGAGCTTTTTATGTGACTGACTGAGAGATTAGTAGGTTCAAGGTTATTTTTTTATGACCACTTAGAACTAAAATGATGTCGGTTATAAATGGTCTTAAAAAATAACTTGAACCTACCAATCAAACCAAAACTTTTCAGTACAAGACGATCCACTCAATACGCCAAGTCGTCAAACGTTAAGTGAGTCTAGTTAAATTATCTATCGGGCTAGGCATTCATCTTCAAAAAGTTTGAGTTACACTTCGACTTGAGTCTGTATTGTTAAACGTTACTGAAAATGATACCGACTTAAATCACAGGCATAGTCGCTATGCCGCAACAAAGCGACATATCGCATAACTGAGTCACTTGAATACCAGACAAGACAATAAAAGTCGATATTCAGTGGCACGTCGAATATTTCAATACGCTGTCACCTTGAAGGAGCCACAATAACATCACGCCTCAGCTTTGTTGGCTGCGACTGCTCTGAAAACTGCCTCCCACTGTGTTATTCAGGACGTTTTCGTTCTGTACGAACTGAGAGTCTGTTAGGGACGATGTTGAAATGACATTGTGATGGAAATAGTCGGAGCTGTGCAAATTATGTGTGCTAATGCTTTATGTGGTACAGAAGTTTCATTAAAATTGGCGCAGACGTATTTACAAGGAACAATATGTAAACTAGATAAAATTCGACATTGTAAGAATAGATTTAGCTTCAATACAGATACTTAGACTAGAAAAGATTCATTAGGTTATCCCATCCAAGTCCTTGATAGCTTAGTGAAAAAAACAGTCACGAGATTGTGAAAGGTAACATACTTCATTCACTCTCCAGGACAAAATTATTGTGTAACCCATATATTTTTAAAATGTATTTTGATAGATATCTAACTTAGGTACCTACTTGTAATGATGTTAAAATAAAGTTAAGGAATAAAATACCTAATAAACTTTTCTAATATTAGATACCTGTCGTACCTACTTGAATTCATACTGACAAAACGAGATCTATTCCTATTTACATTTTTCTAAATTTATATTGATTCATTTATTAAAATAATAGATTATAGTATATTGAAAGAAATTAACAAAATTAAAATAAGATCGAAAGGTGTAGTAAAACATTTTTAAGTAGATCTATAAGTTTAAATGAAGCAATACAAAGCAAGCTCAATTAGATTTAACTCGTTGAATTGAAGTAGCATTAACGTCGTGAATAAATAAGATCGGCAATTTCTCGGCGAGCGATTATCGTAATGAAATCGGTCGGCAGGACCGCGGCGGAGAACGTCGTCCATTCATTATGTGGGCCTCGAGTCGTGGATGATGCAAATCCAGACCAAAGACATTGTTAGACGGATAACTTTCAATTGCATTGTGATTGAGAATACAAAACTTATTTTTTCATACAACGAGATGACAAGCAAGACGATGACCCAACTGGTGGTAAGTGGTTACCATCGCCTATTCTAGACACCACCTTTCCTTGTTATTACAAGGAAAAAGCCACTTGGTATTAAAGGTGCGTTGTCATCCCGGGGCCTAAGCTTGAATGCCTTTCATGTCCAGTCATTACCACTCCCTTCAATCCGAAACACAACTGGTTAGCGGCCGAAATAGAAAAAACGGTGGTACCTACCCAGACGACCCTACATACCTAGTAATAAAGTTGATTTGACAATATTAAAAATAAAATACAATTAAAACATTAGTTCATAGAAATGGTTTTCCACTTTCAAAAACATCTTATTCATTCGATAATTTCAGGACATTTCTCTGTAATAATGCAGCCAATGTTTATATTATTTCATACAAATTATCAAATGACTAAGATGTTTTCGAAAGTGGCAAACCATTTCTATGAACTTATATAGCCCATGTTATAATTTATTGTCGTATTGACACCACCACTCTGTATAGCTCCCGACTGGAAGGGACCCTTTATCTTACAGAAGATCGCAGCTAAATAACACTACTCTTAAGTAAGTTTCTCATTGAGAAAGCGTTGGGAGCAAGAAGACTCGTCTTTATTTCCCTTGCTTTTTGTAGGGTACGCAACACGTAAGTGCTAGGAGCGTCTACGGCTACGGTAACAACGCGTGAGTGGTACCCACGTGCTACGAGCGTCTACAGGCTACGGTAACAACGCTTGAGTAGTGCCCAAATGCTACGAGCGACTACGGGCTACGGTAACAACGCGTGAGTAGTGCCCAAGTGCTACGAGCGTCTACAGGCTACGGTAACAACGCGTGAGTAGTGCCCAAGTTCTACGAACATCTATAGGCTACGGTTACAACGCGTGAGTAGTGCCTTTAGGTAGTGCCCAAGGTGCTACGAGCGTCTATGGTTTCGGTATACACTTACAAAAAGCAATAAACTATTATGTATTTTAGTGCTTTCAGGAAAGTAATATGCCTGTTATATGAGAGTTGATTAATCTAAAATTATATTGGCAACCGATATTACTCGAAATTGACAACTTTTTAAATTTCATTTATAAATAGTACGTCAATAATAAAGAAGTATCTGTAATTATTAGTTTCTTAGATATAGCGATTTGTTTGACGAGCTTTTACCAGCCATAGAGAAACGCTTCACAGAAAATAATGCAGTAAAGTGGGCATCTCAGACGTCAAGATTTGGCTATTAAATTGAAAAAGCTATCATTCAGGTATATTTATTTCGCCATATTTAGAAAGAAAAGAAATAAAGTATCTAAACTGAAAATGAAAAGAAAATTATACTTTACAAAGTTTCTTTGACTTACAATAACAAAAAATTTCGAAGTTTACATGAAAAACCTACATTTTCACTTACAGATAACATACCTATTGTATTATCTCTCGCGATCTCCCAAAGTTTATGCTGACCATTGTGTTTGAAGTGCTTTAAATAATTTAAGTTAGCACAGCGTGAAGACAACGAGTACCTACATTTTACGAGATCTATTTGTATTGGAATCCAATACTTCTTTAATAGTTACCCCAAAATTCTACCTATTCATGTAAACTATAACGGTAGATATTGGACTTAAAATACACAACGTGTCACTAGTCAAGTTGGTAGGGTTATAAGAAAAACTGAATAAGAAAAACTGAATTCTGATTGAAAGAATAAATGAAATGATTTTTATTGTCTTGCGAAAGCACAACACATCACACGGGCACAATATGCTTACAATATGAAACAGTCAATGCAAGGCTAATTAGGCAGCCTGTCTCAGAACAATGATGATGATGTGATTGCGCAATATTCGGTAAATATTCTGCTACTGATCAGCACAAACACCATCAGTACAAGTATAAGAACCCATACAAGTATAAAACACACACTTGTGTCTCACCGCGGCGTCTGTCGATATCCAGAACGGAAGTCAAGCCGACAATCTTTGTTCCGGCGGAGCTTTCGTTTAGACTTTAAGCAAATAAACTGAGCTACAGAAGAGTGGAGATGTGTGGATTGGTGAAATTGTGAAATCATAATTGAAAAGGAGTTTGTAATGATAAAAAGCAGCAAAACTGGATGGTACCGGAAAATATCTACAGATGAAAACAGAATAGCATTTAACACTACAAGTAAGCTAACAGAAAATGTAAACAAGATAATATATTACAAAACAATTTATAAAAAAGTAAAAGAATACAAATTATAGATATTATGAAAACGGTTTGTACTATACATGTTAAAATATCTGATATAGGTATAGTAAAATACAATTCAGATTACTTTATTCGTAGTCCGAAACAATCTGTAAAGGTAAGTTTAAATCTATTACTACTTACTTTAGAGTCCAATATAAAACAATTCTCAGAAAATGATTTTACTTTATTTTCAGTAGCAATTAACCGTAGAATCGATAATTTGTTAATGCTTATCATAATAATATAAAAATGAATAAATCAAATCGATCAAGAGCATGACTGACATGCATTAGAGGTTCCGTAGCGATTAGTATCTTCGAACAATTCGTGTTGTCACTTCATGGTTTGGGTCATTAAGCAAAATTTTAGATAAGTAGCTGTAAATATTACTAAAAACAAAAATCAAGGACACACCTATATTCCTAATAAAATTATTGTAGGAGTGATTGAGTAGAAAGGTGTAAACGAAATAATAGAAACAAGAAAAATCAATGATAGCATTGAAGAAGTAAATAAATCTGTCATCCAAATACAGTTTATTGCAGACAAAACCGATATCACAGGCGGCGTTATTGCTGTGCAGCAATCTCAGCAATCTACAAAAATGTAATGTGGAAGAATACTGCGAAATGATGAATTGTCAATTATAACTAGATGCCTATAAAATTTCATGGATTTCATGGCGAGATAATAGATGTGAGAATAGAAATATTATTATTGTTATAATTTATAATTTAATTGTGGTACAACACGTAAAAGCAAGCTAGAAAAGTATAAAATAACAGAAGTTAATTCACAAAAGCGAAGATCAGAATATTTATAGAATAATATTTTAGAATCAGAAAGATCTCTAACTGACTTGACTTCATGTAAATTAGAAATATTAGCAAACAAGTTTCTGTAATCAGCTCTGTAGGTAAAACGAAACAATGCTATCAATTACTTTGATTACATTTTAATTCGACCTTCCTCTGTTATCATTACCGAAAATTATTATCTCGGATTCAGCGTAAATCGTGTAACAAATTGCTCAATGAGTATTTTTTACTTGTAAATCTGATTAAGAATCAGATATAATGGCTTTTAATATCTCAACCGAGCAAAAAATAGATGGGAAAGGCCATGAGGGCTGTACACAAGACAACGCCTTAGTTACACCACTCGCGTCATCCTAATTGCTAACCCAGATTTACGTCGTGTAATGAGCGTGTATTTCCAGCTGAAACTATTTAAATTTCAAATTGGGCATAGTATTGTACCTTGGGGAACGCTACTTTACTCTTGTGTGTGGAACACCTGACGATGTAAGCTGTCGCGGATCCATGTCACCTATTCAGAATTGGATCTGGTTTATAGAATTGACATGCAAATGGGTGCCTTCCCAATACAAAGCTATATTCTTTTGGCGATATTTTTAGATATTCATTTATTAGTTTTCTAACTTACCTTAGCTTTCTAACCTTTCATTATAGTTTTATCAGGTAGCATCGCTTTTGAGAAGAATGCGATGAGCTGCCTCAGTCGCGCTTTTAAAGTGGCTTAGTGTAAAGACTGTTTTTAGTGGGTATGCCAGCTTTTGAGCTGGAGACTCCCTTTTTGACTTTTTACTTTTTTTGACTTTTTGACTTTCCCAAGGGGGAAGCCCTACGTTCCCTTTGCGTATCCATAAAGGATTTTCTGTATATAAAAAAGTAGTATCGCTTTTTTGTTACACGACAAAGAGATATGGATTAGTAAATAATTGCAACGATAATGTTTTTTCGACCCAAAACACGATTAAAAGTCTTGAGATAAGTCGTAGTACGATTAAACAGAATGATGTGTCTTGTGAGATATATAGGGTATCGATCTGTAGAACTAATCTCATATCGTGTACACAGCTCGTATGTCAGTCAGGCGACTCCATCATTCTTGTGGTATATGATCCTGAGGCATCATAGACAATGGACGAGCGAAATCGTAAAGACATGTATGCTACAGTCTTAGTGAGTGAATATGAATTTAAAAATTTGATGTTCAAATTCTTCCTTTGTATTCATTTATTACAGATAACAACATTGTATTAATGATACGATATATTAAGTGGTTATCGTCTCTTGCAAAGGATTTTAATGAAACATCTGTGCCCCTAGCATAAACAATTTTGAAAAATGCCGTTTTGCCAAAATTATTTTGTCGAAATTTCATTACTTATCCAAACAAATTTTAGCAACCATTTTTTATACCAATGGAACATTTGGAATGATTTTAGTGCGCACATTATCATTTGGTCAAATTTTTACTCAGCAGGATATTAGTCAGGATAATGACATTTAGGCGTTTGGTCTTTTATTAATTTCTATATTACAGCAAACTATCTATATACAGTGAACATTTATTAATAATAATGATTTGAAATGACTACAGATGCTACAGAACTTCAAGTTAGTAAGGATAGAATTCATTCTTATAATTTTCTAAAAGTTTAGTGAAATCTGCAACATAACACGCTTAGGTTGCGAGGAGCAAAGCGACGAGCATGTTAGGTTGACATGAACAACGCTAGAAACAAATGATAGCGTGGTTCATGAATAACGAACATTGAACGTCATTTATGATTTATCAAAAACCCACATAACAAAACAGATTGTAATTTAATTTATAAATATATTTTTTTTTGCCTAAATACGTTTAATTATGGCAACTGAAAGATTTAGGAGCGTACTAGTTGGTAAGCGAGTTAATGTTTAAACGTTCACTTGCCAAACTTTTGGTTTGCGTTAAAACAAATTATTGAAGAATTTATTTGCCAAGCAATAATTTGGCAAATGATTTTTTTTGGGAGGTGATAATTTGTCAATTTTTATTTGATAAAACCAAGAACACCTACATTTTTGACTTTCGAATAGTTATGGTATTGAGTAATTTTTTTTGTGAACACGCGCGCAGTACAATCCGAAATCAAAAAAAGTTCAACCGTCCCTCGGGAATCGTCGCGTCTCGAACTGAGACGGTGTATCGTTATTGTCATTCAGGGTGGTGTAGTGAGGCCGCACGCGGGCCACATACGGCGGTAACGACCCAAACCATTGTGTAAACTGTCGGATAATAGAGGCTAAGAAAACTGAGCGAAACTCAGTAATGATGCCTTTCTTTGTTTGTTCTGGTGTAAGATAAATCCTAAATGCCAAATTTTAAAATGATAAAAATCAATTGATCAATATAAAGGTTTATTTCGCTGTTTATATCACTATAAGTTTCGTACTTTACTAAAATATCATCAAAAAATCGAAACGCTCACCAAAATAAACATATTTTGATAGCGTCTTAAACAAGTTCCGCTTGAATGAAGACGCAAATACAATACTGAAGTTATTGAAATAGACAATGCGGTGTAATAAAACGATGAAACAAACCGAGCGTTCAATATAAGATTCATCTACGTTATCTACTAGTCATGTGATTCTAGGTTCAATGGGTGTTTGATTTATAAACATCTATTGAATTGAATGAAAAAATGAGGTGTGACCTTTCCGGTTCATTGTTTTAATCCTTTTAATATCAAATATGGAAATAGATGGTTCTTATTATTATAATAAGCTATCATTAATACAGTTCATAGACACACTTTAAACACATTTAAAGTATCTAATTAATTCAAATTATTCTTAAATCAGATTAATTGATATGTGTTGCTGGCAGGTTTTGATAAGACCTTTTTCTTATATTTTTTGTACCTCGTAACTTCTTGATGTCTTTTAATACGTAGTTAAGTATATGTATTCTTTTAGACGAGTATGTCTGGCGGTTGTCAGAAGTATATTCACAGATTATAAAGTGATGTATCTAATAAAAAAGAATAAATTAAACCAGCCAAATGTCATTTGGTATACGTTTGTCCTTTTCACTCGCAAAGGTAGCGAGCTTGCTTCACTCATACAAAAGTGACAGTGGTTTGTCGACATTTATTCTTTTCCTAACTTAGCTAAAGTATAGCGTGGAAGTGATTCTGGAGTATTATTTCAGTGATAGGTAGTAGGTGAAGGTATTAATTTAAAACCACGACACGGATTTTGCACACACTAAATAAATAAGTCATTGGGTATTTATCTGGTTAAATTAGATATGAAAAACCAAATACCGATAATTGACATTGAATTCGATACTAAGCCGGCAAGAGCCGGAACGCAAACATATACGTTACAGGCGGCAGAGATTCTGATCACGTTTCAAGGATCTATCTTTATTTATAGAAACCATGTACTGTGTGTATCGGCAGCCTTGCGGTGCGATCCGATGCGATTAAGATTTGATTCAAAATTTTTTGGTGTATTTTTAATTTGTTTTAATTTTAAAATCAATCTTAAACGAAATTCATATCGTTAAGTCTCTATGCAATCTTGCGTTGCATCGTAATTATAGTATATTCTTTAAGAAACGATTACATTTTCGCCTAAAATCAATTGACTTTTGAGATATTTATTACAATTTCCAGTGTCTAACATATATCGTCATCATCATCAATTATTACATACAATTCACTTTATTAAGGAAAACAATATTAACTTTAAAAATTGAAATTCCACACGACGTACTACTATCTTGTAATGTATTTGTTTATTATTATTAATTAATAACGTAGGTGCATTAAGAACAAATGATATCTACAGTATTAAGAAGCCACTAAGGTTTATATTAACTACACTTTTAAAATTTTTGATTTATCTTACGAGAAACACAATTGCGATCTGACATTAAGCTCGTGAGAAGCGTTGATAAAACAATAAAGAATTCACAAGTTAACAACTAGATATTATAATGATTTATGTAACAGATAGCATTGTAGGAAATTATTTACCGGTTCGAGGGGCCATACCTTGATATTTCGCCTTAAACGATGTTTCAATGCCATTAGAACGGCGATTCTGAATGTTCTCGACAATCAAACGCATCATCATGAGTATCAGTAATTTTGAACTTCAACAATGCTATAAATAAACTTTGTTGTTGCAATAGCGCGGAAATTGCCATAAAATAGTATATTCGCTTGTATGGACCAAGCGTCTTTGAATACTAAATAGATAAGTAATGTTGATGATGTTGACGGATGCCCAGTTTGTTATTAGGAATTAACTGAAGGTTAAGTTAATGATAGAGTTGGCAAGGATTTAACAGTGGCTGATAATTTATCTAGTAAAGTCTGAACTTAACAAATGGTAAACGTTCTGGGCATAGTAATTGTATGACACAGTAATCTAGAGCGACAGTGAACTCCGCATCAATTTTCTTTCCTGGAACCATATTACTGTAGAATTAATGAAGGCGTTTCACCTATTAAAGGAATCTTCCTTATCCTTGCCATGTTGGAACTACTGAAAACATCCCTATTGTATAGAAATCGCCAATAGATCAAGATAATCGTTTAAGTTTGTTATGAAACAATCATGTATTGGAACTTATTTAAAATCTAGCCTATTTCATGATATAGGGATTTTTAAACTTAAAGGAAATTCCCTGCCTAATGGGAACTTTGTAAATGGCTTCCGTAATATGTGGCTATTTACTTGATAGTCTAAAAATTATCAGTGCCAGCCCCTTAGTTGCCATTACTATACTTCCTTGAAGAGATAAGCTGCCTAACTCATTGACAGAATTTATCACTACTAAAAATTAGAGTATTTTGTTGCGATTTTCTGTTAATCTTACTTAATCAGTCTAGTGACTCCTTCGATCAAAGAACACCATTAAGCTTTAGGTATTAAACTAAAAAGTTCCTTACCGGTCCGTCACGTGTCGGTTCTGCGCCAGCCGCTGCATGAGCCACACTTGCGACAGCACCGCCGGCGGGACCAGCCCTGAGCCCAGCGTCGCTAGCGCTGCCACCATCTGCTGGAACTACACGCACGTCTCCGTTAAGATCTGGCTGCTATTATATTACATCATTTTACGATCTTGTATATAGTAATTTGGATTTATTTGCTTTATTTATTTTGATTGAGGAGCTCGGTGGCGTAGTGTTTTGAGTGCTCTGGTTTCGAAAACAACTTTCGCCCCCGGTCCCGGGATGAGTCAATCAAATTTATAATCTCGAGCTCTTCCGTGCTTCGGAAGGCACGTTAAGCAGTTGGTCCCGGTTGTTATTGCAACTGCTTTAACCCACCAACCCGCTTTGGGCCAGCGTGGTGGTGTTACGGCCCAAGCTCCTCATGTGTTTTTCCCATGTCGTGGGACGTATATAGGCTGATGATGATTTATTTTGATAACACTCTTGTTTAGGATAATCAATTTGTAAGCATAAGCGGATAATTCTGAACAATGGCACCAACCTCACAAAGAAAGACTTTAATTTTACCTAATCGATTGCCCAATTGAATTTCTGTAAGGGCTTTAACTTTAAATTAAATTATACAGGAGGGCGTGGTTTGCGATAATCACTACATATTCTTGGGTTGACTGGAAAAGGTCTCCTAAAGAGTTCACCTTTGCTAACTAATCGTAATGGTGTATTGAGAAAACTTTGTTAAAAAAGCAAGAACGAGTATTAATTATTTATTAAAATTGTAGTGGAAAGACAGTATCGATACAGTATTGTACCCGTGTCAGGGGTGCGACGTGACTATAGTAGGAACTGGATAACATAAAGATGTTACAAAACTCAGAGCCCTATAACCTTTACAATACATTAAATATGCAGTGGTTATTTTCATCTACTTAATACCTCGCAGGTAACTTATTCGTAGCAACGTCCACTACTAAAGGAGAATAGAAGAAGAAAGAAATTTCTTCATAGTTTGTAAGATCATCAAGGTTCTCACCTGCGCGATGGCTTGTGGACTCTGTGCCTGCAGCTGTAACTGAAGCAGGTGCTGTAGCAGCGGCGGCGCTCCCGCCGGGCTTTTGGCTCCCGACACCGAGCTGCTGTCCGACTCCGACGCTGGACTCTGTGGCAAACGTAGAAGATTTATTATTGTTTTTGCACATGATTTGGTTCAGAATCCACGCCAATTTTACGAATTAGAGCGCGCAGTGATCGTGGCTATTTATCTGTGATATTAAAAGAAGTCATGTTCTCTGGAAGATGCCGTATGGCGTGCTGCCTTTTCAAACGTATCATTTTTAAAGCATAAATCTAATATAATCAGGGTGGTGACTCATTAAATTTGAAAATTGGCTTCATTATTTATTAGATGGTTGCAAAACTTTTCTACGGACTAACATAGCCCCTGTTGTAATTTAATGTCTCATTGTAGTCACCAGCCTTTATTCATCCATATATGCACAACGGGCAAAGTCCTGTTTAGCTGTTCTGGTGCCATCATTGTCAATGTCAGCAACTGACTTCTCACCACAAATATCCTTAACTACCGTAACATTTTTTTCAGGATCACCACTGTCAGTCACCAAAGGAACTGGAAACCTTGGTGAATGGGTCCTGTGGCTTTCAAAGCGGGTCACCAAGTAGATATAAAATTATTATCTGCGTTCGGGCAGCGAGCGAGCAGAAGTACTGAGAGGAGAATCCCTGTGGTATCAACCTTGACTTTGAACAATATTAAAACTCAGAATCCCCAAATATTTTCTTTTAAATACCTGATATTTTGTTTGAATACTGATTTAAAGTAGGTATTGAACAGTAATTTGGTTACGAAGATACAGATTTCGATCTTCATGCCAGAAGAATAAAGATTTTTATGTTATAGCATAGACTGATAGCATAGCCCCCTGTCACATGCACGGATTTTCAGGCCAAAGTGACCTAACTAAAAATGATTAGAGAATTTAGTTACTACAAGCTCTACCAACGCCTTTTAAAAGCCAATGGAAGTATAATAATAAACTGGGGCATAATATCTCCCAATCATCAAAAAATTATATTTATAGTGTGGGTGTGTTAAAGTTTTAATGGCAATTTGACACGATATATTCATGATCAAAAGAGGAAATGTATATGTACTCTCTTATCTGCAAAAAATGAATGTTGATCAAAATACTTTATATACTTACTTTAAATTATGGAAATTTTAACTTCAAAAACAATTTGTTAGCAGTTGTTTGCTTATGTGCATCATATGGCTAACGATAAAATTAAATTCTCATATGAGCGTCGAAACTAAAATTTTGTGGTAACATCGAACTTTCTAGAAACCCACAAGATGTTCTAAAATTCATATAAGCGAAAGTTTGAGTCGAACTTGGGCCGCGCGGACAAGTTTTATAATGGAATAAAGATATATTAATTTTGTTGGGTGTAACAAAACTGGTAGCGACAAATATAAATAATTTTAGATAGGGAGATGTGTTAATAATATCTCTCTCCATTTTAATTATAGCGTCACTAAATAAATTATCGTTTAATTTACATTTGTGATCTTCTTTCTTAGGTACATCTGTTATTACCTTTGAAATGAATACTTCACTTATTACTTAATTCAGAGCTACAAAGTCTAGTTTTACAATTTCAATTGCATGATTTCTGTTTTTGTAAATCAACTATGATTTGCAATCATGCAATGACTTCTTATCTCCATATTTCGCAATTCGATTGCGCTTTTTAGTTTGCGTGATTGTTAACTAGGCTGCTGACTATTTACAATAAAGTTATGATAGATCTTAATTACGATTGTCATAATCAATTGTAAATGACACGCCTATTATCAAGCAGTTAATATTATCTCGTAGAAGATTGAAACATTAGGGACGTTGCTGATCGCATGCTAATCAAAAACCTCTTCGCCGATTTCCAAACGTATTCTTTCGTTGTGCCCTTGGCCGTGTCTGTCCATCAAAATCATGGTAAGAATCTTAGGATTTTAGGAGAACAATTATCTATTGTCAAGGACTTTGCGGCTACACTCCTTCCAAAGCAAATCAATTTAACGTGGTCTCTGAGATGACTTTCATACTTAATATTTGTCAAATTAGTTAATCACGATTTTTTTAGAAAACTGAATAATACAAATTCGTAATAGTATGATTGTGAGGTGCAAAAAATCTAAAAAGTCGGAACTTAGGAAATGCGACATGATTACTAAGAAAATTTTCACATAAAATAATCCTGAAATTGTTCTAAAAGGGCTAAATACTCGTAGATTTCTGTTATATAGCTTTTTCGTCGTAACTCTGCTATTTCAAAAAGTTTGTCAGATTTCTGATAACATGAGTGTGATTTGGAGTCTTAAAGGAGATAGTAAATGCTTCTATGGGATTTTGGTCAGTCCATGAGAACCATTTTATCGTACAGTTAATTTTGTAAGAATCCATTTTATCATAGCATTTCTATAAATCTTGGATACTGATAGATATATGCTAAAAACATCACAGAGGGTGCCATTTTTAAGAAAACATAACGCCATCTGTCATAATGCAATTTAGTTTTTACGACTTTGCGTTGAATATTGCCGTTTTATTTCTTCATAGCCAGTCAAACAATTATTAAAAACAACAAAACACTTCAAACGCAGCCAAAACATTCACGGTTGACAATACGGAATGTCAAATTCAGTATATGACATTAAAGTCAACTTTTTAACAGCGTTATGCACTTTTGGGCACTTTTAAGACTTCTTTGTTGCCATTTTATACAATACTTACTTTATTTCGTTTTTTTGCAATTAAGTAAAAGAGTTTTGTGTTATTTACCGTGTCATAGTTACATTATTGTCTACAATCTGAAATGGTGCTCATGAGCTAGCCCAAAACTTTACCATCTCCTTTATATAGCTAGGTATTATAGTTACCGTACGTTTATAGACTATTGTGCAAAACATTACGCACGTTGAAACTGAAATCAGACGAATTTCACGACGTCCAAGTAGCAATAACCTAAATGTGTTTTTTCAATGGTTAAAATTGGTTATTAAAATATAATAGATAGAAAATTTGGAAAGCCTATGCCCAGCAGTGGGACGTATAGGCTATTGATGATAATAGCCAATAGTACCAGTTCATCATCATCAGCCTATATACGTCCCACAGTTGGCCACAGGCCTTCCTACATGGGAGAAACACATGAGGAGCTTGGGCCATAAAACCACCACGCTGGCCCAATGCGGGTTGGTGGGTTGCAGCGATTGCAGTAACAACCGGGGCCAACGGCTTAACGTGCCTTCCGAAGCACGGAGGCGCTCAAGGTTATTAATTTGTTTGACCCATCCCGGGACCGACCATGGCGAAAGTTGCTTTGTTTTCGTAATCGAAACCAGAGCGCTCAAACCACTACGCCACCGAGCTCCTCAACTAAAACCATAGTACCACTTACCAGGGCGGATCTATCTCTGTTTGACTTAAAAGAGTGCCTTGAACATAATTTTGCTCTACAATCGTTTCCTTATACTTAGGAAACTCAAAAGTTTCAGTTGCTGTCAAGGTCCTTGATGATTTTCCTGTCAACCTTTTGTACTCAACAATTGGTAGGAAGATAGATATCATAATTAGGATTGTATGGAAACATTTAAGCATTTTCCTTTTAGTAAGACGTTACGATTTACCTATTTAAAGACTTTCGTTTTGACATTTATAATTTGTAATTAAATTAATTTATTATATGTCATAAGCAATTATTTATGTTTGAATTAATGTTTGTGAGTACTTCACTTATTATTTAGCTACGGAACATTAAATAATTAATATAAATTTAATAGTAATAATAATTTCAAATAAAATGAAATTTCTAAAAAGAAAATTCTTATGTTGAAATTTTAATTACAATCATATTCTTACACCCACCATATAATCTAGCGCAAGCTAAGTATTTCTAAGAGCTTGTGTTGTGGATGCTATAGAGAACGGAAAAATATACACAATACTATGTATGTAAATATTAGGGAAAGTAAATTGAGTAAATATACAAACATCCACGACTAAACAAACATGAAGATATGTAATACGTACTACTTCGTACTTATCATAGAAATATAAATATAAAAAAGATGATTATAGAAATATAAGATGGAAAGATGTTTATAGAAATATAAACATCTTTCCCTACCGGAATACAAAACCGTGAGCTATGGTAAACCATAGACAGATCGGCTGCCCAAATTCAAAACCTAGTAACAAGTGATTTTTAAAAAAAACCGTTTTTGGCATTTTTCGACTTACTAAGCAGTATCAATATGATGTGGACCTTAAAACTCCCAGTTTCTTACGTAATTTTAAAAATATAATTTAGCAAGTCTGAGCAATTTGGCATGACTATAAAAAAATCCATGAAGTACCAATTCTAAACATAGCATGTCAGAATACAAATTTAAAACCCTAGCAACTCAACCGACTTACTAAGTTATGAATTTGCAAAACCGACTTGCTATGTTTTGAATTTGGCACCGATTATAAAATCAATGAAATGTCATTTAGTAAATCGTCGTGAGTGTCGTGACACCGTCGCTCGAGTGTTTCGCTCCAAGATATCAATATATAAAATGAGTTTTATGCAATTTTATCGATCCAGGCGTATAATGCGTGCTTTGCAGAACGAAAACGATTGCAGGTAAGAAATAACTTATTCATTATACTCGAACTCCATCATGCTCGAGGGTAAAACGCCAAAAGCATGGCACAGGTGCGTGGTGGCACTCTTCTTCAAAAAGGGTGACAGGACCCAATTGAAGAACTATAGACCCATCACGCTCCTGAGTCAGGTTTACAAGTTGTTTTCGAGGGTTATAACAAATCGTCTCGCACGCAGGTTTGACGACTTCCAGCCTCCCGAACAAGCCGGATTCCGAAAAGGCTTTGGTACCATAGACCATATACATACGCTGCGGCAGGTTATACAGAACACCGAAGAGTACAACCTGCCATTATGCTTAGCGTTTGTGGACTATGAGAAAGCCTTCGATTCTGTTGAGACTTGGGCCGTGCTTCAGTCACTCCAGAGGTGCCAAATTGACTATCGGTACATCAAAGTGCTGCAGACACTGTACGAAAACGCCACTATGTCAGTCCGCCTCCAGGATCAAGAAACGAAACAGGGCGATGTCATTTCGCCGAAACTGTTTACAGCCGCGTTGGAGGAATTGTGTTTAAGCTTTTGGAATGGCGAGTACATGACTCACCTTCGTTTTGCTGATGATATCGTAATCATGGCTAATACCCTGGAGGACTTGGGCACAATGCTCGACGACCTCTGTAGAGTCTCCCAACAAGTAGGTCTTAAAATGAACATGGATAAGACGAAAATTATGTCAAATTCCCAAATCGTTCCCACTCCTGTAAAAGTTGGAAGCTCTACACTGGAAGTTGTTGACGAATATGTTTACCTGGGACAAATAGTCCAACTTGGTAAGTCCAACTTCCAGAAAGAGGTTAATCGACGGATCCAACTCGGCTGGGCAGCGTTCGAAAAGCTTCGCAGCATATTCTCGGCCCAACTACCGCAGTGTCTCAAGACGAAAGTCTTTAACTCGTGTGTGTTGCCAGTGATGACTTACGGAACTGAGACGTGGCCGCATACAATGGGCCTCATAAGAAGGCTCAATGTCACCCAAAGGGCAATGGAGAGGGCTATGCTCGGAGTTTCTCTGCGTGATCGAATCAGAAATGATGAGATCCGCAGGAGAACTAAGGTCACCGACATTGCCCGAAGAATTGCGAACCTCAAGTGGCAGTGGGCAAGCCACATTGCAAGGAGGACTGACGGCCGTTGGGTCGGAAAGGTCCTCGAGTGGCGGCCGCGTACCGGGAGACGCAGCGTTGGTAGGCCCCCCACAAGGTGGGCCGACGATCTGGTGAGGATCGCGGGAAGCCGATGGATGCGGGCAGCGCAGGACCGATCGGTTTGGAGATCCCTGGGCAGTGGGCGTCTCTCGGCTATAAATAATGATGATGATGATGAAACACTTTGTATATGAGTCTGTTTAGTCTTTACCTTACCTCAGAAAATCAAATTGAGAACCTAGTAAACCGACTTGCTAAGTTTTCATATTGTTTTTATAGTCATATTTGGGTAAATTTTCAAATAAAAACAGAGTGTGAGCGATTAAAGTGTATCCATAACCTCTAACACGATTACGAGTATCACAAACTACAGTCAACAATATAGTGAAACTTTTCGTCAAACACCCCAATCGCTACTATTTCTGGTTTCGTCGGGCCAACGAATTAAAGTAGCCCACCTGTTTTTTGGCTCTCCTGAACATTCTTGTTGGAACGAGTTACTATGTTTTGATTTTAAGCAGCCGAGATAGTGATACTGACTGCTAGACGCCCGTCATGTCCGTCAATCACTTAATTATGTTAAATTAAAAAAAAAATGTTTTTAATGGAAAATTCTAACTCACTCTAATCCAATTTAAGTGGGAGACAATTTTAATCAATTAAATATGTAGCATATTTATCAGTCCTTAATAGGCTATAGTGTACCCCAAGGTCGGGCCTATAGTTACAGGCAGCACACATGTGGCTGCCCGCTAAACAATTCGTTAGTTATTATTCAAGGTGGACGTGATTAGCGAAACGTCAAGGCAAGACCGGTCTCGAGCGCCGCCATTTTGTGTTTTGGTCGTGCGCAAAAATTATGTAAGTAATTTGAAAATGGAAAATTACATGCAAACAGGTTTGATACAGAATAGGACTTTTGGTTTTACGCTAGTAACGTGAAATTGGCATAAGATAATCCTGTTTAATGTCTTTGAATTTATTTGAAGATTTTTGTTGATTTGATAGATATCATTATTTTTCGTTTTATTTATTTTTTATATTGCTATTATTTAACAATAAAGCCTTTATAACATTATCGTGATAAAGTGAAGGTTATAGTTAAGTTATGGTTTGACTTAATTTCGTACTAAATGACGACAGGTTAGTGAAGTGGATAAATTATAACCTAGATTATAAATTATAACCTATTTACTAAATCTGGAGTTCCGGTCCGCAGACCATGTTTGTTTTATTATGCACGGCATAGGTATGACTCAACTGCACTTGATGTGAAACGGTAAGAAGAAGCATTTTCACACCTTTTTTAAAGGAACCCAAGCAAATAATTCCAAGTTTCGGAAGATGGCGAAACAACGTTTGCGGGGTCAGCTAAGTAGTTTTTTTATAAAAGTCATTAGCTAGGTATCTTTAAGACTAATTTGTTGTGTGTTAAGACATTTATAGTGCAATAAAGTAAACTACATAGATAATTCACTCTATTGTATCTTGATTAATTTTTCAGTTTAGTACTATTATATGTGCTTTCTTTCTTAATTTTTTTTGATTAAACTACGTCCCAAAGAACATACCTAAGAAATAATAAGGATTAAGCAATAAGTTTTAATAAAGTATACTAGACAATTTATCTTTTACTCTATTGTATCATAATCTATATTTTTAAAGGTTATAACCAAATAATGTGTTTTCGTACAGAAGAAATGATTAGAATTAAACAATATTTTTTAAAGATCTCCGTTTTTACAGGACCGCTCAAAAAGGAGTGTAATTTTGTAGGTAGGTAGTACCTACCTATGGTCCATAATAGTCCATTATGTTCTCATTTAGACTTTGTTTACCAACCTATTTTTCAAATTTATTCTTGCTAAAACTTTTTTACTTTTGAAGCAGTTTGAAGTTTGTTATGCTATCTTAAATACCTCTATTTACATTTATTTATGTAGTAAACAGTACCTATTCTTATATTTTTATTTATTAGATCTATCGTAACAAGTAATAAATAAGTTAAAGTTAATGGTGCTGAACAACTTACTGCTTAACTGATCGCAGTTAAAAGGTTTAACATGACGTGTCATATAATAAAAAGACTTTATTTCTCACTTATAGGTAGATAATTTTCCATTTGAAAAGCGAGTACCTATACTTGAATAGCTAAAAAAATTTTAAACAAAAATTAAAACCGACTTCAAAAAACTGAAAAGGATAAAATAATTAAATTTAAGTAGGTATTCATCCCCTAGAAACATATTTTGGAGTTGGTGCTAAGTGCTTCACTTTCTATTATTTTTGGAAACCACTTAGCACCAACTCCAAAATATGTTTCTAGGGGATGAATACCTACTTAAATTTAATTATTTTATCCTTTTCAGTTTTTTGAAGTCGGTTTTAATTTTTGTTTAAAATTTTTTTTTCACAATTTTTAGTGGTAACTTTCTACGGTCGAAGCTAGATGGGTGATCGTAAACTTATATTGTTTCCTACTATCGTATCATTTCACTAAAAAGTCATTTGAAAAGCAAAACTTCGCAATTTCGCATATGTAGACGACTTCATAATTTAAGTTTTTTTAAATTTAAAACCAAAGTACCCAACTGTTTTTGAAAAAATTTTTATGGGACCAAATGGCAGCTGTTCCGCATCGAACAAAAAAAGAATCACGTAAATCGGATCAGTAATCTCGGCGTAATCGGTGTACATACATAGAAAAAAAAAAAAAAAAAAAAACATACCGGCCGAATTGAGAACCTCCTCGTTTTTGAAGTCGGTTAAAAAGTGAAATTAGGAAACCATTAGGGCTGTACAACCATTTAATTTTCCTCTAAGTTTTTTGTAAATATTACAATTAATTTTTTTCTACATAATAAGTACTTTTTTTTTATACAACTAGATGACAAACAAGCTGACGGCCCACCTGGTGGTAAGCGGTTACCGCCGCCTATAGACACCTGCAATAACAAGGAAAATCACTTGATATTGCAGGCGCGCTGTCATCCTGAGGCCTAAGATGAAATGCCGTCCATGCCCAGTAATTTCACTAGCTACCTTTCCCTTTAATCCGAAACACAGCGAGCTGTTTCACGGCTGAAATAAGAAAGGCGGTGGTACCTACCCAGGCGACCCTACATATGGATCTACCACCTAGTGAATTAATATTATTGTATCATAAATAAAAAATCATTACTTTGTAGTCATCAAAGCCTAAGTACTAGATAATCATTAGTGAATCGAATATTTATGTTTTCTATAAATTATGAAATAGGTAGATATTTTTATTTTGGCGTAGGTATGTTAGATTATCTATCATAGAGTTTGTAAATTTTAAAACACTAAAAAAACACCCTGTTTTTCAATCTTGTCTGAAATTGCACTTTGGAACCTAATTACATGACTCATAAGAATTACACGTGTGAGTTATTAACGTCCCTTATCTCTTAAATTTTATTAGTTATCAGTTTTTTTATTGTTTGCCCAAACTGTAGCATCCTCTTTTCGGTTACGCCAGTCATGAAAAATATTTCGGTGATTAAAATTCCACTTTTCTTTAATTTATTTGTTATGGGGTTTGAAATTTTAAGACCTTTCCTTATTTATCGTTATTTATTATTCACCTAGGGGCAAAAGATAAACAGATATTTTGCGTTACACTTTTGCAATCGCTTATTTTTTATGACGAAGTAGAGGAAACAAATATACTATTTTATATGATGTTTTCAAAGAGTAAACATAATGTGTATGATTCTAAAATATACTTTACTAGTATATTTAAATAAAAAAAATACTGGTTTAGAGATTACAAAGTGGTGCTAGTAGTGTTACTGGCCCCACAATGGCAGCCCTTGGACCCAGTGAACAGCTGCCACATTATTTGAACTTGAATAAAAAAAGCTACATAATTTGCCGCTCGCCAAATGGTGGGGTCTACACATTCTAATTCTAAACTGTAGCCTCGGCCAATGGCGGCCGAGGACGACCCAACATGGCGGCCGTGGGAACCGGTTAATGGGCCGTTTGAATTTAGAATAGTATTTTTATTAATGCGTTCGAGAACAATTGTTTTTTTTCTAATTCGTTATACAGCAGGCTGGGGAATTAGGCATGCTCTTCCGCACATAAATGAATATATGCGACTATTTGAATAAGGTCGTAAGGTGTCAATTGTTTTTCTTTTATTTGATTTGAATGCGTGAATAATTTTGTTTTTCAAGTTCGTTATTTTGCTACTGACAATTTAATTGGTTGTTCATTTTAGTTCACAATATTGTTAGGTGTGTGGAATATTTGAATATTAACAGCTTGAGTGAACTGAATGGTGACGTAACGTAAACTGTATCCTAAAATAGATTGAAACTAACAGTTACCTAAGTTGTATAATGAGAGACCATGTATTGGTATAGTTGACGGAGTCACATTATGTGAGACATTAATAGCAATGTTATTGCGACTTATTAAAGGACATAAATATCTAGGTAAGCAAATAAAACCTACCTAACTAATTTTGACACTCAAGAATATAAAATTTATCTCCTCTTTTTTTTAAATATTTGAGAAGTAGAAGGAAAACACAAGTTTAGCAAATAAGACAAAAGTAGACATACAACTAATAAAAATAAAATATTTAGAATTTTTTTTTTCAATATTTATGTTGGTTTATAAAGAAAAAAGATTCCATAATTTTGGTTAGAATTAACATGAAGTCATGCTAAAAGGAAATTAGATGGTTACCTCATGTTCCTGCTGGGTTAACTTATCATGTCATAAACGAAATTGATTATTATATTAAGTAATTAACATCTCGTTATTAATAGACGTGTAAAGCAATATTATAATTCAGTAAAACATGTGTGTACCGTGTAACAACACTAGTCTAATGTGAAAACAGAATTGTTCATGTTTCAAAACAGTGTAGCCAACTAACCATGAAATCGGTTCATGTCGTGTTCCCTTCCATTTCACACAAAAAAAAAGTAATAAAGCACTCTCCAACAACAAAGCAGTCGGTTTTCATTTACAACCTTTCCGCTGCTTAAACACAAAAAAAGTAAAAAGTCAGCGCCACTCGTTCTGTTTTCGAAAATGATATTTTGAGACGTCAAACGCGCGCGCTTTTCCCTTTTTTCGCGTACGGCAATGATTAGTAAGCCGTTCGTACTGTGAGGCTATTTGGTTGCACGTGTTCGCAGCGAGGGGTGGGCCCTGCACGTGAATTTTCCGAGGTTTCCACCCTCCGCGGACCGCCCCTCTATAGGCTTTTCTGTCCGGCCTATGCTGTTTAACCGATCGGATATGGAACTCCGTGGAGTGGAGTCAGAATTATATTACCGAATTTTGAACCTAAAATCTAATTTATTTCAAAATTTACAACAATTAAAGATGAACCTTTTTTTTCAACTAAGTATCTACTTTATATTTTGATTTACAGTAAAATACTCTCCTAGTAGAAATCTTATACAAATTGAATTTTTATATTTTACTATCAGATGATAAACGGTAGCATAACATAACTGATTTAAATGGAAATAAAACTGTTAAAGCTGCACGGAAATATCAGTAACACAGACAAAAAGCTGGTTCATCGAATACATTTAAACATAAACCATATAATTCCAAGATACAAAAATTAACAATTATAATATAGAACAAAACGTACAATTAAGTATTGGAAGAGTTATCATTGCAAAAAACTGCGTTGGTGATTTACGATACGAGTAATGCTTTAATTAGTAAGTGAAATGTTATGAAGAAAAGTTTACATGACAAATTGGTCGTAACTAGTGGTCGAAACTAGCCAAGGGGCACACACAACCTTCTCATTTAGTCCTGCCGCGAAGTAACTACATATTATTGAGTCAACAAGCGTGACATTCAGAAATTTCATTGCAATAGTTATGTTCTAACGATTTAAGACTGATTACACTTTGGTATAATAAGACAAAATTACTAGCTGCCTACATCTAGCTTGGGAAATCAAAAATATGTCAATGTATGAAGTACCCATAAATCAGACACAATAATAATATTGGCGTCCAATAGACAGTTTAACAATAGCTATAAATACGTTGTCGTCTCGAATCATCGAATGGATTGGATATTTATATTATTATATATTAAGAACACCGGGATTCTTATGCGGCTTGACAAATGAAAATATTGATCTAACCATTTTAAGTATTTTATTAATACGTATTGTATTTTTTAAAACTATTAATTTAAAAACTGATCTGTTAAATACACTACATAGGTACCTACTTCGTAGCTTTTTGTAAATCATGAAACATTTGAGAGTAGCACAATTTTTAAACTTTATAACTTACTTAGGTACTGTTAAGTTAAAAATGGCAATGTCACAATCGAACTGTCGGATTTTGCAATACTTCATCTCGTTTTCAGGTGTATAGGTCTTTTTATACCTAATATCTCCGGTAACAGCAGAGTCTCTAACCGCAACAAAAAATAGTTATAGTATCTAACGTATTAATTTTACGCACCGACCATAACATAGCAATTATATTTCCTTTATAGTTTTATAACTGCTAAATAATTCAATGGCAAAACATAATTCAGGCATAATGACTAAAACGTTGAAATAATTTGCATTTTCTTTTCTAGATTAAAGGAACCTACGTTACGCCATAATAGGAACTGGTAATTGATGGTATCTACCTAATGTATCATACGACGCATCCAATGACAAATTTTGCATAAAAATTTGCATTTGTACTTGTAGTGTCTGCAAAATCATCAAAACTATAAAGTTATATTATAGATACTATTCTACAGGTGGTATTTGTTTGTGTTTTAGAAAATTATTTTTACCACTTCACAGTGACATAAGTTTTACTTTAAGTAAAATAATAAAAAAATACAATATAAATACTATTAATGATATATCAATGTTAAAAAATGTTTGACGCCGTCGGAATAAATATGTTCCACAATCAGCTCTCACTTTCACTAGTCACAATTCGCCGAGTACCTACTCATAACGCAAATGAGAAGTAGCATTTAAAAAATAAAGTTACAATGACCTCTCTACGCTTCGCGATGTCCAAACACTGCCTACTTTTCACGCTATACGCCTACGCGCTCAGTATTTCAGCGGGAACGTCAACATCAAAGCAAAATTCGACTTTAATGTAGCAATAACAACGTTCAAAGCTGTGCAAACATCCCCCACACGCACCCCATCTCTCTCTCGCGTATTAATCAAAATACGAGTTTTCTACTTTGACGTGGAATCGTAGCAAATGGATAAGGCATTGTTTCGTAAATTGAAACTATGGTTTGTCGAGCAGCCGCTGTAAGCTGAGCCCTTCCTCTGGCTTTTGTTTAAGGAAGCCGCTTCAAAGAGACACATTGCAAGAGATCGGATGGGGCTGCTTACGCTGGTCGGCAGCAAGCTTGGTTTAGACATAATTGCTATTGTAGGCTAAGGGGTTTACAATAAACTCTTATTATAGATAGACAATGATTAGAAATGTTGATGCGGATGTCTTGTTAATTACCGGGGGTGGTTTAATTATCTACTACCTGACGACTGGCTCTGGTTTGTAATAATAACAGACCGCAAACAAAAGATACCTACTTACGTTTGTGAGAATAAATATTTTATACAAATTAAACAGGCACTGATATTAAATGCGACGAACTCTTCGACGTATTTCTAGATGACGTTTAACAAAATACGCAAATGTTTCAAATTTTATCAAAAATCCGTTATTAATTATTGAATTAGGAATATAGACGACGATTAGGTCAGGGCCGCGATCGCGCTAATTCTCAATGTATTTACCAAAGCAGAGCCAAAAACGTTCCGTTGAGCACAATTTATATGGCGCTTTGTGACGCCATTTAGTTTCAAAGACGTTACTATGGAAACCATTAATGATGGCAACGTATTTTCCGCCGTCCAACAAGTACAAAAGTGTTTTGACGTTTTTTTATAAACACTAAAAAAGTTACTAAGCACCAACTAAATCTAAAACGTTCGTCAGACAGCGGTAACTACGTTCCCTTTGTATCTAAATACTCTCAAAAACCGTTCGATATATTTACACATTTTAGGAAGTTTTTATTTTAATAATTCTTATCGAATAAATAAGAAATGAAATTATAATCTAAAATATCAACGTATGTTCCCATAAAAACGCTAATTGGCGGCCATTCAAATGTTTGGCGCAACACAAATTGTGCGCAACGTAACGTTTTTTGTTTTGCTTTGGTGGATACGTTGAAAATTAGCGCGATCGAGGCCCAGCTTGTTACATCGTCCGTCTTAGATTCTCTCAGAGCAATGAGGGATAAATATCAAGAGCATTTTAGTAAAAAACAAATTAAATGACTACGGTATCAAAATTGAATAGAACGCTCCATTTCTTAACTCCACTTCGTAGAGGAACATCAAAGAATGTATTATAAATAATTAAGTTTATAATTTAAATTATTAAGCATTTTTTGAAATTATTTAAGAAAATTTAAGATGTTATGATTGACATTGGAAATTAATTACATTAGTAATTCCCCCATTTCTTAGGTGCTCATGTATCCGTATTTTTTTTAAGTTCCACGTCTGACGGCACAATATGGCGCTCACTTAATCCTTTAATTATGTTGACAGCATTGTTAAGTGTTAGCTTCTGCCATTTTGGGCGCTGACCCATAAATAGAATAGTACCTAAATGATCTCCCATGTTTACTTAGCCACATTGTATGAAACTGACACTAAAATTACCAATGAATGCCGCCATTACTTTTGAATTCTGACAAAAACTTCTCCACCAAAGCAATCATGGTAGTACTTTTTTTGTAATAAAGACAATAATTCCAATTTGATTGCTTACGTGGGAAAAAGACGAGACACATTGTGTATGTAATAGGATAGGCAGTATACAACTACGACGGATACAAACTAAATTAAGTCTTATTGCGTCAAAAATAAAGCGGATTTCTTCTTTCAAATTGTCACGCGTTCGATGACTCTGCCGGTACACTGACTTTGCAATTATAGACTTTAATGCAGCGGAGGAAGAACGATAATGTGAGTTGTTTTATTGAGGTTTATACCAAATCTATTTTCTATGGGAAACGGTTTTTGATGCATTTGAACGGGATGGACTTCATTGGCGTACGGTATTTTTATTGTGAGAGCTTACAAGATACGTTACTTGTTTAGGATTCTTTGACAATACATGTCATATTGTTGTGGTTTTTGAGCTGAAGAATGCTCGAGGACGTAAAGATTAGTCTAGAATAGACAAAACCGTAAAATGTTTGTGTTGTGGCTTAGTATTTGTTATTCTAAGTTAGGTTCAAATTTCGATAACGGCAGATTTTACTTTACAAGTAACGGGTGTCTTGACAGACAGACGGATAGAAAGACAGACAGACAACAAAGTGATCCAATAAGGCTTCCGTAACCCTTAAAGACAAAATTATGTACGAAATAAAGATTTCACGTAGTATTTTGCTTGACGATGAATGTATCCAAAGGTTAGTGAGTCAAGCCCGATTTGAACTTGACATTTGATCAAACAATGATTCGCGTTGCTCATTATTGACTCACAGATTAGCATAACTCTATGTGATCAATGTTAAAGTGGCATTAAGTCATAAACAAACTGACGATTATAACTATTTATATTATAAGGTTGAGGTCGTCAAGACTCACTATTTTGTCTTTTAATCTATTCAATTGTAAAGCTTAAAACTTTGATAGTTAGCAAATTTTATTATTGACTTAGTTACAAATGTATAAAATAGTTATATTGACGCTGCACCACACTGAAAATTTTGACATAGGGAATTTCATAATTTACAGTCTATGAAATAACAAAGTTTACACTTGTTTTTAACTGTAATTAGGGAAAGTGTGGTGTCATACCTCCTTATAGTAAGTATCCAAATACATTTTACCTTTTTAGCTTGTAGAAATAAAAATCTATCTAAACTAGAAAAAATTCACGTCCTGAGGCGGGGATCGAACCCGCGACATTCCGCAATCCGGGCGACTGCTCTAACCATCTGAGCTACCCAGGACTTGGGATATCCCTGTGAAATTCTTCTAGTCTATCTGTATTTGCGTTATGAGCTAACGTCCACCCTACAATGTCGAAATGCTCTATTTTAACATCCGAAACTAGCATTTTTACAAATACCTACGATTCGGTTAAGTTGGGGCATTGCTTTAAAATATTCTTAATTTTGATTTTAACTTTATTATAAATGTTCTGAAAAATTATTTTTATTTGTATTTGATTTTATTTGTTAATAATTTTTCAAAACATTTATAATAATGTTAAAATTAAAATTAAGAATATTTTTAGCTTGTGTTATGGATAATAATACGCATATAAATGTAGGGTTTTTTTCATATGATTATTTATACAGGAAATTAAAACATAGGCTATATTGGTTCATAGGAATGGTTTGCCACTTTCAACAACATCTTATACATTACATAATTTCATGACATTTGTATGATATAGTATAACATTGGCTGCATTATTTCATAGAAATGTCCTAAAATTTTCAAATGAATATGATGTTTTTGAAAGTGGGAAACCGATTCTATGTAAGTACTAATATACCTAGCTCATGTTTTAATTTATTTACGGCACCACCCTGTATTATATCCTACAATATTACAAACACGAAATTTTGTATGGAATGGATGGATGTATGTTTTACAAAAACTACTGTATTAATTTCAATGAAATTTTACACTAATATAGCCCATACATCATCAGAGTAACATACAGGCTGCTCGAAGTACCTACTAATTCTGCGCAGAGAAAGTCGCGGGCAGAGGCTAGTACTGAACAAACATACAAACATCCGTGACTTGTTAGCAAAACGTTCGTACTGCACTACCGGGATTCGAGCCCGGGTCATCTAGTTTGGTAGAAGGGATACTAACCACTCGCCCAGACGTCCGTCACTTAAAACACCTGCATTTATTTTACGTTTTGCTCTTACGTAGAAGTTAATAAATTCTCTTCTGTTTAAACTAAGTATTTATTACAAGCCTTAATTATTTGCTAAGCGAATCCAAACTTTATCTTCCTTATCCAGAGGGACAGGTAGAGATAGGTAAAGATATAAACATCCATCCAATTATTTCATTAAGTTTTTCTGCAAACACATTTCAATGCATCTTGGGATTATATGCAGAAATTAACAATATAATAATTTCTTTAGTCGCAGAAATCTACAAGTAACCTACAAGTCTCAAAAGTGATACTTTTAGTCAACACAGACACTTGATTCGCTAAACTACGCTTTTGAAAATGTTTACTCCGACACAATATGAAAAATCTTCACCGGATGTCATACAATAGCGGCAAAAACTACCTAGTACTCTCCCTACAAAGAGAAGGCAATCTAATGTATTTTGTCTTTGAGTTTGTATTAATATGTAGTTAACGTCATTATGAAAAACTACCCAAACAGTTATAATAATAATAAGAAACTAAAAAAACAAGTTTATTAGACACCTTTGACATTTTTGGTTCAACAGGCAGGATTGAAGGCGGCGCGGTAGGCTGGTAGTATTAAGAGTTTTATATTTACTAATACTTGAAAAGTACCTAACATTATTAAGCAGTATAAATTTAATAGACTTGCAGTCAATTATTTAAACTAGTTCGGTTTATAAATGAAAGCTACGATGCGGCTGTATACACGTAAATTCTTTGCCTTTCAAGTAAAGGACAAATATATTGTATTATACCAAAGATTAATGATGTAGCATACGAAGTAGGAAGTCAGTGCAACAATTTAATATTAATTTAACTTTTTAACCCCACAATGCTTTTACATTTAAATTATCAATATATTACTAATCATTCGAAAGTTTCTTTTTGAGATACGTTTGATTATTGCGCATCGTGGGCATGTTTGGGTATTCTCCTTTCGGTTAAAACTAATGTAACGGAAGTAGCTTGGCTCAATATTTTTTTCGAGCATTAGATACTAAAGAAATATAGTTTTTTTTTTATACAAATGATGGCATATGACTCAACACCACCTGATGTGAAGCGGTGAGAAGAGTCCATATGCGAAGACAGCTGGTATGGTACAGCTTGAACACGGAGTGTTATATAGTCTTTGAGCTTGAAACACACTGTTCTAACCGCCTCCACCTTGCCGGCCCATGAGGTGCCTATTCGCGCCTTTTTTTATGGAACCCATGCCATAGGAACGAGGGAACACATGTGCTGGCAAAGAATTCCAAGTTTTCGATGTCCGACAAAGAAAAGAGTTACCAAACTTCTTTGTCCGTGATGTTGAGATGGAGACAGTAAATTGATGACTCGGAAGTCCGGCACGCGTGCTCCGCAGGAAGGGGGTAGGTGGGATATTTACATTTTATTTGGTATGATGACGGTTATTATTATTTTCGTGTGGGTTTATTTAGTAGGAATTGACACTATTGCAAAAATATCCTAAATTTATAATTCTAAAAAAGAGATAGGTATGACGGAAACCTACTGTCCAAAATTAACTAACTACATAAGTCATGAAAAAATCACTTTTGGCATTTAAATGACAAATTATGGAGGGTTGGCCAGTAACCTAGGGAATAGTTAAGTGATTCCTAATGCGAGTGATTTTGAATAAGACAGTGTATGTGAATAAGACGGATGTTGAAATAGAATATTTCGACATTGTAGGGTGGACGTGTTAGCTCATTAACGCAAATACAGATAGACTAGAAGAATTTTACAGGGATATCCCAAGTCCTGGGTGGCTCAGTGGTCAGAGCAGTCGCCCGGATTGCGAAAGGTCGCGGGTTCGTTTCCTGCCTCAGGACGTGAAATTTTTCTAGTTTTATTATATTTTAATTACTAAGACAGTGTAACCATGATAGCAAAGGATTTTTACCGTTGATAACCTTTTTATGGTGGATGAGAGGCAGACTATGTTCAATGCCATGCACAGATGTCCTATTATATCATGATATAATATAAACGGCTTTCGGCGTTCGGAGTTACCCTGCGTTCATAATTACCCCACGCTACCCTACGTAGATATTTTGTCAGCTGAAAATCCGAATAGAAAATATATTCCAGTACCAAAATTGATTAATGGGGACACAGCACGAATAATTTACGCCGTCGCTATGGAGGCCTGACCTAGATTCGTGGCCGAAAAAAAAATCGATGAAACGATAATCCGACCACGCCTTGACGGTATTAACTATCGAGTAGAGGTACATTGATAGCTCATTATGCGGGAGTGCAACGTCGTCTAGAGTTAAAGCGGTAAGGTATAACGCGTTTAATTTAACGATTGCTAATTCTAAGTCACAACATTTGAGATAAAATGACTGATTTCACGGAACTGTTTAAGTGTGAAAATTGTTAAGGACGTTGTGAATAAGAATCGATATGTCAATTCAAAATGTTTTTAGTACATTGCCTGCTGATAACACAACTTACGTAAACAGTTACGAAGAAGAAAATCAGTGGAAATTTCACGTTGGAAATTGTTGCCAAAAATAATCAAGGGCGGTACTTACGGTCGCGCCGCCTTGCCCCCCCTCAGCCGCCGTCTCACCCCCCTCCCCGTCCACACAGAAGTAGCACTTGTCCGCTGGTTTCCAGTCGGTGGGTTCCTCTGGCAGCTCCAACTTCGGCTGGGTAGCCGGCCTTTTGATGAGGCTCTCCAGGATTGTCTCTGGTCGCCTCTTCTCTGTATCCTCTTTCCCTGGCGCGTTGATTTGCTCTATGGTCTTGATCTTGAGGGCTGGAGGGGGGTCGGTGCCGGGCATAGAGTCGTCGCTCGAAGGTTCTGGCTCGTTCCTCTTTGGTATTAATGCGTCCTGGCATAGTTTCCATTTTCTTCGACCCATCAACTCCTCCGCCACCCGTTCTAGACCTGCAATCAAAGAATGGTTTGACTTTAATTAGGTAAGTACATTAGGCATATTGCATCGCAAGATTACATATTTAAAAAAAATTTTTGGACAGGAACCAAGCCCACAAACTAGTGACTCCTCTAACCACTGAGCTACTAAGGACTCGGGATAGCCCTATGAATTTATTATGTACCTATATCTAATGTTAAAAATAAAATTGTAAAACTTGTAAAATAAAATTGAAAAATTGTATAGCAAACACGGAAATAGTTTACATTTTCTCAAATTATAAACGCTACGGAAAATATACTCTACTTTTTTTTTATACAACTAGATGACAAACAAGCTGACGGCCCACCTGATGGTAAGCGGTTACCGCGACCTATAGACACCTGCAATAACAAGGGAAAATCACTTGATATTGCAGGTGCGTTGTCATCCTGAGGCCTAAAATGAAATGGGTCCATGCCCAGTAATTACACTAGTTACCTTTCCCATCAATCAGAAACACAGCGAACTGTTTCACGGCTGAAATAAGAAAGGCGGTGGTACCTACCCAGACGACCCTACATAGGTACGGGCCTACCACCTAATGTACCCATAGGTGACAGTAGCGTATATTTTCAAAGGTTTTTATGGGTAAAAACCACCCGTACTTAAAAGATATGGAGTAGGTATTGTTGAAGTTGTACTGTTTAGAAAATTTAAAAAAATGACAATTCTTTTTTCAAATATAAAAAAAAAATGTTAATGTTTTTTGCAATGTTTGTTTATGAGCTAAGTTGAATTGCCGTCCATGCCTAGGAAAGGTAGCCAGTGCCAAACCTTTTCCTTCAATCCGAAACACAGCGAATCCTTTAAGGGGTTGTGGTTTCCATCATTCCTGATTTGACCATGAAACACCCAATCCCAAATCTAACCGTTTTCAAGGTAAAGGAAATTAAAGTTAGTAATTAAAATATAATAAAACTAGAAAAATTTCACGTCCTGAGGCAGGAATCGAACCCGCGACCTTTCGCAATTCGGGTGACTGCTCTGACCACTGAGCCACCCAGGACTTGGGATATAACTGTGAAATTCTTCAAGTCTATCTGTATTTGCAAAACAATTTATCAGTTATAATTATAAGTTTATCAATCGTCTACTTTGACCAACTTTTGGTCAAAGTAGACGATTGATAAACAAAAAAAAGCTCTTCAAAAGTAATTTTATCTCTCAGAAATATTTTAAAAGTCTACGGCAGGTATGTTGTTGTATATTGCATTTAAAAAAATATTTTAACTAAAGTTTTGTCTGTATCCAAAATTTTGGAAATACAAGAATGTTATCCTTTACCAACAATTTAGATTACTTTGCCTACAATTTTAATTTTTAATCCTGCGTAGGCATAGTTATGCCTATGTTATTATTACAAATAAACGTTTCGGTAATTAGGTACTTTTGTCAGCAAATCAAGTGTGACAGTAGTGCAACTATTACACTTGGTGAGTTGTCACATAAAAGCTATACCTTTAGTAGGTATTTATAGATAGACGGTACGAAGTCATTTTACATTTGAGACGATGTTGATTCGCTTTAATAAGATATTTCCCATAGAGATAAAATTACTATAAAATCTAGGTAATTATGTCGTATCAAATCAACGGGAAATGTCGCAGAAGTAATAAAGTTTACCACAGTGGGCATCATCATAAACTTTTACAGCGGTTTATCAAAGCAGTAAAATCTAACAAAAAGAAACTACCCGCAAACACGGTGAACACAAAAATTAATAATATTACAGACTTTATTGATTGAATCAAGCAAAGACGTATCGATATACCAAATTAATATGTGTTTATAAACTAAAGAAAAAAAACAAATTAAATTATGTGACTTATTGTTTCTTTGCCGTACATCCAAAACTTGGAATTCTTCAACACCACTTACAAGTGTTAAATTAACTTTATGGATTATAGGAAGGATGGATCCTTCTCATAATCCATAAAGTCAACTTTAAACACTGACTGACTGCTAGATACCCACCCTATAGTAAGTACATCACGGAACCCCTTAGGTGGGGGTTACAATAGAGAATGAAAGTTTGTACATAAATTGTTCATTATTGAATGTGGCTATATCTACCAGTGATACCTAGGCATATGTTTAGAATGTTTATAGATTTTTGCGTTTTTAAAATTATTTGTTGTAACGGACATAGATTTTGCTTGTTAATTTAAAACGTTATGAAATAATACATATTTATTTAGATTGCTAAAACTCTGTATCTATAATAATAACTGTTATTACTTGAGAGAAAAATAAAACATACCTACTTATAAGTAGATGGATTATTCTAATCGTAAACTAAAAACAATTCGCTAAATTATGAATAAGATTACCTACGTCAACCAATTAGATAGATAAATGGTCCCGATTCTCCCGAGTAAGGCACCTACATTTTTAATGAATAGAATGTTAAACACCATTTTTTAAATGCAAAATTTTATGATTAAGTAACCGTCATTTTTCTTTTAATGTCATAAATACGAATATTATCTAACAATTAAGAGCGCGAAACCACTCAGGCATCAAATTTCTAACGATGTTTCTAAGTCCGTAAACTTTAACAAGGGTTCAAATATAGAATGACAGGAAAAAAACAAGACCGGTTTCCCGTTGCTTACGCATGTACCCGTAAAAAAAGTATTCAATGTTAGAATTTGAATTGCAATCATAAAACAGCGCGAATTAACATAGTCTGTGGTGTAAAAAATATTCATTGTCTATGGTATCCGTTGAAGGGATCGACAACCTTGCGTCTTGTTATTAAAAATTACGATCACGTTAAAAAATGTCGTTGGAAACTGTCATACATAAAAGTGCACTTGGTTTTGTGTAGGATATAATATGTCGTACTTTATTAAAACTATTTTTCTTTGTTTATTTATTTATATCAGTAACTGCATAGGTTAGCCTATGAATTCTATGTATTGTATTGAACCTATATTTTTTTGTACTTATATTATTGTTTATTAAATCATAGGATATACAACCACTTACGATCTCGTGGTCCATAAGTACCTACGCATGTTTACCACACTTGTTGGATACAAAAACAAACCAAATTTTTTATGTAAGTATTGCACAATACTAGGGCGCGTCTGCACCTTAATTTTTAATTTCTAAACACGTTTTAATATCCATTGACGCAACAACAAAAATCAGTGTGACAACGTCTTTACTAAGCCAGTGATGGATAATTATACTGAATGTCTATTATAGCAAGTTACGATTGACGTTGAAGTTACATACGTGGATATCAAGTAAGAGACTGTACCATTTGTGGATAGCTTCCTTAATCTGTTGCAATAAGAGTCATTTTAGAAGTGAAGTGTTAACGCTTGAAGTTCATTCAATTCCACTCACAAAAATCATTAGGTTACCTTCAAACTATAATTAGATAACAAAAATTTTCACGGTCAACATTATTTTTTTAATGTGTTTATTAATGTGCTTTATTAAAAATTACCTTTTTAATTAAATTCCTTTGATTTAATTACGGAATTCTCTCTGAGATTAAGTTTGATTGAGTTTTCATTATTTTCTTTATAGTTGGTATTTGGTTTTGTAATTATAATTAGAAGGAATGCCGATTTACGTAAATATAAAACCACTAATACGTGACTATAAGATTGATGTTATTAATATTTTCAGTAGAATACATTAATATCTTTTCAATTACCTATTAATTGTTATATGTCAGTCTCTTACTTGATATCCACGTGTGTAACTTCAACGTCAATCGAAGGTTGTCAAAAGAACTCAAAGATCATGTTAAAATTAATATTTCCAGTTCCAGGCTTGTGCAGTTTTAATTTATTAAGAGAATTGGTGTCCAAATATTTTTAAACACTGACGATATTTTTAAATTCTAACGATACCTTAATTGGTTATTAATGAGTAGTTGATCCCAATAGGTTGCACTTATACTTTATAAAGCTTTCGCGAACGCCATATAGGTACGAGTTTCATTCACCACTGGAACTAAAACATATGAAAAGAGGTGTAATTTGACTACGAAAATTTCAATATGCATCTAAATATAATGTTCCATATCTTCCTGTCATTAAAAATTGACGATGTTACAAATATGTAACATTTTAGAAATAGACAAACGTGTCTAAATTTTTCAATTTGAGGCTAGTACTTTATGAACTTGCAATTAGTCCTATTTTCGAACTAAATATAAAGCATACTCTGAAATGCATGTATCATTTATGAATCCTCACGTGCGAACACGGGGCTGACTGGCTTATCAATCAACGGTCACGTCCTTTTAAAAACATGCTGTTGTTTAAACGCGTAGCAACAAAAAGTGAAATGTCTCACAACACTATAATTTTCTAACGTTTCACAGAATTTTAACCATACAAAACTGCGATTACCAAGGTGGTTAACTGAAGCGAGACCCTCACATGTTAATATTGTAATTAATGCTATGCCGTTGAACTCCTATGGAATGGGGTAATAAAAAAATAATTACACATTAGAGTCGCTTCCAAGAAAATCGGACGGGCTAATGTGTTTTGAAAGCGAGAACAAGAACAATCTCTGAAGCACTCTTGGCCCGTTCTTGGAGATAACAATGTTCACAAACTAAATGGACGAGTGATTAGATGGTATATTTATTCATCATTACGCAAAAATAATGAATCAGCAAGGTCGAGAGGAGAAGAATAGCTAAACATTTTTTCAATAAAGGCAATTGAGCGCGCAAGTGATACCTCTGGTGTTGCAAGCGTCCATAGGCTACGGTAACCGCTTACCATCAGGTGGGCCGTATGCTTGATTGCCACCTTAGTGGTATAAAAAATTTCAAGCAACAGCTCTCATGCTAAGACTCTATTATAATCTGTATTATAAACTAGCTTCCCATGGGAATGTATTTTCTGGGTAAAAGGTAGCCTATGAGATATTCCAGAGTATATCTATTTCTGTGACAAGTCAGATCCGTTCAGGCGATCTGGCATGATTGAGATAACAAACTTTCGCATTTATTATAGTAGTAACATTTTACGATCATCATCTACATAACATCAAACTATTACCAAATGTCAACTTAAAAAAATGGCTTAAAACAAAATATACCTACCCAAGATATGGAACAAACAAACGTAAACAGTCCTATTACGGCGGTATTCAAAATCAACGCCTATTACGGAGGTATTTTTATTTGCGTGTTTTATTTTTGTTTGAATGACCAAACAAACCAAGTAAAAGTAAAACACAAACATTGATTTTGACTACCGCCTTAAGAAATAGGACCGTTTACGTTAAGTTTAAAATTATAGCACAATGGAAAACTTTGGCAAATATAAAGAGATATTTATGTGATGACAGTATTTCTTATGAACTCTACAACTAAGCATTATAGACAATAGCTGCAGAGTAATTGAATTGAGCCATGATTCGCTAGACTCTAGTTTCGCTATCGAACAAGAATTAGATGCAGTTGAAACTTGTGATATCATTTTCAATTGACAATAAAAGGCCATTTCAGCAAAGTAGCGTGACAAAACCGGCGATAATAAACAAAGGATGGTGTGTGACGCGTGTGCCGACTACTGATTGGCTAAAACTGCGATTAGACTGGTCTATTCGAAGGTCAACATGAGTCAGATGCATTTGTGTGTGCATGTTTAGGGTGTGGTCCAAGACAGAGGACAAGGGCATAACATAAAATTAACATTACGTATAATATCTACAGGTATTTACCTTACCTCTATTACGTAACTTTTATTCCCTCATGGGCGAATATGTACATATAATTATAAACGTAAACAAAGTTTTGTAAAACACGGTTAAGTCAGAAACGAAACAGTATGATTAAAGAATTAAGTAGATGCTAAGTTAATTAAACACCCTGAAGAATGAACAACAAGCAATAAATAAACTAAATAATATGACGTAGTTAGTCTTATAAATAAGCTCTTTAAACTGAGAATGTTACATCTGAAACAAAAGAAAAGCTATCAATTTCATTAATTTTAGAACAACTTACAATTGGTTTAAGGGAATTAGAAACCTATAAAAAAATAACAGTGTTATACAAGAGCAAGTCTCATATCTTAAATCAAACCTGATGGTCTAATAACATTAACAACAGATAGGCACTAATATACAATCACAACATAAACTTGTAACTTGATCCGCAAATTAAGTGATTCAACGCGGAAACGTTTTACGTCCTTGTTTGGACCATCGCGAATATGCGCGTTGAATTGCCGACATTATTCGCCGTTAATTATCATTATTAAATAATATCCTTCTCTGGATTATACTCGAGCTTAAATGCTTTGGTGCAAAAAATGAGAAGCATTATCTTGAGTAGTATTCAAAGGATTAGGTACATTTAATTACTTCTTATTCTGAGGACTCTGATTTTCGAATCAGATTTTTGATGCCTTTTTTTGTAGAAGATAGAATTAATAAATTGTTATGTGTCTAATAAACCTATCGAAATATTTCAGGACATCATTTATTTTTCGTCAAATGAAATAGATACTGGATATAAAATATTGATATAAATTAATAATCATTTAATTCATTTCGATGGTGAATGTCGAAGCCGCATTTAAATAATTGATCTACAAAGGACACGAACTACAATGCACTTCATTCAATTACCTACAAGTGGCAAAAACAAAGGTGCGCCGTGCGGTACAAGAAATATGATATCAGATACACCTCTTGAATTCTGTCAGAGACAATGAAAGGCCGGATGCCGTATGTCTTGGCGACCTCAGGCACGCCGTGATCTTAAGCAGATGGGCTGTTCAAACATCTAGCTAGATGACGACTGTTTGGCAACACAACGGATTGTTAATTATGGCTACGCCCGCAAATACAGAGATGTATCAATTTGTTAATTGATTTACTCAATGCGTTACCATATTTGGCAGTGTAAAGCGAATACGTCAGTGTGTTTACCGTAATTGCTTCAATGGTTATGATAATCAAGGGTTAAATTAATAGCTACAAACCACATTTTGTGGTAATGAAACATGCAGAGTTGTCGAAATATAGCAACAATTTACCATGAAATGGTTATCTGTGTTCCCATCGTGCATCGGGCTCACGCAACCACGCGCATAGCCATGCAAAAATGAAAGCCATCGATCACAAACTATGATAAAAATATAATTGTTATTGTTTCTTACATATTAATACTAAATGAGCTCTTTACAAGAGCGAATTGCGAGCCGTTGCAACTTACAAAATTATCGCTTTCCCGAAACGCTTTTTGAATAAATTAACAGGTGAAGTAAAAGGTTACGTGCTTCTGGAATCGAACTATTCATTTGAATGAGGAATTAGAATAAGATGGAAAAAAATATGAGCATTAGAAAGAGCGGAGCAATCAGAGTGCGACAAGGACGGAAGAACTTTACGGGACGCTATTGGCTGACCACTTTTTATGCTTTAGTTCCCCTAATCTTCATTTCGAGCAACATCTGCTACGCTAATGTTTATTCGAAATAGTTCTTTAAATTTATCGAGTTAAGATCTTATTTGCAATTCGCGAGCCTCGTCTTATGTTATTTTTTTTCACTATCTATCGTTCGGTCGTTGCACGCAAGTTGTTATTTCAATTTTTAATACATCTCCCATCGAATAGGTTCCTTTTAAGGTCAACATTTGTTGGAAAAAGGGCCACGTACAGTTTCAAATTATAATTATTTTTTGTCGTGCGGCTATTGGCCGGCAGATGGGTAGCGCAGTCGTAATGGGACAGGCTTTTTTGCCTCGTAATACTAACTCTTGTTTGTTAAGTAAGTGTACAATTATTTTGTATGGAATCTAATTTATGATAGCCACCGTAAGACGATGACAGCAAGCCATTTGTGGCCGGACCTGCCGAACTGATAGACGGTTATAAATATTATATTTAATAGACTGCATCGGCTATTAATCATGAATGTAATTATTCAATACATATGAATACTCGTATACAACTCAAAAAACAACTACGAATGTTTAAGATTTATGACGCGAACGCATGAAATGTGCAACTGCACTTGTTAATTTATGTTAAAACAGAGAAGTATTTATCGGAACACTTAATTTTAAGTACCGATATCGTCCTAGCGAGTCCCGTATCTTAGCCAATTTACAATTAAAGACCAATGTACTATAATTACCGTTAAAATTGAATCCAGCAAGGTAATAACCGACATCCGCAGACCGAACGTTCCGAATAAATAGAAAATAAACTCGCACGATAATTTTGTGATAAAATCGCATAATCGGCTACATTATACTTTTTATAGCGACAAAAAGTTTTTAATTTAATATTTTATATATTAAAAAGGCGAAAGGTTCCGTAGACCTGGCTATTAAGGCTTATTTTCTAATATTAATTGTATATGGTAATTTTAATAATGCGAGGTTGATATTATATTGGGTATTTAACTTATAATATCTTTTTAACCATAGTTGTAATAAAATAGTCAAGGAAAATGCGACTAAAGGATTTATTAATTAAACTGCTTTTTCATGTAATATGACGATAAAATAACAACACATAATTGATTAAGAATGTTTAAAAATAGTTTTTTTATACAACTAGATGACAAATATACTGACGGCCCACCTGATGGTAAGCGGTTACCGCCGCCTATACCTAGACACCTGCAATAACAAGAAAAAATCACTTGATATTGCAGGTGCTTTGTCATCCTGAGCCCTAAGAAATAAGAAAGGCGGTGGTACTACCTACCCAGACGACTCTTCATACGGGCCTACCACCTAGTAAATATATATAGTTTATATAGTTTATAGTTTCTGTTGTCTTGGTCTTCACTTTATTAATACTGTTTTAATTATTTTTTATGCAAACCCCGGCAAATGAGTCAGCATCATCGGATGTGAAGCGGTAAGTCCTTCTGCGAAGACCGCTAGTTTATTTTTTATTATTTTTATACAAAGCACGACAAATGACTCAACACCACCTGATGTGAAGCAGTAAGAAGACTCCATATTCGAAGACAGCTAGTGCAGTTCAGACACTGCTCTAGCCGCCTCCACCTTGCCGGCCCGAAAGGTGCTTTTTCACGCCTCTTTTGAAGGAACCCATGTTATAGAAAGGAGGGAACACATGTGCTGGCAAAGAATTCCAAGTTCTGGAAGTTCGACAAAGAAAAGAGCTACTAAATTTCTTTGTACGTGATGTTGAGGTGAAGACAGTGGATTGGTGAGTTTTGGTTAATAAATAAATTATATATATGAAAATTTTGATAAATTAACGAAGACTTGCTTCTTGCTGTTTTTATTTTTCTCAAGCAACAAAAACTTGGTTGTAAGAATCTCTTGCGTAGGCAGTACGCAGTACTACCAACCTACTACGTATTTTACTCGTAGCAAACAAACTACACTAACGATTGAAAACTGTTCTAAAGTTTAACCGATTTGTGCGCTTGAAAAAGACAGCACTCATAACTATACCATGTGTGTATAACACAAAGTAATTATCTCATACAGCCAAAAGGCAATAGAATAAATTCTCTGTGCTAACGATGTTTTTCCCATTACGGTAACCGTTGTGTGATTCTCACGGGGCGTGCCGATGGGCCGTGACTAATGTGCTGAATTATCGACTACTTAGCGTAAGTTCTATGAGCTTTCATTAAAATTCATCTCAACGGGATGAAAAGCTATTTTTAAGTAGTTAAAACCTTTTTGCGTGAATATATTTTGAATTAAAAAGTAGGTAGGTACCTGTACTTCCTACGTTTACTCCTTGTGGTATATCCATAAATAATTTTAGTAGTTAAATGCTCTTATCCCTAACGTAGTTACTATAAGTAAGAAAAATCTAAATATTCTATACATTAGTCGTTTTCACCACAAGGAACTAAAGAATTATCAAAATATAAATTGAACTACAGATAATAATGATTGGTTGGTTCATAAAAATCTTTAATTCTAAGATTAAACGAAACATATCACTATTTATGATTGCACAAGACATACAAGAAGCACTCAGTCACTAGTTTTAAAGTGATTTTAAAGAAAAACCCCGACCGCTGTCGCGCCCCGTCCAAAAAGCTCATAACATTTACTGCAAATCCAATAGGATTATTTAAGCTGCGTAGTTGTTAAGTTGTTTACCCTTATTGTATGTAAATAATAGATCTATAAATATGAAATTGTCGTTTTTGCAAATCATTTTAAATTAATGTTTACCTAAAATAAGACAGTTTATATTGAAAGTGCAGTATACAAGCAAGATTTTACGATTTTTTTTAATAATATATTTTATTTGAAAATGAGGGTTCTTTTGAGCTTGTAGAAGCTACCAGGCGATCTATCTAGGTTTTTTACTGCACTACCTTACTAAGGAATGTCTCAAATTATCCACAATTTAAAAAGAATCGGTCATGCCAATTTCAAATTAAATACAATAAACTCAGTATGGTAATTCCAGTTTGCGAAATTACTTCATTTAAAACAAAAATTTCATACCTAAAGACCTAATGTTTGACCCGTCCGTCGTGGTCGGGTAGTCGTTAAAAAAACTCCCTGTAAAATTGATCATATCTTAGTAAAAGCTTTTTTAAATCAAATACCAACACAAAACCAGATTACTGCCTCCACAGGAAGTAGAACGTTTGCGTTTACGAAAAATTACAAACATTTTATAATTGAATGGATGACTAGTGAGCAGGTGTGACATTCATTGCACAAGCTAAACTATTTTAATATAGCGTCCATTGTGCACGCTGTGTGGTTACATAAGCCGTTGACAACGAAACTATCGCTCAACTATTTCTATTAGAATTGTTTGGTATTTAGTTCGGACATCGATTATTTGTGGTCAGTTGGTCATGATTTAGTGAAGCGTGCGCGATAACTTGTATTTACTAATACATTATTAACGAAATCCTTTTTAAAATCACATAAACTTTTAAAACTTAAAGCACAAATTATAATAATATTAATATTTATAAATATTTTTGTTTATTTATTTTTTATAGTTTAAGTATGTAATTCTCAATTAATAGGGTGATTCTACTGTTAGATTTTTCAAGCAGCTTCTAAAGAATAAACATTGTGATATAATATTTATTCTTTGAAAGCTGCATAAATTTAGGTTATTTGTTAGGTCTAATTCTTGCTATCCTGATCCTGTATAATTATATTGAGAGAAAAATGTAAAATGTAAGTACTTCAATTTAGTACTTCAACTTACTTACGTGTAATAATTTGGAAAATTTGATAATTAATCCATAGGCAATTTGTTAAAACGTCAAAACCGTCACGACGATATAAATTGGGCCAGCATTGTGTTATTGCCCAATCTCCTCATGTGTTTCTCCCATGTAGGAAGGCCTGTGCCCAGCTGTGGGACGTATATAGGCTGGTGGTGAAGTAAATATCTATAAATATTTTCATAATCAATAATCATCTACAGCTTATTACCTACAGTTTTATCAAGTGCCGTCTTACAATGAACCTGAAATTAATAGGACTAAAATAGAAAAAAAGGTGAAATTTAAAAATAAATTCTCTTCAAATTGCTTTTTAAGCTATACAATTAAGCACGCCGTAACTACACATGCTGAGGCCGTAAGAGTCCATAATTTAATTTCTGAACGCAACCGTAACTTGCAATTTTACAATGTTGGCATCACTGCTTAATGACAGCGCGAGTAAATTCTAAGATGGCCGACGCACTAATCAAAATGATGACGCGTTTCAAATTGAACAAATAATTTTTATTTATTGCTTCTGTTGTTGCATTGAAATAGTCAAAGTTACTATCGATAATTTTAAGCATCAGATCAAGAACACCTTGATATTCATGACAACTTTAATCCATCGCAATAACATTTCGGAGCCTTCAAACATGGGTATCTAGGCATAGCTGTAAACTTGTAATACGCATTATATTTAAGATACAATAAAAATACTCGAGTATTATCTTTTCATGAGCTTTTATGAGGAAAATTGTTGCTAGTACAAAAAACGTGCCGATTGATGGGAAAAACCAATAAGTACTTATGAATCATTTAATTATATTGGAAAAAAACTAGTTTTTATCAAGAATTTTGATTTTAGTCCGCAATCAATGTAGGTGCACTGCAAAAACACTTTATTACGTACGACAAAGTGGTCCAAAGTTCAACGTGGTTTAGATCTTGACCTATAAATAATTAAGAGTTCCATTATTTTATAGTACTCGACTGTACAGCCGACAGCACCTCAACCGTGACACTTGGACCTCGAGATCGCCCTTATTATGTTTGTAATAGGGACCGCTTTCATAGTGCAACTGTTACACTTGATATTATGCTGTCTTGTGCACTATCTTTTCTCAGGATGTTTGGTACAGGGTATGTAAGTATTCATCTACCTATGTTAACAAAGTCATATAAATACAAAGGTTTTAGCAAAATTTACACATTTTTTTGATTCCTCTTACATTTGGTTGACCAAACTATTTGTTGAAATTTGTTTTTCTATTACAATATTTGTAAATTATAAAACAGCCTATATAGACACACTCTACATCACAAAAAAGGGGCAATCACTGAATAAAAAAAAATGGATTAAATTTTTTTTGAAGATATAGTAAGTACTTAGGTACTGTCATAGACGTACGACGGTTCCAATAACCTATCTGTCCCTTCGAGGAGCTTGGTGGCATGGCGTAGTGGTTGGAACGCTCTGGTTTCGATACAAAAACAAAGCAACTTTCGCCATGGTCGATCCCGGGATGGGTTAATAAAAGTTTGTTATCTCGAGTTCCTCCTAGCTTCAGAAGGCACGTTAAGCCGTTGATCCCGGTTGTTCCTGTAGCCGCTTTTACTCACCAACCCGCATTGGGCCAGCGTGGTGGTATTATGGCCTAAACTCCTCATGTGTTTCTCTCACGTAGGAAAACCTATGCCCAACAGTGGGACGTATTTAGGCTGGTGATGATCTATAGATGCCTTACTGTCAGTTAAAATACCATTCTCGGGTAGGTAGGTCACCTGTCTCAATAATCAATATAGAAATTTTAAGCCATTCTGCTGAACTATCGTTTGGGGTGCCAATCGCAGCGTAGGGGATGAATATCCTCCTGGCGACCTTACTCACCGCAGGGACACGTTTAATACTAAAGTATGGCTGCGATCTTATGTAAGGTCGAGTAGTGACCAACTATTTCCCGCCTGTTTTATTTTTATCATACCACCTAGGTGGCAATCAAGCATACTATGCACCTGATGATGGTAAGCGGTTATCGTACCCTACTAAATATTAGTCATCATCATCATCATCACCAGCCTATATACGTCCCACTGCTGGGCACAGGTCTCCCTACATGGGAGGAACACATGAGGAGTTTGGGTCATAACACCACCACACTGGCCCAATGCGGGTTGGTGGTTTAAACCGGTTGCAGGAACAACCGGGACCAACGGCTTAACTTGCTTTCCGAAGCACGGAGGAGCTCGAGATAACAAACTTTGATTGGCCCATCCCAGGATCGATCATGGCGAAAGTTGCTTTGTTTTTCGTATCGAAACCAGAGCGCTCAAACCAATACGCCACCGAGCTCCTCCTAAATATTAGTAAAACATTTAATTATATTAATTTATGGCGGTGTTTGTGTTCCTTGTCAAGAGTTAGCTCTGAAAGTTTGACACCCGCAATGACAAGGAAAAATCACTTGGTAGGTATTGCAGGTGCGTGTCATCCTGAGGCCTAAGATGATGCCTTCCATGCCCAGTAATTGCACTGGCTACCTTTCCCTTCCAGTCTAAAAGTTCGAACTTCTATTGTTGTTATCGAAACAATGAAGATACCTTGAAATAAATATCTGTTTATTACTTTGAGTGTGCTTCAGTGCAGATAAATTATTTCAACAAAACCAACTAGTTAAGTTTTATTGAAAACAAAGATAATGTTGTAGATAATATACTTACTTACTTAGTTATAAAATAATACTGTTGGTCCTAGGTAGCCACTCATCACACCACACTCCTCATACCCACTGATTTTAGAGTGTAGATGTCTTTTTAATCTGTTTTATAATGAACTAGTAAACACTAGCGGCTCCGCTCTCGTGGATATCGGTTACCACGAAAGGATAGGCAGCTTATATCCTTATTTAGGATATAAACTATCTCTATGCCGAATTTTATTTAAAATGGGTTTGCGGTGTAGAAGTGAAAACGTAGTAGATGGACAGACGGGTCTTCTTTTGTATTTATAATATTGGTAAGCTATGGATGATTGAATTAAGCATTTTTTCGTTATGTACAATTTAGTGTAAAATTTATGATTTGTTATTATGTATAGCCTGACTCCTTAACTGAGAGAATCAAGCGAGCCCCGTTGCAGGATTCCTACAAGCAACAGATTACAATAACCTTTTTTTAAAGTTGCAGTAGGTATGCAGCTTAGCTGGCTTACCATATTATTCTCTCTACTTTCATTTCTACCATAGTAATAATGTAGGTATATATTTATGTATAAGTATATATTAAAATCGATTTGTTTTATTTTCATTAGACGTTTATTTATCTATAGTAATATTTATATATACTGTTTGTGCACTATCCCGTCTCGACTTTTATATATGCTCGTAGAGATTGCCTTAGCAATAAGGCTGCCTTTTACATGATTTTTTCCTTCTTGTGTCTTTGTGCAATAAAGTAGGTATCTATCTATCTTGGCGATGCCTACCTCTACACAAAGGTAATTAAAAAAGTATTAATATTTTATATTATTTTGGACTCTACATATCTCTCTCTTCATATCTATAGAGCCATGAAAAAAAGCCATAATTCTGAAAAAGACAACTTAACGAAGTTAAATTATCAATTATCATCGAAAACGAAGGCTTCACTCCCAATTGTAACTGTAAGCCCCGTGAGAACTTTTCAAAGCGGAAGTCTGTACAAAACGCAGTAATACAAGCTTGATTGAATTCGTTACCAACCCACAAAAGTTTAAATACATCCAGCTAAAGTGATCACACAAACAAACATACATAAACGTATATTAACTATATGTCGGGCCCGCGTGGAATTGTATGTCACGGTCGGATCGGGCGACCGTGTGTTTGTTATAGTAACTATGTTTATATGTTACTTAGCTGCTGTAGATATTGATATACCTATTACGTAAAACGTGTTCATATGTTCGACTAGCTCCCCGATTACTTGACTCCCATGGGAATTAAAATCTTTAGAGGAGGTCCTTGTCCAGTGGGGGAGAATAGGGTAATTTTGGACGTTTACAATATTGTGATAAGGATGCTGAATGCCAGGCATCAGGCATTGGTTATTTGGGGTGGATTATCAAGTAGGTATTATTATTTATCATGATATTGATATTTACAAACACAAATTCGCGTATCTATTTGTAACCTATGAATCTAGGTTATTTAATTACCAATTATTGTGAACTGACGACCGGCTGGTCGAGTGGTCTGTACCCCTTGCTATACGGGCTGCTCGATCAAGAGGTCCCGGGTTTAAATCCCGGTAGGGGCAAATGTTTGTATGATGAATACGATCATTTGTTCACGAGTCATGGATGTTTATATGTTTATTTAGTATATTTCTAATATTTATATACATATTATTATCAATATTAATCCGTTATCTGGAATCCATAACACAAGCTCATAATGATGCTTACTTTGGGCTAGATAATAGGTGTGAGTGTATGAATATTATTATATTATTATAATTGTTTTCATTACTTAAATTTACCTTTAAATTGTTTTTGCTATTTATATTTGTAAGTATGAAGAATCATTAAGAAGGAGCGGGGCTTCTTAACACAGGCCATAAAGCTTAAAGAGAAGCTCCAACCTATAGCTTCTAATGTATAAAATTGTTAATGGAATTATATAATTTTTATTAATATTGTTTTTATTTTTGGATGTCTTTGGGCTGAAATATTAATGGGCCTTATCTGAATTGTATCCACTGCACTTACTTCAGCGCTATTACCTATGATGCATTATGCATATAGGTAATGGCGCTGTATAATAATTATTATAATGCAGCAATGATTAAATTACCTAGATAATTTAAAGCCGATTGGCATTAGGTCAGGCATCTTTGGAATTAAGTGAGCAACTGATGCTGTCTCTTTCATGCTACTATTTACAAAAATGAGATAGCTTCGATTATAAAGCAGACCTAACGCTAGTTCGATTTGAAAAAGGTAACGTCCAAAATAAAAAACATGTGGTCGTCTCCAATAGAATTTCTCATCGGATCATTCAAATTATACATAAAGTGATGCAACATTTTTGGAAGATGATGAAAAAGGATTTATTGAGTATTCTATTCTATGACGTCTGCATAAAAAACGTTTAAGGAAATTAAATCCACGGTCAATTCAGTTTTCCTTCCTGTACCATTTCATAGTTAAAACCTAGGAATGCCTTGCAATATGAGTAAAATATACAGCAACAAGTTTACTTCCTTAAATAGTAGTTAATAATCAGTTAGGTAAGTATTTGTTATGACGCAATCGCAGCCATGTAGAATTCTGATTCCTAAAAAACAATATCTTTTCTCATATTTTGTTGAAGTAGGAGTGAAGGAGGTTAAGCTCTACAAATATTTTAAAAGGAAATATAAATTTTACGCAACGCAATCAAGGCTTTGCTGAAAAGTTCAGAAGTTACAATCTATGAAGTTTACTAAAAATAATATATAAATTGTAATATTCCGAGTGCGTAGGTATACATAGGATCTCCTCGTTATGTACTGAAAATTCAATTAAATTAGGTAAAAAATAAACTGAGATTTAGTTTCGATTCATGTATCGGCTTTATGAAACTATCACAATTAATTTATTTCACAAATACGAGAGCAATTAAGACAACACCTCTACGTTTGCCTACGTAGTTAGGTATGAAGAGGTTTTAATGAAACTTGCCTACTAACAAAAATTTGACAAATTAAAAAAGATAAAATTACAGGCCCTAACATAGGATCATATGGATCACGACATCACGAGTAGGTAAAGTGTGTAACTTTTTAAGTTACTATGCAACTTAAAAAGTTACTAAGTATGCGGTACTCATACAAATTAATCTGCGAAATATCATATTTTTACCAGTTAGGTATTAGCAACCTGTGCAATGGCCATGCGTAAAATACTAGGTAGAGGTAGGTAACATAAAAAGCTAAATACTTACCTATTTCAAAAAACTAGGTTTTATTAGGTACCTACCTAGATACCTATATATACCAAATAGGAAATGAGGAAAATACTTAGATGATTTGAGCACTTCTATTGAAAACCTCTGATTGTTTTCTATCTAATTACATACATTTATGGTTCTAGTTAAACGCCCATGGTGTCGTAATCACAAATGCTGCGAATCTGTGATGAAGTCATACTAAACCTCCTTTTTTATACAAAGCACGGCAAATGACTCAACATCACCTGATGTGAAGCGGTAAGAAGGGTCCATATGAGAAGACAGCTAGTAGGCCGCCTCCACCTTGCCGGCCCATAAGGTGCATTTTCACGCCTCTTTTGGAACCCATGTTATAGGAAGGAGAGAACAATTATGTAAGTGCTGGCAAAAAAATCCAAGTTTTGGAAGTCGGACTAAGAAACCAGTAGGTAACTAAACTTCTTTGTACGTGATGTTGAAGTGGAAACAGTAAATTGAAAACAAAATATTTAACTATTTTTTTTACAATAGTTCTGTTGCGAGTAGGTAAAGGAAAAATTTTTTGAAATATAATATTTTTTATAATTAGGTGAAACTTATTCAGCATTTTTCAAAAATGATTTTATTGGAAAATTCTACAATGAGTTTGTTTAAAAATCTCAATTTCAAGAAGGTAGGTTAGCATTTTAAGGATATTTTAGGTTTATTGTTTGCTTTTTATTACGCGTATTAATTTATTTCAGTACCGACATTTATTTACCAAAAAATAATTAAAGTTATCAGATTTCAACTTACCACTATTCACTGCTAACATTTAACGCACATCCATAAAACAACAAAAACTGACACTTTTGACTTATACTATAATAATTGTAAAAACTTTAAATATGCTTAAACATAAATACATAAACACTTGAGTCTCGTCAAAAACTAACAGCCAATTAGATGTTTTCAATTCTCAATGTCATGTCTACATAACTATATGCCATAGCTGTTCTAATTCTAAACTGAAATCATCCTATAACCGCTCAAATACAGCTACGCCCATATTATCATACCAAAACCAACCAATGCCATGTCAAGTAACAAACAAACATAATTTATTCCCCAAAGTTCTAAGCACTTTGCTTTTATCACCATTGTTTACGGTTGAGAATCGTTTGGCGGCTGTTTCCCCGGCGCGCGCGCAGCTTGGCAGCTGTGAGTCAACAAACACAGTTGTGAATGGGTGCGCACACATACGCAGTCGCAATGTCACGAAATTCAACCCGTTTCTAGGTTAGAGCCTGCACTGGGTAGGGTGGCAATGGTTTGGTAATTATATTTTTATTTGTTGTATTTAATATGTAAGTATCTTTAAATATGGTCTCCAGTTTCCGCTTAGCACGGCATTACCTGAAGTTTAGGAACTTTTCCTACTTAAATTCAGGCACGGCATTGTGTCTTTACAAATAGAGCAATCAGAAAAAGGAATCAAAAACAAGTTGAAGGGATACTTGAGAAGTCTGTCACTACCTAGTTGGTTAAGTAAAGACTATTAAGTAATACTAAATGACCAGTAAATATCTAAGTTTTCGTCAGAGCATCGGTACCGACATATTTTCTTAAAATACTACTTTTGCCTTTTCGGTAGCCTTGGACTTTTTGATATTATTAATGAAAACTATAAAAAATATATTTCAAAATCTCAAATTATCAAAATAAGGAGTGTTAGTAAGCGTGACCTTGTGTAGTTTGATCGCTGCCGTCCTTGTTGTGTGCTCTAGTTATTTGATAAGTGCGATTTGTTACTATGTAGCGTTATTTGTTACTGATTGCCGAGAATTAAGTAGGTATACTAGGCTTCTGTATTAGCCATTGGAAATTGAATTGATCTGAGCTTTGTTTGGAGATAGAAAGAATAGAGAAGACAAACCCCATCACTAATTCAAATGCTTGTTAGCGTTACTAGAACCCGTAAGCGCCATGAAAATCTACGGACACTTAAAACCTTTTGGTCGCAAAAAAAAACTAAATTCAATGTTTCTATAGCTTCTCTATTCATAGGTTGGAACGTTACGTAAATACAAGAGAGATCTTGAATTAGTATTTACTATCGTAAAACTATTTTAACAAGTTTGACAAACAAAACTAATTTTCATTTGATCTTCTATTTGTAAGCATAGCTTGAAGTAGCGCTACAGATAGGTCTTGTTTTCATTAGATACTTGGTGTTATTATAAATAGTTGAAATCTTGCTGATTTGATTTATGTCCCGAATAAATAGTAAGTCAAATATTTGCCACACCTTACTGCGATTATTTAATTTACACTGACATTCTCAAGCACTAGCGGTTACAATACTTGTTTATGTAAACAAATAGAAAAAGTGATAAAAATAACATAATAATATGCAAAGTAAATAAGAAACATGCCTGATTTATCATTACCAAAATTTTCAGGACAGGTCCATCATTTAGCGAGTTCATGGCCACTTTACACCGGTGACCTTGCCTTGTATCGAGGCGCGATCTGCACTGTGATTCAGTGTTATTGATGGTGTGTGTACAGCCGGCAATGCATTGAGAGTTGCGCTCTGAACTCCTTTAATACTGTTGGAATAAAAGCTATTTTTAATTTCACGACTAGTTTGACATATAGGACAAGTTCAAAGTCGGCTTTAAAGCGTTGCAAAGATTGGGTGGATTCTTACCTGATTCAAATGAGATAAGGCTTTGTTTTACAGCTATTTTAACTTCAGATCTTTAAATTACTGGGAACACCCACTCAATAATGATTATTTAACTACAATTTTCACCCATAAGAAAATGGGAGCGGCTTCAATCATAAAACGAATTTACATTGAATAAAATTGTAAAGTCATTATCTGAATGATTTGTAGATACTTAATGTTCGTGTAACCTTAATTTCATAAGTATTAAATACGATTAATAAGAGTAACTAAATTATCGACTCGAAATCAATATAAATAAAAATTTATGTATGTTTGTCCTCTATTTGTTCCGTAATCTGTAATCAGAATGTAATGAAACTTTGATAGGATGTTTTAGGGACTCCACGGAGGTTCGTGGATTATAAAAGCTAACAGTTTTTTCTTTACGGGTATTGCAAAGCATGCCGAGTGCAGCCAGTATTAAATTAAAATGAAGTATTATTATAGTAGCTATTTTTATTCGCCATTATAGGTATGATTAAAATTTATCACAAATAATTGGTAGAGTAGGTACACATATTATTGAAACGTTAAAATAACGTATGTATTGCCTGCATTCTAGCAAATATGGATTGAATTTTAATATATCTACTGATTGATTTCCGAGACCACCAATATTTCATGAAAAAACATATATCTTTATTTTAAGAATTTCAACTATTTAATGAAGAAAGAAATTGATTTTCAAACATACCGCTTTTCACGTGTATTTATTAATATCGCTCTACCATTTCAATTCGTTTGACCAATCTGACTTTTTGGCTAGGTCCGATTTTTGTCCATCGAAATCAAGGTCTCCCAGTCGAAGCGCAAGTGCAAAGACCCGCATACGAGTAGTTGTAGCTATACTATGACTATTGCTTATCGTCTGCTACATCAGTACATGCGTCTGCGACCTTGGGACCCGTCGAGCCGCGTCCCACACGATTCAGTCTGTTCATTTGCTAGTTTGCATCTGCATTGCCACTATGTAGATGCACTTTGCTTTTGTTGACGAAGTTCAATATTTTTTGTTAGGAAATATAACAGAACTATCAGACAAAGCGATATGATGATTACACATATTTTTATTGTATAAAGACGTATGTAGGCATACAACATTCTTAAAAAAGTGTGAAAGATATTAAGAGCTCAATTAAAATAGTTTTGGGTACGTTCTTGTCGATAGGAAAATCGTATTTGAATTTATTTTTAGCCAGAAAAACCGACCCAAAACAATATTAATAAAGTTTACAATATATTTCACACGTTTATAAATGAATTATGCCAGTCTGTCACCCTGCTATGCCAGGGGGACATAAAAAAATAAAATAGTTCGGTTTGTCCCCCTGTTAGCAATGAGGGGACAGTTCGAACTTTTTGCCCCTTATTAAAAGGGGCAGATCAAACTATTTAGTACTGTTTGTCCCTAGAAGGATAAATATCAATTTAAATCATTTATAATAGGGCATGCTGCACCTCATAAATATCTACAAATAGGAAAGAAATTTATATTTAGGGTTAATCTAAGTTGATTAGTCTACTGATTTATTTAATAAAACGTTTCAAACAAAGACTTGTTACTGCTAAACTTTCCTACTCCTGTTAATTATAAAAGCCATGATATGGCAACACTTCAACTGTCAGTGTTGGTATTCGTCGGCTCGTTAGAACAATTAGCGACCATTAATCACGGTGACGAACAAACAGGCTAGTCAACGTTTTGATGTATGTAGGACGATCGAAAATGTAACTTGAAATATGATGTGAACAGGTCATTTGAGTTTATGAACTCAATTCGTAGTGTGTCACATTTACATCAGTAAGTCGAAAGTGAGGAGCTCGGTGGCGCATGTTTAAGAAAACAAAGCAACTTTTACCATGGTGGATCCTGGGATGGGTCAACTAAAATTACTTTTCTCGAGCTCCTCCGTGCTTTGAAAGGCACGTTAAGCAGTTGGTCCCGGTTGTTACTGAAACCGCGTTAACCCACCAACGCGCATTGGGCCGGTATAGCCCAAGCTCCTCATGTTTTTCTCGCATGTGGGAAGGCCTGTGCCCAGCAGTGGGACGTATATAGGCTGGTGATGAAGTTGAAAGTACAGGTTACATAATAAATTTGTAATTCGGGGTGTGAAAAGCTTCGCCGACGAATCTAAAGTCATTTTCTTATATATCAGACAAAATATCTAACTCTGCTTGGTAATAAAATAATAACCATGAACCCACTAGTGATGCCATTATTTCTATTGAATTATTTCAAGTAGTATTTAATCTTGTGGAATGGATTTTAAATATGTCAGCGAGACGAAAAATTTGTCAGAGAAGTGTTTCGAACCGTGTAATTATGTTAGGAGACTTTTTACACTAATAGATAGTAGGTAATATGTTTATTACTTATTTATTTAACAATTACTGTACACAACAACAAATAGTATTTGAGGAAAAATGTGCAAAGGTACCTACTTTACAAGTTAAATCTCTACTAATATTATTAATCACAATTTTTGAATCTTTAGCATTTTATTTTCAATATTTTGTGTTGAGTGAAAAGAGTGTAGAGACAGAAAGGATTCAAACTGCGATATTTAGGTACCTACTTATTAGTTATTAGTTATTACTATACCTTTGCTTTAATTAATTAATTTTTTTTCACCTTTGATTTCAAGTTTTTATCAAAAGATTACATGCAAATAATATTCTACATAATAAACTGAAATATGACTTCGGTTCGAGATACTATATTCCGTCCCACTTTAACCTACTCCAAACGAGAAAGATGTAGGTATGAGGTAGCGTTTTTGTAATTCGAAACGTTCATTGCAACTATGGAAATCTAGCGCATGATTTACAAATTGATGATGATTGGTTAATTTAACAAAGATGAAAAGCTGCACTACTTATAGCAAATCAAGAAAGTAGAATGATGACAGTGGAGGAGGCAAATCTTCTTCTTGCAACGATGAGTTCTTGCTTTCTAATTGACAACAAAAGCCCAACATAACAAAAAGCCATTGCTGTGTTTTTCAGTAATGGCAAAAACTTGACTAAGATGTAATAATTTTGCAATTAAATTCTTACAGTAAATAAAGTCTATTATAAGGTTTACAACTTTTAAAAGACTAGCAATATAAAACTGTTTCATTATAAAATTCTAGACCATGTTTAGTCTTAATTGCACTTCTAGTACTTTTAATTATTATCTAACGAAATAATATTTGCGCCTGTCTAATCTATAATAAAATCTGTGCAGATATAGTCACGGCGCAATTATTATCTTTAAATGGGTAGGAATAATGGCGTATTTAAGTTGGATGTAGTTTATTTTATTGTTTGATTATATTATGGCGCGTTATTATGGGCTGTAATTAATTTAAAATAAGTTTGAACGCGGTAACTGATTTAATTCCGGATACTTAGGACGTAACTATATATTTTTAAAATGAAAAATGCAGTTGAAACCATAAAAAACAACATTAGTTTTTTCTGATGACATCGGGCTAGTTACCTCAATTAATTTGACAGTGTAAAGTAATGATTACGTACTGAGTCAATTTCAAAAACCCTTTCAGCTCATGTTTTGTTACCCAGCTATGGAAAGAAGATATAGTAATTATAACTTTATGCTGTCTAATATAGCCCTGGGGAGCTATAATTGACACAGGATTTTTATTTATTTTTAAAATTTACAACCAAACTTAGAAGGGCAGTATTCTGTAGATATTTATACAAAATCTAACTAAAACTCAAACCATAATAAGAGCTGTGTTATGAATATTGGATCCGATTGTTTCCTACCAAGCCTGTCCTTATCTCTTCAACAATAGAATATTTATTGTGTCTAGTTTATTAGGTACCTATTTCCCAAATCAAACAACCATGTCCCATAAACATTTGTTCTTATATTCATCACATAAACATCTCCCCCTACCGACACTCGAACTTGAACCTCTGGTTTAATACAAAAAAAAAAGTTTTAATTTCGCAAAAATTACTTAAATTCACTTAGTTATATTGTTCATTTGTCTTTTAGACATTGCGCGTTAATATCAAATTCGCGAGCGTTATTTTCATAAAACAAATTTGTTTTAGCCCTAGAGATATGAATGGCGTTGAGTATATTAATACGCACGCGAACGGTCACCTTGCCGTGACATTTAAAATTTTCCATTATTTTAGATTGCACTATTTAAAGTTTGTGTTATAAAATTGTAGCTATTGCCTGTAGTGACTGGTGCAATAAAATGCTATTGAAAAATACAAATTTCAAAGCCAAAAGGTCTACAATGAATAGACTTTAAACATTAAGAAAAAACGCACACTTTTCTTGATTTCCCATTTTCCTAAAAGTCAGTGCAAAGGACGGACTTATGTCCTTGGAGGACAAAAGTCCGCAAAAATTTGGTATGAAGTTTTATGAGGTTCAAGTTAGTTTGAAAGTACCCTGTCTGCGTTATGTTATATTATAATGTATTGAATTTTAGATACCACGGTATTGAATTTTGAATGTATTGAATTTTAGATACCGGCATACGGTCTGCCCGCTCAGCTCTGTAACTGGATCGCCGGCTTCCTGCATGAGCGAAGAATCCGTGTCCTCGCCGATGGATGCGCTTCGCGGTTCATGTCAGTGAATGCTGGTGTACCACAAGGCTCTGTTCTATCCCCCACACTCTTTCTTCTTCATATCAATGACATGATTCCGTTAGGAAACATTCATTGCTATGCAGATGACAGTACAGTGCATGGGGGATATTACGGTCGCCCAGGGGCTGGGCGCGCTGAAACCGAGAGGGAGAGAGAGAATCTTGCCATTGAGCTCGACAGGGTGTTGAACCTCATATCTGAATGGGGATCTAACAATCTTGTTGAGTTCAATGCTAAGAAAACACAGGTGTGCGCGTTTACGGCTAAAATGTCGCCGTTCCTTCCCCTTCCGTCTCTTCAGGGCATGACTCTTTCGGCACAGGGCTCCCTCAACTTGCTAGGTATGGAGATATGTTGCGATCTGAATTCCAGGAACTACATCGAAACCGTGATAAAAACAGCCTCACGGAAGCTCGGTGTCCTGAACAAGGTGCGTCGATTTTTCACGCCTGACCAATTATGCCTGCTATATAAAACTCAGGTCCGGTCTTGCGTGGAATATTGCTCGCACTTGTGGGATGGCTCCGCCAAGTACCTACTCGATGCCCTGGACAGATTGCAGCGTCGTGCTGTCCGTATCGTTGGCGATGTAGAGGTCACCAACAACCTTGAGCCTCTGCAATTGCGTCGCGACATTGCGTCGCTTAGCGCCTTCTATCGGCTATATCACGGAGAGTGTTCTGAAGAGCTATTTGACCTTATCCCACCTTCCCCCTTCCTACTCAGGAGCACGCGTGCCGGTCTTCGGAGTCATCAATTCACTGTCTCCACCTCAACATCACGTACAAAGAAATTTAGTAGCTCTTTTCTTTGTCGAACTTCCAGAACTTGGAATTCTTTGCCAGCACATGTGTTCCCTCCTTCGTATAACATGGGTTCCTTCAAAAGAGGCGTGAAAAAGCACCTTTCGGGCCGGCAAGGTGGAGGCGGCTAGAGCAGTGTCTGAACTGCACTAGCTGTCTTCGCATATGGACTCTTCTTACCGCTTCACATCAGGTGGTGTTGAGTCATTTGTCGTGCTTTGTATAAAAAAAAAAAAAAAAAAAAAAAACCACAGACAAAACTAAGCTGATAACTGTCGCCTCATCTTCGCTGGCCTTTAAGGTCACCCGCCCACGTCCTACAAATCGATGAACGAAGAAATTGGTTGCGTACCAATTCGTACGTCGTGGGCGGGCAGCCTTACTGGCAAATGGAATGAAAACTTAGTGTAGATAACAGCAAAAAAAATTATAATTTTTTTGCAGGAAGGACCAAAGTCGCTTGAATATACGTTCGATGCTCTGTGTACTTACACCACTGACGAAAAGAAGCATAAACTATTTAGAGGAAGCACCCTCAGATAAAAATAAAAATTCTCTTCATTATTTTGATGTACTTTTATTATTTTCTTTTCATCTTCATAATTAATAACGTACGTACGGATTTAATAATATTTTGTTTAGGTAGTATTAGTTTTCGTTTGCATGTTCTTCATCACCAGGAGGAGTTTGGGTCATAACATCACTGGCCCAATGCGGGTTGGTGGGTTGTAGCAGCGACGACCAGCGGCTTAACGCGCCTTCCGAAGCACGGAGGAGCTCGAGATAACAAATTTTTGATGGACCCTTCCCGGATCGACTGTGGCAAAAGTTGCTTTGTTCCCGTAATCAAAACCAATACGCTCAAATCACTATATACGCCACCAAGCTCCTCCATCTCCATCATGTTCTTAATACAGGATTTCAACATCGCATTTTTATCTCTGTAATTACGTCATAAACGTGTTTATCATTTTTGCAGCAAATCGCTGATTCCGATTCACAGCTCGTTGCTAAACAGTCATTTGTTTTTCCAATTACTTAAATATTACCACAAAACACGGAACAGCGCTCGCCTTGTGCAGACAAACCTTGAATACGAACGGAATACTAGATAACTCTTAGGTTTTCCTGCTCGACTTGCGAGAGATGTTGCTTGCCTGATTCTCTTATTTTTTGATTTTGACAAGGAAATGGCGTCTGTGGTTTAATAAGAAAATTGTGGCGGCAAGAAACATGCCAAAATGATATAAATAGCTTAATCTATTAAATCTATTGCTTAATTTAAGAACAGCATATCTTTTTCTTTTATTAACTATCTATTGAATAAACATAGCAACAATTAGAGTTGTCAAATAACATTAACTTAGACAGCTTAAGACAGAAACAACCTACTAGCTAGGTGTTAGGCTCGTGTGTACGGTCGTCTGGTACCACCGCCCTTCTTATTTCAGCCGTGAAACAGCTCGCTGTGTTTCCGATTGAAGGGAAAGGCAGCAGTGCAATTATTGGGCATGGACGGCAATTAGTCTTAGGCATCAGGATGACAACGCGCCTGCAATATCAAGTCAGTTTCTTTGTCATCGTAGGTGTCATAGGCGATAATAACCACTTAGCGGGCCGTCAGCTTGTTTTTCATCTAGTTGCAAAAAAAGGTTTCTTTCGGTAGCTGTGAATATAAATACTTGTCTACTACCTAATATTTTTAGATGTATTTTTATGTCTAGTAGCGTATTAACATACTTAAGTTAAAGTATCACATGTTGGTTGGCAATGAAACTATGATTTGTGAGTGCAGCGTGTGTTGCGATGTGTACTCAGTGTCCCAGATAAGGCAGCACTAACAACCAACCAAGGCTATCAACAAACACTAAATTAATGTACGAACCAACATTATACACCTCTCAGATAATGAGATTAATATAAATAGTTTATTATAACAAATTTTACACAGATACATATCTGTGTAAAATTTTTTTTGTAACAGCTTTTCCTTGTTATTGCAGGTGTCTATAGGCGGCGGTAACCGCTTACCACCAGGTGGGCCGTCAGCTTGTTTGTCATCTAGTTGTATAAAAAAAAAGATATAATATCTGTATATCAAATAAAACTGCTTTGCCGGAGTCGACTCGCGTTTAATTACATAGTTATATGTTACAATTTTTTACCGAATAATTCGATTATTTTTTGCGACCACAATCCGTGATTAAGCAGACCTATAAACGAAAGACTTAAGATGTCAGTAGTCTTTGCCATGTTTATATGTTAAGTACCGTCACTTTATTTAAGTTGCTTTTTCCGATTAGCATTTCATATTTTTTTAAAAGAGCCTTCTACTTCCTTAACACTATGTTGAGATATTAATCACCTGAGAAGCTATCACACGATGGTGATTAAGGTTTAATTATTTCGATTGCGACATAATTGACACGATCAGTCCTTTCCATCTTTCACTCGGCCTCTCAGCATCATTCATACTCTCTCAGCATAGCAGTCATAGCATCCAAACCCTCAGCATTTATTATTGTTGGAGTTACGCCCAACAACAGTTATTGATAAAAATAATAGGTGTAAACTTTAACCACAAAATCATATTTTTTCTGTCTTATTATAAAACAGACAGATTTTCTACACATTTGTCACAGCGATAACCATAATGAACATCATCAATAAGTAAGAAAACTGGTTTTAGCTCAGTTTGTCACTTTTTACAATCTAATAATTATAATAGTTAATTTTTAACAGAAATACGTGGTTTAACTCATGATTATCTTCCCTCTAAGTGTTATTATCATAAAAATAATTGAATTGCAATTTTTTACAGAACAGGCAAAGCGTGAGTTGTACACAAGGTGCTACGAGCATTTTAAGGTTACGGACCCTACGGTAACCATAATACGCGCCGGTTGCTTATAAAAAACATCAAAAAATCATTATTTATTAAATAAGCACAAAGTGGAACCTGCCTAACGTGAAACTGGCCAATGTGACTGCCCAAAATAGACCAAGACTTGAAAAGCAAATTGATTTTAACTGTCAGATTGGTTTATGGTTCTATAAACTACTTTTATGGCAACATTAACAAGTTAACGCGTTGTGCAATCTTCATAATTACGGCGAATAAAATTATCATTGTTATAAAGGTGTTGCCGCTATCACGCATTTGTGTCACATAATGAAGTAGTTTATTATTTCATTGTTGGGACCGTTTAATTGCGTACAGACGGCGACGAATCATGTAAGACAACAACTTCAATACCAAACAATTAGATATCAGGCTTGATATGGCTGTACCTATTACACTTTTAAAAGTAGGAGGCAGGTAAGCATTTATATCTCATTGTATGACAATTACAGCCGTACGGTAAGCGCAATATGTCAGTTGATAAAAAAAAACAAAACTTATCGCATTAGAAAAAGCGATAAATATTGGATTTTTTTGGACACGTCAACCATCAGGGTCAATTTTTAAAGTATGATGATGTTGAATGCCTACGATACGAATTAAAACAAGTTTCTCGTACGCATGAAGTTTAAATATTAAACGCACCACCGTTATATCGCTTTTATCAGGTTGATAAAAGGATTACTGAGTACCGAGCGCTTATCTTTAATAGGTGGGATTTATATTTATCAAAATTGAACCTAAATATATGACACTGTTATGAAACATGGCTTGTCACTTTGGCTATGTGACAATAAATAGGACGAAAAACTGCGTACCTAACCAACTTTAGAGTGGAAGTAGAGATAGCTAGTCAAAAATTGAAAAGCGTTTGAAAATTATTGAACTTTCAAAGGTAAGGGAAAAACTTAGTATCTTCCATAAACATTGAGCATCTGATTGTTAAAGCATGTTACAGAAGATGACTGCTTTGAGTTGCTGCGGTGAGTTGGACGCCAGGGATTCGGAAGTGTTCTGCTGTAGGGGGCTTGTCTCCGTCGTCAAGTACAGCTATTAGCAGCTAATGCGTCCTCTTGATTGCTACAGAAAAAATACTCATTGGCGACGATGTCTTTGAAAAAATATTAACAATTATATTCTAGTGTACCTAACTGTTTTGATCGTATATGGACTCTTCTTTACATCAGGTGGTGTTGAGTTAGAGAGAGAGAACTACTTGATTAGTGAGCGACAGCTGGGATTGGGATTGCTTCGAATGGGCAGTAAACTGACGTCATTTTATTATTACTGCACTGTTGGATTTTTGATTATGTTAGCATTATTATGTTCTCTTAATTTATAAGGTAGGCAGCGAGTGAGTGGTGCCTAAGATGCTACGAGCGTCTATAGGCTACGGTGTCAAAGCCTGAGTAGTGTCCAATTTGCTGCGAGGAGCGTCTATAGGCTACGGTGACAACGTCTGAGTAGTGCCCAAAGTGCTACGAGTGTCTATCTGTAGGCTACGGTAATAACGCGTGAGTAGAGCACAATTTGCTACGAGCGTCTATAGGCTACGGTGCTACGAGTGTCAGGCTACGGTAATAACGCGTGAGTAGTGCGCAATTTGCTACGAGCGTCTATAGGCTATGGTAATAACGCGTGAGTAGTGCGCAATTTGCTGCGAGCATCTATAGGCTACGGTAATAACGCGTGAGTAGTGTGCAATTTGCTACGAGCGTCTAAAGGCTACGGTGACAACGCGTGAGTCGTGTTCAAGGTGCTACAAGTGTCAGGCTACGGTAATAACGCGTGAGTAGTGCGCAATTTGCTACGAGCGTCTATAGGCTACGGTGACAGCGCGTGAGTAGTGCCCAAGGTGCTACGAGTGTCTATAGGCTACGATGACAACGCGTGAGTAGTGTCCAAGGTGCTACGAGTGTCAGGCTACGGTAACAACGCGTGAGTAGTGCGCTATTTGCTACGAGCGTCTATAGGCTACGGTGACAACGCGTGAGTAGCATCCAAGGTGCTACGAGTGTCTATAGGCTACGGTAATAACGCGTGAGTAGTGCGCAATTTGCTACGAGCGTCTATAGGCTACGGTGACAACGCGTGAGCAGTACCCAAGTTGCTACGAGCGTCTATAGGCTACGGTAACCGCTTACCATCAGGCTGACCGCACGCTTGTTTCCCACCCTTATCGCACAAAAAAATACGAAACAAATGAAACATTAAATATTATATTACAAACTGCAGATTATAAAATTGTTGCACGATATATACTTAATTAAAAACTTAAAGGAAACATTGCTTAAATGAATCAATTACGACTGACACCTATATTGTTTTATATTTTTATTATTCCGAATTCATTTCGAAACAGTTGCATCTTTACAAAGTTATACCAAGATGCAATTTTTCTTTTTTATTACTCAGCAACCAGCTGTATTCGGCCAGATCATCTATGAGGATAGTTCTAACAAAACCGGTTTTGGCGGAAACAGGTGCGTAGTAATTAGCTCTCAAAGCTCCACGGTATGCACAACAGTTAACGCCTCACAACAACTTTAAATCAAAGCAATAAAGATCATTCTAGTTTGACAATTCCAATCCTAAGCCGTCTGTATCTGATAAAGTGGCACGAATGAGTTTTAGTTTCAAGCGTATGAATAAAATCTGGAATTATAAGCAGTTAAGAGGTAGCGTTGTCTCTGTCATACGCAAGATACTTTATCTGTTATATAATTTAATTAGAGAGCGATTGAGTGAAACAGACGATTTTAATTAGGTAGTACATTAAATTTTTAAAATATAGAATACCTACTGTGGCTGTAAAAAACTATATTTGAATTTTGAATCGTCGAGTAACATACGTCAGCTTCTTTTTCACAGTTTGAGCGAACTTCAACGTGTTTGACGGTAAGTAATTACGATTCGAAATTTAAAAATGTTCAAGCGTAGTCCCGCCTGTACTTACCTCTAGCACGAACACTTTTAGATTTCGAATCGCCATCGTATTGAGTAGTTACGTTAGCTTTTGTCTGGTTTTTGTTTGAAATTTCGAGCGTGCGTGAACGATACGATTACGATTCGAAATTTAAAAATGTTCGTACTAGGGGTACTGATGGCAGCGGCACCGTATCCTATAGTATAGATAGACGATCCTAGCATTGTAGCACCTTGGACATTACTCGCGCGTTGCCTTAAGTACCCTGCAAGAAATGAAAACAAAGCGTTTGTTTGTCTAAACTAGAAAAAAATATTATCTAAACTGAAAAACTTCACGTCCTGGGGCGTGAAATAGAACATTTCGACATTGTAGGGTGGACGTTAGCTCATAACGCAAATACAGATAGACTAGAAGAATTTCACAGCGATATCCCAAGTCCTCGGTAGCTCAGATGGTTAGAGCAGTCGCCCGGATTGCGAAAGGTCGCGGGTTCGACCCCCGCCTCAGGACGTGATTTTTTTCTAGTTTAGATAGATTTTTATTAGTGGATACTAACTAGATAACGGAGAAATATTGCTAAAATATAATGTAGGTACCTACATTAAATATTAGAAATATACTAAACAAACATACAAACATCCATGACTCGTAAACAAATGCTCGTACACATCATACAAATATCTGCCCCCACTGGGATTCAAACCCGGGAACCCTGATCGAGTAGCTTGTATTGTGAGGGGGTACAGACTACTCGACCAGCCGGTCACCAATATAATGTGTGATAAATATACTATTACAAGTTCCGGCAAAAATCTTGAACAATTCCACGGGTAAAATCATGCGCAGTTTCAATATTCAGTACAAAATCTTTTAATGCGCAGGGTTTTTAATCTGTTAAATTGTTTAAGCTGTTTGCCAGAGCCTGTAGCTAAATAAGTACTGACCTATTGAATTTAATTTCAGAAAACAATGCGTATAATGTGGTTTGTAATTTACATAAAGGCTTTATCTATTATAATAACAAGTAGGTAAATGATTTTCCTAACTGGTATTAACTATGTAATTTCATACATTTGGTATTGTAGTTAATAAACTATTGGCACAAGGTTATAGCCTTGTGAGCCAGCTTAGGTTACGACGTATATTGTTACTGACGAAATTGTATGACAAATAGATTTTACAGTAATAAGTTTCATATCGAAAAGTTAATGGCTATTTGTTAAAAAAATAAACACTTAGTTTTTCTACAAAAACAAAAATGCGAGTAATCTTAAATATCCTTAATTAGTAAAGGTTTTAAAAACTAGACGCATTAATAGAATACATTGAACAAAAAGTAAAAGTAAATATTTTTCAATATCTCAAAAGATATATATATATCCTGTAACATTAGGCACAGTTTAAGTACAATTAACTGCTAACACAGTGTAATAGGTATGTGAAATTGTTACTAGCAACTTGGATTTTATTATAGAAAAATAAATTCTAAGCTAGTTACCTAATATATTTATGTCACAGACAAGGGTTGCATTACATTCGTGTTTTCAAATTTATAAAAAAAATGAATCATCGCACAAAGAATTAATTGTTTGAAGCCCAAATGATTAATCAATGTAACAATAAGCCACCATATAAAGTATGTTTTTTTACATTGATCTAAACATTATGACAAATAGTAACCTAGATCTCGACCAAATATGGCTACGGAAATATTTGTACAAGGTATAGGTCTCTAGCACATATATTGCCGTAACCATACAATACCTTTAATATTATTATTAGGTTGCAACTGCAAACGCACTTTTATAAGGAAAATCATAATTCTATGCTGCAAACGAGACTTTTAAAAAGTGGACCTAATTATCATCATGTTTGAGTCTTTTTAAGGTCATCAGTTTCCTAAGCGCTATTATATTTGATGTTTGTATCGCTGTTTTGTTAATATTAAATGGAATACCTTTTTCTAGGTTTTTATAATAATAGTGGCAAAAAATCGTAGGTACAGCCTGCCAGAGTGACTCTATCATGTGAAATTAATAACAACATGTATTATAATTAATATAATTATTTCAATGCATTAATTATAAAGCATGTTGTTATTAAATTATTGTGATGTAAATTATTAGATAAAAAATATTTTTTGAAAGATGGTGACATGTCCTGAGGCGGAATGAATGACATTTCTTTGAATACAACTAGATGGCAAGCAAGCTGACGGCCCACCAGTGCTAAGTGGCTTCTGCACACACCAGCTGCAATCACAATATGTAAAAATACTCGCTCCGGTGTTGAAATATTATCTTATACTTATATAAAATTCTCGACTCACACTTTTTAAGTTACCATACTCCTCCGAAACTGGTTGACCGATTTTCATGAAATTTTATATGTATATTCAGTAGGTCTGAGAATCGGCTACTATCTATTTTTTTTAAGGCAATACAACGTTTGCGGCGTCAGCTAGTAATCTATACAATGTAAACGTGGACCTTAGTAAAAACCATAATAATTAGAAGACTAAAAGAAACCCACAGGGTCCTTTCAATTCCTCGGTAGGTCAGTGGTTAAAGTCCGGGTGACTACTCAAAACCACTTAGCTACAAGGGGACCCATTCTTTTTATTGTGCTATGTCCAAAGGAATATCTATATTTTATTTCAATTTAAGTATAGGTTAGCTAAAAGAATTTCACATTCAAAATGAATGACATACAAAAGTAAAACCTACAAAGGAATAGGTGTATTAGTCATGAAAAAAATGTGACTGATTTAATAGAACACACATACTTTTACCTACGTTTGATTAAATGATTCACACCTATCGAACAAAACGCTACCTCTTCACTCACAAAAACATTCGATTAACTGAAACTTTACTTGTTTTGGTGTAGTCGCAGCCGTCAGGTTAAATAAGCCGCTTAACTGGATGCCTAGCCCGTTGATTAAACGCCGGCATCCAATGAAAAGGCTGAAGGATCACTAGCCAAGTCATTGAGCGCAACGATTAACCATATGGCTGAACTTCATGTCAGCCGTCTGGTTAAATTATCCATTCAATTGGACGCCTAGGCAGGTCGTTTAAATCGAAGAGCTTTTGTGTGACTATTTGGGTGACTGGTAGGTTCAACGTTTTTTTTATGACCACTTATAACCAACGATGTCAGTTATAAGTGCTCAAAAAAAAAAATAACCTTGAACCTACCAATCAAACCAAAACTTTTCAGTACAAGACGATCCGTTCAATACGCCAAGTCGTTAAACGTTGAGTGAGTCTAGTTCAATTAACTATCAGGCTAGTTGATTGGGTGCCGGCGTTCAATCAACGGCCTAGGCGGCTAATTTAACCAGACCGCTGCGACATATACATGAATTATTAAATAAAAAATAAATAGATATACCTATTAATTTTTATTGCGACATAACTGTGTGTCAAACAGCCAAGGGAGGTATAGTAGTAGTATTTTTAACTCAAACTTTAAATTTGATAAAGCCAAACTCCTCGTGTTTCTCCCTTGGAGGAATACATATGCTCAGTAGAGGGACGTATATAGGCTGGTGATTCTCCACCTGTTAAATAACACTACCTCTAGGTGTCATTCCCACGGTAACAAAGGTTTTAAGGTTGCTCAGGCTCATCGAGGAAGCGTCATGCTGGGAGCAGAGGACTTGATTCCTATGCTGTTTGAAAACGGTTGCCGTAACAACGACTGCAGTTAAATTCATCGTATCATTTGTCAAATTAGATATACTGACTACATCTATCTAGGTCTGCGTCACAAAAATACCTAGTTAGACGTTACAACCAATGAGAACCAGCTTGATTAGTGAAAAACCAAAATGGCGTAGCAGGAAGTGATAATACAAAATTCAACAACATAGTTACTCGTACTCTACTGGTTTATATAATAATAATTAATGTTTGACTTAAATATGTTTCGACAAAAGCAAAGTTTTCTCTCTAGTGTTTCATTTAAGAAGGTTCTTCGGGAAACTTTCTTGTTCATAATTTTTGTGCGGGCACCGGCATACAGGCTTGTCACCAAAAATCGAAACATCGCCTTTCGGTTTTTGTTTTACTGAAAGTTAACAAACATTTTTTATTATTGTCGAGGGACTTCATAATTATGGCGCAGATACAAAGATATAATATCTATTGAATTTGTATTTTTTGTTTTGCGTATATCCCACAGGGATATGATCGATAAATATAATGAGATTATATTAAAAGTAGCTATTCAATTGTTTCAGTTTGCTAATGGCACCCACTTAATGCTAGTTTAAAATAATATAATTCTAATCTATTTTTAAACATTAACGGTATTTCTTCCTGCCTAGATTCATCGCCTTAAAAATTCTATTCGAAGCATTTCCACCGTCACCAAAAGTCACCATCGTTATGCGGTAGACGCGGCCGAAGCCGTTATCTAGCCGGGAAAAAATACCGCCCACTGCCTCTCTCCAACTTACGGTATTTCGAACGCGTGAGCGAGACCGCCGCCGGACCCCACACGCTTTAGAACGGGACAGTTGTATTTTTGTGCGTTCGCCTCTTGGCCTAAATGAAGGTTTTATTAAGTAATTGCTGTCATGATTGTTTTGGTCGAGTGTTTGCCGCTTTCAAGTTTATTATTAGCGATTGATTTTATCTTTGTAACTAGGCAATTTGCTGTTTAATAGTTTATGTTAGGAAATAAAAAAAATATTTATTTAATGAAAATATCCATATTAATGTAATTTAGTTTATTTTTAAGAGCAGCATTCTATCTAGCTCTAATTCAAAACAAAAACTTTCCGAAGGATCAAGAAAAGATGATAAAATAATACAAATAAATTTAAAATGTAGAGTCGAATTTATTTATGAATTAACAGGTATAGATATATGAAGCTTTTTGTATAAAAAATAAGGATGTTTGTTTGATGTTTGATTTGGTAATTAACAAACTTAGGTATTTATTAATACATATTCAAATTACATTTACAATTAATTTATTAGATAAGCTATTTACTGAGGGAAATAAACATAAGTCCTAAGACCATCTTTATTGGTGGACGTCGCTTAACTAGGTATAGCTATTACTTAATTGATACAAAAAAAGTTTATTATTCTCAGGCTTTCTTGGAAAAGTTTTTCCCGTGCTTACAATTTTTAATTATCTCAACTCATTAAAAGCTGCAATATTTTTGACACAAAAAACTCCCAATCACAATCCCGTTTTTTTTAAAAACTAATTATGATGATGATGAACGATTCTGGATAATCTTGATAAAAACTGTTTTAATTTGTCAAGCGGCATAATTGAACTTGGATTGAGATCGACATTGAATTCAAATTGTTATTAGATTCAAGAGTAAGTCTGCTGGAGGTCTATGGAAGTTGAAAAATCAATTGTGTCTGGATGCTTAGCGGTTTAATGAAACCTTTAAAGTGTACGCGTCTAAAAAAAAATACTGAAGTAAATTACACGGCGGTAGAAACTTCTCACATTTGTGTCTTTCTCAAAACTGTTAAAAATTGTAGATTATTGTTATTATGACATCATGGAGTTTTCATAATTTGTCTCAGTTTAATTTCTAATATGTTTTTTGTGATAAACAGGTATTGCTAAATATATGAACAGTTCAATTCTGATTCGCAATACAATGTAAAATTATATCTATATAATTAAATTTCTGTTACCTATTATTAATTATGATAAGTATTTTTAATGGATTTTGTACTGTATTTAGACGTGCCTAAGTTGCGTAATGTAACAAATGGTAAATAAAGAAATTAAAATTGAAATTGTCTATTATGGGATTTTTAATGATACGAAGGAGCTTCTTATCGAGATTACTTGAGTCAAGGTATTTTAGATTTTATTAGTTTATCAATCAATTAGAGAATCAATCAATATTATATGTTAGCAGAATTATTGAACCAACAAAACGGTTAAACTAATAATGTAAACCACACGTGCAGTTTATGACTCACAAAGTCAACAATGAACTTATCACATCGTAAGCATACAGATTACCGCCGATAGCACATCAACAGTTACACTTGTAATGCGAAAATAGTTCCAGTTACTATTGGATAAGGACGGTTTGAGTTAAAAATATTATGCTTGGTATGCCGTCGATCGTTCTGTGAAAACCATATTATTAAGTTTGACTACTAAAACGTAGCCAAATAACATTATTAGCTATATTACAGAATTCTGTGCCTATATTTTCTACGAGTTACATGGGAATGGCTAAATCTATTTTAATGTGATCGCTGGAATGTCGCTTTGAATATCATAAAATAAAATGGGGGCCATGATAAAAGGTAGGTTAGTGGTTATAACTTAAATTTATATAGGTACACAAGTAATTGATTTAGTAGAATAATTTTGCTGTGGCCATACGGAGTTAATTTCAGAATGGAAAATTTTAATTCAAAAAACTTTTGTAATCACATAACTGCAATAAATGATTATGATTACTTTAAATTTAATTTATTTAGCATTCGTGCATTTTTAAATTGTGACCATACACCCAAACGTTGCAGTAATGACGTTTCGTTTGTGTTTTGTTTTTTAGAGTTGTAGGCCCTATTATATCTACAAACGGCATTCGTAGTTTGTTATGCTGGTAAATTAAAATAGTGTTTTTATTTATTACTTAATTAACCCCGGACGAAAAAAGAGGGGTGTTATAAGTTTGACGTGTCTCTCTGTGTAGGTATATGCGTGCCTGTCTGAGGTATCGTAGGTCCTAAACTATTTTGATTTGTTTTTGTTTGTTTGAAAGCTGACGTGACTAGAATGGTGCTTAGCTGTAATTTATGAAGATCGATGACTATCAGCTGATTTTCTACATGATAAAAGGGTTTTACTAACTTTTACAGATCGGATTGATTTGAAATTTGGTGTACTGTCACTACGGTGACGTTCCCATGACATACTAACCTTGAGCTGATCCTATACCATCCTAAAGTCTGCGGGATGCTCCATTCTTCAGAAACTTACAGCAGATATAGCGTGTTTGGGCTCATAAGAATAGTCTCAATGAGATGGTGTTAGATAGATGATTAATAAGGCTCCCGTCCTTATTAATCATCCATCTAACACCATCACCAAAAATTTTTAATTTTATATTTTTATTTTGTAGGTTGAATTAAGATTGAAAGAATTTTTTGTCAAAAATGTTATCTAATGCATTTATGTTTTACAGTGAAATTTATTTAGGCATTACCCGATAAATGTGATCCAAAATTAGCACATCTCATGACATATAAGCCGACGCAAATTTTACCTGACGTTTTGTAGTACTTAGGTAGGTATTGCAGTGAAAGTCGATAGTTATATCTAACGTATTATCCAGTCTGGAGTTCATACCCAGCCTGACCTTTGCACTACGACGTGAAACTCATCCAGATGCTAAGTTCCCAAGTTTGTTCACAAATAATTGCCATCTTGTCCATATTCACACATTTCATTGTTTTAGATGCACTTCTTTTCAATTCCGACGACCGGCTGGCCAAGTGGTCTGTACCCCTTGCTATATAGGCTACTCGGTAAAGACGTCCCGGGTTCGAATCCCGATAGGAGCAAATATTTGTATGATGAGTACGAGCATTTGTTTACGAGTCATGGATGTTTATATGTTTATTTAGTATACTTCTAATATTTTATACTAATATTATTATCTTTATTTCTCCGTTATCTAGTATCCATAACACAAGCTCTTAATGATGCTTAATTAGGGCTAGATAATAGATGTGAGTAGGTATATGAATATTATTATTATTATTATTATTCTTTATCGGGTAGCTTTTGGCTTCCATCTCACCTGACGGTAACAGTAACTACCAACAGAGTAACCAGTTATCCTCCAATTGCCGAAACACAACAATGCTGTTAATCTTATTGCTATGACGACAAACCAAGGTAGATGTTTGTAGCCAGGCGGACTTAGAAAAGTCCTACCATCAACCAAAACGAGCAGAAAATTTCTGGCCCCACGGGAATAGAACCCCGGACCTCTAGAAAGGTAGTTTTAACCACTAGACCACAGTAGAATGTCAATGGACTCAAGCGTGAAAGACTGCCAAGACCGTCGGTCGTTTGAAGTCTGGAGAGACAGATATAGCTTTTACCCTGCCCCCACCTTGAGGGGTGTGCTTAGAAGGAGCTTATCTTTAGAAATCATTGATTTAAGGCTGTTAGTTTTCCACTTACCACTAGGTGATAGGCCCTATATGTAGGGTCGCCTGGGTAGGTACCACCGCCTTTCTTATTTCAGCCGTGTAATAATTCGCTGTGTTTCGGATTGAAGGGAAAGGTAGCCAGTGTAATTACTGGGCATGGAAGGCTTTTCATCTTAGGTCTCAGGATGACAACGCACCGGCTATAACAAGTGATTTTCTCCTTGTCATTGTAGGTGTCTATATGCGGCGGTAACCGCTTACCACCAGGTGGGCCGTCAGCTTGTTTGTCATCTAGTTGTATAAAAAAAAATATACAATGTCAGAAAGGTCCTCTGTCACTTCAATTTGCTGTAAAATGGTTTGAATTTTAACAAGTAAATGTAAGTAAGTCACACTTCACTGTGACAAAAGCACATAATACGAATGAAATCAACATAATTTTCTCTTTTTCTCTTTATAGAATTTATAAAGCTGCGAGGAAGTATGAGTTACATAATAATTTATTTGTATTTTATACTCTCGGAAACCAGTTCACGTCAAATTCGCATTATTTTTCAAAAAAATCTCGACAGAAAGTTGTATTATCGCGTTGTTTTTTCAGTGCCCTCTTAAAGCTAATCTCAGTGGTTAAGTCACGCTAAGCGTATAAGTTTAACATAATCGTAACTTGATGGGCGTGGTCTAAGCTATTGTCGGGTCATAACTTGAAGGCTCAATGTGGCACTATGTGAGTCATTGGCTATTTTTACGCTTAGTTTACGAACATAGATTGTATTTTCTTTTTTACTATGAACAGACGGTGTTATTGTAATTGTACTTTTCAGCTTTCAAAGAGGCATGGTGGTGCTATGGCGTCTAACGAAGAGAGCGGTCGCCGCGTTATGGTCGATCATTATATTACTTATATGTGGAGGTTTGTATTAGCTCTAAGGCGTTATATAGTCAATGTTTTCTTTATCATTAAAAGCTGCGAACCTTCCTAAAAACAAATAAATAAATACTCTGCTTCTCCTACGTGTAAGCCTATATTTTTTTTATACTACTAGATGACTAACTAGGTGACGGCCCACCTGATGGTAAGCGCCCATAGACACCTGCCAAGGGAAAATCACTTGGTATTGCAGGTGCGTTGTCATCCTGAGGCCTAAGATGAAATGCCGTCCATGCCCAGTAATTACACTGGCTACCTTTTCCCTCAATCCGAAACACAGCGAATTGTTTCACAGCTGAAATAAGAAAGGTTGTGCTACCCAGACGACCCTACATATGGGTCTACCACCTAGTAAAACTACTGTACTGTGCTTCTCTACGTGTGAGCTTTTATTTTTTATACTTAACGTATTATTTTTTAATGGGGTAGCTTTGGACCTTTTTCAGACCTGATGATAAGTGATGATGAGGCCGAAGTTGGAAGCGAGCTACCCGGATACCTTAACCACAGAGGAACTGGCTATCTTACCTCCAACTGCCGGTTCACAACAATGCTGTTGCAGACTTAGGCAATCGCGACAGACTTAGGTAAGACGGTGGCGGCCACCCAGGCGGATTTAAAAAAACCAAGCCACCAATCGAACCGAGCAGAAAATTTATACTCCCATGGGAATTGAGCCCCGAACCTCTAAGCGGCGGTTAATGTATCTTTAACCAGCAAAACGGAAGCAAAACTGGTTTAGTCTGTTGATTATGATAAACGCTTGATAGCTAGGGCAGAGGGGGGTAATTAGGACTCCGGGTGGTCTTATTTGCCCTACTCAACTGCAAATCAGAAGTAAGTAGCATAATATTGTAGTACCTACCCACCATTGTCACACCGTTCATGTCCGTAGCAATTATTATTGTTCGACCGCAATATTTGGTGTGATATGGTACTACAATGCTTGGCTATATTTCTGAGTATGACTGTACTTCCCCTATAGGATTCCTATATTTATAATAATAATAATAACATTCAAACACTCACACTTATTATCTAGCCCAAAGTAAGCATCATTAAGAGCTTATGGTATGGATACCAGATAACGGAGAAATAATGATAATAATATGTATATAAATATTATTAATATACAAAATAAACATATAAACATCCATAACTCGTAAACAAATGCTCGTCTTCATCATACAAACATTTGCTTCTATTGGTATTCGAACCCAAGACCTCTTGACCGTGTAGCCTGCATAGCAAGGGGTACAGAACTACAGACCGCTCGACCAGCCGGTCGTCAAATTTCAACTTGATATTTTAATATCAAGTTAAAATTTTCGTATTGATTGGACATTATCGTTTAAGTTTTCGTATTCGTCGTAGAACAAATGATGGTCGCTTTAATTTCTTCAAAACGCTATCGAATAATGAAAATGACGTCATGCTATCGTTGTAATGTCAAGTTGCCCATCATACAAATGCTGCCGTCACGCTAGATGACGATATGAAACTTTCGAAAAATTGTTCCAGGATGCCCGTCAGGTTCGTTCCTCAAAATTTCATACAAATACTGAGGGTGCTGTATGAAGGCTTGTGTATGGAATTTTGAGATACGAAAAATTCGAATGTTCGTGCTAAGGGTACAAAGTACCCACATCAGCAGTTTATATACACTGCTGGGTACTACCTTCTTACATGGGAGATACTCATGATGAGTTTGGGTCATACTACCACGCTGGCTCGATGCGGGTTGGCCCCAATGCAGAGTACATTTATCATCATCATCGTCATCATCATAACCAGCCTATGAGCTTATATACATCCCACTGCTGGGCACAGGCCTTCCTACATGGGACAAACACATGGGGAGTCTGGGCTACAACACCACCACGCGGGCCCAATGCGGATTGGTGGGTTAAAGTGGTTGCAGGAACAAACGGGACCAACGGCTTAACGTGCCTTCCGAAGCACGGAGGAGCTTGAATATAACAAACTTTGATTGACCCATCCCAGGATCGACCATGGCGAAAGTTGCCATGGTAATAAAGAAATTTGAGTAAAACTCTCCACTGTAAATAAAGATCCTCATTGTGTGTGAAATTTATAACATTAGTGTCACGCCGCAACAATGTCGCGGCAACTAGGTGTTGCCGGTCTGATTATTTTGTTTGTCATTGAAAGAGCGGAATACATACCGTCACATAGTACCTGAGTTAACTGTCACTGACATTATATTGTCAGTAGCGGGGGATTTTAATTAATCAGTGAAATCCTTGAAATCTATACTACAAATACACATTTATTTACGTATAAATTTTAAATTGCTTAAAATTAGAAGGAAAATTTGTAGGTTGTTTAAAATTTGTAGTTTCTGTAAATTTTCTAGTTTGTTAGGTAAATATAGCGCCAGTTTTAATTTATGCCTGCAGTCTTGTTTATAGGAAGCGATTTAAATTAGACGAATAGTCCATTGTCATGAAAATATAGTTGTAAAAATATTGAAAAATTATTTGGCCACTACGCAAACTTTCAAAAATTTTCAGAGCTCTGTGAATTGGCAATACAAAGTACCAATCCTTGGTGGATATTTTTTTTCTCTATTTGGGAAATAAAAATTACAGCAATTCTTATAAAACAAGCTATAACAAAATACATAGATTGATATACTTAATATAGGATAGTGAGATATTTTATCTGCACTAAAATATTACCTACCTACATCAAAACGAACCTATAAAACCTTGTTATCGACCGTATGTTATGTGGTGTAGATAAACTATCTTTCCTCTGATGTTACCATATTTTGTGTAACTAATAGCACAAAATGAGACTTTAACTATTTAGGATTTCGTTATGGAATTGAAACATACTGTTCATATATAAGTATCTAATAAAATTGAATAAATATTTTTTTCATCCCCCCATCTCGGAAAGAGTATTTTTGCTCTTCGATATCTGAGTGCAAAAGCCGTTTTTATCCGCTAGAGCATAAAGAAAATTCAATTTAGAACATCGTATGCACTAAGTTTGTGAATTCAAAACATCATTATACCTCTTTACTTCTACCTCCATGGTGCCGAATTTATCATACAACCTTTGTTAATAACTTAGACTCGGCTCCTTCTTGTACTTTTTGTTTAATTTGCTTTGCGCGCGCCATTTTCTTTTTACGACATATTTGATAGAAACCATTGTTTAAAACAAAAAACTTGAAAACAAGTAAAAACCGAAAATGAGTGATTCTAGCGTCGAAGAAGTTTATTTGACGCCAACAGAATCGACTAAAACTGTTAATAAAGCCAAAATGTTTTTTTTTTGCATTGAGTCATTTCCTCGTTGAGGTGGGATGAAAAGTTACGTGTTGCACTCGAGTGCAAAGATTTTTCACTTCGTACTCTTTTGATTCCCTCGCTAACGCTCAGGATTCTAATTTTAGAATCCTTCGCTGCCTCGGTCATCAAAATTGAGCACGCAGTTAAAAAGCAACTTTGCACTCTTGTAGTACAACAAATAACTATTTACTGAATTGTTAAATAAAATTTCCTGTAATTCTAAATCACTTTGTTCGTCTTATTAATTTACTCCAAGACAGTAAAAAAAACAAAATAATCCACCAACAAGTGATTGTATAAGGCAAAATATTAAGCACTTTTCGTTAATAAAGCTATAAATATTATACTTTTTTCAATAGAATTGTGTATTCAATAGATATACAGGGTGTTAGAGAGACGCTCTCTAAAACGAAGGCAGATGTCAGTACTGGTCACCTTAAACACTATTTGTTAGAAAACAAATTTGCAATTTCGAAAAAAAAACATCTGATTCATACAATTTGCTATATCTACAAGACCTGTTTGTATGGAACAGCTGATTTTTTTTTCGCAATTTCAAATAAATTTTCTAACAAGTCATGTTAAGGGTGACCAGCACTGCCATCTGCATTCGTTCGAAAGCGTCCCCCTAACATCCTGTATAGGTAAGATTTTCTTAAGTTATCCAAACTAGTTATCGTATTTAGCCTAAGATATCTTGCGATTATGAAAGCTAGCTTCCGTAAATTGCTTAACATTCATCATCATCATATCAGCCGAGAGACACCCACTGCTGGTCATAATTCTCCCCTAAGGATCTCCAAACCGATCGTTCCTGCGCTGCCCTTATCCATCGGCTTTCCGCGACCCTCACCAGATCGTAGGTCCACCTTGTGGGAGGCCTTACCAACGCTGTGTCAACGGCGTCTTTTCAACATTACCTGCCTGTACAGGGTGGAGCCGTCAATGCGACAATAAATTTAAACATGGGCTATATTAGTCCATAGAAATGGTTTACCGGCTTCCAAAATACCGTATTCATTTGATAATTTCATGACATTTGTATGGAATAATGCTGCCAACGTTACACTATTCCAAACAAATGTCATGAAATTATCAAATGAATACGGTAAACCATTTCCATGGAGTAATATAGCCCATGTTTAAATTTATTGTCGCATTGACTGCACCATCCTGTATAAGTTTGAAAGATATTTAGGTAGATTAATATCTAGACAAGAATATTAAATTCATTATTATACTGACATTGTTTTACCATGCAAAATATTAAATAGGCAAAATTGGTATTTGGTAACATTTTTTTATAAATAGTCAGTTTTATCCTTTAGTAACTGAAAACTAAGGTGTCTCTACAGTTTTCATTTTCGGTATGGACAAAATACTAAGCTCTGCACTTGACTCGCACTATCACCTGTTATCACTGCTGATAACCGTCAGTTATTTGTTATATTAGCATTTTATCACTGCACTCATATAACGTAAGCTGGTTATATACTTGTTATATACAAACTGGTATAGAAAGTTATGATATCATATTACGCAGGTACCTATCAGCTATAAAATAAACCAATAGGTTTATTAATCAGAATTAATGTGTCGCTATGTCATCTATAATTTGTTAATATGACAATATACAAAATAGGTTTTAACCGCCTCTGTGATCTAGTGGTTAGGAACACCTACTTCAGGACCTAGAAGGTCAGGGGTTCACTTCCTGCACTGTTTATAGGACTTTTCTGAGTCCGCTTGGCTAGCTACCACCATCTTACCTAAGTCTGCCGCCATAAAAACAGCATTGTTGTGGCCGGGGTGTTGGAGGTAAGATACAAGAAAGAAAGAAAAAATTATATTTTATTGACTCTAGAGATCTTCTCTTAAAATAGCCAGTTCCTCTGTGGGCGAGGAATCTGATTGTAGATCCCTTCCATCTTAGTCCTTATCATCACTAAGGTGAGATGAAGGCAAAAGATAGCCCGCTAAAAATTAAACAAAGCTTGTTACCTGCAGTCTAGTGATAGTATGTACTACTAGGGTGTCATCTGTCATGATTTTTTTTATTACAAATAGATGACAAACAAGCTGACGGCCCACCTGATGGTAAGCGGTTACCGCCGTCTACATACACCTGCAATAACACGAAAAAATCACTTGATATTGCAGGTGCGTTGTCATCCTGAGGCCTAAGAGAAATGCCGGCCATGCCCAGTTATTACACTGGCTACCATTCCCTTTAATTCGAAACACAGTGAACTGTTTCACGGCAATATAAGAAAGGCGGTGGTACCTACCCAGACACCCCTACATACGGGCCTACCACCTAGTAAGCGTTGCTAATTTTTGCGTAGGTAATGTCTTATCCATACAAGTCTATTCTAATATAAAGGCTCATTTAGACAATGCAAGTTTCTTGCCTGTAGTAGCATACAATTAAATTAAATCAAGAAATGACGTGCAAAGTCTAATTATGCGTTCTTAGACTATGCAAGTCGTTTATTGCTTAAATTTAATTGTATGCTACAGGTATTAAACTTGCATTGATGTAAACGTGCCTTTGTGAAAGTACCCTAACTCTAAGATAAGTCCCCGTGCTTCCAAGATAACTCTTTTTAGTGAGCTCTGGTGACCTTTTTTACCGCAGGGACACAACACTACAAAGTAGTTGCTGCTATCAGAATATTGAGAAGTGGAGGTGCTGCCTATAAAAAATACAATAGTTTTTTTGTAAGCCAGCATGACAATTACAGCGAGATCATCAGTTTTTATTTCACCTAGTGAGTAAGGCTCTAAGCAGCGAATTATGCGACGAGGCGCCCATGAACTGTCAATGTGACATTGACAATTGGGTCACAGTCTACGCATAATATGTCGATAAAGTTGACATTCTAATATGTGAGCAGGTGCATTTTTTACCATTTACAATTCAAAACGTTTTCTCTGAATAGAGATTTTAAAGTAAAATGACTTAATTCTTAAAGATCGATGATGCGAAACATGTTGTTTGTGTTCATGTGGGTTATTGTATACTCGCCATAAAGCACACTCGTCACGTTTTTGTAACATTAAAAGCTGATTCGCCACACCTATTAACCTGTGATGCCGCGTTATCCCTCCGGAGGGTTATGACAATTAAATGTCATGGTTATATTTTTATGAAGAAGCATATACAGAGTGGTGCCGTCAATACGTCAATAAATTAAAACATGAGCTATATTAGTTCATAGAAACGGTTTGCTACTTTCAAACACATGTTATATCATTTAATACTTTCATGATATTTCTATGAAATAATGCAGACAATGTTAAATTATTTCATACTAATGTCATGAAATTATCAAATGAATAAGATGTTTTTTAAAGTGGCAACCCATACTATGAACTAGCACATGTTTTAATTTATTGTTGTTTTGACGGTACCACACTATATTTTGTCTGGTATTCAAGAAAAGTGCTTTGGATTTGTCGGCAAAACGTTTGTGGAAAAAAGTCGTCGGCGAAGCGTTTCACACCAGGATTAGTCCAGTCGACAGTACCGCCCTTATTCCGTTCGTGATAGAGGCGACTTTCGTAGTGAATGTGTTGTCGTCTGTACTAAAAATATACGGTTACATTTGAATATATTATACGGAATAGAACCGACATCCACGCGGATGAAGTAGCAAGCTAAAGCTAGTATTGTAGCAAACAAACAAAATTAAATAACATGGGCACTTTGGGTCGGAAACGCAAATGATACCCCTGGTGTTGGCAGGCTATGGTAACCGCTTACCATCAGGTGTGCCGGTCACCTTGGTGGTACAAAAACCTACTTATATTATTCGATACATGAAAAAGCATCCTCTCTATGACTAAAACTAGTTTTAGTAGGTATGATAAATTTTGCTTAACATGTTTGCAGATAGTAAAGAACTATGGCCGTCATAACAATAAAAATTATATTGTGTCTGGTTCGCAGGCAATCTCAGGTCGCGGACATTTCAAGTTTATTTTTTACTTTTAATCCTTAGTTTTATTATTTAATAAAAATAAAAATTAAAACCGACTTCAAAAAACTGAAAAGGATAAAATAATTAAATTTAAGTAGGTAGGTACTCATCCCCTAGAAACATATTTTTTGGAGTTGGTGCTTCACTTGCTATTATTTTCGGAAACCACTTAGCACCAACTCCAAAAATATGTTTCTAGGGGATGAGTACCTACTTACTTAAATTTAATTATTTTATCCTTTTCAGTTTTTTGAAGTCGGTTTTAATTTTTGTTTTAATTTTTTTTTTCACAATTTTTAGTGATAACTTTCTAAGGTCGAAGCTAGATGGGTGACCGTCGACTTATATTGTTTTCTTTCACTAAAAAGTCATAGAAAAAAAAAAATTGCAATTTCGCATACGTAGACGACTTAATGATTTCAGTTTTTTTTTTAATTTAAAACCAAACTACCCAACTGATTGTGAAAAAATTTTCATGAGACCAAATGGCAGCTATTCCGCATCGAACAAAAAAAGAATCACGTAAATCGGATCAGTAATCTCGGCGTAATCGGTGTACATACGAAGAAAAAAAATATGTAGACGACTTACTAATTTCAGTTTTTTTTATTTACTAAAACCAAGCTACCGAACTGATTTTGAAAAAAAATTTATGGGACCAAATGGCAGCTATTCCGCATCGAACAAAAAAAGAATCACATAAATCGGATCCGTAATCTCGGCGTAATCGGTGTACCTACATAAAAAAAAAACATACCGGCCGAATTGAGAACCTCCTCGTTTTTGAAGTCGGTTAAAAAAGAGGGGTGATATATCTTGGACGTGTCTGTATGTGTGTCTGTGTGTTTATCTGTGGCATCATAGTTTTTTTGTTTGAAACTGACGTCATCGAGATATTTATTATATCCCGACCAACCCGAAAATTGACATCCAACTGAAATAATAAACAGACGGCCGCACATCAAACGTAACACGTGTTATTCAAAAAGAACTCTTATTACAACGTGCTAAGAAACCCTTCAACGTTAGTGTTTAACTTGATCCACAAACATTAGATTATGCTCGCATCACTTTATATTAATAAGTTATTACGTTGGGACAAACATGATGCAAGTGGCTTTAAATATTAAATTTGACTGAGTTTTCAAAAAGTTTCGCTAATTTTTTTTCCAGAGTCTTTTTTATAGAGCGGTAGCGAGTAAATACTAATATTAAAAATGAAAAATTATCTTTGTTTTTCAGTCAGTTATGTTTTACTCCTAACCCTTGTTTGTCCCTTGCTATACAGGTTACTCGGTCAGGGGTCTCGGGTTCGAATCCCGGTAGGAGCAAAAGTTTGTATGATGAGTTCGAGCATATGTTCGCGAATCTGATTTCTGGTATTTTTTTTCATTTTATTATCATTATTTCTCCGTTATCTAGTATCCGTAACACAAGCTCTTAATGATGCTTACTTTAGGCTAGATAATATAGGTGTGAGTGTATGAATATGTATTATTATGTATGTATTATTATTAAGTATATTTCTAATTTATACATATTATTATAAATATTTCTCCATTATCTAGTATCCATAACACAAGCTCTTAATGATGCTTACTTTAGGCTAGATAATAGGTATAAGTGTATGCATATTAATATTTTCCACGCGGGCGGAGCTGCGGGTAATCACTAGTAAATTATAGTTTGAGGAAAAATCTATAGGCACAGATTCTGTCTGTTTTGTGATCCAAAATAATTGCAATCTAATAATAAAACCTTATAGTACAGGAAATCGATTACAAACCTATAAAAATATGTTATAGGTACCTGCACAAAGCAATTTAATAGTCATTTTTAGATAATAAGTCCGTAAAGAACAGTTTTTTAATAACAAATTTGTAAGAATCATTGAAATTTCAATATTAATAATGAACAAACTAGCAATATAAAGCTAGTGAAACTTTAACTGAATTCAGTTCGTAGCAGACAAGTCCACCCACACCTCCAAGTTGCACCGCCAATTAGGATATACGTTGAGATATCCCAGGAAAAATGTCTGGCTCGAAAATGAACTTTCTTAAAAACTAGAAGTCGGACCTACGAAATTACTTCCTTCGGACACTGCAATAAAACTCTTTGGGGGAAGGGTGACGCTTCACTGATGGCGTGTAGCGGAGACTACTAGCGATAAGACACAAAATATAGTAAAATGATTTCAAAAAGTTATGCAAAAACGAAAACAATCCAATTTCAAAATCTTTAACCATGTTTTTACTGTCTCTACATTGATGTATTTTTATGAGAAAGATTTCAGCCAATGTCGAAAAAATTTACATAGAATTATATAGTAGATTAAAATTGGAACTCATAAAACTAACTCGGTTAAGGAAATTCGAAAGTATATTGTGTTGATATTATCTATCACACTGAAAAAAATATTTAACAAAACTATTTCGCTTACATTTGTAATTACCAAAATTTAGCGAGATATAATTACAGTTTATTCGATTTAACAAAACGTTGCATCTAATAAGCAATTTATTTTTAGTTAGGTGTTACCATAAGTTATGTAGTCACTTTTTTGAGCACGGAAGCCCAAAAAAGGAAGTCCAGGTAGTCGAAAGTTCAGGTGTCATTTTTTCAGTGCCATCTTTCAAGGACTCCTTCGAGCAAGGAGAGTTTATTTCAACTTGAAAACAAACATTTTACAATCCTTTGCAATATAACCCATCAAGCCACACATTCCAGACCCAATTTTTTTTCAATTGTCATATGCTCCTTGTAATCTTACGCATAGGTATCTTAATCTAAACAAATATATAGGTGCCTAAGCTTTCTATTGATTCCCCGCCCCTCCACTTTCTAGTTTACATATTTTTTTAAATATCTTTCAAAATCTAGCTATTCTATACTAATCTGAAATAAATAAATATCATAAGTATTTATTTACGAACACTACGTTTAATTTAAGATAGTACTATATAAATACTATTGTTTTTGATGTATGAATACTTCACAGATTAATATAATAATACTAAAGTTGCTAGTATGTCAAATCAAACTTATTAATAAAAAAAACAATCAATGTTTCTTCTGTAAGTATTACTATTAATTTCGTAACGTCTAACGTTTTATCTGTATAGCTTCAATGTCTACTGCATCCAATTACATTATCTTTCTACCAAAGACGAATTCAGAAAGAAATTACACAACAAGTGCAAATATTATTCCACGTCCTTTCGCTATTCTACTGAAGATTCTTCTCAACAAGACAACGTACAGCAAAACATTATTTTCTCAAAACATTACGTTCAGCTTAGAGCTTAATAATATGTACAATATCGGAACAAATATTAGTGCAGCGAAGCAAAAAACAACTCGTATAAAGAAAACTGTTTAATCTTCAAGCGTGCAATTAAACGCTATACGCTGGTAAAGGGGCCCCACCCTTCGGGGTGGTGGGGAGATAGAGGGTGCTCTGAAACGTAATTGGGACTTTTTCTTTGGACTTTTAGCCTTTTGTTTTGCAAAGTGACTTCTTTCTTGTCTTGCTCGGAATTGATCGCGGATGAAAATGAGCTCTCAGCTTTGGTGGTTGTGGAGTTTAATTGACTTTGGGTGTTTTATGGTTCTTATTAAATATTTTAATCACTATCATAAATTTTAGAAAGATATTTATGATATTTTCAGATTAGAAATAGGATCTAATTTTATAATCCAGCAAGCTGCAGTGGCTTAGAGCAGTCATTCGGATTGTGAAAAGGTTTTACAAAAAATAATGAATCCTATGCCTATGAACTTAGGTGACATAGACAATGATATTTCTCCAAAGTCCATTCTACACATCAGACAAAACGACTTCGCTGATTCATAGAGAAAACCATAAACATAACTATCACTTTATTATCATTTAATTTTATTATTTCAAGTGGTTTTTGTAGGATAGACTTTTGGAATTGTCGGCTCAATGTTCGTCGACATAAATTCATCGTCGAAGGGTTTCACACAACGATTTCTTCGAGTGATTAATACCACCTTGTCTTTCTACTCTATTAAATCAATGTTAGTTAAATTCACATGTCATTTGTTATGGTTTTTTATAAATTACATCAAATACTACATACCGTCAAGTGATATTGCCATATTTCTCTTTTAGCTGCAACTTACCTGTAAAGACATAAAGTATTTCTTAAACATTATTCTTTATCAATAAGAAAACTCACGTATTTTCCGATGTCTAACTAAACTTACTGTCTTTCTGAGTTTATTATTATCAAGGGTGGTGCCGTCAATACGACAATAAATTAAGACATGGTCTATTTTAGTTTAAAAACATCTTATTTGATAATTTCATGACATTTCTATGAAATAATGCAGCCAATGTTATCTTATTTCATACACATGTCATAAAATTATCAAATGAATAAGATGTTTTTGAAACTGGCAAACCATTTATATGAACTTATGTAGCCCATGTTTTAATTTATTGTCGTATTGACGGCGCCACCCTGTATTTCATTATCTTAATAAAAGAATAAACAATAGCTGGACATAGAAACACACCGGAAAGGCAGATTGTTTGTAATAAAATTAAGACAAAAAATGGATGTGATTTATTTTTATTTGATCCATAACACGACTTCATAATGATGCTTATTACCATATACCTAACACAGTAGCGAAATACATTACCCATTATTCATAAAAATATCGTAAAGAATAAATATTCAGAGATATTTTAGATTAGACTTTACACTCGAAGAAAAAATTCCCTTTGTAAATTAAGTTACCAGGATTTTATACACTTATTGTCTATTAACACTAACTTAGCATTTTTAAGAAATCGTCCGCTTATTTGACGGGGTATAAATAGTGTTGCATACAAACTACATTATACCACTGAACGGTTCAAAGATAATCTTGGTATCCACCTCAAAACTTGTCCAATACCTTTTACGACATACCGAACAAAATAACGGTAATAAGCTTGTATCGAACAATATCTGTTTAGTGTAATGAGACGATTCGGATGCTGGAGGTTGGGTCCAATCTAGAACAAGCTTTACAATAGAGAAGCTTTTTTGTTAATAGAAATGGCAACACTTTATTTTGTAGCATTATACGTGGGGTGGTATTTTTAATTGGACTTGGAATTTAGGAATATTTAATTGGTAGCACTAATCTCTGGAAACACTATTAAGTAAAAAAGCTCTGTACATTTTTGGTTAAATTCCTTTGAATAACACACTATACATTATTGTGATTTATTATTTGATTTGCAATCTCCCTTGGTTCTACTTCGCGATTATTCGTTCTTTTGCGGATTCGGATAGGACATTTTAATGTTGCGTCGTTGTACTATAATCTCTCAAAACAGGAGGATGTAACCAATCCGGCTGAATGTTTTTCAGAAATATTTTTAAATTAATTATCATCAATTGTACTCTTCCTACAGTGCTGATTTGCTTGCTGTATGTCAGGAACATACAGTTTTGTTCCTGACATACAGCAATAAAAAATCTGATTACACTAATAAATGTTAGCCAGGGAAAACAAAATATCAAACCAAACATGACTCATGTCGGACAGCTAAAACTGGTTTCTAATTTTATATCACTTAATTATAAATATATTAATGTTACGTGTAAAGTAGCACGGCATCTAACCTACGATCAGATTTTGTTTCTTAAGAAAAGTAAGACGAGTAATAAAATCTAAAATTTAAGGCAAAAAAACTATTACCAATAATTAACAATACGTCGTTAGCTTACAGGAAATATTGATATTCATATAGGAACAGTTGTTTTTTCCGCATTTCACTGTTGAATGCATCATAAAAGGTATTTAAGTACTATCACCTGCTCTAGACTTTAAAGAAATACCGAAAGGCAGTTCAAGCCACGAAAAATATACCAGTTCCTTCCATAGGTCACAGACAAAAATACCTAGCAGTTATTAGATGCAAATGTCCAGAAGCTTCTACGCTCGGGCTCAATTAATAAAACGTTCTGATCTAATTAACAAATGCCAATTTAGAGGAGTAGAAGCGGACAGGGAAATATGTAGAGCTGTCGGGTTATTATTACTACTTATTCTTTTTGCGAATTTAATACTCCAAATAATGGTCTGAATGGGAACAGCTATATTATAACATTGACGACATATTTAGAACTTAAAATCGGCGAAAGTATTTATGCAGTAATACCTATAGCATTATTTTTAATACAACGCTGCACAACCTATACGGGTTTCACTCGTACGGAACCAGAGATTTTCAATATATTTTTTTAGTTAAATGGAATATAATTATTTTTGTGCACTGGGATTTGGGTCATCAGTTAAAAAGTTTGTATCTCAGTGAAAAAGTTACATTCAATAACTACCAAGAGATGTAACAAAACAAGAACGTCCTATTCTATAGCAGATATAACGTGAATATCTACAGCAATTCCGTTTTTATCTATGTATAAGTTACCGAATCCTTAAAATGAACAATGAGACGGCAAGGGGTGAACAAATATCTAAGACAATATTGGAGGAGGGTTCTTAATCATAAACATTGCTCTATTGATACCTGGTCCAATTTTACCACTTCATATAACGTGTAATGGAGCTCCCACTCGCCTCTGCAGCCGACGTCTCACGTGGGCTCGGCTTAATTGGGATTGGCGAAAAACAACTAATGGAACCGTTTTAAAACAACAAGCTTTTACAATGAAATTTATTTAAAATACCAAAGCAATCACTTTTATAATAGTCGCATATAAATTATAGTGATATACAAACTTAACTTAACTCAAAAAAACTAAACGGAAAGACAAATACCAATAACTTAAAGTGACTACTGCATAATAAGATCTCTTGGTTGATCGGTGCGGTTTGTTTTTACTTGCTTTGTCAATCATTTATAGCTTTTAAATTTAGACATCATGGACAGGCAAAGAAAACAGCCGCTCATGTCGCGGCAGAGAGGCCAACTATTGAGCAACCTTCTTGGAATCTCCGCTTTAACTCCAGAAGATAGGAACTCATACATCTCCTAGCTCTATGTTATTGTAGTGTATTCTTTTGCCCATAGGATCAAGCAAATTTAGAACAATTATTTTGTTATTTTTGGAGATAATTATGCATCTTGGGAGGGTTTGGCGCCAAATTAACAGTCTCCATGATGCTAGTTTGATGAGGTGACAACCACGACACAATTTTCAATGTTTTTCACACCAAATTCACTTATATTGCAATGATTTTCTAATTGCACGTCAACACAAACACTTGCTTCACAAACCTACACCAATATTATCACAACGTTCGCTCAGACATAAATTTGTAATTATTGTACCTAATAAAAAAATTAACTGACACTATTAAATAGCGCCAAAAACTCCCTATGTGATTGTATCCACAGATTAATAGCAAGCGATGGGGACTTACTTATGCAGCATTTAATAGAAAGTCAAATTCAGATGATTGAAAAATGGTTCATGGTCATTAAACATTTGTCTTTCTGGATCCAAGCCCCGGATGCAGGCAGTGGAAGTTTAAGCTTCCAATTTTTAAGCACTTTATTTTGCAAATCTGCTTAAATAACGTTTGCAGTGTGGACAATGAGCGTGCTGTATACCCGGGCTATGGGGATAAAGTTCAGCGCAATATTTATGTTTTAAAATTAATTATTTGTTCGTTATTGGGGAAACCAAACTATTTGTCATATCTTAATTTACATCCATAGGTATGACAACACTACGTGTACTAGTATTTCAGTCACATTGCCCGAAAATTAGGAAACACTGAAAATAAAGTTACTCGTATATCTGGAAACTTTTAAAGGAAAAAATCAGCGGCAAAAGTCGAGAGAGATGGCGCAATTGGAGGACGAAGATTCTTAGCTTACAAATCTTTTAAGAGCCCTTATTTTTTTCCACCTGTAGAGTAAACGGCGAAGTGAACTGGCTACTACTCTACCAGTTTGGAGTACCTTACCAGCTTTAGGTAGTACTGTACTCTAGCAATGCTGCCTACATTGGTATAGTAATTAAAATATAATAAAACTAGAAAAATTTCACGTCCTGAGGCAGGATCGAACCCGCGACCTTTCGCAATCCGGGCGATTGCTCTGACCACTGAGCCACCCAGGACTTGGGATATCCCTGTGAAATTCTTCTAGTCTATCTGTATTTGCGTTTATGAGCTAACGTCCACCCTACAATGTCGAAATATTCTATTTCAATATCCGAAACGAGTATTTTTACAAATACCGACGATTCGGTTAAGTTGGGGCAGTGCTTTCAAATATTCTTCATTTTTGATTTTAACATTATTATAAATGTTTGAAAAATTACTTAGTAATTAAAATATAATAAAACTAGAAAAATTTCACGTCCTGAGGCAGGAGTCGAACCGGCGACCTTTCGCAATCCGGGCGACTGCTCTGACCACTGAGCCACCCAGGACTTGGGATGTCCCTGTGAAATTCTTCTAGTCTATCTGTATTTGCGTTTATGAGCTAACGTCCACCCTACAATGCACCTACAATGCAATGCATGTCCTACTAAGTAATTTTTCAAAATTTATAATAATGTTAAAATCAAAAATTAAGAGTACATTGGTATAGTTAGTAGTAATAGTTAGTACTCTACCGTGCTACTATGCCGTTTACTCTTTTTCTGCACAGCGCTCTTCGGCTGCTCTACACGGCTATCGTAAACAGTACCTACTACTCTACAAGTTACATTTTGATTCTCTCAGACATTAATAATAATTGAACTAAAAATAAAATATGAATCGATATCGAAATTTTATAACAAAAAAGAGAGAACATAATTTCATAGATTTTTTTTAATGAGTACAAATTTATTTTTTATGTTAAATAATAATATTCATACACTCACACCTATTATCTAGCCCAAAGTAGCATCGTTAAGAGCTGTGTTATGGATACTAGAACGGATAAATATTGATAATAATATGTATATAAATATGAGAAATAGACTTAATAAACATATAAACATCCATGACTCGTAAACAAATGCTCGTACTCATCATGCAAACATTTGTTCCTACCGGGATTCGAACCCGGGACCTCTTGACCGAGTAGCCTGGGGTGCAGACCACTCGGCCAGCCGGTCATCAAACTACATTCTCCATTATTGGCTCTACAAATCTCCATTCGTAGAGCCAATATTATCACCAATTCCATTATTAACCCACACACACAGCTACACAACACACACATCATTATCATATCACTTGTGTGTGGGTGTGTGTGCGTGTATGAGGGGCGCCCTAGCAATTTTTAGCCTAGGTCCCTGTCTAGTTCTGCAAAACTAGGTGCAGGGTGAGCCTAGATAAATGTACCGTTAGCAGAAAACTTGACGTCTGTGACTAATAATTAATTTCACAAAATGTTGACTGATTTCTTTTTTTTCGTTAAATTGCTAAAGTGTAAAAAATGTTTATTTACAGGGTTCGTGCACATTAAATTGCGACGAAAGAGTTTATCTAATTTAAAACGGTACAAATGTTTTTAGCGGCCATAAAAAGGTCTAAAAATGGTAAAAAGTAACTTTACGCCAATAACTTAAAAATCATAATCAAAAATATAATTAATTCATGTAGGCCTTTCGAATCGTTAAGAAATGGTATCAGAATGAGATATTGTCTATCTCTCTGTCATGTCTGAATTTAAACCGGTTTCAAAAGTTGAAGACAAATAAAACCTATTATGATTTCAATAATTATTTAAAAGTTAAGGCGAATTAATAATGTAATATGTTTTTTAAAAGTTAGGTCTTGGTGTTGGTAGGAATTAGAAAGCAATGATCAAATAAAATACTAACAAATATCATCCAGAAATGGCGCAGGATGATTTATTTTGATTTGCTGGTAGTGCTACCTGGCCTAGGTTTTAAGATCATATGAACGACGCAATGTGGGCGTAAGTACTGACGGTAACGAATTGAAAACTAATATAATACTGTTTTCCTAGTTAAAAATGGAATGACTTAATTATTCATTATTAATTGGATCTAAATAGTTTTTTTTTCATACAACTAGATGACAAACAAGCTGACGGCTCACCTGATGGTAAGCGGTTACTGCCGCCTATAGACACCTGCAATAACAAGGACAAATCACTTGATATTGCAGGTGCGTTGACATCCCGAGGCCTAAGATGAAATGCCGTCCATGCCCAGTGATTACACTGGCTACCTTTCCGTTCAATCCGAAACACAGCGAACTGTTTTACATCTGAAATACGAAAGGCGGTGGTACTCTACTCAGACGGCTCTACATACGGGCCTACCACCTAGTAAAAGAAGTATTGGTGATTTCTGTCCATTCTAGGGATTTAATGGGCAATATCCTTTTAGGCCTCTTGGAATGTGATAAATTAAGGTTTTAGGTTTTTATTAAAACGGTCCAAATTTCTCCCTCCTTCTTTTAAAATTTAATTATTTTTCCTCCATTTACGAACTTAAAAATCACGTTCAATAATTGTCTAAATATGTACCAAAGTTAAATAAAACAATTTTTACATGTGCTTTCATCATATCAGCCTATGATGTCCGCTGGTGAACAAAGAACATCGATTTTCAAAGGGATCGGTTCCGCGCAGACTGCATTCAATGGCTCCCCGCGACCCTGACCAGGTCATCTGTCCATCTAGTGGGAGGCCGATCATATTTTGCGCTTTCAGGTACGTGGTCGCTATGCTAGGTGGTAGGCCCGTATGTAGGGTCGTCTGGTTAGGTACCACCGCCTTTCTTATTTCAGCGGTGAAACAGTTCGCTGTGTTTCGGATTGAAGGGAATGGTAGCCAGTGTAATAACTGGGCATGGACGGCATTTCATCTTAAGCCTAAGGATGACAATGCACCTGCAATATCAAGTGATTTTCCCTTGTTATTGCAGGTGTCTGTAGGCGGCGGTACCGCTTACCATCAAGTGGGCCGTTAGCTTGATTGTTATCTAGTAGTATAAAAAAACATTAGAACTTTAACAACCCATTGGCCGTCCGTTCTGCGTGCTTTGAGTGAAATGAGCTATGCCAGTGTCAGTGACGTAACTTCTCTTACGGATGTCCTTATTTCTGATTATATCTTGTAGAGAAACACCTAACATAGCTTTGTGCTTTACCATTTTCATATTGAGAGAAAAATATAATTATACCATAAATCTACATAATTAACTTAAATTTCGATTAGGAGTAAGTCTTCCTATTATCAATTAGATTAGGTTTTGGTATTTCGGATTTCATTCGAATTACGTTAGAAATCTTGATTTTTTTTATCATAGCTAATTACAAAATAATATTTAAAAAATTTAATCAATTAAAAAATAATTAATAAATTTTTACGTCTTTTAATTGAAGTCTTTTTAGACTGACCATACAGAAACCGAACCCTCTTTACCAACGATTTGTTTTAGAGGTCGTCGCCCTCTTTCTGTCTCTTTTTATAACTATAAAACACACATCATGCGTCTCTCTCACACACAGATGGGGAAACACGCCTACGGAACCCCGTCAAGGAAAGGCCTTTCATTTTTTTAATAACCGGAAGTTGGGATTTTGGCGATATCTAGTTGAAATAAGAGTCGCCGGAAACGGAGGGAGACTGATATAGCTGTCATTAGCTGAGTTTATTTTTGCTATGAGATTTTTTTGTTTTGGAGAAACTTGCTAGGTTTTAAGGAAACTATTTCTAAGTAGATTGATAAAAGGCATAGGCCCTCCTAACGGTATCATCACCAGCCTATATACGTCCCACTGCTGGGCACAGGCCTTCGTACATGAGAGAAACACATGAGGAGTTTGGGACATAACACCACCACGCTGGCTCAATGCGGGTTGGTGGGTTAAAGCGGTTGAAGTGACAACCGGGACCAACGGCTTAACGTGTCTTCCTAAGCACGGAGGAGCTCGAAACTTAGAAATTTTCTGGTTGACCCATCCCGGGATCAACCATGGCGAAAGTTGCTTTGTTTTCTAAGATTTCGCTGTTCCAAATTTAACACAGATATGGTAAAATTTGACTTCTTTCGACAGCAGACAGTCATTCTTGACACGTTTAGGCCTGCGAATGTGTCTTCAGAAACACTGAAAATTTTCAAGATCTCTTAAATTAGATAATTGCTCAGATAATTGCATCCAATAAAGTTAGGTAATTGAAATTAATATTTTTTTATATGCCATAAGAACGTTTACGGCGCATGACTTTTAACCCTGATTTCACACAAACACACTGATTCTAACAAAACTTGCCATGCATAAGCAAGACAGAAGGCTAGTCTGAAGTCATCAAATAATTTTTGAAAAAGGCTAATTAATAAAGAAACTGTTGGCCATTTTGACGACCGAGACGGTCGTCAAAATGGCCGAGTGGTCTGTGCCCCTTGCTAGACAGACTACTCGGTCGGGGGTCCCGGGTTCGAATCCCGGTAGGGGCAAATGTTTGTATGATGAGTACGACCATTTGTTATTATCATTATCCGTTATCTGGTATCTATAACACAACTTCTTAATGATGCTTACTTTGGGCTAGATATAGGTGTGAGTGTATATTATAGTATATTATTATTATCATATTTTTTTTTGGTTTAAATGAAAAGCTTAAAATAACTGTTAATCAACAATAAGACCGTTTTTTGAAACGTCCTCTGACAATAACTATGTAGACTACCCGACTCGCATAAGCATGTAACGTCTCATTAAAATCGATTTATTCGTTTTTAATATTTTCGACTTGAAAGTTCATACGAAACCCGGTGCGGCGATATGTCAATGTAAATATCTATTCAAATCAAACACATTTTTTAAGAAAAAAAAAACAGTCCACTCGTTGACTGTTTTTGAAAATCTATAAAAGTCGTTCTTAGCGTCTTTCTCTAGAATATCATTGTTAGTTTGAGTTTCATACTAACTAGGACCAGCTATCTCGTAAAGTCGTTTGATCGCCTAAAGGTTTCGATTACAAAAAGAAACGTTACGACTTATTAAGACTTTTAAGTAAGCAACCTATGTACACACGGCAGCACATCAAGTGTAACAGTTGCACTACGAAAGCCGCCTCTATTACAAACACAATAAGGCCGGTCTCAAGGTCAAACTGTTACGCTTGATGTGCTGTCGACTGTATTTGGTAAAGCAATCATGTTATTAAGAAGTAAAGAAACAATTGAAAAATAAATTTTGAAATTCAAAAAGAGAACACCAATCCTGAATGTTGAAATGAGAGAAAAACGAACCGCATAAATAAGGAGGTTACGCAAAAACCTCCGCGCGCAAAATTAGAATTCCTTTGGAAAACTTTTAATTTTAAAAAGAAATCACCATTGGGTAGGGTTAGTGACCTCCGTCATTCATTCCAATTTCAAGTTGGAATTCCGAGCGAAGAAGGCACGCACACGCGCGCGGCTACGCACACGGATTCGGGTGACGTATTTATGTGGGGCACGCACACTAACGCACCCTACGCAAGGATGTCAGCGTGAAAAATTTCTTTGTCCTAATTTCTTACTTTATAGAAACTAAGAGTATGATTAACTAGGCCAGTGGTCGGCAAACTAATTAGCCATAGAGCCAAATATGAACATTACAACATTTTTTTAACAAAATGGGCGCCAAATCTGCTTGTTTAGTATACTTTTATCACACTAAATAAATAGTACACTAAATAAAACTAAATTTCATACTTAATAATAGTATTAATGCGAACAATGTGCTTGCATCTCCTTGGAAAGTTTGAGTAGGTCAGATTTGTATGTTGTTTTTTTTTATTTTTAGGCATGATTCCAAGTTCTCATCAATAAGACTTTTTTCTTACCAAGTTTTTTTTTAATGAAAATATTATTGCGCCTTTAGTAGATATTCGTGCCAGAGCCGCACCTTGCCTACCACTGAACTAGGCGTTTAAACTATTTTATTATTATTTCCAGTGTTTTTTAACTCCTACGTCTTTAAAATACGAGTATAAATAAGTACCTACTTAAAAAAACACAATGAAAATAAGAAGCATGTTTAATATTTAATGCCATTTTATTTACACAATTGCATTTTCCACCCTTTTTGTAGACAAATGAATTTGTAATCTTTTTTAATTTATAAATAAATATTTTCAAAATACCTAATAAATACTTTTGATATTCGAAAAGATTTTCTTTCTCGTTCATTTTACTGGCTGTTGCCGGTTGTGCCAGCCCTACATCTATATGGGTCGGTCCACGGGCACAAAGCCTTTTTATAAAGAGGTCGACAAACCAAACGCGCTTATTTATGTGAAAGATGTATTTATGATAGATTACTCAACAACTACCAGCTTGTGTAAATATAGCGTTTATTACGCAACAATATGCACTCATAATAACACACATGTATAACTTTTATGGTTTTTGTTCGTTCAGCAATGTAATTTAGAGAAAGAAATACTTAATTAATCCAAATATGAGATTTTCAGACACTTCGTAAATTATATTAATCGCAGCATTATGTACTGTTGGACACGAGTTTTACTACGCAGAGGAAGACACACAAGTTATATTATCTAATCTGTGGACCAGGCACGTTTGGACTAATGCGGTTTGATGAAAAAAAATCAAGCACAGCACCACAGATTAATAACAGTATCAATCAAGAACTTCACCTCTGAAGCAACTCCTTCAGTGATTTCCTTCAAAATCACTTCCTCTAAAGTATTTTTTTATATGGATTAGTGTTTTTTTTAACTGGATTAGTGTTCTTAATTTAAATTTTAAGTTAAGGTAAGTAAATACATACTTACTTAAGGTAATATCATTAACACAATTGAAAGAGTGTTGTGTATTTTACAAGTCATTTAATTTTAAGTTACATGCACATTAATTTGAATTTTATCACTATTTAAATATCAAATCAAATCAAATCATTTCAATCAATCAAATCATTTATTCGTTATCCTAAGTAGATACAAGTTGACAATAATAATTTTCTTAAGATCACTGAAATCTTTTATTTTTACATATTTTAGTCACAAAATTGTGCAATTTACAGAAGTGTAAGTGTCACTTTTATTACAATAATCTTTTAGTTGTATGTCAAAGTACCTATTGCAATATTAAGGGCAATAAATAAGTATAAGTAGGTAAGTTTGTACCAAAGATTTTATTTTATCAGAAACTAAAAATACTCATTCGAGTGTTGTATAATAATTTCTACGTTGTAGCCATTACCTTATAAATAACGTAAAAACTGAAAGACTAGTGGAAATTTATAGGGCTATCTCAATAAATCCTGTCTAGCTCAGTGATGAGAGCAGTCACCCGGATTGTGAAAGGTAAGGGGTTCGTATCCCACGCCAGATCGGTGTCATTTTTCTAGTCAATATTTTACTACAAATAACTCAAATCAAACAAGGAGGTCAACCCACTAAAAATAGGTCGCACTCGCACAACACCTATCACACACAAGCTTGACATATTTCGTTATCTTTCAAGGAGGATATAAATAGCCTTTTATTTTTAAATTTCCGATTCAATATTCGAACGTGAAGGCAGTGTCGTGGCGTACGCACACAGGCACGTTGTCAGAGTCGCGCGCTGGGTTTGGTTGGGGTAGGTTAGGGACGGAATTAGGGTGGCCCGCCGCGCCGAATGTTGGGCTAGGTTGTGAATAATATACTGCTGATGTGGCGTAATGGATGTTGCGTAATATTTTAATATCTCTTCACTTATATACACACCTTTATACTGATTTCAATTTAATTTCATATAACGTGCATTGTCTTAAGAGCGAAGGTTTCCTTTTTTTTTAAAAAAAATGGTGTTTCAACATATTTTCAGTCAAATTCATAAAACCCCAAGTTATACAAGAAAGGCATACCTCAATTCACATATACTTTTGACTAAATACCTACAATATCAATGTTTTTTCAAAATATCTGGTACCTAAGTATAAGAAATACCTACTACTGGCTGTACTATTAGCTATTGTCTGTAACACAGGTTTTTTCTTTAACCTATCTCAGGCACCAGCCTCTCATACTATGGGATCATTTCTAAGTTCAATTGTGATTTATCTTAAGTAATCATAATGCATAAGATCCCATTGTGAAGAGGAAAATAAATACATATCATATAATAATAATAAGAAATACCTACCTATATTCATTGAATTTACCACTGCTTGAAGTGTATGAAATCCACGCACTATTTAGGTATAGAACAAATTGAAGACTTCTAAAGTATAGGTAAGTTGCTAAAATATTAAGTCCAAGTAAGAGGACAAAAATAATTTCATTGCAAAAATCCTGGAACATTAAGTGTGACACAGTCGTTTGCAAAAAAATAACGAAATTATTACAGAGTCATTAAAAATATTTTATTAAAAACTTGCTTTGATAAAGTAGGTACTATATGTTTCATTTGAAATCATAAAGATCTCAAAAAATAATAATTCAAGAACGCGTTTTTATTTTGTGCTGGTCTACAGTACAAATAAAAAACTTAAAAACAAAAATAGTACTGTAAAAAGAAACAAAAGAAAACGAGTTCTATTTCTTAAATCGTCTTATAAGCACTCCAACGTCCTTACAAACCGTTGAGACTTTGTTGTTTTCCGATAGCTTTCAAAAGTTCAATCACCTTGGATTTCATTCTTATTTTGTATTCAGATGTTGAACGTGTTACATCGACACAAGTTAACGGGCGCCGAATGAAGAACTGCATATCGCCGCTACATTCTGGTCCGACCGGAACACCGCCGCCTATCGGCTTGATGTGGACAGCTTTATAACTCATTTAAATTTTGATAAAGAATTCATTGAAAAGTTGCAATAAGCCAACTCTTGAAGCCATATTTGAATACTAATATCATTTAGATTACATGGTGTGTTGTAATCACTGTTTATCATTGTTATGAATTTACATAAATTAGAGTACTAACAATAACAGTAACAAGTGGTTTTAATGGCAAAATAAGTTACTGTCAAACTCAGTGCAGTCTCTCTGAATGTTTCAAGCAAGAATCACTTGAAATAAATAAATTAAAAAGCAATCAAAGCGAACGGTCAGAACTCGTTTTAGTAAATCGCATCTGACATCATATCACATGCAAAAATAGAGTACACCGACTGATGCATTCGAGTGTGCTGATTTTAAAAAAAAAGTAAGAAAAGTCGAAACGGCCAACGCACGACGCGAGCAGTACGCGGTGCGACTCCGTTCTCGCAAAAAACAGGGGTGAACAACCTCGCCGCGTGTCCTTCGATGGTGCGTGTGTGTGCGTGAGTGCGTAGACGGCGCACACAGACACAACTAGCGTTTTTCGTGCGCCATTTTTTCTGTTATGTGTGCGTAAACCGTTTGTGAGACGAACGCATCTATGTAGAGTTTTAGGGATGTGCCCGTTTAATTGGGGGTCAATATCTTTGAGATGTCTTAAATTATGTTTATCATGGAATCTTAATACTAATTTATATACATTCTTAGACTTCACTTTTAAGTACTTTGAAAAAAGTATGTATTCTTTCGGTCAGATAGAGTCACATTCAGTAGACACAATGTACTGTTCATGAAGTGTTATAATTTTGCCAGTTTTTTACCCTTGCTACGAAATAAATAAGAGCTATGTGATATGACTTCAATTTACCTCATAACTTATTAATTTATTATCTATAAGTATTTTTATAATGTCACAACGTTGACACACTTTAAATAAAAGCACAGAATGTAAGAGCATTAGGACTTGACTCTATTAACTATTTAAGTACAATGAAATTAATTAGTATTACCTTATTATTATTTTTAATAATATTACGCCTTAGCTGCTTTGACGCACTTTCAAACATCAAGGGTGCATTATCGTTTAAAACAATTATTTTGACAGTTTATTTTTTAAAAAATTTTGACACAATTAGCTTACTATAGATACTTAAGTTTTGTCAGTTTAAATGAGAAACAAAATTGCACATTCTGATCTACACATAGACTTGTCCTCGAAAGCTTCAGTGTCAACGGCAAATAAGCTCAAACGCTCAAGTCGCAAACTAGTACGCGGCACTTCACTATAATCGGTGTGCGTGCGCCGGATTACGCGTTTACTCTTAATTTTGTCATTACAGTTACGACGGCGGACAGAAACGAAGTTATCGTTCTTATTCCACTTTTTTTTAGCTTTAAATGTGATTTGTAACGAAAGAAGTTAACTTATCGTAAAGACATATAAATATGAACACTTAGAAATAGTTCCTAGAATTACTAATTAAATAGTTACCGAATACATACCTGTCCGAAGTAAATCGTAATAGGTACTATGAGAATTTACCTTTATGGCCATATTGTTTAACCCTCTGATATTACTGATCCAGAAAACAGCTTTAAAAAAGGTGATAATTACCTATCTAAACTTTTATAAAAAAAACTTTCAAAACGTCAAAATTCTTTATTTGTCACCTACAGTTCGAATAATTTCTTAAGTAAGTACATAAAGGACAATTTATCAGTTACTTACAGATGTTGCCACAATAAAGTAATAAATCTACCCAAAAGTTTTACTAAAGTTTTTAATTCTTATCATAATTATTTATTTGTTTTATTGATACTACAGACAAAACGGACTTTCAATTCGGATTTTTATTAATTTTCTTACATTTCATTATCGCCATCACCAGCCTATATACTTCTTTCTTTTCATTTTTTGCAGCAAATAGGATAATTTTTAGATGCAACATTTTTGAGGATTAACTTTATAGGAGTTATTAACGAGGAGCTCGGTGGCGTAGTGGTTTGAACGCTCTGGTTTCGATAACGAAAACAAAGCAACTTTCGCCATGGTCGGTCCTGGGATGGGTCAATCAAATTTATAATCTCGAGCTCCTCCGTGCTTCGGAAGGCACGTTAAGCCGTTGGTCCCGGTTGTTACTGCAACCGCTTTAACCCACCAACCCGCATTGGGCCAGCGTGGTGGTGTTATGGCCCAAGCTCCTCATGTGTTTCGCCCATGTAGGAAGGCCTGTGCCCAGCAGTGGGACGTATATAGGCTGATGATGAATGATGAACTTTATAGGAGCAAGAAATTTCAATTTTCTTTGATATACCTATACTTATACCTTTTATCTACTTAATTGTTAGAGATCAATTGATGCCACTTTTACGTAATGATATCGTGAAATGCTTATAATATTGACAGTTAATACAGAGTGGTGCCGTCAATACCACTTTAATATTATTTCATACAACTACAGCCAATGTTATATTATTTCATGCGGCTACATAAATTTTTCAAATATACCGATATTAGAATACCTATATCTATAAAAATTAATTCCAAAGCCAAAACACATTTTTTTTATGTCAAGCGGTAAGAGCCTAAACACGTCCCACTGCTGGGCGCAGGCCTCTCATGGGAGAAAAGCACGAGGAGCTTGGGCCATAACACCACCACGCTGGCCCAATGACAGTCGTTCCCTATAGGTACTCTAAACGTATTTATTTTTACAGAGTAGCCAAAGTGTAAAGTTATGGAACTTTGTATTTATTTTTAGTCAGATTAAATGAGGTAGCATTGCGAAAGATTCTTCGAATGACAGTCGTCCTGTAAAACAGTTTGAACCTGCTTAGACTTTGCTACTGTTGAGTTGTATGCAAGCTGTACCCTACGTAATTTCCTTCGGTTACGACTCGAGCGCTCCTTTGGAATATTAACATTATACGTTTTCAAGACCATTGTGCGCAAATTACTGCAAACAATACGAAATTGCCAGCTTTTAGGGAGCTTTCCCCTTTTCTCCGGTGAATTACCACTTTCATGGATGATTATGCTTTTGACCGTAATTTTATTAAAACTAAATAATAGTCATCTAATTATTTAGTCAAAGCAGCAAAGTTTGTAGGACCAAATTGATAGGTAAGTAGTAAGCCACTGTATCAGTTGACCTATTATCAATTGGATCTTTTCGTTATTCCGATATTTCATTTCGTCGAAATTTTTTACCGAAGTTAATCTCGAATTAGTCTTTGTGCGAAGTACCTATTATGTTTCCGAACATTCTGAATTGTTTTATTTGCCATATTTTTATATCAAGTATGCAAGCATGCAATCAAGCAAGCAAGCAAGTAATGCAAGCAACCAGAATTCGAAATATCAAACCTAACCTAACCTACAGTTGTATCTTATTAGTTTTTTCCTTGCTATGTTTTATTTGGGGCCGGAAGCCCCCACCAAGTAAAACATATACCAAAAAATAACGTCAGTCAACCGTTTTCCTATTATGATTATTATAGGAAAGTATGTAAATGTTGTGATTTATTCCTACTTTTGTTACCTAGAAATAAAATGTAAAGTCTCTTACCACCCCGCCGCGCCGCCGCCGTAGAAAATATATCTTATGATATATGGATATTACATAAAAAATGTAATACCTAAGTAATATCGCATCTAAATACCAGACGGGCTTTAATAACCGCAACACAGACTTTGACTAAGTACTCAACCACAATGGGTTCTAATCTCACTGGTAGCCTTTTTTGAGTAATTAGTTTGTTATTTATTATTCACAAGAAAATAATCTTCATTTTCATTAAAATTTGTAATCAATTTTCATTAATCAGGGGCAATGTATTTTCTATTCTGTGTGAGCGCTCCAGTGGGCTGGTAAAGGAGAAAAGATAAATATGTCTAAAAGTCCGTCTCATCAATACGCGAGCTCTATTTCAGGCACACTTTTGGATAGTAGCATAACCACCTACAGCTTAAAGTTCAAAAATCATTTGAAAAGTAGTTAACTATCACGTAATTAACAAACGCAACGAAATCAATTAGGTACCACAACAAAATACCATAAACAAAACGACGCGAATCTAAACGGTGCCAATGCAGCGTCAATTAGCGTAAAGGTATTCGCATACGACCCGTAAACACCATAGACAAATAAAGGCACGACACACGATAATGTTGGGCGTGGCGGTGACGACATGGTATCAGTGTTGCCAATCGTAAATTTTTATGCGATCTATATTTAGTTACTGGCACAAATTGGTATTTTATACTCTGCTTTGCAATAAATACAAAGCTGAAGGTTATAAGAGAATGCCAAAGATTATCTTGATCAATCTATAAATGAGAAAAAAAACGAGTTTCCTTTTATCTGTTGAAGATCTTTATTTTCAAAAAGTAACAGTTATCCATTCTTATAATGATATTTTTTCATTTTTAAATGTTGAACAGTTAAGTATGACTCAAATGCCGTAATCTTCGTGTAATAATAAGATTTTTTAGCTACGTGATAATTATTAAAAAGCTCGAGTTATTTGTTCTTCTAATTAATAAGGATCATTACTCTGAAGAGGCTAATAGCCCTATATCATTACATTATAGGATAAAAAGTATTAATATATCATAAATATGCGTCAAGACACGTTGAATGTGCACGTCATAAAAATAATTAGAGATGAAATATATATTTTCAAGTTAGATACACTTATTAGCATACCTACGTCAGTATTATCACTTTGACTTTTCATGGCTCTTATTGTAAAAGCAACAAAATCTGCAGAAAGTGAACATCAGAAAACAGAAAAGATGATCGAAATAATAAAAACTGTACCTATAGTGACAAATACAAAATTTGGTATGTCTTGGGACCATAATAATCGTATAAGCCTTTTGAGTTTTGCAGCTTTAATGATTATTTGCTAAGAGGGCGGGCAAACAGCTGATAAGCGACACGTTTATAATTTCGGGAGTAGGTAAGGAAGCTTCAAAATAAAAATAATATTATTAGTCACATTATTTGTCTTACTACAAATAAAATCGTTAATTTCTGCAAACAGATATTACATTATTTTTTTTACTTAAAGTGGATAATTTCACGGTGTTTTTTTTATCAAGTATATCAATTTTATTATTTAGGGTTTCCATGAAACCATTTTTTCGAAACTAATATCAGCAGATATAATAAAACAATATGAATCAAAAGGGGAATAAACTCGTTTTCATCGCATGCACATCTGTTCTTACAGGGACTATAACCTTAGGGGTTGTAGACAGAACGGAATACATTATCAAGTCGCTTGATTTGCTTGTAGCTTGACAAAAATCACCAATATCAATATCAGTTAAAATCAGTTGGTTTTCTTTCCGGCGAGAAATGCGTGCCTTTACGCATTCTCTGCAACATAAGAGAGCAGAGATATAGGGTCTCCGTCGACTCTGTGATCAAGAATGATAAAGGCTGGAAACATCGTCTCTAACGATACCGGTGATCTTCATCAAGAATTGACAGACGTCAAAGTAACAGTTTGCCCTTATTCTAGATTCTCTGCTGTGTCAGGTCATATCACATAACTGTTAATAGTAAAGTAGACCATGTTTTGCATAATTTTCAGTAGGTATTTAATTTAAAATCATCCTGAGGCCTAAGATGAAATCCTTTCCATGCCCAGTAATTTCACTGGCTACCTTTCCCTTCAATCCGAAACACAGCGAACTGTTTCACGGCTGAAATAAGAAAGGCGGTGGTAGGGCCTACCGTCTAGTTAATCTCTATTACCTATTGCCAACCCTGATTTTACCAGACTACTCATTGTCGGGTCAATCGGTCATTAGCCTCATGTTCTCGATAATTTGAATGCACTCAAAATAACTTATTTTTCAAATGAAATCACAACCAAACAGGAAAATATTGGCGCCATCAAATCAATATCTTTGGCAGCTGCATGCATTTATTGTAAGTATAATGCATTTTGGATTAAATAATATTATTATTCAAACTTGTTTGTAGGTCACTGGATTTTTATAACAATGATGATAAGGTAGCAATCTCGGACAAAATTAACTTTCAAACTAGTTTACCTCTCGTATAATATTTTACTACGCAACTCGGAGTTATTTAATGTTATACTAGTAAGCACATCTTATTTTATTAATGAACAGGTGTGGGTATCTGATGGCAGGGGTTGAGCATAATCTACCCTTACAATAACATCAGGAGTGGGCCCTACACCTATCACTCGACCTTTGTCGACCTTGTAAAAAAATGATTGCCAACAGACGGCTCAGAAGCTCATGTGACCCTATTCATCGCGAGAATAGATAAAAAGTAGTTTTATTTATAAATCTCACTGTGCCTTACACAATAAAACAACAATACTTTTTTTCTTATTTTGTAATTATTTACATTAATTTATAAATAATCACCCGATAATAATACTTATTTTTAACTGACAGAATACGACAGCAATCTCTGGGCCATTTAATAAATAAATAAAATGTCACGAACATAACAATAAGAAATGTCAGAATAAAACCTCAAAATAAGTCTCGTAATGCCAGCAGGAAGTATAAAGGTACAAAAATAATATTAAATTACAATTCGTGAGTTCAATGACCGTAATAAGCCCTAAATGTTAACGTAGCTATTTGCCGCTTTATACTGTTTACAATTGGATAGGTGGTAGGTAGAGAGGTATTTGCAAAGGTGCAATTTAATTGTACTTGAAATACAATAAATTTAAATGTAGAGACATACCTTCTTAAAACTTTCTAACTAATATCTACACAAGAGTAAAGTTCTAAGTCTAATTATCAATCCGCAGCATATTTTCGCGGGCATTGTGCAGGTGTACTAACACAATCAAATTAAAACCGTCAGTGGCGTGGACAGTGCGCTTTACAATATTGGACCGGCATTGTCTTTGGGATAAAAAACAAAAGAAAGAATTTGTATGGGACCTGGACGGCTCGAATCATACTAGGCACAAAAATGAAATAGGTAAATAAGTTGTTCACTATGTTTTATTATGTTTAGGTAAGGTTTTAAGCTTGATGCCTTTATAAAGCTCTGCATATTATTATCAAGTTGGTATTTGTATATTATTTAGACACAAAAAAAATCTTTTGAAGGCAACAATCCTAAGTTTACGTTTGACCAATTTACGAATCTATTTTAAGGTATATACTTCTTACTTGGAATATTTGTATGATGCACTTTTTAAATTTAAGCGCCAACAATAGAATAGACAGAGTACGTAACAATTGGCAGACGTAAACACTGGCCCATTGTAGGAGCCAAGCCACCGAAAAAGTTGTTACGAAAAAAAACAATCTAACGCGGGCTTTGGAATCATCGACAAAGGTCATTGTCTCCATCAAGTCAGTCGAATTGACAGGCCCCGCCCGCGCGCGCCATTGGAGGGCCGCTCGTCGAAATTTGAACAAAAACCCCAACCTAGTTCCGCCTTCTAAAATGTTTTTAACGAACCAAAATGGCGCCCGTACTCTATTTGTTTATAGAGCGCTAGACTCGCGGGCTTTGTTTCGACAACTTTGATTTTTAAATGTGGAATGGGACGACCCGAAAATGTGATTGGCTTTTTGTTGCGTTTTTCACTCTATGTAATTTAATTTTGGAATGAGACAGTGGCTTTTATTTTTTTAAGTCAGTGACATTAGCAACCTCTTTATCACATTAATCCTATAGATATTCAAAACATGTTTTTCTATTTGAAAAAAAGTAATAATGACACAGATTAAACACTGTAGCCGCCTTGAACACTGACGACAAAATGTTTTTGATACTTTTCCATTCGTAGAGATAAGTGTGTGCGTGTATGAAACATTAGATAACATAAATTGCCTCAGGGTTAGACCAATCATATTGTGTTATTTATGCCTACATACAACCGGTCGCGATGAAATATGGACGCGAAAATTTATCAACGCAGATAACACGTCTGTGCTGTAGCCACTTCACTAAATACTTATCGTTATTACCTATCGTTATTTTTCCAATAGATATAAAAAAAATTCGTCGAAGGTGTCTAATGTCATATTTATCTATGGTCTCCGTATGACTAAGTTTTTTTTATTTAGTACTGATTAAAGTTATACTTGATTAACTAAGGATTGCCTGTGTGCCAGAAATTTAAATCCTCGACTTAACCTAACGCAGTAATTTTTCATATCCTCTTTGGATAAGTCCAAAGAGGTAGGTATCTTCCCATAATACTTACTAGCTAGGTGACTAGACATTTGTAGTAGGATAATTTTCCTACGGTGCGTAGTAGGTAAGCGAAGACTACTACACACGGCAGCACATCAAATGTAACGAAAAACTACGAAAACCGCCTCTATTACAAGAATAATAAGGGCGAACTCAAGGTCCAACTGTTACGCTCGATGTGCTGTCGACTATACATTTTGTTAATCATAACTACGACCCAGAGACACGCCTAAAATGGTAAAATCTTCTATTATGGCGGTATTTTTATTTTCGTGTTTTATTCTCACATGCGCGATAATCGCATTTTAAAAACGTCGTGTGAATAGATCGTAAAAGATTTTGGATGCGTAAATTCCTTTTTCAATGACGCAAGCTTACTCAAACTAGAATAAAAAACAAAAATAGCAAAACGCCTTGAATCGCAAACAGTATTTATGTTGGTAAAAGTAAATACCCAAAGAAGTTTTAGAAACCCGCCAAAACTACCAAAGAGGAATAACTCACTAACGCTTAAATACCGACACCAACACAGTCCGCACCACATGACGGATTTGAGCTGTAAATGAATAAAACATAAATTTATTGCCTTCACCGTGGAGCCAGTATAACCTGTTCCAGATATTCTGATGCCTGCGAATGTATGGGCCCGGTTTTGAATGTGGAAGTCAGGTGGAGCCTATCGCGAACATAAGTTTAGGCGTTTTTCTTTTTTTATCAGCGCGAAGGAGGTTGCACTGCGATTTGATAGGTTGTCGAATTATTTAGAATTTAAAAATAAAATTCTAAATCAAAGACATTTTTTGTTTGAAGTCCTTTACTAAATTACTTTTGGCTTTCTGTAATATTTCTTTGGTTTCTTGTAGATTAACAATCTCTTTTGATTTCTCGTCGTTGTAGTGGTGATTGTCTATTTTATTCAGGCTGTTAGAATTAAGAATATTTTTCATTTTTTTAAAAAAGCTATGAAAAAATAGAGTCACGTCTAAAACGTTATGTTTATACATAGTACATTTAAAGCTTCAAAACATTAGTTAGGTGTGTAGATATATCTGTTATTACGTAGAGCCCATACTCCATAGATATTTCCATGCTTTGAGAGTGTACCCAGATGTTTCCAGAGATCATAAGTAAGTATTAAAATCATAAGCAAATACTTATGATTTCAATAATGACGACATCAATGATTTGTACGGAATTATCTTAGGAAGTGACGAACTATACCATAGTGAAGCATGTGACTAGATCACGCGGCTAAAACAAAGAGTTATTACAAATAGAAGTTATCTTATACAAATCAATTTGAATTCAAAAGAAAATTGAATAGGTACCGCAATAAAATAAGCATCTCCAACGCCCTTTGCTTTCCCTTTTTGAGAAGATTTGACAAATTAAAAGCCATATTTTTGAAAAAAGATATCAATCTTTCCTTCAACAAATAAGGCTCTAAAAACTGGCTTTATTTTACCTAAATAATTTTATTTGTACGCATGCTCTACCTATTTAGAACCCCGAGTGCTAATTTTGTATTTCCTAAAGAATAACAAAATATTGGTCACTTAACGCACGGCTCGTTAGATCATCTGCGTAACAGAATACTTTAGCATTATTAATTTTAAAATTGGATAAATCATTAATATAAATTAAGAAAAGAGTTGGGCCCAACACGCTCCCTTGAGGCACTCCATATGTTACATTAGCCTCTCCACTCATGACAATTAAATAGACAAAGGTATTCTGGGTAAGTCTGCTACATCATCGACCCTCTATAAACTTCTCTCAAAAGTGGGATCAAGAGCATGAAACTTGTTTTTTTTATATCTGTCAATAAATTGTCTCATAAATTATTCCTAATTTTCAAATCATGTTAAGAGTTATAGATTTATTAAAACATGCCACCTTTCTTCATATTTATGATACGTCACTAAATATTGGACCGGAGCAGTAAGTCGCGAGTAACTGAAGGTGAGATGTGACTACATTTTGTCACCTCGTGGTCGTGTTTGTGGGACAAACAGACAGACGCGTTAATGTCCGTTTTAGGTTGGACGGTGGCCAAACAGGAGAAATGTACAGTCATTAGCAAAAGTTACTGATCTTACTCATTGCTATCGTAATAGAATTATGATAAGTATTCATTTACTTTTATTGATGACTATACACTACATACCACTCAGATTGAGAAAAAAAATATACTCCTTTGCTAGTTTTTTTTTAATTCTCCCTATAAAGGGAAGGCAAAGGGAACTAACGCCCATACAGCCATGTCTTCAGTATTCTTTATTTATTATTTTATTTTGGAGATGGAGGATTTCACGTCCTGAGGCAGGAATCGATTCCTGCCTCAGGACGTGAAATTTTTTCTAGTTTAATTCTATTTTATTTACTAAGTAATTTTTCAAACATTTAATAATAATGTTAAAATCAAAAATTAAGAATATGATGACAGTCTCCATATGATGCTACTTGATAAGGTGAATCGGGGAGCTCGGTGGCGTAGTGGTTTGAGCGCTCTGGTTTCGATCACGAAAACAAAGCAACTTTCGCCATGGTTGGTCCCTGGATGGGTCAATCAAATTTATAATCTTGAGCTCCTCCGTGCTTCGGAAGGCACGTTAAGCCGTTGGTCCCGGTTGTTACTGCAACCGCTTTAACCCACCAATCCGCATTGGGCCAGCGTGGTGGTGTTATGGCCCAAACTCCTCATGTGTTTCTCCCATGTAGGAAGGCCTGTGCCCAGCAGTGGGACGTATATAGGCTGGTGATGATGAAGGTGAATAAATACAAAAAAGTTCTCATCGTGTTCCACACAATATTCAAATTTATTCTAATAATCTTTTAGTTGCACGTCAATACAAACCCTTAGTTTATAAAACAACACCACTTTTATAACAAAAAGTTCGCTCCGACACAATTTTTAATTATTGTAATAAAAATCTTCACTGACACCGCCAAATACGCCCCCGTTTGCTTGTTACGATACTCTATTGCCCTTTCACAATTAAATAACCATATCAAAATAATTATTTGCGAAGCACTGGTTGCCGATATTAAATGTTGTACTGGTAGACTCTACTTACCGCTTTACATCTGGTAGTGCATAGAAGTTTGGCGTGATTTGTATAAAAATAATCTACAAGTAGCTGGTTGATATTTCTTGTAGGAAGAAGCAGTTCCCATAAGGGTAACACTGAGTTGTTTTGCTACTGTTTTATTGTTGCTAGTACATAAAATTTTTAAATAAACATTTGCATTTTAACTACATTCAGACAGATTTTTTGCTGTATTATCTTGTAATATATTGATCGATAGAAATCAAAACAAAAATCTTTATTTACAGTAACGCGAAAGCGATGATTCTTCTAACGTATCTGGGTACCTACCTATTAGTCCTACTACTATCTTTTTAACCGACTTTTAAAAGATAGAAAGTTATCAATTCGGCTGTATTTTTTTTTGTATGTTTGTTTCCTCAAACTCCGTGATTTTTTTACAAGCTCTAAATGATGCTTCTTTAGGCTAGCTAATAGGTGTGAGTGTATGATTATCATCATTACTTTACTTTGTTTATATATACCGATTTGGAAAAATGTTTAATAATCCAAAATTAAAAATCATGTATATATAATACTCTTTATTGCACTATAAAATTACAAATAACAATTCGTTAAAATAGTAAGTTGAAAGAATGCCTGCAGATTTGTCCCATATAACATTATTCAAAACCAATTAACCAGTTTTATTTTAAAAACAAAATAGGTAGAATAATTGTCATCAATGTAGGCAAAAATGCGTATTTTTGCTTTCTAGCTATTTTTAGTGGTGCATATGATAATTCTATTTGAGTTTGAATACCACCAGGTTTGTCCACGATCACCTATCTAACTATGACCTTCGAAATTTATCACAAAAAATTGTAAATCAAATATTTTTACACAAAAATAAAAACCAGCTTCCAAACACTTAAAAGGAAAAAATGAATTAATTTTTTTTAGGTACCTATTTCATAAAAAGTAACTTTGTGGAAATTAGTGCTAAACTGTTTCCAATAGAAAGTGTAGTTTTATTTATTTAATCTGTTTTACCAACCCTCAAAATTACAGCGGAAATATGACACAGTTTTAGGAATAATAAGGTAGGACAAACCTTGGTTCTTTGTTTCCTTTTATGCTGGTCCCGTATCTTTATGAGTGGCGTAGTAATAGTTTAGCGACAGACAGACGGACGGGTAATAGTCGTTTTTAGTGGCTAGCTGGCCGCCCGCCAACTGGGCTGCTGAGTCACAAGACTTTATATTTGACATCAAATAGCATTTGAATGTGTTGTTTTATAAGGTACGAAAACAGTGGTAAATAGCGTGCGGCCTGATGGTAAATGGTTACCGTAGCACCTTGGGCACTACTCACGCGTTGTTACCGTAGCCTATAGATGCTCGTAACACCTTGAGCAATATTCACGCGTTGTCACCGTAGCCTATAGACGCTCGTAGCACCTTGGGCGCTACTCACGCGTTGTTACCGTAGATTATAGACGCTCGTAGCATCTTAGGTACTACTAACGCGTTGCCACCGTAGCCAATAGACGCTCGTAGCACCTTGGGCACTACTCACACGTTATAACAATAGCCAATAGACGCTCGTAGCACCTTGGGCACTACTCAAACCTTATTACCGTAGGTTATAGACGCTCGTAGTAATTTAGGTAGGTACTACTAACGCGTTGTCACCATAGCCTATAGATGCTCGTAGCACCTTGGGCACTATCTCACGCGTTGCCACGGTAGCCAATAGACATTCCTAGCACCTTGGGCACTACTCAAACGTTATTACCGTAGGTTTTAGACGCTCGTAGCACTTTAAGTAGGAACTACTAACGCGTTGTCACCATAGCCTATTGACGCTCGTAGCACATGGGGCACTACTCATGCGTTGTTACCGTACCAGACGGCTGACATGACGTTCAGCCATCTGGTTAAACGTTGCGCTCAATGAGTTGGCTAGTTGTACTTTAGCAGTTTGCTTGGATGCCAGCAATCAATCAACGGGCTAGGCGTCCAGTTAAGCGGCTGATTTATCCAGACGGCTGCGACATATACACATACGAACACGTCTAACTATGACACTCCTTTAACGTCGGAGGTTAATAATAATGAATAAGCATGATGTATCGCCTTATTTAGTTTACTTCGCTGACTGTACTCTACCCGTGAAAAGTGAAATTAACGACCAAACAAAGATGTAACTGACTCTAATAGTTGAGCAAACTATAAACTGCAGACCGCACGTCAACACCTTAGCTCGTTGTAATAGGACATAATTATCTTACAACTGACAGATGTCAAAGTGTCAACTTGATTTGCAGACGCGTCATACATTCTGTTTCGTAAGTTAAAACGATTGGGCTCAACCTCGCTTATATCATTTTGATGCTGAATGTATATGTTGGACTGTTTGTAGTATGTGTTAGTGAAATAATAACGCGAGAACAAATTGACAGGTGGCTGTGCTGTCATAAAACTTATTATGTAGGTACACTTGTCAATACAAGGTGTATAATGTTATTAAGAACTCAAAAGGTTAAGCTGTTGACTCTACGGCCTGCCTGATGGTCAGGGTTACCTTAGCTTATGGACCCTCATAACACTCTGGGCACTATACTCTGTTGGAGGTTGTATGGCTGTAATAATCTGATACTTTTTATATGTCAATTTTAAATAGAAGAAATGTTTTGTATTTCGTTTTGATAATATTTTCTATTGTGCTTTACTCTTTCAATAAATCATCTATTAATCTCTCTGCCTATTATATAATACGACTGGACATCAGTTTATGGACCCAGGCTGCCCCACCTTTCCTAAAAGGTTTTCTTACCAGCCCTTAGCGCTCCCTCAACAATATATAACATTTATTACATTAAAACGTAACAATTTTTCGTACTCCTCCATGTTCCAAAAAGCAAGCTAAAATGGACAATTAATATTACGTATGTTAATTTGTTATGCCGCGCAAGAGTCCCGGCAGCATTATGACAGTTAAAACCCCATTGTGCTGGAATGTGGCTTTGTCAAGCTAATAATTAACATTGCTTTTTTGGCAGAAAGCAGAAACTACGACTTAAATGTTTTAATGTTGATTTAAGATACACATTGCATAAAAAATGCCTTTTGCCTTGTCCACTTAAACATTCGTTTTTTTGCCCTACTTCCAAAACTTGGAAGTTAGCATATTGTGTTCCTTCCATGGTCGTCATCAGTTCATATAACATATACGGGTCCTTCAAAAAATGAATGCACTTTGAAGGCATCTTACAGACTTGCAAGGTGGAGGCGGCTAGAACAGTATGTTTCAAGCTGCACTAGCTGTCTTCGCATATGGACTCCTGTTACCGTTTCAATTCAGGTAGTGTTCAGTCAATTTCCGTGCTTTATTAAAAACTATTTTTTTACTCTAATACTATGATACTCTAATCTATTTAATGACTAGCTGTGCCCGCGACTTCGTTCGCGTGGATGTCGGAAAATAACAACGGTGAGGTAGGTAGGCTAAGGATTTAAATCATGTTTATAAAACACCTTAGCAATTAATGCATTGATCGCCCCGCCCGCGCCCGCCCGCGCCCGCCCGCCTTGAAAATTATAAAGGTGTGCATGATATTTTTGAGGAGCTCGGTGGCGTATTGGTTTGAGCGCTCTGGTTTCGAATACGAAAACAAAGCAACTTTCGCCATGGTCGACCCTGGGATGGGTCAACCAAAATTTATAATCTCGAGCTCCTCCGTGCTTCGGAAGGCACGTTAAGCCGTTGGTCCAAGTTGTTACTACAACCGCTTTAACCCACCAACCCGCATTGGGCCAGCGTGGTGGTGTTATGGCCCAAACTCCTCATGTGTTTCTCCCATGTAGGAAGGCCTGTGCCCAGCAGTGGGACGTATATAGGCTGGTGATGATGATGATGATGATATTTTAAAACTATGATATCTCTCTTCTTTAAAATCAAATGATGTCAAGAACAATTTTGCTCAAATTACCTACTTGTGGTGAATAATGTATTTATTTCTATAAGGAATAAAATCATGTTTACAAAAGCACCTTCGCAGATAGTCATTATTTTAGAACATATTTGATTACCAAAAAATGGTTTCAGTCAGTTTCAAAGAATAGACATATGCTGTAGCGGATATTTTTTAGACCCTTTAATGATGAACAATTCCTGCATACTTGATTTATACGTAACTTTAACCGGTTACGCAGCGCACGCAACGAAAGCTCTGAAAAGGAATATTTTTTCCCCGTTGTTGATAGCGTGATGTTATATAGCCTATATAATACCTAATAGACTATCCAACATAATAAGATTTTTTCAATTTGAATCAGTAGTTCCTGAGATTAGCGCGTTCAACCAAACAAACTATTCAGCTTTATAATATTAGTATAGATTCCACGTGGCTAGTAGTTGACCTACAATGTCCCAATTTCTATCGGATTCTAGAACAAGCGATGATTACAGGCCGGTGTCAGAAGCAGCCATGGCGTCGGAACAATCTCACGATGACATTGTATGACGTTCCCGCTGGGATCTTTGACCGTCTGCGCTCGAGAACGGGAAGATTGGATGTGGTATTCCCGGATTTAGGTAGGATAAAACGAGAATACTTACTGTATTTGGGAAACTTATGACTAATTCAACGATTTCTATAAAAAAAGAATATTAATAATTTGGAGAAGTCTAAGCTAAGCTATAAATTTATGCAGTAAAACATCTTGAGCTGATGTGTAATAAGATAAAAGAACAAAAATAAGAATCTAAAATTATTACATGATACGGTTAGGTATGCATAAAAAGCGTCGCCCACTATTAATTACTATTAAAGATTTTGAGTTGAAAAACATGTTTCATTCTATTGTAACAATCTGAATACAACTCTACAATTGAGTATATATAACTCAAAGGTGACTGACTGACATAGTGATCTATCAATGCACAGCCCAAACCACTGGACGGATCGGGCTGAAATTTGGCATGCAGGTACATGTTATGACGTAGGCATCCGCTAAGAAAGGATTTTGATTAATTCTACCCCCAAGGGGATAAAAAAGGGGATGAAAGTTTGTATGGGAAAAGTCAATATTCCAAGCGGACGAAGTTGCGGCCACAGCTAGTTACAAATAAAGAAAAAAAATATATGCTAGTTTTTCTTCATTTGTAATTGTAAACAATAAAGTAGGCATTTAAATGCATCAAAAACATTAAAAAGTGATGTTTCATTCTGTTATGATTCATAAGGTATGGAATACGGATCCAACTTATGTACATGAACTTTTCATAGGAGTAAGTTTAAAGTTGGACACAACGTGATCTACATATTAAGTTAAAAATCTCATCAATGCATCCTTTCGCACATAATTATGGCACTAAAGAGATATAGGTACATAATGATGTTTTCCACTCGAAGTAATTGAGATCCTGTTTGGGGTAGCAGTTCCACCATAGAGAAGATCGCAGCTGCAAGATGAACTTCTTTGCTGACATACTATATTACTCCTTCTTACGATAAGAGTTCCCTAAAATTACCCGCCTTTTCGATTCTAGCCGTAAAACGGTTCGTTGTGTTTCGTATTGAAAGGAACGTTAGCCAGTGTACTAGGCATGGAAGGCATTCGATCTTAGGCCGCAGGATGATAACGCACTAACAATACCAAGTGATTATTTCTTTGATATTTGATAAGTGACTATAGACGACGGTAGTCCACCATCAGGAGGGTCAGCTTGCTTTTCATCTAGTTTGAAGAAAAAAAAGAAGCGTGAAATCGTGGTATGAAGGCGATGGCAAAGAGTGGATGAACTACGCTGCACCAGCAGTCTTCGCATCTTAGTTCTACTTAACATCAGCTAAGGTGGAGACATAATAACGCGAATAAAAGTAATCTATTTATCTATGAGCATGAGATTAATCATGCCATATCCCCAATTCTGTCATCTGAGACAGCCATCTTAGCAGTTTTATGGGTCGTGGCGAGTCCACTCGAAAGTATCGATCCGTCAAACGATGCTTTGTCCACCCTGGCAACACTGTTCTAGAAACTAGCTGGATTAATTGGCATTGAGCTTGGACAAGAAAAATCTTTGGGGTTACAGTAGGGTTTTTCCATAGTTATATTACTTTGATTCTTTTGATATGAGTAGTGCTAGTTAACGAAATACCTGATGTCGCATAATTTATCTACCTGATTAATTCTTTTCGATTTTGACTCAAACCGTGTTGTGAATGTTAAATGACCCTTGAATGTTACATATATTATACCTAATTACTTATTACTACATCACGTTTATTATCATAAGAATATATTTCTCATTATAATACGACTAATTATCAATACAACGATACAACTGCTATTTACAATAGAAGCAATGAAAAAATAATGATCAATTATTTCAAAGTTTCGCTGCGTAAAACGGAACGATTTCGCCATCTAAACAAAGATACGAGCCCTCAACAAGGGCATTAATTCCTATTAGTGCAACAACCCCAATAAATCTACAGTAACGACATCTCAAATAGTACAATTTATACATAAACGATTATACTTAAATGGGTGACTCATAAAAAGTGTATTGAACTGATAAAACCAACCATATGACCTTAAAATACGAACAAACAGTACTGTTTACAGAACGCCACTCAGAAAATTTATGGCTCTGGTTCTACATTGTTTTAAGCGTCTGTGCAGTTTAAAAAAAAATAGACAAGAAAAGGTCATCACACACTCCCAATAAAAATTCTTCTCAAGGAATTAAAATTTAAACTAGAACGTTTCGATGGTAGATATGATTACTTTGCAATCTAGTTTTGCTAGTGAATTTTGGACATTTTAATTATACAGCTTGGTGACGCAAATACGACATTAAATTAAAACATGGGCTATATTAGTTCATAAAAATATTTTGCAACTGTCAAATAGATCTTATTAAAGGAGATGTTCGATATTGGTACTCGAAAGCCCCCCACGATAAATTATATATTATGCGAAAGCTTATGCTCAGAGGATCTTGAATATACCATTTTTTCATTTTGATACCCCGGCATTTTTGAGTAATTTTTTAAGTGTATGCAAGATTTCTAAGCTTCTTATCAAAGTTTCTCTGACAAAATATAGTAAAAAATAAATGAAAATCATTTTTATTAGTCGGAAGCAAGTGCAGAAACCAATTTGCCATGTTCTTCTAGCATTTACAATAAAATATAATTGCAAAATAGTCGTAGGCTAAACCAAATCAACCCCATGCCTAGCTATTAAAAAATATTTGACAAGACAGTAGACGACATTGACGTTTTATATACTATGTCAGTGACGTGTCACATTTTTTAAAATGGAATTTTACATCTCTGGATAACAGTTTTTTGACCAGAATAAAATGTTATTCTTTACTTATATGCAGGCATTAAAAATTATAGTTTTTGTCTCATAATATTCTTAAAAATATACTCTTTCTTCTCATATAACTTTTGTCTTGGGGGGTAGCTGAGTACCAGCCCCCATACATTTTCAGAACATTTCCTTTAATGTCGTATTGGCGTCACCACCTTGTGTACCAATTCACTTATTTTCCTTTGTCAAGAAAATAACTATGATAAACACTTGGCGTAGGCTGCGTTATATTGACAGCTTAGGGGACAAGTCCCGCTGCTCTCATCACATCGTTTTTTTACTCACTGTAGGAAAAAACACTTCAGAGAATGTTATTTGGCATTATGGTCAGTGAGAAGACGCTTTCCCACTATGTCGCCGCTAATAAAAAAGAATGTAAATAAAAATATCACTATATCCTATCTTCAAATTAACTATTATACTACAAGACATCGCGCAGTGCAGTTGTCAAGAGAATAATAAAGCAACCATTATGTCTATCTTTCAAAAACCAATGGCGTCGAATCTCCGCATAATACTTTTTACTATCGGAATTTATAAGCATCACGTCTCGAGCGCAGATGAGTAATAGTTGTCCGACCAGCTTGATGACTGGCAACCAAGCCAATCCGATGTTAAAAAAACGCCTACAATTCAAAAGAAGAACGCACCTCAAAAGCTGCATGTCAAACTGCCCGCGACGATAGTGCAAGAACTGTGGGCTAGGACGAAAGCGGATGGCGGAGAATATATATCGCATCATTGCAGTCGAAGTTAAACAACATTTTTAATGTATTTTAGCACTCACTATATAACTGAAGAAAAATTAAATTTTGTGCATATTTTTTCAACGAAATGAAGCAAAAGGGTTTTGAAGTGCATCGAAAACTAGTCTTATTATTTGTCAGGACTACCCCGGGCTTACGTTATACTGTCAAATTTATTTCCGAGCTCCTTAGCTAATTTAAAGAAAAAAAAACGCGCTGAGTATTAAACTATAAACAATCAATACGGAAAACCTTTCCACGCCGCGCCATATTGTTAACACTATTCGTAAGCATACAAATTATAATTAGTTAGTATTACAGATTAAAGTATCCGCAAAATAAAATTATTTTAGCAGTATAGGTTAGTTATATAAAATTGGGTCGCAGTAAAGGTGAATAGTACTTAGCTATTGCTTTCGAACCATAGTCTACAATCTTATCTGTGTATCTTCATCCATATAAAACCTTATTTTCAAGTTAATATTTCGAATTAAAAATTATGCTATCTACTACAGAAACTTATTGGTGCTTATGAAGAAAAAAGATTATATTTTGAAATCAAGCAAAGTATATGAAACTTTTTGGAAGCCTAATTTTTTAAATCAACGGACACGGTATAATATTATTTTCCTCCGCTCATCTTGCCGGCCCAAACCTGCCCTACCTCAACCGCGGGCGCGGTCGTTCACCGCTCTTTATTTCGTTTTTTACCCGCATACAAACTAACGCACACTCCCATACACGTAATAAGTGCGTGCTAGGGTTGCGTCGCGCTGGGACAACAAACAGTATGAGTTTTATGGGACACCATCTTTAATGAATTATAGTGTAATTCAAAATAAACATAGTTTGATATTTTTTGCACATATATCAAAGCCGACGAAGGTCATGCTTGATACACATAATCCAAACAGGGATGAGTATAGTAAACGATAACAAAAGAAAAAGAATTATAAGTTTTCTTCTGAAAACCTCTATTTAGATAAGTGAACTGAAAGAGTTTAATTCAAAAATAATACAGAGTCTTCCTTGTATCACTTTTTAATTCCTAAAACTACGTTAGCTTTTCTTTCAACAACTAAATGCACAGAGAAAATGTTTTAGAAAATCTTCAATTTCAATCGACTGTTCGATGACTTAACTAAAAAACATGACAATGATTGCATATAATTCCAATTTATTATCCGACACGTGGCTTAACTGTGACCACTATTATGTCAATTATTATTAAGTCCAGTTTCCTTAATCCTTGGAGTAAAGGATGACTTTGAACTCTGGTGCCGGGTAATTGGTAATTTATCCGGGTCACTGGTTTGACAGGCGACATGCATTTACAATGAAGCTTCGATAAACTCACATAACAATTAAATACGAATCAAACGGAGCTCGGTGGCGTATACCAATACGCCGCAATGAGCGCTCTGGTTTCGATACGATAAACAAAGCAACTTTCGCCATGGTCGATCCCGGGATGGGTCAAACAAAGTTTGTTATCTCGAGATCCTCCGTGTTTCGGAAGGTAAGTTAAGCCGTTGGTCCCGGTTGTTCCTGCAACCGTGTTAACCCACCAATCCGCATTGGGCCAGTGTGGTGGTGTTATGGCCCAAACTCCTCATGTGTTTCTCCCATGTAGGAAAGCCTCTGCCCAGCAGTGGGACGTCTAAAGGCTGGTGATAAAACAAAGGTCTTATACGATAGACTCATGGTTTCATGTTCACAGTTTGAATAGTTTTAAATCTAAAAAGCTATTTAGATATACTTTTTGGCACAGACATTTTCTATAGAACTCTACATCGGATTGACAATTGAACGATGCGTAGAGTCGTAGAGTGATAATTGTACACGTCAGTGATTCGTTTTCAAAATACAAAAGTAATTTAGTGAATTGGATTTTAATCCTATTATCAATTGGTACCTGGTTTTCTTACCTACCTAAGTACATCTTGTTAATTTCTAGTGCTTGTTTATGTCACCTGCTATTCAAAGTAAAAGTTTTAGTACTGAATACTTTAGATATAGTTCATATAACTAAAATTATCCGGTTCATCGTGTTACCCTTTTAGGCATAGCCTATTTAAGTTGCAATCACTTTTGAATTTAATAAACTATACTTATTTGTTGTAAAAGAATCATTTTAAACTTTGTAGGTGATTCATAATAATGATAATAATATTCATACACTCACATCTAATAACTAGCCCAAAGTAAGCATCATTAAGAGCTTGTTTTATGGATGCTAGATTACGGAGAAATAATGATAATAATATGCATATAAATATTAGAAATATACTAAATGAACGTATAACCATCCATGACTCGTAAACAAATGCTCGTACTCATCATACAAGCATTTCCTCCTACCGGGATTCAAACCCGGGACCTCTTAACCAAGTAGCCTGTATAGCAAGGGGTACCTACAGAACACTCGACCAGCCGGTCGTCAATTCATAAATAAATAAATATCATTTCCGTATTCTATTAAAAACTAACGTCCCATATCGAATCGTCTCAATCCATCGGGACACGCGCAACCCTAGTCACGATATAAAGCATAACTCGCCCATGTGACGTTTAGACTGGTTCTGAGTCCTGACTGGATTCCGAGGATGCTCGGTAGCTACGAGATTAACTTTAATATCTGTCGATTTATTCCATTGAAATATTGCTCGGTTTGACAGAAAAGTCTGGGCGACTTAATCACAGCGCTGGGATGAGCAACCTTGTCTATGGTGGATTAAAAAAAAAGGGAAACGTGCAAAGTCGATAGTCATTTTGACAGCTCGTATCACTAATTCTTACCCGGGGCGGGGCGCCCACTAAACAATAGAATGTCACAGTCACAGATTCTATTTCACAGATTGAAATATGTACTTGTTGTTATTTGTTGCGATTAAATATTATCATAACATGTCGAAAGTTGTTACTCTTTTATTACATATCCTTTTGCAGTCCGAAGATGTGACGTTTCGATATTAACCTCTTTTTAGGATTACATTCGCGTTTAACGTCAGGTATAAAATAATAATGTAACATCTATGAATAATTTATAGTTAAATCCGGTAAAGAAATCTTGTATCAAATGTGTAGTGCTCGCAAAAATATAGGCGATAATTTTAGTAGATATGTGGTAAACTTCTTAATGGATGTAAATGCTCACCAAAATATTAAAAATTGCAATTATGTCTATAAACTATTGAGAATTAAGACATTTTATATGCTCAATATTATTTGGTTTGTTAGGTTAATTTATTAGTACGAAGAACAGTCAAATATACATTATTACGAAAAAAATGCTTCGTAATTACTTATCAAGTACCTAAAAATATAATTCCTTCTTTCTGTTTGAACTTGTCTTATGTAAACCAATACAAATAGCAATTCCGTAGTTCAGGCAGTTTGGTATTGAAATTCAGTCAGTTAAAAGTTTATGAGGAAATAGCTGCGGGATTGCAACATAAAATATCCGTTAAAGCTAGATATTTCATTACGCTACTAGGCAAACCTCTTATCCTGGTGGTGGGCACCAAAAGAACTTAAAATTTACCTACATCGTTTTAAGCAACTGGATGAGCTACTTCAATAGGTAATGCAGTGGGATATGAAGTCTCTAGACCTTTGGATTTAAGGTTCGGATGGTACGCCATTGAGCTAACATCATCGAATTCTGCTATAACGTGAATATACAGCAAATACACTATTTTTCCAAGATCCAGACGATGGCAATTTTAAGCTATAGTTAACCAAGTATTTGGCAAGACCCTACTAACCACCACAACAATTTGATCTAACCACCAAATAACACTAAAGTATTAAAGTCAAAACAACTATAACAACACAGTCAAAATACCAACTCGTAAGTTAGTGTTCTTTGTCCCAAATGTCCTAGATACTGGCCAAATAATACAATTTATATGTACTTATTAAGTGTACTGCAATTCGCTGAAGACAAATTACGAATATGCTTTTGAAACTATAAAAGAACGAATTGTCTTTTAGAAGTTAATAGGTACGACAAAACTGCTTTGATTTTCTTAGATCCAAGGGTTTTTCTAAAAGATTTCATTACGCGGTAGTGTAAAATTCATTTAAAAATTAAAAAAAAAACAGTATTCAAACCCTAAAGTTAATATTTATTCTACAGTAGGTATCAAGTAATCCGACTAACTCGTTTCTTTTTCCTCACAAGATAATAAATAAGACCACGCGTCGTGTACTTAATAATATTTTTCCTTGCAACTTGATATGTGCATGTATGTGACCACAAGACTAGGAACAAATTGAGATTTGATTTACAACTCCGGTCAAGCCTTCGATGTAAGTTAAGACGTCATAACTCATTCCAAAAGTTGGGCATGTATTCGCACCCGATAGAAAATCTATTGTGTCCATTAATTTGACTTTAAATATCACTTTTATTTTCCTATCGTTAATTATTTGAAACGTTAATTTATTGTCATAAGATTAACATAACAACATATTTCATTTAACATTAACATATTTAACACTTTTTTTAACTATCTATTTATAACCATTTAGAGTAAGTAATAATAATAACATTACTGTATATTCTTACTCAGTAAATTGATTGGCTACGACCAGTGATAGAGACTCGCATACCTACATTTGTTATTAAAAATAAAACACAACAAAATACAGACGTTTTTGCCAAACGCGGTAACTGAACGCTTGTCAGCTCAGCTCCTTCAGGTTAATTTAAAAAAAAACATAGATAACCATAGACAAAATAAAATGGCGTCCACCGGGCGCCTTAGAACCGGGTTGGAGCGGGCGATGGCGGTTTTTGTCAGGTTTTATTTCTTGTTTTAAGCTGTAGACAGATGAGTTGCATCAGTTTTTATTTTATAGTGTATGAGATGATAGTAGGATTTGCTTATGAAAGGAATGTATGCTATATCATCATGCATGACACTGTAACACTACCTATCGACTTAAATATGTAATAAAAGCTGTTAAATATTCGTTTATATTATAATGTTTTAAAAATTTCTTGATATCAACCGTTACTTATTCTTTTTGGTTGCGTATACCTTTCACCAATTCCATATTTAAAGCATAAATTCCATGAATAAAAGTTTGAATTATTTGCTACTTATACCAAGAAGATAAATAGGTAGGTAGCTATATTGTAGACATTTAAAAATCGTGCAAGATTTATTATAGAACTGTAAAATATAGGTATTATTATTTATGCACGTGACAAACAATATGAAATATTTGTTGCTAGACCTAAAAATATATGCATGCATTGCAATTACGCTCGTATTATTACAGAGCACATTGAAGGTAAAATAACGCTATCTAACCTTTAAAAGATTTTAAAAATATGTAATGTAGCATTAGCCTATTCAGCCATCTTCCTAATATGTCTATATTTTAATTTGTTGTAAGAAATTTTGCCGTCAAATGACAATAAATGAAAATAACAAATATCACAGAAATAACAGAATAGGTAGGTACAAATCAATGCAACATGAAAAATGTTTTTCACCTCTACTTTTTTATGACTAATTGTTATATAGTTGTGTAACGTGACCTACGTAAAATTTAACTAAAAACTTTAATAGGCAGTAAAATGGCTTTGTCTATTAAAACTCTATGAAGTTATTACACCACGTCGTTGCTACTATGATTTTTAGTTGGCAGAATTTATTTTACTCCTTGCTCCGGAATAGATAACCTGATCTTAACCCGCGGGCGCCATTTTGATTTTCTGCTACCAGAAATTATTGCCCGCGTTCGTGCTGAATTATTTTTATATCTTGTTTTGGTGTGAGTTTTAAATTAAAGGAATATTTTGTTGAGAAGTAAGGTTTTATCATTAGTATTTTTATAATAAATTCTCAAATGAGCAACTAAAACTTACTAGCACCTCAAAAGTACTGACTTTACAGCAAATTAATAGGTGTTTTTATGTATGTGTCTTAGTAAATTTACATTTTAATATAATGGAGTTTATTGGAAACTGTCACAAGAAAATAATGCACAAATGTTTGACGAATCAGTGTTAAATAATTCGTTATTGCATATTGTTGTTGTTCCGTTTGTTTAATTTTCGTCACAAACAAAACTATATCACGTCTGATGAGACTCAGCAATAGTAAACAGGAGTTTCAGCGACAACAAACAAATAAACCAAATGATAACACAGTGTACAATGTTTTACATACTTCCTACTTGTAATTACGAAAACTATTTATTTACCGAGAAGAATTATATAACACGCTTTGTAATGAGTAATGAAATATTGTCTCTGTCAACACGCTATTTATTAATTAATTAAAATGGCACTGCTACAGAAAATAATTTAACATAGCTTTGATCTTACTGCAGATATTAAATAACATTAAAATTTAATTTCGGGGGCTGCTGCGCTTATATCACTTTCTTTGTTTGAACAGTATACAAACGCTTAAGAATTAATTTGGTACAATACTAAAGAAATAATTACTTCATCGTCATGACGTCCATTGCTGGGCAAAAGGCTCCCCTAAAGGTTTCCAAGAAAATCGGTCCTATTATCCAAATAATTACTTAATTAATTAGTATTTTAAATATCAACCTATTTTTAATTCACTTATATAGCTTTTATAAAATTTTCATATCTCTACTGATATAAATACATAACCCATCAATGATTTAGTCAAGTTTTACAGCCTTGTTAATACATAAATAAAACTTTGGGAATTTTTTTTCTAAATCACTAACGATATACCTCACAGTGAAAACTTCTCAAGGCAATACCTAAATATTATAATATTCCTCTATCCATAATATTAATATATAATATTCCTATTTCCATATCATATTCCTTAAATAGGCAGTAAACTAGTATAATAGATTTACTGTCAATTTAGATTTTAAGGTCATCTTAATTTACGACCAATATTTTTTTTTCTTCCAGGGAAGAAAAAAAGAATGGGGGGCCTTGAAAACCATAAGTAGGTTGTTTGTTTGAGAGTTAGTTACATATAAAATATAAAACGAATTTTCTTAATGCATGTCGTAGGAAGATAACTTCTTACTTAATTACATTGAACACAGATTCCTAGCCTATATGTTTTCTTGTTTCTTAAAATATGACTTTGATAGATTTTTCACGATACAAACTTGCTATTACTAACTCTTTTATTGTAACTATGTATTCAACACTTACTATTACTTAATAATAATATTTAATTGTATTTTTATGCATTTTGAAAGATGGAGAAAGTATAACAGCATTCTTGCTTTATGTTAGTTTAGTAAGTAATGTTAATTACGTCTATGCTAAATAAATTACTATTTGGATTCCAAAATAGTTTACACCTTACCAGAATAAGAATAAATAAGAATAAAAATTAGAGAAGAAGAAGCAATAAGTGCGGTAGAGCCAAAAATTTAATTATCTTTAAATCCATAAAATATTGCAAATAAATAATTGGCTTCAAAATAATAATAATCTATCATACATAAAAGTTCTGACAGAACAGCCAATATTGTTTTATTAATATATCCATTATCAGTTATCAGGAATCTCAACCTTATTCCAAGTTGCTTAAGACCTGAATCTAGTTTCGAGATCATAAATTAGCCACCTGCGCCTGTTCTAGATGTTTACGACCCTGGTCTAGACTCAACGGCTACTAGTATTGTCTGTCTGTTTGTCCGCTCGTAAAATGCAATACTATGTCTATAAATACAAAGCGTAGATCATAGTGCATACAGCTCTGTTAAATAGCTAGCACTGACTATTTATTTTTTAATATTTCTACTACGAAGAAGGCAAAGAGATTAATGATCGTGCAGGCTGACGTACCGTAAGTAGGTTCAATTGCTTTTTTTATAAAACTTTAAGTGTATGGTAACAAATACTATTTCGATAATGAAGCATGTTGAGAGTCTTAACATTACGGTCACCCATCTATAACCAAACCAAGCACATAAGCCGCGTAAATCTCGGAACTAGTTTGTGTATTATAATCTATACACCTGCGCCGGATTTCACTCAAGATGTTTATGAGGCAGTTATGTAGGCATTATACCTGATCTATCTTTGTCTAAGTGTTTGTTAAAGAAATGTACTGAATTTCGATTTTAATTAAGAATAAACAATATTTTGAACTAATAAGCTTATAGGCCTCAATTTATAATATGTTATATATTTTATAAATAATTTAATATATAATAGTGTAAATAAATATAAAAGTATTTAATTTACCAAATAGTTTAATCACTAAACGAAAATAACCTTTATTTTTTATTTATTAAACTTGCCTCTACTTTATGTATTACTACTATCATATTTTATTTTATTTTAGGAAACCACCTAACCTAACGTATTTTTTCAGAGTTTGTGTTCAGTGGCTAGACCGCCTTTTTGTCATATTATGTTTGTTTACTCTTTGTTGTGTGTTCGTATGCAAAACATATAATTATTATCTATAACACCTTTCTAATAAACAATACCTACTTTATGAATATTTTTATTGCTCCTTGTAAATTTTAAATTACAAGGAAATTTTATATAAAATCACTAGAACTAACACAGAGACTTAAATGCCGTTGCAACTTGCCTATTAAAGAAAAAACTATTAAAAATCGTTTGTAAATATAATTTTACTTCCCTTTTTGTTAGTAAAACTTTAAAACCGTGCCCAAACTGAGCACAATAAGAACAAATGATCATTGTAAGTACAGACCGACACGTGAACTCTTAAGACCGTAAATAAATTATAACAAACAAACAATAAACAAAATGAGGTCACTCATTCGGGGCCGGAAGGCGACAGACGATTTTTTTAAACCTCTTTATGGAACTGCGGGCAGAAATATTTTTGGACTCTTTTGTGTAGCAGATGCTTAAGTTATTTAATGTTAAATATATTAATTAGTTACAGATTAAAAATTCCCTTAATAGAAAAAAAAATCTTGCTTTACTTCCTTTTGTAGATCAAAATGGTAAAATACGTATGAAACAAGTACTTATTGCTTTTTGTTGCTATTTTGGTTTCTTGCCAGTCCGCTAGCGCACATACTTACATAGATAAATAATATGAAATCTATTGTCGGGTATGGGGTATATGGGGTATATATTATATCTAAGATTAAAATATTATTTTTATTGCAGTTTTTATTAAAAGCAAAACAATATAATATATAGCTAGCTGAGTTATTTAATAATAAAGACATCACTGGTATAAAACTCTTAAAACGGATTTTGTTCATTTTATTCTACGAAATTTTTCACATCTCGGACAATAGCACACATCTTATCCATAAAATGCATGACGTATGCACCCAAAACAATTATTTTCAACAATGTTTACTAGCAACAATGAGACATTATGGTATGTCGTATTGTTTCACACATTAACGTCAATAAAACTTGAAATTAGTATAACTAAACTAAAACTTGAATGTAGTATAGTTATAAATGTTTTTATTATGTATGATATACTTAATCTTTGATTTTAACATTATTGTGAATGTTTGAAAAATTACTTAGTAATTAAAATGTAATAAAACTAGAAAAATTTCACGTCCTGAGGCGGGAATCGAACCCGCGACCTTTCGCAGTCCGGGCGACTGCTCTGTATGATGATTGACTCTAGTTATTTTAAGTAATACTTATTTAATGTTATCATATCAGCTGCTGTTGTTAATAATAAAAAAATATCTTAACTGGTCTCACTGAAAACCAGCGTCACGGCTTACTGTCGTGACTTATAGCTGAGTGGGCACCATTTTGGATGCATTTTGTAAAATTTAAATTTTTAAGATGTTTATGATTAGTACTGTATTTATATGCTCCAAATAAACATTTTTCATTTCATTTCATTTCATTTCAAATTCATAAGTAAAAGGAGACAAAAACAATTGCGTTCACTCGCCCGCCCAAAACGACGGTTTACAACAAAAGACGCGAGAAACGAGGTCATACAATTTCGGCCGGACGACGTATGAGCGAAAGCGAAAGATTTTTTCGCCTTTTTTCGGCGTCGCCGCACGTCATTACTTTCGTCTCGAGGCCGCGGCGGCAGATGTTGTACCGAGATCTGACTCAATACACGAAATTGGACGGTATATTAAGGAAGTAATTGATAAAGACGCGTTGTGGCTTTTGGGCGTAATCGTTGGTCAACTTGCAAATGCACTGTAATTTCGGACGAGTATTATCATTATAACACGATGAAAACTTATTTGAAGACTTCGTTTTATAAGAACTCATGTCGCTTCAATGACTTTATTTCCTGCACTGCTACAATATACTAAGAAATTTTGTATGTGGTGATGAAAGTGATATTTATTTACGACACATAGTTTCTTTAACGTAATTGTCTATTTCAAAGTACAACAAATTTTATAGCCTTAAAACGTATTTTGAAGTACTAATTTTGATCATTTTACATCACTTGAAAACTACTAAGTAATAGCAAAATCATTTATGAATCTAATAAAGAACTAAGAAAAGCAACAAAGTTGAGCTTCTTTACGCTTGGTACCAACCTGCATAATAATAAGGCAACTTCCCTAAATATATGAGAGGGGAAAAAATATAATTATTATTACTATTTCTAAACATAAGGAGATCTAAAGAAGCTGAGTTTGAATAGTAACTTAGAATCAAATATATACATGCTAGATTATAGATCAAAAAAGTTATTTCAAAACCATAAAATATAGGCTTAACAAATTTTTTTTGTACCATCTTAAATGCAGTTTTTGTGAACGTTTTAATTGCGCAAGTCGCAAATCTCCAGAAGATAGGTTAACACTTTAATAACTTTGAAACGTTTTCAATTTTTATTTTTAGTTTTTTTCTACAATATGATATAAATAAAAAAAATGTCTGTACATTATGGACACTATCGGGCACAGAAAATTTGAAGAGAGGAGGATATTTCAAATGCCTGCAATATTTTATTACTTTATTAGTTTTATTATTTTTAGATTTTTTTACTATTACTCTTTGTATTGTTAAATTGACTGTCAATTTAAGCAAATTTCAATTCAAAATCAGTCATAAAAAATGAAGTCAATAGTTTAAAAAAGCATTGCTCCGTTCAGTCATTGAATAATGTTAGATAACTCAACCGGCGACTGTAGGTGCGCACGAGTGGAGCTTTCGCCTTGGCCGCGCTATCTAGTTTAATGTCAGCGCGACCGTAATAGTGCCGAGTTAAATGGCCGACTTTATGTACTGTATTACGCTTCACGCTGCTTGTAAAATTACCTTCTTTTTTTAAAAAAAATCATATAGATTTTATAATCAAATATTATTCTTTTTTGCGAACATTTAGTAAGATAAACAAAAAAATTTTTGATTCAACATTAGTAGTACGTATATTGAACCTTAAATCATGGATGACAAAAATATTAATACCAGCCCTTTGATTATGATACTAAATCGAACTGAATTGTTATTTTGTACGCAGGTTATTTGTAAAATACCTATCCACAAGCTAGGCTAGGCACAATTCGTTTTCTATCGTCGATGAGACGTGTATTATGTGACGTGTGTTATAGTGTACGAAAAACCTTTTCACCCCACGCTTTGTTATAATTTTTAACTTGTTTTAGTGTATTCAAAAATAATAAGCATAAAAACTATGATAATTTAATGAAACAATAATTTCAGCGTAGTTCAAAATACGTCGTTCAAATTCTAATGTCAAAATTTAACGAATAACACATTCCTTTATTCAAATTCAAAAATAGAAGTTCTTAAAACTAAGACGTATTTTAGATATTCATTGATTGGAACTAGCAAACACCGTGTGTTAAAACGGTCAATGTCGTCAGCCAGTTCGCTATCTTTGAAACTGGCTCGAGTGAATGGATCGAATACGCCGCATCGATTTGTGTATCGATCGGCCTGATGTGTCCATTATATGTAGTGCTATTTTAACGGACTTTACAACGCTTTTTTGTTTCATTTGCCTGCTGTTTGAGCTGTTTCCTTTATGTAGGTAGTGAATATTTATTTATAGGAATAATATGAAGACAAAAACTTTTATTACGTAAAAGATATTACTTTTAAGAGTTTACAGATTTTTTCGGTTATGTTTAATTGTTTAAATGCTTACTTTAGTGATTTATGTGTGCATTTTATTATTTTACAACAATTATATCTTAGGGTAAGGTCGAGATTTCTTACAATTTTACTTAGTAATTTAGTTTGAGTAAACTTCGAGTGCATAAGAACCCATTACTAATATTACAAATGCGAAAATAACTCTGTCGGCCTGTCTAAACCGATTTAGATGAAATTTACCATGTAGGTAGCTTACATCCTGAGAAAGGCCATAGGCTACCTTTTGGCGCGATAACCGACATCCGCTTGGACGGAGCCGCGGACAGCTACTAGTATACTATAGGGTAGAAAACTTTAGATTGTTCATTCAACTTTCACCAGCCAGCAATAGAATAGCAAATGCATATAATTTGTGGGTATTTTACAGACTATAAAACTTTCTCAGTCCAGTATCTTTGATATATAAATAGATACCTAGATAAGATGTAAATATCGCAATTATACAAGTTAACACAACACGGGTACACGTCGCCGCGACACGAGGCCAAGGTAAAAGCTCTATCAACTCCCGCGCAGTTGTTACACTAACATTCAAGACACAGCAAGCTTTAGGTTTTTTAGTTTGATTTCGAACCTTATTATATGCTCTGAAGAACAGTATTAAATCCAAATTGTCTTTTTTTGTCTGTATAATAGGCGGAGCATCTAGCGTGACACGTGCCTTGCAATAATGCAAAAATTTTGACACAACAAGATTTAAGGAATTTATTGTTTTTAGTATGTTTCATGACAAAATGATAGATAAAATGTTATCTTAAATCATAGAAATAGCATTGATGTGATATATTTATGAAAAAAACAAAGAATAGGAAATAACAATTCGTAGCAAAGTCAATTTGCTTGTCCCCATAGATAATGGAATGACACAGATAATATAAAACTACCTGTGAGTTTTATATTAACCTGTTAGGTTAAATATATCGAATTTATAATTAATACACATATGTAAAACAAAAATACTCGTTCATCTAAATCCTAATTTCTCAACCAAAAAGTCCAGAACCTTAGTGTTTACTATCTATAAAAAAAAACAAAAGAAAACTTTTGAATTAATTGAAAAAAGTTAATGTCTATGGCATGCGGCATCTAACAGATAGAGCCGTGAGCCGCGCAGCCTTCGACTAGTTCTAACTCAAGATGGCGGCGATTGTAGGTTGTAGTAACATTGACAGTCACTGGCTGTGCAAGCGCAGAGCCTTGGCCCAGCGTAAGCGCAAGGACTCGAAGCTCTATAGCGGGGATATGTTGATTTTCTTCTTCATTTTTTTTAATAATTTTTGTATCATATTGAGTACCTCGAAAATCATGTTTATGTATAACATCACAGACGGCTGAATTAAAGTCTGATAAACAAATAAGAAATACCTACATACATTTTTATTAAAGTATAAATGTTTTTAGATTATCTTAATTTGTATTCATGTGGCATCTAAAAAAAGTTTAATATAAATTTATTAATTATGATGACATAAAACTCACACCTATGAAAAAAGGTTAATAACCTACTTAATAATAAAGTACGTATGTATATTTATATTAAAGTGCCCTGATTAAAAATTAATTTTAGTTATCAAACATGAACCCTCACGTTTGATAGGAGTACTATAAATATTTTTTAGGAACTACCTTTGTAAACAGCTCGAAAGCATTAAATGATTGAATTGAATATAATATAATACAAAAGAAGACATTTTTATTTGTATGTAATATGAGCGTTGTATGAAATTAATTTCATAAAGTCATCAATTATATCTAGCCCTATCATTTAGGAAAAAGAAAAATACTCTAAAAATTAAGCAAACAGATTTGTTTCAAGTTAGAACGTTTCATCATCATCATCATCACCAACCTATATACGTCCCACTGCTGGGCACAGTCCTTCCCACATAAAGGAAAGACATAAGGACTAGAACGTCTATTTTCATAGAACTGTAGTAGTTTTGATACCTAATAATTATAAGTTAGGTAATGCTTTGTGAAAAAAGTAAATTTCCAACCACATACGTTTGGAGAAGCTTTCGTAACTAAATAAGTAACACATGTGTTATCAATGTGGAACATCCTGAAGGGTGGCCTTATTGTTATTTTTAAGCATCTATCTTTGTCGCAAACCAATACCTATATTGATACGAGACAATAATAATTTTATTTAAAAAATATACCAATACATTGTAAAAGTAGGGAGAAACTGTTTATTTTGTCTAATTAGGTAGGTAAAGTTTTTTATATTATTAATAAAAAATCTTTTTAGGCCTAAATTATTTTCGGTCTCAATTTGAGTCCGAAAATAATTTAGGCCTGAAAAGTTCTCCTAAAGAGGCCTCTAGCAAGTCATATCTTAATTTTGTGTAGTTATCCTAAGTTACGTCAAGTAAGTATTTAATTTCGCAATATTGATTGAAGCTGTAAAACTTATTTTTTGTAGTACCTAAGGTTGGCCTACGTTTATTCAAACACAAATAAATAAATTATGTGTTAATTAAAATAGTTTTTAGTTGCTGCTTTATATTTTATAAATTTCTTTTTTTTGCAAGGTAAATAAAAACTATAACGCATTTAATTGTTTCAGAATACACTTAATTAATTATTCTCTAAAAAACTATACTATCAATCAACTTTACCTTGAAAAATGAAAGTTATTACCAAATCCAATAGTAATGATGTGTTAAAAGTGCATTTTTTTTTTATTGCCATTCTAACGTCATTTACAGACAACACCATAAAACATGCATAAAGACACAACACTCATGCAATTTGTATTTTATTTATATCATATTGATATATCGTCTATATTTACTTGTAAACAACGTCATAATTTCACAATATTATATTCATACTGTTAATTAGACATTCAGTATTTATACCAGCATTAATTATTATAATGAATTCATAATTAAATGTTCAATACCTATTTAAAAACACAAAAGTTTACTAATTGATATTCAGATCATTTTAAAATCTCAAAATTTTACTAAAATATAATTACTAAGTTTATTATTTATATTACCAAACGCATGTTAATAGGTACAAGAAGTATCACGGCCCTTATTATTTAACTATCGGAAGAATATAAACTGAAAAGCATTGTTGTTTAAGTTTGTTATTAAACACGTTCCGTGAAAGTTCCGACGGCAAAATTTTAGCCTACGCGCGGCCCGCTGCCGCAAAAACCAGTAAAATTTACAAAAAGAAACTGATTGGCGTCATATCACTTTAATACCCAACTGTTAATTAACTTTTTTTTTCCTGTATAAATTGATTTTAGTCTTATTTCCTTCAAAATTCCCTAACTCAATGAACTTGATTTCATTAACAAATTTAAATTGACAAAAATATTTGTACAAAATTGTTTAATTATGCATCGCTCATTTTACTTTACTTTTGAAAGATTTTTGATAAATATAAACAATAAATTTGATTTGAAAACGTATTCCGAATGTCGTCATTGGCCTTCGATCAAAATATAGGTTGCAATTTATTAACTCACACACGTGAGAGTCACGCAAACATAGCAACGGGTGCAATGTAAACGGCGTAGTCATAGAAAAAGAGTGGGACAGATAAACTATAACGAGCATAGGAGGGGCGCGATGGTGGGGAGATTCGTAAGAAAACACAAAAAAATGTGCGTGAACCCTAATGCACACGCGCGAAATGCTCACGCACACATCCGTCACTCATGTTAAGTCAAGGAGAACGCAAGATTAAGGATACTTGTGATATAATTCGAAGCTCTTTGTTGCAAATTTGAATTCCGTCACTGTACTCACATGCGTCAGAGGTGGCCGGTTCCTCTTCCGTCCAGTTTGACACTTCGGTGGTAATTTTGTATAAAAAAAAATAAAAAGTTCCAATTTCGAATCTCGGCGTCACCTCGTCATGTAACACTCACAAATCCTTCAGCCGTACTTCACAGCGATAACACTGTCACAGCATAATATAATGTAACACATCACTACTGTCACTGTACACAAAAATATTCTTTTACTCTTTTATTTACTAAATAAAAAATATAGTTCGGGTCCTAAGTTTCCATGTGATATGTGTCTTGCATCGCGCGCGGCAACCGCACTTACATCCGACGAAAAATTCGGAAAAACTCACTAATTATCCGAAAATATTTTTGTTTGATATTATTTAATCTCTCATCGAAACCACTACGCGAATGATATGAATATAATTATTTAATTTTTTTAGTAAAATATAGTCTGTGGTCTAAATATTCTTTTTTTAAAATTTGGGTTCCTGTTTTTTCGGAGGTTTTTAGCGGTTATGTCGCGTGTTGTGGTCCTGTATGTTGGGAACGGAAATGCGACTCTCTACCGATTGTGCATAGGCGGGACTGCACTGGCGGCGCACACCGTACTAGACCGCGTGCGTACTTAGCCATTACCTTGTATTTACTGCGACCGAGCGCGGCGCCCGACTGCACTTGATATTAGCACGGAGACACAGAAAAATTTTAATTAATGCTATCAAATTTTTATAATATTACTACGTCGAAAACAGTTTCTACACAATTACTAAGCCTGCAGACTAACTTATTCAAGTGACGTTTATAAAAAAATCTTAGAATTTTTGATAGATAGACGATATTATATTACAGACGACCGCAAATCGAGCGTAACAAGCCAGATGGAAAAGAAATGGATTGTATGGATTAATCTTGGTAGCCAGAAATTTTAATGCTCAAGTTTTTAACATGATTCGCAGTCGCAGGCCTGTGTACAGATTTCTTTAATCAGTCACAATTGCTTAACGATAAACACACTTATTTTGAGAATTCCGCGATTGAAAATTATACTTTGTAAAAACTTTAACCTGGTTAATGAATGACGCAAGTCTCACAACTGAAAGTATTTCTTGAGGATCAAAACTAGTAGAGCGCACTATATACCCCTACAAGCATAAAGTGCAATGTCGTCTACGAACAGCTGTGTCTGTACGAGTGCCCGCGCTTGTACGAAACCTTGTGCATTTTAGTTCTGCAAACTTATCTTCATTCTTGTATTAATCATGAAGACATTCCAATTTAGCCGATTAACATTTGAATGCTTCAGATTAGAAAAATTCAAATGTCGAACTTCTAATTTTTGAAATGGAAATAGTCTATTGTGCCAGTGTGCCATAAAGACGGTGTTTGTGTGCAGTTTTTTTATCGTTTTTTTCTCGGCGTGTGGGTGAGTTCGATTGTATTCGTTTGTGCTCGAGTGTGCGTCGGACGGCTCAGTGTGCCATCTTGTAAGAAAATGGTTCGGTGAAAAATTTTGTCGGAATCCGTAGAGATGGCGCTGGTAACTATGATGCACCGTGCACATCCCATCAAAAATTAGTTCCGGTTGATACCTCCGACTTTTATTGTTATTGTGTGGGTCGCAAGGGTGAGGTTCGCTTGCGTTTCTGTTAACATTTCGTTTTTGTCAGGTTTTATATGTCCTTTGTCTGGTTATGTAACTGTGTAGTTGTTATAGATAATGTTAGTAGGCGGCACGCTAATAACACTTCATAATGGGGCACACATTGAAAGCTAAATTTGTCTGATAATTTTATTATTGTACACCTGACGTGAATAGTCGTTACTGTAACAAAAAGGTCGCGTTACGTAGGTTGTCTAACATCTTGAGTGAGCAGAATTTCATTGTGTTTTACGATATCACATTTTTAATTGCAGTTTTCTAATCAATTCGTTAATATTTTAAGTCGAATTTAATATAATTGCAATTTAATTCAAAATGAATTGATAAAAACGTCAACATTTATACTGTGACAATAAATTGCAATATGCACAGGTCAATGAAATAGCTGCCAAAGGTGTTTGTACTCGAAGTGATTCTTTATCTTTGTTTACTGAGGAAATATTAGCAATAAAAACGTCGATAAGCCGTAAAACAAATGAGTACTTACTAAAATATTGAACTTTTGCCTATGTTTTAGCTGTAGTCATATTTTATTTAAAGAAAACCTTTTTGGTGGTTTTTGAGTTGTTAACGCCATTGGCTAGATAGGACTTCGTTGTCCGTTTCTGTTAACTTTTATGAAGCGTCCGTCGGGAGGCTTGATGTTACTAAAGTATAAGTCGATGGTGTTGCAAAATAATCCAAAAAAAAATATCTAAAACTCTAGTCATCGTTCACGTCAAATTTTATCTGTGATTTAGAAATCGCAATCGTCGTCATTCAAATTTTATCTGTAATTTCTAAATCACTGATAAAAATACTATTGATAGTAGCAAGTAATTTTGTCTGTTTAAGGAAATGTACCTACAATAGAGCTGTGCTTCAATGCCGATTACTTTATTTTATTAACAAAATTAATTAATTTTTAGGGTTTCGTACCCAAAGGGTAAAACGGGACCCTATTACTAAGACTCCGCTGTCCGTCCGTCAGTCTGTCACCAGGCTGTATATCACAAACCGTGATAATTCGATAGTTGAAATTTTCACAGATGATGTATTTCTGTTGCCGCTATAACAACAAACACTAAAAAACAGAACAAAATAAACATTTAAGGGGACTCCCATAGAACAAATGTGATTTTTTTGCTTGTTTCGCTCGATATTGATAACGGCAACATGTAGGCGCTTGTTTAAAGATAATGGTACGGAACCTTTCGTGCTCGAGTCCAACTCGCACTTGGCCGGTATTTAATGAACTACTGTTGTCATATTGGCAATGAACGCCACACAAGGAACCCTTTAAGACCCTTTCTGCTTGACGCGTATTTTTGTAATACCTTGTATAGACTACAGTTAATTGACATCAGCGGGAAGATCGCCTAATTGGAAGCCGTATCGCTTTGAAAGACATATTGCCGTCTTAGGCAGTAGGATATGACAATATGACGTCACAATTTTCAAACATTTAGGCGGGCATTTATACTTGTTTTGTTTGTCACCTTTAACAAAGCAAACGCGTAAAAAAATCATTATATTTATTTACACCAATATCGAATGTGACATTTTTATTATAAAATTACCAATACCATAACGTTTCTCTCGATTTTTACTGGGTAGGCAGCGCGTGAGTAGCGTCCAAGGTGCTACGAGCGTCTACAGGCTACGGTAACAACGCGTGAGTAAGTGCTCAAGGTGCTACGAGCGTCTATAGGCTACGATGACAACGCGTGAGTAGTGCCCAAGGTGCTACGAGCGTCTATAGGCTACGGTGACAACGCGTGAGTAGTTCCCAAGGTGCTACGAGCGTGTATAGGCTACGGTGACAACGCGTGAGTAGTGCCCAAGGTCCTACGAGCGTCTATAGGCTACGATGACAACGCGTGAGTAGTGCCCATGTTGCTACGAGCGTCTATAGGCTACGGTGACAACGCGTGAGTAGTGCCCAAGGTGCTACGAACGTCTATAGGCTACGGTGACAACGCGTGAGTAGTGCCCAAGGTGCTACGAACGTCTAAAGGCTACGGTGACAACGCATGACTAGTGGCCATGGTGCTACGAACGTCGTCTATAGGCTACGGTAACTCACGACCACGCCGCTTGTGTGCCACCCTTGTCGAAAAAAAGTTACTTTTTAACCCTTTCGCGGTGTTAAGCAAATAAATTTGATATAAGCATGCTTTTTTTATAAGATAAGGTTAGCAAGCAAGCGTACGGTACGCCTAATGGTAAGTGGTTACCATAGCCTATAGACGCTCGTAGCACAATGGGCACTACATACGCGTCGTTACCGTAGCCTGTAAACGCTCGTAGCACCTTGGGCGCTACTAACGCGTTGTCACCGTAGCCTATAGACGCTCGTAGCACCTAGGGCACAACACGCGCTTCCTACCCTACAAAAATCAAAAGAACACGATATGTTGACTTCATAGAATCCCCCCTGCTGCCAACATAATACGTTCTCTGTGAGCTCTGGCGACCTTACTTACCGCTGGAGCACAGCACTACAAAGAAGTGTTATCTGGCTACGATCTTCTGTAAGTTATCCTTATTGTGGAATAGGATGTAAAATATTATTCCGGATTCCCTCAGATCAAGGTTAGTCCACGTGTAAGACTCCAGTGGGCGATATGACGTCCAACTTAATTGAAGGCTTTCTACACTTATACTATACAGGGTGTTATAGAATTTCGAAATAAAATTCAGAGGTTGCGGGGGATCGATCATAGTTTGTGGGCGGGTTGTGAGTATGTGTGTGTGGTATAAATTTTTAGGGTTGTCACGACCGGGACAATGTTTTTATTAATTTAATCGGAAAATAAAATTGTTCTGAAAGCTATCAAACTTTCAAATGTAACTTTTGACGGGGGGAATACAACCACCCCCTTAATTTTCATTTCGGACATACGGCTTTATGTGCATGTAAGTCAATTTGTCAATATTTTTCCAAAAATCCTTTCAGCTTTGTAAATTGTTACAGTACAAAAATAATTTTAAAACCTGAAAACAAAAAATGATGCATATTCCCCATTAATATAGGACAAAGCTATCAAAGGCGGTATGACAACAATTATGTTTCCAAAGCAATATTATTGATTTGGTATGGCTTTGAGGTACTTACGCGGTCGCCCAGCGGTGCGTGTGAACTAGTAGTCTATGGTAAAAGAGTTCGAGGTTCGAGTCCCGATGGGACAGATTATTAAGTCATCAATAATTACAGGGACTGAAAGAAACAAAGAAAGAAAAAAATATTTTACTTAAATAGGCCACAAAGAAGCACTCTAAATCGTAAAAAACACATTTTTATAAATATCACAAAAAATATATTAACTAACAACGTCATAGTGTCTATCTGTCTGTCATGTCTGAATTTACACCGGTTCCAAAAGTTGAACTACCGAGAAGATTCCTGCAACAAACTCGTGTAGTAGACTATCGAGGATTAATACTAGGATCAGTGATTATGGAGGAGCTCGGTGGCGTAGTTGTTTGAACGCTCTGGTTTTGATTACGGAAATAAAGCAACTTTTGCCATGGTCGATCCTGAGATGGGTCAATATAAGTTTGTTATCTCGAGCTCCTCCGTGCTTCGGAAGGCACGTTAAGCCGTTGGCCCCGGTTGTTCCTGAAACCGCTTTAACCCACTAACCCGCATTGGGCCATCGTGGTCGTGTTATGGCCCAAGCTCCTCGTGAGTTTCTTCCATGTAGGAAGGCCTGTGCCCCGCAGTGGGACGTATATAGGCTAGTGATGATGATGATTACAGGGACGCCGATAGAACCCTCGGCACTACTCATGCGTTGCCTCATGAAGTGCCGAAGGTGCTAACGAGCGTCTATGGTAGCCGTTTGCCAATAGGACCGTACACTTATTTGGTACGCTTGTCGCTGGACAATTGGTATAATTGTTTAAACATTTTATATTTCTGTTAGCTATCTATTGCTTACAAAAAGCTTGTCTTCACAAAGAAAGTTATACAAAACAGACCGACAGACATTAGCAGTACGCATCATGTAGTCAATTACAATCGCACATTTGTCTTTAAGACAATAACGAGTTAAGTCGGCCGCTTTTTTAAAAAATTCCAACTGTGGTAGGGTAACCAAGCGTTACTTAACTCGATATTTCAATGAAAGTTTTTTCACGTGCTTACTGAATCTTGCATCAATATTAAAATTGATTTAGCGATCTGCCGGTTAAGCAGATAGTGTAGCTGTCTTCCAAGCCAAAAGTTCCGAATTAGACACCCGGTAGTGATATTTGTGTGTTGTAATACTGGTTGGCTAAGTCTGTGTCTGTCTCCTATGACAACTGTCTGTAAAAGAAAAGCTAAGATGTAAGACATGACCGTCTAGACACTATTTTCATTATACAGGGTGGTGCCGACAATACGACATTAAATTAAAACCAGGGCTATATTAGTCCATAAAAATGGTTTGCCACTTTCAAAAATATCGTATTCAATTGATTATTTTATGACATTTCTACTTATTTCTATGAAATAATGCAGCCACTGTTGTTATATTTCATACAAATGTCATAAAATTATAAAATGCATAAGATGTTTTTGAAAGTGGCAAACCATTTCCATGAACTAATATGTATAATTAATAATGTAAGTACTTATGTTATTACTCATATACAGCTTATTTAAAACACTATTACAATTACGGATTTCTAGTATTTAAACCGGCCAGAGAGAGAGGTCATGTTATTGCTGAATGTTGTTATCGCTGAATATTTAACTGACCAACTTAAAATTAAGAAGACGAAGTGCAATTGCCTATTCGTATTTAAAAAAGATATTTAACTACTGAATATTAATCAGCATCCAGTCACAGATCAAAGCCACAGATCCCAAACACAGTTTGTTTTTCATTTGTCATAAAGCCGTGCCCCGGGAGTTTTAATAAAACAGAATAAAAGCATGGTATATTTAGGTGTGACAATAACTACATAATACGTATTATTAAAATTACCTGATCTCTTTCTTCCATCTAGAAAAGCCTGGGCCGAGTAATTGGCAAGTGATGATGATGATGATGATTTCAATTTCTACAAATCCAACATTTGAACAAATCTTTGTCACCCTACTCTCAAGCAGGGAGTCACACAAAAACTATGCCGCGGGAATTTTAGCGGGACACGCCGTAGTTATGATGAGGTAATAACAGCCTATCTAAGTTTGTTTGCTAATTGATTTTTTATGGGACCCCCATGATTTTAGAACAGTTTCTGTTTCGGTTCAATAAGTTTGATGGATTGTCTTTATAAGGTAAACAAAGCAGTTTGTTCCACGCCGGTTGATGTACGAGGTGTATTTAACTTTTAAAGTCTTTTTTACCATGTACGCTTTATGTTTTTACATTCATATATTCACATATTCGTAGATATGAACGCTCGTAGTTACTTGTAACCTACTCAAGCGTTGCCTACCTTGTAAAAATTAAGCAAATGCATCATGTTCGCAGCATAAGAGACAGTTCCCGCTGTTCCCAACATACAAGTTACTATGAGCGTTCATATCAACGCTTGTGTAGTGTACAAGTCAGTACGAACGTTCACATGAACGCCTGAGTAGTATACAAGTCACTACAAACGTTCATATCAACGCTTGAGTAGTGTACAAGTTACTACAAGCGATCATATCAACGCTTGAGTAGTGTACAAGTCACTACGAGCGTTAATATCAACGCTTGAGTAGTGTACAAGTTACTACGAGTGTTTATATCAACGCTTAAGTAGTGTACAAGTCACTACGAGCGTTCATATCAAGGCTTAAGTAGTGTACAAGTTACTACGAGCGTTCATATCATAGGCTACGGTAACTAGTATATAATATTTTTCAAACCAGGAGCTTGGTTTTATAATGGCAAAACTACTAGATGGTTACAAGCAAGCTGACGGTCCACCTGGTTGAAAGTGGCTGTCATCGTCTAATAGACACCTGCAATAAAAAGGAAAAAATCAATTGGTATTGCAGGTGCCTTGTCACCCTGAGGCCTAAGATGAAATAATGATATTTTGATTGTAGAGTTTGTCAAATGTGAGATTATTTCATACCATTGTAAAGTTAGCATTAACTGTGCAAACTGCAAAGACGTTGTGTCGCGCTTCCCGTGCAAATCCAAATATGCATTTACCAAATTAATTTGCACGAAACAATTTAGGGGAAACCCCCGAACCCTAAGTAATGACGGTTTTCGCTTACGTAAAGCTAGCTAGTGGCTTTATCTAAATCAAAGTTTTGTGTACCAATTTCTACTAAATAAGTGTTTATTTTAATTTGTCCTATTGTTCTTTTTTCGTGCACAGCTAGAGAAGACAAAAGGAAACGCAGCCTATACAGTCACGTCTGCTGTATTGGCGTCTTTTTATGTCATACAGTAAAATTTGTGACACATTAAAATGCATCTTAGGAAAATAAGAGAGCGAAAATGACGTCTTCAGAAAAGAGTCCGTTGCAACAACCAAAATTTATAAAACTCAATATCAGTCAAAATTCCTAGGGGCGCTACTCACTAGGTAACGAATTTCGGAAGTAGGGACACAATACCTAAGTGTGATCATGCTCATTGGTTCATTGTGCTGGCGTGATATAATCGATTGGCTATTTCATTTAAAACTTTTTTGTGGTGGAGAAAAGGCCTTTATGCCTATCCTGAAATGTTGGGGAAAGGAACAATGCAAGGTTATGTCGGACTGTTCTCTCAAAGATGGCAGAGGCCGAAACTACTCATCAAAACAACGTACACCTGTAGATAGTAACCAGGTGACGATTATCTGTCTATGAACAATGAACAAACGCCTTAACTTTTTGAAGGATCACCCTTCCACGGTACTCCGGGGTTGGAGGGCCACCTTTTAGGAACCACTGCGTAAGAAGACCCTTGAAGTCAATTAAGTTCGCAACAGATTTTAAGGTATATTTTTAATTGTATTTTCAAAGGCATTTTATCTTCGTATCCGTTACCTGTAAACAACACTATCCTCCTGTCATTTCCAACAGCATCGACTATAGCTCGAGCTCGACCCAATTTGGCAGAGTGCAGTCCGCTAATTAAAACAATAAGTTCTGAAGGTAGCGGACAACGCCCAAGGTCACCATTTATATCGACGTCTATTTATAAGTAAGTTACCTAGCGGTTGATGCGTTGAATACGACCTCTTTGGTTAAAAACCTTTTTTGATTTTAAACAACTAAGTATAACTTTAACAAATATGTAACATGCACAGATTAGTGACAATTATGTATCTACGACTAACATGTAAAAATATACGTGAATCTTATCTTAAATTGGAAATCTTTTTGAAAATATTTTATCAACACTAGCTGCAGGACATGCTTTGCAATGCCAGTAAAGACAAACTGTTAGGTTTTATGTATATAAAAATATAATATAATACAGGAACCTTCGCGAGCGCCCCTAAAACACCCTACCTAAGATAGCAAACTGCTCAATGCTATTGGAGCGCATAGGGTATAGTCAACAGTACATCAACCGTAACAGTTTGACCTTGAGGCCGCCCTTACTGCGTTCGTAATAGAGGCGGCTTTGGTAGTGCAACTGTTACACTGGATGTGCTGTCGTCTGTACAAACATACAAACATTGATTTATATAGACTGGTGGCCTCTCGTGGCTTTGCCCGTGTGGGTGTCGGCTATGACGCCAAAAGGCGTAACCTATGTCCTTTTTCAAGATGTAATCTATCTCCATGCCAACTTACATCCATATCGCTTATACTATTTTAAGCACTTCCAGTAGCATTTCTTTATAGTTATGTGAATTCAATAACTTTATAAACATATTAAGCTTATAATCTGTTCTGCCCCAAAAAACGGTCACGTTTTACCAAAAATACATCTGTTAAATTAAACTCCGATGTCGCAAAACTCTGCCATGCTCCCTTACAATAAGTTCTCTGTACCTTTGTTATCTCTCATTACCTCATAATAAGTTCCGGAGATAGCGACACAAAAATGGATCGACAAAACGTGTGGAGGTCAAACGGACTGGTATTGGTGGAAGTTACACCACTAATACTTTTGCATATGCACATTTTTGGTATCTCAAAAATAGTAATTTACAATAGTAAGAAAACCAATTAATTTTGCAGGTGAGTTGGTCCAGCGTGGTGGTGTTATGGCCCAAACTCCTCGTGTGTTTCTCTCATGTAGGAAAGCGTGTGTCCAGCAGTGTTGTTGAAAAATTTATGTTCATAAATTATATTCTCATAAATGTAGTGTGAAGCAAAAGTCAAAATATTCATTTCTTTAAGTCAATCACGTGACTTGAGTTTGTATATAGAACGCACAGTCCTTTTTGTAAAATAAAAATGTCTGCAATGTCGGCTGCTGTGCCTCACAATAACAAGCCATATGATATGACACTGTAGAAATAACTAACTGTACTAAGTGTTTTAGATAGGGACGAGATATTAACTAACTTAATTCCTAAATATACCGTAGAGTCAACACGTTCAATATTTTCTTCGTTGATTTTAACATGTGTACTAACCTGCTTTACATTTGTTAAACTATTTTTTTTCTATTTTTTTTGTCTGCGGTCTTCAGTAAAGCGAAGGTACTTCTCTTAGCGAGAATCCAAGCTTATGGAAGTTAACTTTTATGATGAAAGACAATCAGGCACTCAAGGAATAAATAAAGAAATGGACCGTGGGTTGGTATAAGTCACAAAGAAAGCATGATTTTTAGTTACTTCGCATTCGTGGGGTTCTATCTCAGCAAAAAGCCTCGGAGCTTTTACTGAAAAGCTTAGAAAAGTTAACAAATGCAACACAATTTCGCCATTTTGATGCAACTTCTATTTATTTGGTACCAAATTTGTCACAAAACCAAATGTGACCTAGTTCCAAAGTGGCCCAGTCCACAGTCGCAGTGGTGGCTCAGTTTTATTTTAACTTTGCATTGTGTCGTTATTCAGTGCAGTCATGGTCATTTGGCGATTTTATGTGCGCTGTTGCGTGCTGTACGCGGAGTTAGGACACCGGCGGAGTCATTTGTTCCCCAATATGGACGCGGATGGGTTTAACAGCGCCATATAGTTCTATATTTTTGAAATATTCGCTCATGACAGCACAAGAAACCTAAAATATGCCTTCATAGGTTATTAATTTTGTTCTAAGTTACTGAGATGAACATCTTCTGCATACACATCCGGTGGGCTTTGTAGTGTCCACGACGCAATTTATTATGATCTTTTTTTTATACAACTAGATGACAAACAAGCTGACGGTCCACTTGATGGTAAGCGGTTACCGCCGCCTATAGACAGCTGCAATAACAAGGAAAAATCACTTGATATTGCAGGTGGGTTTCATCCTGAGGCCCAAGATGAAATGCCGTCCATGCCCAGTAATTACACTGGCTACTTTTCCCTTCAATCCGAACACAGCGAACTGTTTCACGGCTGAAATAAGAAAGGTGGCTTTAATACGATTAAAAGTGCTCTGTCTATTTTTTTGAGACGATAAATTCTCAATGATGGTTCGAAGAAGTAGCAGGAATAGAGGGTCTACCATTGAATTCTATCCAAAATTTCAATCAAATTAGCAAAAATTGTCGGTCAGTATCACCATCTGTCATCTGGTCGAGTGGCACTAAAGCAGTGTTCCCGGATTCGTATTCCTGTTAGGGCAGATGATTTTATGATTAATATGTACATTAATTTGTTCACAAGTTATGATATTTGTCCCTTTATTTCTCAGTTATCTGTAAACTTAAGACAAGCTCTGATTAAGCTAAATTTCCCGTTATAAATTAACCCCCTCCATCTCAACATCACGCACAAAGAAATTTAGTACCTCGTTTCTTTGTCGTACTTCCAGAACTTGGAATTCTTTGCCATCACATGTGTTCCCTCCTTCCTATAACATGGGTTCCTTCAAAAGAGGCGTAAAAAGCACCCTTTGGGCCGGCAAGGTGGAGGCGGCTAGAGCAGTGTCTGAACTGCACTATGAAAATGAAAATGAAAATGAAAATATCTTTATTCAATTAGGCCCCCAAGAAGCACTTTTGAATCGTCAACAAAAAAACCCTTAAGTCTATCACATAAAAATAATATTAACTAACTAACAATTTCATAATGTTTGTCTCTCTGTCTTATCTGCATCTACGTAAGCTAAGAATGTTATGTCAGTCTGTCTATCGGTCTGTCTGTCGGTCCGTCTGTCCGTCAGTCAGTCTGTCTGTCTGTCCGTCAGTCAGTCTGTCTGTCAGTCTGTCTGAATTTACACCGGTTCCAAAAGTTGAACTACCGAGAAGATTCCGGCAACAAACTCGTGTAGTCACTCTTTTCAATCATTAAGTTACAATATTTAATTACACAGTAATAGTATTTAGCAGCGCAGTGTCGCACAGAGTATAAAAAAGGTATATTAAAGTACCAATAAGTACCTAATGATAAGAGCTGTCTTCGATATTGACTCTTCATACCGCTTCACATCAGGTGGTGTTGAGTCATTTGTCGTGCTTTGTATAAAAAAAAAGAAAAAAAAATGAGTTACATAAAAGTGGCAAGTGTGAGAGTATTATCATTATTTATTATTCATTTTACAATTCATGTGTTACACACAAAATGAAGCAACAATGAAAACAAGTATAGACAAGGAGAAACCTCTTTCTGCAGCCCTATGACTTGGAGCAATAATAATAAGTAGCCTACCTATTATTCGCGTTGGTGTTCTATTTGTCAACTATCATTTCTCGATTGTAAGAACAATTTAAATTAAATCTTACGGCGATTCCTTCTGAGTTACTAAGTTAATTTACCTACTACCACTACGTACGAGGTAGCACGAGTTCAATATTTTTTATGTCAATTAAATCACAACAAGTGCGTACAGGAAAATGATTATGCTGCGAGCATGAATCATCAATCACATAATATAAATATATAAGCACGCATTAAAATGTGTAATGTCATATGTAGTGACTTAGACTAGTTTAGTTTAATAAATAGCTTGGAATCCAAGGAGCGTTGCCTTCCGCGTTTAAACACAATATAAGATCTGACGTGCAAAGATCTCTAGCTTATGGAAAAGGTATAAAATGTCGCTCACACCAATTTTAGTCAAGCAAGTTCTAAGGAATTTATTAGACAAATAGTTTTAAACACAATGAGTAGAAAATATTAGAAACCGATTCAATAAGATTACATGCAAGGAACTCAAGCCGGTCTCAATAGGTGTCAGGGGATTTTTTGAGAAACAGTGATAAGAGCAAATTTTTAGCTTTTATACGAACCAAAAAATGCCAATAATTTTCTTATTATTAGACTTTTACCCTCTGATAACTTTTTAAACTAGCTTGAATTGCTTTGTGTAAAGCCGTGTAATATTAATGCTCTTAATAAGGCGATACACTGCGAATATTCAGCAACACATGGATTTAATCCTATTTTTCCTACATCTGCTGTTCTTGTTCTTTTATACAAAGCACGGCAAATGATTCAACAGCACCTGATGCGAGGCGGTAAGAAGAGTACATATGCGAAGACAGCTAAGTAGTGCAGCTTGAAACACACTGTTCTAGCCGCCTCCACCTTGCCTGCCCATAAGGTTTCACGACTCTTTTAAGGAACCCATGTTATAGGAAGGAGGGAACACATGTGCTGGCAAAGAATTCCAAGTTCTGAAAGTACGACATAGAAACGACGTACAAAATTTCTTTGTGCGTGCTGTTAAGGTGGAGACAGTGAATTGATGACGCCGAAACCCGGCACGCATGCTCCTGAGCAGGAAGGGGGAAGGTGGGATAAGGTCGAAGAGCTCCTCAGAACACTCACCATGATAAAGCCGATAGAAGGCGCTTAGCGATGCAATGTCACGACGGTATTGTAGAGGTTCTAGGCTATTCGTGACTTATTTTAAAATTATTCAGGGTTGACTAATCAATAAAGTAATTAATCTGTCAAGCAGTTATCCTTCCGGAGGGCTATGACAATTGAAGAATCAATTGTGTCCGGAATCTGATGCTGGACGGGTTAAAGAAGCTAAAACGGGAATCAATTTTCGCGGTAGAACAAAATCCAACGATCCTTCTATTTCTCTTTAATCCGTTTTTAAAGCAAAATGACGAAAATTTTAAACTCAAAATTATAATTTAAATAAACAGTTGGGATTATTTAAAAAGACTTACCATTTAAAAATAATTAAATCAATAATTTAAAATTTTCGCTCACGTACGCACGCGTGCGCTATTGTTGTTTTTTTCTCGCTTTTTTTTAGTTTCGCAAGTTTTAAAACCACATGAAAATCTTTTGAATATTACAAGCACCATAGTCATTTTCAATGCTAGGTACTTCCAGTGAACGTTGCTCCACTTACACCACTTAAAGCTAACTTACCTATAAGGCAATTACATAACGATTGTGGCTCGTCATTTTCCTGTCATAATGAACCAATTACAATGCTTACTTTTTTAACGCGATTACTCGCAAATCAACATTTTGACTTCTATTGCTGAAGGCTTAGAACTGAATTTGTAATGGCAAAATGGATTCTATGTTATTTCAAGAAATGTTATCATAATAATGTCTGTTACAGATATTTTCATTAATAGGATTGGAAATTAAGCAATCGTCTATGGAACAATTTTTTAATCATCAAATTAGAAGACCAATTGCAAAATTTTGATTTAATTGTAGAAAATTGGAAATTATGGCTCGGTTTTTGTGTCATTCAAATTTCGGTTTTGCACCATAGACCATAAAAACAATCATTTCTTATTTTTTTACAGGCCAGAGGTTCCGAGTTTTTTTCATACAACCACAATGGGCAACCACGCCATGTTGTCGTCACTATCGGTTGTAACAACCCAACACAATATGAATGGCGAATTGCCACTGAACCTAACGACCGGTCGATACGACAGTTCGGTGTTAGTACTCTGTGGTTGCCTAGCGCAATCGAACTCATTCAAAATTTCAAAGTTGGCCGAAAACTGAATTTTGAAATTAGAACAAATCCTGCGCTTACGTAACAAACAATCCGTCAAAGTGTTCGAAATATATTATTTATTTCATTTTTTAATCGAAGACATTGTTGCGGACAGCGGCCTACGTATTTGGGCCACTCAGCCGTAAAGCTTGTCATACTTGTCAGAGCCAGCCGAAAAACTGGCAGCCGGAAATGCGCGTGAAATGGAATTGGTGTTCTTTTTAAATATCGGAAATAATGTTCTCAAAATTGTGTCTGTTGTTGTCAATGAGATAAATGAGTTGAAATTGTTGGTAGGTAAGCAATTAATATTATTATTATTATTTTTTAAGAAAAGGGTCATATATGGTTAGCATTTACCGTGTCCCATACACGCTCGTAGCACCTCGGGTAGTATAGTTCTATCATCAGTATCAAGAGAACTAATGGCGCTAGCTAGAATTATAATATTTTTTGTATACAGATGCCGACGCTTAAACTAAGGAAATTGTTGTACACATAAACACTCACACACATAGATGTTTCTGAAAAATGTTCTTTTTTCAAAATGTGAAATATTGCATAACAGATTTTTGGCTATTGCAACTACTTTTAACATTACTGATAACTCGAGATTATGTAAAATAGAAAAGGCACATAATGTGATTATCATACGGTTTCATTTGTTTGAGACTCCGTCGTACGTACTTTATAGCGTTTATTTTTTACAACATGAAACTTATTAAACTTCGGAAGGGATGGGACCTCTACAAGTAAACTAAAAGGTTACTATTTGGATAGAAATTATACAATCTGATTTTAAATTAATTTTGCTTTCTCAACTTCTTGTTTCTTCAAAATCATATTTTATTCGTTTCTAAAATTAAAATTTTGTTAATTAAGCAAACAGTCTTCTGATTAATACTCACGCATCGAAATTACATATATCCTTTTCAACTTTGAAATGAGAATAAATTAAAAAAAAAAATGATTACGACATCAATCTCAATAACACAAGTATTGCCTGAAGAAAATTTCCAATTAAATTTTATTTGTCCGCTTCTAAAAATAGGTTACAGTTTTCTTCAGAACTAGAACACAAAAGCATCTATGGTGCCGCCATGACACTTTTTTTGTCGGCGACCTAAGATGGCGCGTGGCGGAAACCTTAAAACAAAAGAAACCCATTCCGCCCCACCCACTCGCCTCAAAACTATTTCGTAGATTAAAAAATCTCGGAAGCAGAAAAAATGAAAAGCGTGCAGTAACAAGCAAGAAGGATATAACACGAAAAAGGTTTAAATCAACATGCTCGTTGGCAAATCAACAAACGGGATTCAAAATCCCAAATTTACTGGAAACGGGACGGCAGCACGTACGGAACGCAACGTAATCCCGCAAAAGCGGCATGCAAAGTCGTATAACAGTGGCACATTTACCGGGGAAGGCATCAGGCGACCACTTGTTGCTTGCTTCCAACTCGCTTTCACTGTCGCCTCTAACTTCGGATGTTCACCCCCAATTATTCGCTGCACTTATCCAAATTACTCCGAATTCTCCCGACTTAGTTTACAAAGCGTTACTACCCTATTTTAAATTTAACGTTTTATTTACATAAACTACTTTTTAAATATGGAACATTTAAAGCCGTACAAAATACACGAGCGGTTATAATCGGAACTTTGTCAACAGGAACTGTCACAAATGAATCACTAAAAATCCTTTTTTAAATAGCAATATCGGTATAAAATATTCAATCAATCTAGAGCACCATCTACGTGTTTCAATCAATTCTCACTGCACTTCGCGTCTTAAAATTCTAAAGACACTTACAAGAAAATGAAAACTTGGATATTTGGAGATAAACCTCCTTTTGGTGGGTTCAGAACTGTTTAGTTTTAAACTTTTGAATTTTGACTTTGGAACTTGTTTCCGTACTAGGTATTCGAAATTTGAATTTTATCTTTTGATTGCGGAGGCGAGTTGCATTAGTGCACGCCGGGCCACTTGCAACAGGTTGTTTGGCGGAGCGCGCGCTGGACGCATGCGCGCGGCGCCCGCCGTCGCATCGCTCCACAGTGACCACAACTTGACAATTTCTAGAATTGAGTTTAACCAACTAGCCCTTTTGGAACTAGTGTAGCGCACTGAGACGACTATTACGATCCACATTGAGATTGTTATTGAGATGTAATTTAGATAATAGGTAACTTGCCGATTTGTGCAAATACATATTTTGGTAATCGTAAATTGACTAGTGTTTAGCAATTATCTAGTCCTAATATTCTAAAAACTGATGTGAATTAATTACATTTTTAAACAGAAGGTTATAGCAATAGACAGCGTCTTAACTTTTTATTTATTAAAAAAAACAAAAGCCCTCACGGTTCGAGAGCACAAGAACAATTAGAATACGTTGGTTTCATTATTTCTAAATATCCAATTTATTTGCTAGGTATACTAAAAGACGCTTGTCTTTCACAAATTAAGTGCACTACCGAAGTAGGTAGGTAACCATATATAAATTTAATTTTACTCATAAACAAAAAGGTTAATTACAATAAGTACCACTCTATTTTCTAACAACGCCAACGCACTGAGAAAATTAAACAAAATACCGTCACATGCTAAGTGTCGTGTGACCACTGTGGCAGCGCCGCGTGCATCTCTACTGGCCTCCATATCCGTGCCTAGAATTAGGTGCAACGCGATATCAACCAAAAGAGATAACGTCTTGCGCCGTAACTCACAGAGTATTAAAAAGTCTCAATATGAATTTAAAATTTTTGACAGTTGAAATTTTTTTTTACGAATTCTTATATTTTTCCGAAAGCAAATTTTTTATCGGATTTTATTTGTAATAAAGAAATAATTTAAGAAAAAGGTAGTTTACAAGATAGACAATTAGATTGAGAGACTACAAAAAATTGAAAGCAAAACTAAAAGAAAATTACCTCCTAGAAATGTTTGTGTTAATTACACAAACATTTCTCCGAATATTTCATAGTTATTCAGTGGAGTTTGATGGCCTAGCTAGTTGTTTGGTCGTCCAAACCACTGGTTTCGATTCCGAGATGGGTCCTGCGTGCTTCGGAAGGCGCGTTAAGCCGTTTGGTTCCGGTTGTTACCACAACCGCTTTAACCCACCAATCCGCATTGGGCCAGCGTGGTGGTGTTATGGCCCAAGCTCCTCAGTGTTTCTCCCATGTAGGAAGGTCTGTGCCCAGCAGTGGGACGTATAATAGGCTGTTTATGATGATGATGATGATTTTAGATGAAAAAAATAAACTTTAGTGAAAAAGCTACTTATTTTAAGGTCCAAGAATATTTAGACGATAGGAATGCGTTGACACATCAAAATTTCAAAATGTTTTATATGTTTTTTAACGAGTGTTATGACTGTTGACATTTGCGTATTATAATATCTTTATTGTGATTGTGCATTGATATTATTGCATATCTTTATTGAGTTGAAAAAAACGATAATACTTATAAGTTTGATCGTTATTTTCCACTTACGAATCGTAGGCGTGCTCTAAGACCTCTTTTTAAAGTAAAAACTTAATGCTCCATTCATCCGATTAGGCTGTCAAAAGGTTTTTGGAAAAATCATACGGGTATACGGCTTTGCCTCAAGTGTACTAATTCTACGTCTAAAGTATTACCGTGTTTACTATTTGTAATCTGTCAAGCGGCGTTATACCTCTGGAGGTCTGACAATTGAAAAATCAACCTGATGGTTGACGGGTTAAGAAGACCTAGTTTCCAATACATCTCATTGGATCCGCTAGTGTTCTTTTCATACGATTTAACAAGTGAACGCAGACGAGGTAGTAACGTTTCTGATTTTTATAGTTGAATACAAAAATAACTTAAAAAATCTGACCTTTGATAAACATCAAAACCCACAGCAAAACTTTTTGGTAATGCTACGAAATTAAAAGTTAAGAAAAAATAACCTGATTCGGGAATGCTGTAACGCTAGTAAACCTTTTAGGTAAACATGAATCACGCTCAACTTCGATCAAAACCAGCTTTAATTATAGCCAAAATTTATCACCTCTAATGTTCTATTAGATGCAAAATCGTCTTCCGTAGCTAGCCTGATGGTTTGTAGATGAAAATTATCAGTTCACTTTACAGGTACCTACCCAAGTAGGCAGACCGGAAGCGTTACAAATTGCATCATTCATGCCCTACTCACATAACTTGAGTCTCCGCGTGTGTTTTTAGCCACCGGCCGACTTGGTGCAATGAGCGTTCTTGTTTATAATTCTGTTTTATCTGTTTTACTACGGACCCCATCACTCAATAACGTCAAACTCGGGCGTTATTAGCTAAGCGGTGGAGATCTAAATTATTGGATATTTCAGAGCTACGCTCAAGGATGCGCGTTTAACAGTCGTTATAATTTATACCCTCGTAATAAGAATTATTTTGCTATTAAACTGTAAAGCTGCGGCTCATCTATATTATTTTTGTCTCACTTAAATTAAAATCAAATAATATATTTTACTTGTCATTAGTTAAATCTTCATTTAAAAACAAAATATAAACTTTTTTTTTGTCGAGCCCTGAAACTGCGCAGAGACTGCTACTACAAGACCTGTGATTGTAGCATTTATCAAATATTATACTACTGCTACAAGTCCATTTACTTAACTATGCAAAAGTTGCTAAAACCCAAGCAGCGTTATAGTTATTTCAGCGCTACATAGAATCTGCTTCAGTCGCGCTACGTACCATGTGTTACAGATCCACGCAGTGCTACGGTTCATCGTCATGCTACACATAATCTGCTACAGACCGATGTAGTGCTACAATCAATAATACCACGTGCTACAGACCCACGCAGTGCTACAGTTTATCCGCATGCTACACATAATCTGCTACAGACCTGAGCACTGCTACAGTCAATAACCGCGCTACGTACCACGTGTTACAGATCCACGCAGTGCTAAAGTTTATTCTCATGCTACACACAATCTGCTACAAACCTGAACACTGCTACAGTCAATGGTCGCGCTACGTAGCACGTGCTACAGATCCACGCAGTGCTACAGTTTATTTCCGTGCTACACACATTTTGCTACAGACTTAAGTAGTGCTACAGGTCATCTCTTCGTAAATGACCTACTTTAAATCAAGAATTAGAACAGGGAACGGATGAGACGATGATGATTCATACAACATAACCTCTCGTTTAACGGACGTCATCTGAATGTCAAGGGATAAGAAGACACGTATTTTGATGGCAATTTCAAATACGAATCTGAGTATGAATAGGTTCAAATGTCCACTCCAGTTTTCTAGCCGTATTTATAAACAGTACATAATGCTACCCGGTACTCGAACCAAGACCGTAGCTCTTACAGAGTACAGAGACCATGCTATTGCTATAGCGCTGCAGCTAACTCTTATATACCTACGCGTTATAGACCACCGTCCGTACCACTCTCCAAGGATGTCATCTTTGTTACAGTGCATAAATGACTCTGCTTCTAAGCATTTGCAGATCAGTCCCAAATTACGTTTGTAGCACTGACTTTAACACTTGGGTGAACGTAGACTATTGCTTAGTTCTTTAGCTCACGACTTGCAGTGCTATAGCTCATCCCTCAAGCGTTGAAATCCTGTGGCACTCACCGAGTATGTAGACCATGTTTTTGGTCCAGCGCTGCAGCTCTTTGCGGATGGCGCGTCGTTCTTGCTGGCAGCGCGCGAAGGAGCACTCCGCCATGGCACACAAGCGGTCACACTGTAACAAACCATGTAAAACCACGTTAAAGTCAACCGACTTGCCATCAATATGAGGTGTTCCCTGTAAATCAAAGGTTAAATTTTGAAGCATTGGAATACTCTGAGAAATTCGTGCGAAAGATTTTGCAATCAAGAGCTGGATTATTCGGTTCCTATAGTGGCATCCGTATTCAAAGAACTACGAGGTGCACTGAAAGATACACCTAATCCAAATTTTTGTAGAACAAGGTAAACGGTTATCGTAGCCCTTAGACGCGTTACAACCATTTTCGATATTCTTAAAAAAAGTTATGGCAATACATAAAGACTAAAAGAGATTCACAGGGGCGTCTCAAATCCTTGGTAGCTCAGTGGTTAATTAATGAATCAATCTACATATTGCATAAAAGGATACCTCCCTAATGAACATAGTTAAAGCAGTCACCCGCATTCAGAATCTTCGCGGATTCGCATCTCGCTCCAGGACACTGTTTTTTCTGGTCTAGACATTTTTTTTCATAGTTATAGCATATGAGACAAGTCCGGTTACTAACCGCAGAAACAGAACACTTTACAGTAGTATTACACGGCTGCGACCCAGTGTAAAGTGCCAGTTTTTCATTTCGGGCATTCTGAATTCGAGGTGAGAAAACCAATACGCCCTCTTTTATAATTATCTCTACGCCCTACCTTTATATTCTGAACTCTAAACCAAACGTCTTTTCGTATACTTTCTGGATTCTGTGTTTACAAACCTTTGGAGTCTGACCCCATGTCGACCACGATTCACATTGAGGTCATGCCATGGGCAGACATATCAAATATGGCTTTAAAATAAGCCGTACTTCCTGTCTTTAAGTGGTTATTGTAGTCTATATAAGAAGGTACGCTTGCAACATTCCCGCTGTTAATTTCAAAGCCCACCCGTGAAAATCTTATTTTATTATATTAGTTATGGTCTGAATTCCAAACGCTGCATTTTCACCAGCTCGAATGTTCTTTACTTATGTCACGCATAACTCATTTCTGTTTTGATACAGCCTATATTAAGAAATTAAAATATTTGTTTGCAAAACTCTATACATTTCTCGGAAAATTCATTGTTTACGGCAATAAAACCGATCTGGGGATACAAAGCGGCAATAGTTCATGGAAAACTAGACGCGGGCGAACAAAATAACGAGATTAAAGTATGCGGCGTGCCGAATGTTAACCGGACAGTTTCGGTCGAGCTTAAAACTTAATTCCATTTAGCCTCGGTGTCCTTTGCATCGTCTCCTAGCACAAATTTCATTAGCCCCTGCTTCCTGATAGCGGCAACTGAACGAGACGAAAACACTTCTAAAAATAAAAAGGAAACTCAATCCAATTACTATAACATTCATCGAACAAGTATCGACTCCGCCGGTCAATGCCCTCGGCGAAAGGAGCTAACGAAATTCCACGAAAAACCTCCGTCCTCATCAAGGAGCGCCCGACACCCGCCGAATGTGCCCGACCACCCGAATCTGGCCCCCGAATTCTTATTTCAAACTCCAGACGGGAGGGGGTATCGCGAAACTATTCTTATTTTAAAATCTCTCTCTCCACGGAATATGCCACGAAAGAGGTTCTTATTTTAAAAATATCACGCTCCACCGAAATTTTCTTATTTTAAAAACTCGAGGGGGGTGCGAACGTTCTTCCGAAATCCGTTTCACCCCCCGATGGCCAGTTATGATATTCTTATTTTAAAATCGCTCGGAGCGTTCGGATTCTGTTATTAAGATGTTGGTGTGTGCAAGCTTTTATGAGACCGCTCGAACGTGAGCCGGCGCGTCTAAGACACAAAGGAGTCGCTCGCAAATAAGTATCTACCTAGCGGATATATTGGAAGTGCGAATCACGAAAGTCCTAATGAAAATTCTCATAACACGTGTTACACGATTTATGATTGAGTTGGATGTGTGTAGCTCGCAGCGTCTAAATGTGTAAGTAAAACATTTCAATGCGAGACATACTTTTATTGTAATGTGTCGTTGGTTGGCACACTAAGCCTAATTGTTACGTAGATAAATGCAAATCTAAAATTACTTTTCAATCAGTCTAGAAAAACCTTCCAAATGACATAAAATAGTCCATTTAGAATCCCGACCTACGTGACCCACTTTAATTTTTCCTTGAGGTTTACGTCACATGATTGTAATTCCAAATTTGATATTTCAAATTCATACCGTTCAGCGATACGAATCAATTGTATACCTATGTACCTAATCATGAATACTGGAGTTTATTGGATCGATTGTTTTTGAGTAAAAAAAGGTTGTTACCGTTGTTAAAAAAATTGAATTATGAAAGCATTTAGAAGCAAATTTGCTACCTAATAGATACAATCAAAAGAAAGTTCGTCTTACATCTAAATTTTGAATAACGAACGCGTCGCTACCGAAACACGGAACAAGTCGCGAATTTGAAATTCAAAAATGGAATAGAAAAAGTGAGCGCGATGCAACCAATAATCTTTCCCGCCAATTTCCATCGCTGTCAAATTTGGAACCGCTCTCCCCCCCAGATCAATTTGCGATAACTCGGTTGCGCCCGTCCTGCTCCGCCTTAAGACAGCCCGCTATGGCCGTCTCCCTGGATAACTTCTAGAACCGGCAGCTGATTGCCGTGAAAACCGCGTAACTGCAATCTACTAGAGCAACGTTAATTAGATTTTTATTTAATATTGATATTTAAAATTCTTTCTCCTAAAAAGTCATTACACTTAATAGTCGTAAAACAACTTCTTTGTTTGGGTCAATGCCATTATTACTTTGAATTCTATATTTATAAACACGGTTTTCGATATATTTTACTTTTGTAATCTTAAAAGCATGATCATTAATTAATATCAATTTTCTATCCGCAGCACCGTAATGTATCCGCCCGATGAATTCCTCGGCTAGCTGGCAATCATCATACGTGAGAACTTTGCTAGATACCCAGTTTTTGCGCCGACCGGAGCCCGGACCATTCTCTCACTCGGATATGGCCCGGGACTTATTTTTAACTGTTGTGTGCGTGACGCGTGCGTGTGTGCACTGGGTAGCTTTATGTGTGTGCGTCTGAAATATTCCCCCGTAGCGTACCGCTCGGAATTGATGTTTTTAATTAGTTTTCAACGCTTTTCGTCGCTGGCCAGTATTGCTTTCTATAATCATATTAGATTTTACATTACACACATAAAAATAAAGAAAGAACAATACTGTAATAGTTAATTCTTAAACAAAAGCGCACTATCATGAGGTTTAAAACTTTAATTGAATACACCATTCACGTAACAATTTCGTCAAAGTTACACTTAAATATAAAACGAAACTGCGGAGCCGGTGACCCGGAACGCTTCCTGAAAACTTTCCTTTGTAAGCGAAAATTGAATAGGCGGGAAGTTCGCTCTCGACGCAAGCCTGCATTGTCGAAAGGTTGACGGACATTAAAAATAATTTCAATGAAAAAAAACCAGTTACAATATCTCAATTTCAACCTTATCCTTTTTTGTCATTCAAATTGGTTTCCCTTTCTAAAATTCAAATTCAGAAACAAAAATTCGCGGTGCAGCTTTGAATTTAGAATTTCGAATCTTGTGTGAGTCACGTAGAATTTCATTTGAATGCCACTCGGTGTCACAGAGCAGTGTAATAGCATGTCTATTCTGTTACTAGCCGTTGATTCGCCGCGAACTGTGCGCCCGGAGTAGTTTATCTGTGGCAGTTTCAGAGCGGGCGGTATATTTATTGTGGTACCTGTTGCTTGGCGCGCTTTTGTTTTTGTTGATCGTTCGCTAGTTTTGGAGTTGGCCGCCTGTTTGGATTTGAACAAGTTTATTATGAAGCCACGTGGAGTCATACGAGTCTGCGTAGGCTTCAAAGTTGTATTAGGTTTTTGTTTATTCTGTTTCAGTGCTGTGGGAAATTGCACTGGATTTTTGAGTGTACGAATTTAATTTTGCGATTACATTAGACCTGTGTCGGTTTATTCTTCGCTTACTTTTTAAGCGTTGTGTAGTTGTTTGCCCGGGGTCTTTATTTGATTAATTCAATGAAATCTGTTTTAATTTCAAAGGAAAGTAATCGTTTTGCTAATTAAGTAATTTGTGAGACAAAACAGTGGCTACAGTTATCAACCTATTGAGATGATTGCGAAGTTCGAAAAGAATAGGTATAACTTTCTGTTAATATTTTACGTGCGGTTTTTCTTCGACGCATGTAGTAATTTTGGCACTTATTTTTCAACTTATTAAGAAATAACAATGATCCAAATGGCATTCTTGTGAAATTACCATTTATGTTATTGCAAAACAACGAAGATATCCCGTCCATCCCGTCATAATAACGCGTTACACTCAAACCGTTCCCAACGTCTTCCCCCAAAAAGTCTTATCCGCCGTTATCCCGGAGGGGGGAGCCGCCGCGCCTGTGTGAAAGAATGCCGGGAATCAATACAGCGCACATTAAATTGGCCGGGGTAGCGCTTGACCCCCTTACGGGTTTAGGGCGATTATGTACCCCAAATACGTAACGTGGACGTAGGTTAGGGATTACGTAAGCGTGACTTTTAGGGCAGGGTAGGCTTTGGGGAATCGAGAGTATTATTGGTGACAAAAGCGACTCCAAAAAATGAAAAAGATACAATAATTAAATTATAGTAGGTACTCATCCCCTAGGAACATATTTTTGGAGTCGGTGCTTCACTATCTATGGTTTCTGGAAACAACTTAGCACCAACTCCAAAAATATGTTCCTAGGGGATGAGTACCTACTATAATTTAATTATTTTATCCTTTTCACTTTTTTGGAGTCGGTTTTAATTTTTGTTTTCGCAATTTTTAGTGATAGCTTTTAAAGGTCAAAGCTTATATTGTTTTCTACTATCGTATCATTTCACAAAAAAATCATAGGAAAGCAAAAATCCGTAATTTCGCATAACTTACTTAATTTTTCCAGATTTTTTTATTTAAAAACCAAACTACCCAATGGATTTTCGAAATATTTTTATGGGACCAAATTGGAACTATTCCGCATCGAACGAAAAAAGAATCATCAATATCGGTTACCCTGTCAAAAGTTCTGAGGTAACAAACATTAAAAAAAACATACAGACGAATTGATAACCTCCTCCTTTTTTGAAGTCGGTTAAAACGAGAATAATTTAAAGCTAAATTCTAAATGAATTTGTATAATAGTAAAAGACTATTTGAAGTCTTATTGTTATCTGTTACCTTTTCACTTTTAAGAACCGTTTTAGATGAAATTTGGTATGGAGATAGATTGCATCCTAAAATGGACAAAGGCTACTTTTTGGCGCAATACCCGACATCCACTCGGGATGAGATCAGAATTGGACTTCGCCCAAATTATTTGGTATTTTACTAAACCCAAAGCACTGTTAAGATTCTGTTTTCATGCATATAATTTTCATGGATAATACTTATCCATTGCTATCACATAAGTTTGTAGGTATGATAAGTTCGGCTTTCTTTACGAGTCTATTATGTTTGTATGTTTATTGTTGATGTATTCCTAACCTAATCCATACTATTATAACTCTGTCTGCATTGACGTGTTCTAGTATCCATAACACAAGTTATTAGATAATTATTCTTAATTTTGGATAAGATGTACTAAAGACCATATTTGCAATTTTATCAATATTTATTGTAGCAACCATCATGCTTGTCAAGTGTTCAATATGTCTGTCTCCATTTGCAGCTAGATGCGCACCGTATGACGCTCTCTGAAAACTCTGAGAAAATATAAGCTGCAAAGAACAATTAAATGCCGCTCTAACTCAGCAGACAATAACATAAAAGACGCCCAAAAAGTAAACGTCACTAAGTAGCGACCCATTTCACAGCCTTAATTGTTCGGCCCACGAAAATGTTTATTCCAAACTTACCGAGATTCTTAACAAAAACTTGAATAGAGAACAGAGAATGAGCCATCACTGCAATAACAATGGTAGGAAAAACAGTGGGGTAAAATTGGTCATAATGAGTGTCTTCGTCCCCCTGCCACCCCTTTCCCCTTTGGGTCAAGCGGGGAAATAAAATTTTAAATTGAAGCCGTGAAAAAGACAAAAATGTGAAGACTGGCGGTAGTCCCGGCGCACACTGCCGTCTTTAGAACTGTCGCCCGGAAATTCGAACCCGAGTTCGCATTTCGAAATTCGAATACTTTAAAACTATCCTTTTTGATGGTTGGAAGTTTTGAATTCCGAATAGTTTTTCTTTTTAAAACTATTTCATTCGATCCAACTATTAAAACAATAGAGTCCATTTTCTGAAAAGGTTTATTTGGATTGTGTAGGTAACAACATTATGTCTTCTTCCAAGCGATGAAAAAACCAGGAAAAAACGAGTTTATTTTCAATTAAGAAATCAAAGGTATCTGCTATAAGATGGGCACCTATTTAATTGCAATTCAATTCTAGGTAGGTATTGTGTTATTTTTATCATTTTACTCGGAGTTGTTACTGGAAAATTATAGAATATGTTTTAGAATTTAAATTATCATTCAAAAGATAATTTATGACCTCAGATGTTTTTATTTCAAGTCAATACGAGAAAAATATGTAATATTCTCATAAATTTTTGGCTTTTAGTATCTTAGCTTTCTCTTGCTATGTGAAACAAGCTTTACAAGAAATGAACTTCGTCTAGTGCAAGGAAAATGAAAATTATTCCATGAATTTGCTCAATGCTATTTAGTTGTGCCGCATATGTACCCGAAAAGAAGAGAGTTTTTCACAAAGAAAATAATGATTATGTTTAAGTGAAAAAGAGCACAAGACGCATTTAGTTAAGATTTTTAAAAACTTTTTTATACCACGAGCTCCGTATGCGTGAATCGGACCGCTGAAAATACAGCAAAAAGTGACGGTAGTTAACTTATAAACTTATCAAAGACAATTGACATCTTCAGTCTTCCCGTGAGCACGATCGCTGTAAAGTAGCCGAAACGTCGAGTGTATGATAATAATGTAACATCTAATTAAACGGTAAAGTGGTTTTATTTCGATCAAGATTAGGAATATTAGCAGCTGCGTTGTGTTGGGGAATTGCAATCTGGCATCAATCTCAATTCGGTCGAATCCATGGCCCCATCAATCCGATCCGGATCCGACATCGAAACGATTATTGTCCTTTACAAGATCAACTGTTTGAAAGATTTTGTGGTGACTGTATCGTAAATTTTATTTACTCTCTTACAAATCACCTAAGCGTCTAGCCCGAATAAAATCAACAAAAAATCTATATCCAGTACAATTATGTAGTTTATATTAGTAATATAATTTAATATCTCTTGCGTTCACCAATGACATCAATGAAAACTATCTTGTAAATATAATTTTTTTCTAAGACATTTTATGAAATGTCTTGAATGATTAAAATATAGGTAAGGTATGCCTTAGCTTTATTTTAATCGACCAGGATAGTGCGGAGTGTAGACGCATCAGAGTTTAACGACTTGCAGGCAAAGTTAGTACCAGTCTAGACCATTATGCATTTTGTAGCTTAAGTAACAACGCGTAATCTAAAAAAAAAGTGTACATATTTCGGTAACTTGATACCTTCTAATTGGTATCGGTAAACGTCTTATGATGCCAGTTTACTGAATCCGATTTTCTGGATTGCAATCGTTGGTTGTTTTCGTGCAAGTCGTTTACACCCCATGATTATGGATAAGTAGAGTGACTGAACGAACTTGCCAAACATCAAACGACATCAAGACTGTAATTTGTTTAAAATATCATTTACCACGTGTTCGAAATATTTGTAAACCTACCGCATGTATAAGTTATAAATATTCATATACCTACCACGTATTGTAAACAATTATCTACCACATTTGAAAGCTTTCTCAGTTTCGAGGTCTTACTACTAACATATTATCTATCTTTAACCGTTGCAAGAGCATTTGCAAAGAATAATTTTAATATCCCAACGGTTAATGTTTGATGATTTATTTTTATGGCTTTGTGTTTTTATGACTATTTAGGTAAGTACATGTTCATTATTTCACTACTGAACCTAGCTTAATTTGTTGCATTATTTGTTTGTTGTTGTTTGTTTATTTGTTGTCTGTATAATATAAAGCGATGAGAAATCTTTGAAGTATTTTAAGTTGATGCTAAGATAAAACTAGATTTAATTATTTTAAAAATGCAACATTGCTGTAACACGGAAACTATTAATCAAAACACAATAGCTACACAAAAAATGGCCTCCTCGTCGAGTCAGACGTCCTCAAATGCAAGGACCATCATTTTCTATCGTTAAATAGATAATTACGCGACTAATTTTAGTCAATTATTGCCGTCTTTAGATAATTAAGCTATCTAAGTCTCAGCTTCGACGTCGTAGGTATTTAGATTTGTAAAGATTGCTCAATATTACCTCCGAAAAAATTGCAAATGACTGCAATTGATGGATTCGTAGGATAACAGAAATTGGATCCTCGGTGATACAGGCAAGACAGCGTACAGAATACAGAATACAGCGTTAATATATTTCTGAAGTGCTTTGGCAACCATGAAATGGTAGCAAAATAGAACTTAATATAAATTTTGAATCTCATCAAGAATACCCCTGGGCAAGGTTTTGGGACCAATTGGTTATTGCTTCATTCATTATCTTGGTTGCGAAAGCTCGCGGGTTCAACTCCCACTCCAAGGCATGTTTTTTTTTTCTAGTTTAGATATCTTGCTCACTGATGAAAGATTCAAGCTACATTGCTGCCTATCTAAGTCTGTGCTTGGCAAAAGTTACGAAAGAATTGAAATACCGAAAGTATTTCAATGCAAGAGTAATTAGGCGTATTCTGGGTATGCTACAATACCCTAGCAATTAACTTTGGACTGTATTCACGGGAAATAAAACTCAAAAATGGAATAACATAATCAATCAGCTTTTATGAAACCGGGGGTTCCCCCGCGCACTATTGGGGCACACCAACGCCCGATACTCGCTATCTTTGGAACACACACAAACTAATAATTAATCATCCAGCTTCTTCCCACTTTCCTTCCAGCCACCCCCACCCCTCCCAAGTTTAATTCCTGGTACAGTACCCCCCAGTTTTTTCCGAAGCATGTTTTCATTTTGTCCGTCTGCGGGCATAAGGAGCGTAGTTTCTGAGTACAAATTGAATTTTGTGGTCTCCTTGAATATTTTAGAACGGAATAGAAGGATATTGGGTGGTTTTTGTACCGAGCTCGTTTTAGTGTTAATTTGTTTTTTTTTCTGAAGCACGGAAGTAACATTTTCTTGAGAGATAAATCCTTTTTGCTGGAGTTTTTTATGCTGTTTGATGTAGTGTTATTTTGCGCTGTTCTTCATGAGAATTGTTCTTACTTTGTTTATTTTTTATTGTGAATATGAACAAAGAATATAAATAAACTGGAAGTATTTAGTTTTCTTAATTGAAATTATTTAATACTAACTTTACCGTTGAATTTTCCAGAACACCAAACTCAGCTAACTTTATCAGTGTTGAATTGTAAAATGAATCGTATTACAAACGCTTTCTGGATTTATAATTCAACAAAATATTTCATCACATTATTCAACTTTTTATAAGTAATACATAATTCTCGTTATATTGTTCCCAAATTTAGCAACGAATGCACTCTCCGTTTCTTAAAGACAAAAACCAGTTACGTTAGACCTATCAATTCTGCGAGGTTATATTCCTACCCGGCTCAAGCCTAAAGTGGTCACGTTGACCTAAGCAACAAGTTTGATACTAGATAACCTAAAAGAAACCACATAAGCAAAAGTTGTAGAAGCGACAACGTAATTGTAAATGGTTTCCATCCATTTTTGTAATTTTTTTAAGCATAAATAGAGGTCTATTTATGTTCTATTTATTGCCCATACATAGTCAATAATAAAATTTGAGGTTTTACAAACTACCTACCCATGACAAAGTAAGAATAATTAATTAGAAATGCTGAGACAAGACGCATTACCACAGAACAATTAATTGATATAACGTAATATAGCTAAAAATATTTACAAATGATAACCGATACAAAATAGTTAGGTACTATCTTTTTGCATGTTATTTAAATCATAAACTCTTCAAACCTCTTATCTTTTTGTGCTAGGAATAAAAAAGTTCACCCCATTCTGTCCTCTGCTTGTCTACGGTTTATTGGACACGTAGAGGCCACGAATAGAACTCACCATAGACTAAGAAATACTGCCTCAAAGTTTTAGACATTGCCTTTTATGACTAGAAGATCTGAAAAAAGTATGTGCATAAGTACTTATCCAATACCTAATTAAGAAATAAGTATCAATTTAGAAAACGATAAAGTGTCTTTTATTTCAACAGATTAGAATTTGGATTGTATTCCTTTAAATACGCCTAAAACTGATCAAAATCGTTCATTTTAAAAACTGTTTCTCTAAAAGAAAATAAAATAAATTCTTTTGCTCCACTTTTCCATAGAGTAAACTAAAAAAACTCTATCTAAATTGTAAAGTAAGTAAAATAAATACCGCAATATTTCTATAGTTTTATAAACTTCCACGACTTTGTACCTTTAGTTTCATTAGTGAGATTTTTAAATGACGTCATGTTGAATCTTTGTAACAAAAAATATAAGCTGACACTCTGTCACGTTTGTAATGGTATTACTAGTACAAGCTACTTTAATGTATAATTAGTAGGTACAGAAGTATTTATTATCAGTTTTAATATTCCACATTTTCGCAGACGCTAGCGCCAGGTAACATATAAAGTAAATTGAGTTATCATAAAAAATAAACCCTCGCAGGGCCGGCAAGAAAATATTATGAAAGCCGTTAAAAACGAAGGTTTTTAAAATTAAGTTAAATCGACGTTAAAGAAGGCGTAAGATATCCTCTTAGGAGAAAGCGCGCCGGCAAGCACGTCATTTTGGAATCGGATATTTTTGAAGAAAAACGAAAGAACCATTTTAAAATTAAAGACATTAATTAGCTATTTGACCTACTTGGATATGATGATGAATGAAAATAGAATCTTGTATATTTTTATTTAAATTTAAATAGATGTTCTCTTTTTTAACCTTATCTAACATATTCCGCTTTACATCCTGAAATTTTTACATGCATTTTTTCAACTTTTTACTCTCTTATTGACAATACCAAACATCTAATCTATAAAAACTGAACAAATAAACCCAGAACAAAAAAAAAATGTTTAATAGATAATATATTTTTTATTTTATTATGATGGTGTTCTTACAAATTACAATAAGGCATACATATGGCAAGGTTTTAAATATGATATGCAAAAATAAGGGCGCTTATTTAACCTGTGGCTTTATCTTATTCCATAGAATACACAGGAAAAAACGTTGTCATCTGAAGTCGTCAGCTGACTCTTCCATCAACTAGCTATACTTAAAGACAAATTTGAACACCCAAAACGGCTGAATATGCGAAACCTAATTAAGTTCGACTAGCAACAAAGAATCCTTTGTAACTTCTTAGGTCCGACGAGAGAGAGAGACCGCGAGAAAAATGCACTCGCCACCCCAAAGGGGGACACCCCCCGGGGTGGCTGTACACATTTTTTCTTTTCCTTTTCTTAAGACGAAAATTTGTTACGCTTTTTATACTTATACACCAAGGGTGGTTCAGAGCCCGATCAATAGCGGGGGGTTCCCACCCTTTATCAATTTTTCGTGCTTTAGTTTTCCTTATTATACGGTACCTGAGTTTAATTATTATGGATGATAAGACGGACGGTGGGAGTATTGGCGCGTCGGTTCCGGTGCGAGTGTGATCTTCTTTTGTTTTTGTCTAAGCAGCCAGAGTTGGCATCGTGAAGTTTGTTGATCTGGTCAAGTGGTCAGTTCCCTCCCTCTCCAGGGTTCAAATCCTGGTAGGGGAAGATGGTTGTTTGTTTAACGAGTGCTAACATTTATTGACGAGCCATAAATGTATGTAAGTTTATTTAGTACCAGTAAATTTCTAATATTTATATTTCTTAATTATAGAATCCATAACACATGCTCAAATGACGCTCAATTTGAGGTAGACAATAGGTGCGAGTTGTAAGATTATTATAGGTTTTCATCAGCTGATATAGGTATAAGTGATGAATTTTTCATAATTTCCAAGTATTGTTCACTAATATGTGTACAGTGCTCCTGTCGTTAGAGACTGCCGCAACCTTCGAGGGTTTGACACACATATGACATACACGGTATATTTGTTAGATAGGATGTTTAAAGTGAAAAATAAGTAATCAGGCAATGAAACGAGTTTCCTAAGATGGATTCAGTTACAACGACTTTTTAAATTCAGCGCCTTAGCTGTTTACAGGAAATATATACATAGCGTGTAAGGGATACTCTCTTAAGCAAATGGCAGTGCGGGTTATACTAGCACGACTTGTTAAAAAAAATAGCATAAGCAAACTCAGCTCTTTACCTTTAGGATCGGTTTGTGTGGCAGATTCTATTTTGGCGATTTAATTTTTTTTGGCAAGTCCTCTGCGTTCATTTACGAGAGTGAAGCCATTACACCCTTTTTAAAAAAACAAATATAGAGAAGAGAGCCGATTAGGCACAGTGTTGACATAAGTAAAAATTAGGTAACTGGGCTTCTGCCAAAAGTCGCTCATCAATGAAGTGTCCTTATTGCTAAAGGACTCCTTACAAAATTTCCACGTAGCATTGGAAAACCCGTTTATTTTGTGTAGATTTAATGGTTTCAGTTTGAAAGTTGATCTAAAGGCCGCGTTATTAATTGATTCGTTCAGTCAATGGTGTTTGTATTCTCATGAAAATAATTGCTTATTTAATGGCCTTAGGTATAAAAAGTAATGACGTCATACTACCGTCTAGAATAAACAGTTTGAGATAGATAGATACCGAGTTTATTTTGTTCTTACACACATATCACTACATTTACATAAAATACATTAAAAGAAAAATAAAACGCATGTCATTGTGTGCTTACAAGGCAAAACATTGATTTTTAGCCATCATTTGTAAGATTCGCAGGCTTTCTGATGATTATGAAGTACCTATCTCCAAGCGCTATTTCTTGATATTTGTTTTGAAAATGTACAGACATTTTTAACCCCCGACGAAAAAAGGGGTTTCATAAGTTTGAATTTTCTGTCAGTGTATCTGTGTGTCTGTCTGTGCATCGTAGCTCCTAAACGAATGGACCGATTTTAATTTGTTTTTTTGTTTTGTTCGAAAGCTGACGTGATTAGGATGGTTCTTAGCTATAATTTATAAAGATCAGTTTAGACGTTTGATGACTATCAGCTCATTTTCTCCATGATAAAAGGGTTTACTAACTTCCACATATCTTATTGATTTGAAATTTGGTGTACCTTCACTTCGGTGACATTCCCATGACATACTGACCTTGAGCTGATCCTATACCTTCAAAAAGTCTGCGGGAATCTTAATTTTTCAGAAACTTACAACAGATATAGCGTGTTTGGGCTCATAAGAATAGTCTCAATGAGATGGTGTTAGATAGACGCTTAATGAGCCTTACTTAAAATTTTCAATTTTTATTGATAGGCAATATGCCTATTAGGCATATTTACAGATGGTATTTAAAAGACGATTTATAAGAGCTTCTTGAGGGGCTTACTTGAGTGAAGGTATTTTAGATTGAATCACATAATCTGTAGTGTATATAGGTAACCAAGATGACGGATTGATTCGATTAGCTCTAACATCAAAAGATAAATTATTTGATAATGCGACATGGCAAATAGGATAAACCGGCAGTTTCTCTTTAAATCAGACCAGCCCCCTTATTCGGATTCGATTCGAAAAGTCACATTCCGTTTCGCTTTGACGCAGCACCATAAAAAGTGACAGATATAGAGTTTCCGAAATTCGAATTCTTTCCGACAGTTGAGAATAAGGGGGCAGGCGGTCGCAGATGATATAGCTTGTATACGTAGCGTATTTAAAGTTCCAAATGTAAGGTTACCAGGGCCCCTCGGGAGGTCGGAGTATTGAGTTCGCTGCTTCACGGGCACTATTTATTTTTCATTTAATCTTTGCTGTTTATCTAAATAACCTCTTGCTATTTCAGAGAGCTAACAAGTAAGCTGACAGCCCACCTGGTGGTAAGTGGTTACCGTTGCCTATAAGACTTGCAATAATAACAAGGAGAAATCAGTTGGCAAATTGTCATCCTGAGGCCTAAGATGAAATGGCTTCCATAACCAGTAATTACACTGGCTACCTTTCCCTTCAATATACCCTACATAATGGTCCAAATAAATTACATCATGAATGTTCTCTTCTAATCCTTCACTGAAACCTTACCTTTAAACTAGCCTTCACTTAAATCACAAATAGTGTTAGTTTACTAGGTGATAGACCCATATGTAGGGTCGCCTGGGTAGGTACCACCGCCTTTCTTATTTCAGCCGTGAAACAGTTCGCTGTGTTTCGGATTGAAGGGAAAGGTAGCCAGTGTAATTACTGGGCATGGACGGCATTTCATCTTAGGCCTCAGCATGACAACGCACCTGCAATATAAAGTGCTTTTCCTTGTTATTGTAGGTGTCTATAGGCGGCGGTAACCGCTTACCACCAGGTGGACCGTCAGCTTGTTTGTCATCTAGTTTTATAAAAAAAAAAGTGTTTTTAAATGTAAAGAAAGACATTTAAAAACTATAATTGTAATTTGATGGACCATATGTTGGGTATATTGAAGGGTTTTTTCAAGAAATTTAAGTTCTTCCACTAAAATATAAGTAGATTCCTGTCCACAACGCTATGGTTAAGATATTCTATCATTAACGTAGCGATCTCAAGTTCGGTCGCTTTGATGGCAAGTGCCATGTTCCCCCACCTCCCACTACACTCGCAGAGGTTATAATTTAACTTTTAGGTTCACTTTAAACGGGCGTTTCTGTCATCTTGGACCTTTTTTGTTGACAAAGCTGGATAATTATAAAAGTTTTCACGTAGATCAAATGTGGTGTACTTACTAACTCTATCTACATGAGTAATTAACTTAATCTTTAAACCTTTACCAGTGTGCCAGCACACATTGGAAAATCTGCTGTGTTTGATATGGCTTAAGGTGCATAAGCATAGTCAGATGATAACGTTAGTCATGGATAAATTTGTTGATTGCAATCATAAAATCATTTATGATTGCAATTAATACATTTACTATGTAAATCACAATGCGCCTACGCATGATGCAATCCTTATCATTATCTGACATGATCATTGAACAATGATAATGCAGTCACTCGCTCAACACAAACATTCTACAATTGTGCTACAAAAATAGGTTTATTAAAAAACTACGCAGTCTAAAACGCTAACAACGCTTATTTACATAGTTATAATGAAAAACGTACGAAACCGGTCATCTAATTGATAGAAACAATGACAGTGGTGCGCGGGCGCCTGCCGCCATGTTGGCCCGTCGACCAATCAGCACGAGGCGCGCCAAGGTCGGACGCAATGTCAAAACTTACGCTTCCTAGTATGTAATAGTTGTTGCTACGATAGAATATACCTAATAGTTTCATTGGCTTGTTAACATACGAGCGTTATCGTGGTGCGTAACTATGAAATGGTGTGATTCGTCCGAGACGTTAGTGGGATCCAGTAAATAATTTTGTTATAATAAACGAAGGTTGCTAGGTTATCTAATGTCGAAATAGTTTTGCCATTTATCAAGCTGATATTGAAACGTGACTGGAAAATTAAACAGTTACGTTAATAAATTTGAAAATAAATACCATATTCAAGCATGAAATTTTTTGATTGAGAATTTTACGACATTTTGATTTCCAAATATTTTTCTACTAAGCATAGTAGGTAAGTATTTGAAATAGTTTGTACTTACAATAGTTACGACTGATTTTGAGACTTTTATTTTATGAGGTTACAAAAATCAGCGTTCTAAAACAAAGTCGCCATGAATTAATCTGGGTAGCTGACCGTTTTTATCGCATCTTGATCACCCACCTGCGGATAGTAAGATTGGCATGACGCCAGCGTGGTAGTGATATAGCACAAAACTCTCATAGGTACGCTTGTTTTAATTTCCTCGCTACTGCTTTAAAATCTAATCTAACCGACGGCGATGACGCTATTGTAATATTTCAAAATTTATACTCCAATTGTGCCCGAGTTACTACCTCAGTGTTTCTTCTGACCTCATCAGTGTGACGTTTAGCTGTTGTATATTATAATAGTAACTAGGGTATTATAATATACACCTTAATGAATGTATAGTTCATCAGAATACAATAGACGATTAAAACGTGTCTTGCGCATGTTATTAATTATCATTATAATTGATTTCTGCTGTCACTAAATACTTATAAGTTTTCGACAATCGTTGCCCCCTATCTAGCTTTCACGTATACAATTCATACAGTCGCGTTGGCATCGTAAAATTTTATTATAGCGATGTTTTCTAATAATAGGATTGTCTGAAAGCCGTCTAAACATGCGGCATTCCTCTATGGAGTGAAAGCATCACCCGTGACCTCAGAAACAGGCTTTCGGATGAATCTGTAATTCTTAGTTTTAACGGAAATATGACCATAGTGCAGTCTATGGCTGCAGTACAATAACTTCGTTACATGAATAAATATTTTATTCGAATAACAACAAATAGATAATAATTTAGCACTTTATACTTTCATGGTTATAAACTATTTACGGGATATTCTAACGGCCACCCTATAATGTCGAAATGTTCTATTTCAACATCCGAAACGAGTATTTTTACAAATACCTACGAGTCGGTTAAGTTGGGGCAGTGCTTTCAAATATTCTTATTTTTTATTTCAAATTTTATCAATATAATTAATATATATCGCAATCCGGGCGACTGCTCTAACCAACTGAGCCACCCAGGACTTGGGATATCCCTGTGAAAATACTCGTTTCGGATGTTGAAATAGAACATTTCGACATTGTAGGGTGGACGTTAGCTCATAAACGCAAATACAGATAGACTAGAAGATTTCACAAGGATATCCCAAGTCCTGGGTGGCTCAGTTGGTTAGAGCAGTCACTCGGATTGCGAAATGTCGCGGGTTCGATTCCCGCCTCAGGACGTGAAATTTTTCTAGGTTTATATTTTAATTACTAAGTAATTTTTCAAACATTTATAATAATGTTAAAATAAAAAATTAAGAATAATAATTTACTTTGTTGTGGACAAATTAATGTATAGCCTAGAGCTTACTTTTGCTCCTGCTATAGTGTTTAACACCAATTGAAAATCGGCAGACTTAGTGCCACTTAATGGGCATTATCTACCAGTTGATCAGTTGAGTTCAGAAAGTTTAAATAGGTGGGTACTTAGTGCAAAACAAAAATGTATGAATAAAACATGTGAAGATACATACAAATATAGTAAATATTACTATAGATATATCAAATAATAGAAATAGTATTAAGTTAATAAAAGAAAATGATTGAAAGAATTACGGATTTTGTTTAATTGACTAAACTTGGACACCCCAACTTATATTAAATGCGGAAGTGAGTTTGTTTGTTACACTTTTCCGCCTAAACCACTGAACCGAATTAGATAAAATTTGGTATGGAGATAGTTTGAGACTCTAGAAACAACATAGAATACTTTTTGGAGCGATAAAAGACATCCACGCGGGCAAAAGCTAAAAACCTATATTTTGAGAATGTACGCTGACAGTGTGGGCACGCATGACAACATCCCATCTCCAAAATTGTCGTAATGACAATATTTAAACAAGCCTTCTTACTTAAGTAGGGTAGTCTGATATAGTATCCTGGGTCTGTTGTGGAGTGTATGGTTTAAGTGGAAATAATTGGCCTTTAATTATATAGTTTAGCTCTTATTATTTACGGCTGGTTCATCTTTTATGCATTATAGAATAATTAAGGTGAAAGGTTATCGAGTAAAAAATCCTACTTTTGATGGCTTAACTATGCCGGCATCAGTAGGAAGACTATTGAGGAGCTTAGACAAATATACCTGTTTATATTTGACTTACCTAACCGTTATAAGCATAATGGATAGTAATTATTAATATGGTCTTGAGAAATTGCCGAGGATATCATCATGGAATCCACACTAAATTTATAAAGTCATAATTAACTCTGTCTGTAATCCGTACACTCGGAAAATCCAGGGAGTCTTTTGTGAAAGCACGTAAAAGAATTTCCCAGATTTTGTCAGTTCAAGGTTGGTCCACATGTAAGGTCCGAGTGGGCGATGATGTTCAACTCAATTCAAGACTTCATCATCATCATCACCAACCTATATACGCCCCACTGCTGGGACAGGCCTTCCTACATGGGTGAAACACAACAGGAGCTATGAAGTATGGTATATTCCATTTAAATCGTATTAGGTACATATGTACAAATTTAAATAAATTACATAAAAATATAACTGCATTACAATGAATAGTATTCAAGACATCTCACTAGCTCTACTTTACGTAGAGTCTTACTACATAGAAGAAACACACGAGGAGGCAATAATACAAGGACATAATTCAAGGCTTGCTTTACCGCTAAACTTAAATGAAATTTGGCATGGAGACAGATGAAATTTGGCCTTTTGGTGCGATAACCGACATGCTACCAGGCGGAGCCGCGGGCGTCCATTCGTTCCACAAGATTAGAGTGTTACAAAATCGAACATATTCACTATTCTCCGGCCTGTCTCAAATAATAATAATAATAATCTTTATTTAAACTTTCAAGTACATTACATTATATGGGTTGGTACATCTTCTTTTAAGTTTGTAGAACCTGTATTAGAAGACTACCCTCTTCTCTGTGGTGTATAACACTTGAAATTAATATTAAAATTAAAACTTAAACAATAACATTGTATTTGTAACAAAATGCGTGTCTCAAGGCTGGTATTTAAATAAGAAATAAAATTCAGTAATTTTGTGTAATACGCGTAATTTGGAGTGAGCCAGTGAGTGTATGCGTGTGTGTGTGTGTGTGTGTGTGTGTGTGTGTGTGTGTGTGTGTGTGTGTGGGTGTGTGTGTGTATGTATGTGTGTGTGTGTGTGTGTGTGTGTGTGTGTGTGTGTGGTGTGTGTGGTGTGTGTGCGTGTGCGTGGTGTGTGTGTGTGTGTGTGTGTGTGTGTGTGTGTGTGTGTGTGTGTGTGTGTGTGTGTGAGTGCTTGCGTATGTGTGAAAAATATTTTTACAAATTCTAGCTTTCAAAAGATAGCAAGTTTTCTGTGTCATCATATGATAAACACTTGAGATATGATGTGACTGCTTTTTTGCTTGTTCTCGAATAGGTGATCCGTGATAAACTTCTGTATTATTTCATCGTGTTTTAAAAGGCGTGCTTAACCAAGTTTCACAGCTGCGGGTGTACATCGACTGGTCATTATCGAAGTGAGTAGAAACAGAACGCCCTCTCGCAGCAATGTAAGTACGTAGTTGTACTATTTTACCCCAATGTTACATACAAAAGTATTTTTTGAACCCATTTTTTCGATATTACCATTGTTCGTTTGTGTTTAATTAGAATACCCATAGGTAATGCATGTGGGTCCCCGATGACATGTGGCTACAATATCAACTGCAACACTGGGTCTTTTAAGTCTTTTTTTTATAGCACTAAGGTGGCAATCAAGCATACGGCCGACCTGATGATAAGCGGTTACCGTAGCCTATGGACGCTTGCAACACCACCCGTTGCCGACCCTGTAAAAACCTTTTCACGCTTCAAGTAGGCAATAAACAATATACAAGTTCTATGAACCTTATTAATTTAAGTGATAGACAAAAACTAGATCATCCTAAGTAGCTGCAAGTGATGGACTTAACCTGTAAAACGACAGATTCCAGACACAATTGATTTTTCAATTGTCATAGACCTCCAGAGTATAAAGCCACTTGACAGAATAATACCTAATAAAATAATCTGTCGGTCAACAACAGTTGACCTAGCATTTTATCTAATTTTTGTTTTGTATTTTTAACCGACTTCAAAAAAAGGAGGAGGTTATCCATTCGTCTGTATGTTTTTTTTATGTTTGTTACCTCAGAACTTTTGACTGGGTTTGATTGATGATTCTTTTTTGTTCGATGTGGAATAGTTCCTATTTGGTCCCATAATTTTTTTTTAAAAACCCATTGGGTATTTTGGTTTTTAAATCCAAAAAACTGGAAAAATTAAGTCGTCTACGTATGCGAAGTTGCGGATATTTGCTTTACTATAAATTTTTAGTGAAATGATACGATAGTAGAAAACAATATAAGCTCACGGTCACCCATCATCAACCATCTAGATTTGACCTTCAAAAGCTATCACTAAATTTTTGCGAAAAAAAAATTAAACAAAAATTAAAACCGACTCCAAAAAACTGAAAATGATAAAATAATTAAATTTTAGTAGGTACTCATCCCCTAGGAACATATTTTTGGAGTTGGTGCTAAGTTGTTTCCAGAAACCATAGATAGTGAAGCACCGACTCCATAAATATGTTCCTAGGGGATGAGTACCTACTAAAATTTAATTATTTTATCCTTTTCAGTTTTTTGGAGTCGGTTTTAATTTTTTTTATTTTTTTTATTGTGTATTTTTGTAATTTTTGGCTTTTTTTCTACTTTATTTTCTTGTCACCATTAACTTATGTCAAAGGAAACAGTTAGGCATGCTGTAGACGTAATTGACAAAATCAAAAATTTAATTAAAATAGACAAAATAATTTGGTCTGACTAAAACAATTAACCAAGTTGAAATCACCAAAAATTCCAGTTAACTTGATATTTTTACGCAACACTATAAGTCAGTGTTGTTGTGTGTGCCCAAACTGCATGAATTTGTAACAATTCCAGCTGTTTCGGGATTAAACCCAGCTTACGATGCCGGTGAAATGCGACGGTTAACGTACTAGTGATGTAGAGTGCGATCGATATCGATAAATTTACCATTTGGGTAAGTAGTGGTACCTATTCCCTTCTTATTTTAGCCGTGAAAACAGTTTACGGTGTTTCGGATTGAGGAGAAAGGTAGCAAGTGTAATTACTGGGCATGGACGGCATTTCATCTTTGGCCTCAGGATGACAAGGCATCTGCAATATCAAGTGACTTTTCCTTATTATTGCAGGTGTCTTTAGGCGGAGGTAGCCGCTTACCACCAGGTGAGCCGGTATTTGCACAATAAAAAATTTGCCGTTGGCGTTTAAGTACCTAATTAATATTATTAATTTTAGATTTTAACATTATTATAAATGTTTGAAAAATTACTTAGTAATTAAAATATAATAAAACTAGAAAAATTTCACGCCCTGAGGCAGGAAGGCAGGAGAAAGAAATTGTGTTCTGATTCGGCGATTATACTCATTTTAGTTATAACCGATAAATTTTTCGATAAATTAGAATAAAATAAACAGTACAACACTATTTATTTTAAACCGCGTTATATTACAATCAGAGAATACAACAGAGCGGTACATTTCCTACCAGCCGCTAGCCTGAAACTTTCAGTGAAGCTAACAAAGAATTTTCAGTCGTTAAAGTGACACGCGAAAACACACTCTATCCTCACACCGTTTGAACTCAATTTCGAGTAGTACTTCTCCGTAGTTTTCTATGTTGTTTTCGGATGCAACTTATTTGTGAAAACAGGAGCGAGCAAGACGGGTATACGAGTCTATGATGAGAGTGAAGAAGATGGGAATACACTAAATTTACGAAGCCACAGGTGGTGCACCTCGTGTACCGCTTCAGGCGGTGTTGGAATCTAACTTTTCTGAAAAATATAATTTTAATAGAACAATTAGACTGAATTAAATTTAATGTGAAACAGATAATTTTTGGTCAACAGATCTTTGTAAGTGTTCGTCTGTCTTTTGTCTGTATTTCGTGACGTCACCGTATTTAATGTAGCTTGAGCCAGTGACGTATTCTGTTCTAAGTTACACAAAATTGAAAATATATGAAAAAACCTTCATCTGTTGTGATAACACAAGTTAACTTTATTAGCATGACCGCATGATGGCATGGCCGCATGGTCGCATGGCCGCATGGTCGCATGGCCGCATGGAGTGGTGGTCGGGTGGAGCGGCAAGTACGAACAGCACTTAGCATATTTTTATTGTATACTCTCTTTGCCTAATAGATGCAAGAATTGTCATTAATTGTATTTATGTTGTAAAATGTGTGCGCTATGATGAATGACAGTGTACGATAAAACCAACATTAGTTGTTAAGACACTGACTTTGTTTTGATTCTGTTGTGTAGTTGGTAAATAAATAATAATTTAATTAATACAATCATCATCAATAGCCTATATATGTCCCATTGGTGGGCACAGACTTTTCGACCTTCCTAGAAAAGAGTGACTACATGAGTTTGTTGCCGGAATCTTCTCGGTAGTTCAACTTTTGGAACCGGTGTAAATTCAGACATGACAGACAGACAGAGACTATGACGTTGTTAGTTAATATATTTTTTGTGATATTTATAAAAATGTGTTTGTTGACGATTTAAAAGTGCTTCTTTGTAGCCTATTTATATAAAATATTTTTTCTTTCTTTCTTTCTACATGGGAGAAATACATGAGGAGTTTGGGCCATAGCACCACGCTGACCCAATGTGTCTATAATAATAAAAAACTGGTTCTCCTAATTTTAAAACAATCTTGCTCATCTACTCGCTTTACTATGTACTCGTAGTGTTCTAGGCTCGGCATGATGGTTAAAAATTTACAATAAATGGAACTAATCAAAACCGAACATCTGTCATTATATCTTCTGTCTAACTACATTATACTTAGTCCTTTTATGCCAGAACGTACTTAATTAGAGCATGTCTGAAGCATCTGGAGCACTTCCCACGGTTGATTAAGGGAATTAATATTCGGACAATAGTAAAACAACTGGTTTGCTGAAATTACAGGATTTCATAAGCTTCCATTTAGTTATTTAATTAAAAGACGGTTCAGAGATTAACCATTAATAAATATGATAAAGAAGGAATTCATTATAAATTCCCTGTTTTCCCGCCGCGTGGCATAAGTGTATAGTTTTATATTAGGGGTCTGATCTATCAATCAATTCACAAAATGCTCTAAATGAAGTTAAAATATCATCATTGAAGATTTGACTAATAGATACCTACTTAACACGAGAAATGAATTCGTGTATCAAATCTACTCAAATTTCATTGTAGGAGGGTTAGAGGTTCATTTCTCGTGTTGGAGTCATCATCAATATATATGTTTCGATGTTCAATCTTTTCCATCAATCCGGTAAAAGAAAATAATACGGAAAGGAGTTTTTTATACAAAACACGGTAAATGACTCAACACCACCTGATGTGAAGCGGTAAGAAGAGTCCATATGCGAAGACAGCTATTGCAGCTTGAAAATACGTTGTTCTAACCGCCTCTACCTTGCTGGTCTGTATGGTAACATTTCATAAGTTTTTAGTAAGAAACCATGTTATATGAAGGAAGGAACACATGTGCTGACAAAGAGTTCAAAGTTTTGGAAGAAGGACAAAGAAACAGTACTAAACTTCTTTGTGCGTGATGTTGAGATGGAGACAGAAATGAAGAGAATGTGCGCAAGAAAGATAAAAAAAGATAATAAATTATAACGAATAAATATACTTTTAACACAGCATTGAAGTTTTATTTAACTAATAAAATCATGGATACTCGTAAAGAACAGCTGAAGAAAAGAGTCTAGCAGTCGATTTCAATATTCTGTCCACAGTTTGGGATAAGAATACTGCGTCAGTTTAGTTAGCAAGCAATCTTTATTATATTTTAGTTAATTTAGAAAAATTGCTAGGCAACCAAACTTTAGTACGCTGCCTTTTAACTGCGGAAAGAATATTAGAACTTAGCTATAGGCAGTACTCTTAACTAAGTTAGGGACTTAAACACTTTCCCATTATCGTGATTATTAGGTTTTTAGTACCACTGGATCACGGGTAGTTGAATATCATGACCATATGCTATAATGAATAACTAACGTTCGTCCCATAGTCCTGCTTTTTGGAACATGGCGAAAAATTTTCCTATGCAACCAATGCGACTACATGTCTACGACCCACAATGGGACACAACGCATCAATCACATGCTATTTCCTACCATCAGAGCTCTCCAACAACAACTTAAATTAAAGAAATACCTTTGATTGTGAAGACTATCAATAATAACCATATATCCAATGCAACTGTGTTACTAATTCAGTGGTATTTGTGAAGGCTCGCGCCGTTATTATTATTATTTTAACATTCCGACCAGACTTTATAGTAATAAAAAAATAAGAATGTACCATTTAGTCTCGGTGGAATCATGAGGATTAATATTCGTATTACATTGTTACATCTATTTAATTTGGGAGAATTATTAACCATATTTCGATCTTGTTTGAGGTTGGTGATATCAGTACCTATTTGACTTACGGAAAGTATAGTATTATAATTAGATTTCAACTCATCAAGATCTTAAAAATCACCGCTAAGCTTGACTTGGACTTAAGAAAGAAAAGTATTTAGATACAATACGTAATCTAGGGCCTTAGTTTATGATATGGACTACTAGACTTTCGGCGAGCTATCACCCACACCTGGTAGTTTTACCAAACATACGCACTAAGCACTTTTCGTCATCTTTTATAATGCGCACGGCCAGGTGCTCCGAAGGTGGGGTGGCACGCTCTGCCAGCTTTGGTATTCCCTAGCGGCTAGCGCATATAACCTGAATTCCTTCAAAGCTGGATAGGCACCTTCTGGGTAAGCTCCCTACATCGTTGCCTCCATCGAGTTGTCCCATCGAGCATGGGTTCCCATCCTTGCTGAGAGAGAAGTTGGGAGAGTCAAGAGTGAACCCATTTTAATAAAAAAAATGACTAATAACTGTAACGGCCCGGCTTATTGATACAAGTTACGAGTATGATTTCAAAGGGAAAACATCTCAAAGCCTTGATCAAATTCAACTGCGCTTGTAATAAAATGAAAGTCGTTGGACTTTCAGTACTATTGATGACATTTTACTAGTACAAAAACCAGAACAACAATTTAGCACAACTATTGATATACTTGATTCGTGCAGTGCAGGAACAATTGTGGTGGATATATCTTCAGGGGTGGACGTCTTTAGTGGAAATGATGATTCGCATACAAAGTTTCCGATACAACAAAGAAGTCTTATCGTCAGTTATAAAAACGAAATCAATTCAGAAATCGATGAAGCGTAGCTTTGCATGGCTAAACCTGGGAACGGGCGCAAGTGTCCGGCGGCAGATGAACTCATTTTTGCCTTAATCAAATATTTAATACTGCTTTATCGCTATTCCTGAATGCGTTTAACTATGCAAAAGGGCAGCCACACATCTGTCAATTCTCTTTATCAATTATTTAAAGTTGCAAAATAATACTGTAAGTTGGTATATTATTTAATTACTTGCCAATAGATGCCCTCTACGTACAGGTGTCGTTTTGTCTTTGTTTAATAAATTGAAAGGCTTTCAATTTTCTAATTTATTACAGATATCTAAAATTAACATTAAAATTGGTTTCTACTTGTTTGCTTAAGGAAATAATTACATACCTATATGTAGACGTTTGGGGTAAAGCTCTCCGTACCTTTCTAACATGGAATGAATTTTATAGAAAAAAAGAATAATTTATAACATTAACTTTATTTGTTAGATCTGTATTAAAGAATTCAATTTTCTGTGGGATATTTTACCTTGAGTGGGTGCCAGATTATAGTATTTGACTATGCTTTTCCTGTCCGTGTAACACTTCAGTGCCTAAAAGCGATTTACCGATGTAAAGGGACCGAACCCGCTAATCAAATACAGTAACATAAATACATACAGATTGTGTGTTGTACGCGAAACAAACAGGGCAACCTTGGTACACAGTTTATGGCAGCGAAGAGTATGGGATCTCCAATATCGTACACTAGCTTCCGCCTCGACGTCGTCTGCTTTATCCGATGGGAACGCATTCCCGTAATAAAAGTTATCATATGTGCTATTCCATATTATAACTTATATGGGCACCGAATTTCATTCAGATCCATTCAGCCCTTCTGGCGTGATTGAGTAAAAATATAAATCCATCAAAACTTACACATTTATAAAAATGACTGTGACTTTTTAGATCGACTTATATAGTTGTTTTTTTTCGACTAATTATCTTTGTTTCATGTGATCTTTTAATTTTAAATTGATAAGCATATAATAGAAGGTATTTTTTGTTAAATTGTTAAAAACTGTGATTTATTAATTCCTATAGTTTCTACAGTATTATCACTGATTAGATAAATTGTTACTACGTGTTAACATATTTCCTACTTACTTCATTAGTTACAAGAAAATTCCTATCAAAATATTTAAGTAACTACCTTTTGATAGAAAAAATACAACCATACTCTCCAACAGTCAGGCTATATTCTTGTTTGCCATCCTTATTATCACAATAAAAACTTCCTATTTCAATCTATAAATATTGGATAAAGTGCATTGCAGATATCTTACTGCCCATCTATCTGCAACTTCGTGAGGGCTGTCATTGGAGAAATGTTAATTTTGCGAAACTAGGTCTAATTAAATTTCAAAGCGCAACCCTGAGCCGAGATGTATTCAAAACAGATTACTAAGGAATTTGCAACAAAGCTACCTTTGAATATACAAGTTAATATTGTAGAAAACATACGCGGTTTCGAAGTAAATGTCACGTGATAGTCATCCTGAGGCTTAAGATGAAATGCCATCCATGCTCAGTAATTACACTGACTACCTTTCCCTTTAATTCGAAACAGCGAACTGTCTCACGACTGAAATAGGAAAGGTGGTGGTACCTCCCCACCACTACCACTTAGTCTACCATCTATACTTGAAAAGTAAGTTCTTACCTTGGGTATTTAAGCGTCTTCTAAGAGATATCATGATCCAATATTACTATAATGGATCTATCTAAAGAGCATTAATACAAAAATAGTCTAACCTGTAAAAGATTACTTCCAGACTTTACAGAACTAAGTATACTACTAGTACAGAACTTCTTTCCTGCCTTTCTGCTGTTCAATATCGGAATCACTGTAGTATTACAATTACTTTTCTACATTAATCAGGCACTCAAAGTGATATATTTGTTCACTCTAAGCGCTCGATTCTGACGAATCTGATACTGTACGCAAAACTTAGTTTTAATTATGTTTGGAAGCCACAGAAAATTTCAGTGAAAGTTAGCGATTTCTACATAAAGCTATAAACACGATAAAACTGACTGTAAACTGAAAGTGGCAGTCCCGTCTTACCCACACTTTTTACTAAACATATCAAAATCAATTTGTAAGGGTCAATCATGACGTGATTTTGATACCAACATTTAATGTCTGATTACCCCAATTTAAGTGGAAATATTTTCTATGATCAATATATCTGTACCTGTCCGCATCCTCCAGCGGGTGTACACTAACTGTTGCTCCTCGGGGCCGTACAGACAGACGTGCACGTTAAAAACACTTCTATTGTATTGATTTTGTTCGATCGAGACGGCTCGGAACAAGTATTGGGAAAGTCGCAATATTTGTGCCGTTCTCGGTTACTTACATAACGGCCGTGCTTTCGGATAGTGATTTGGGCATGTTATTCTAACTGTTTGTTTTCAATTCGGTATAATTGTATGAAGTTTGTAGAGATAGCTGTAAAAAATTAGAAAAGCATTAGCGAGATTTTGGAAAGGTGACAGATACAATTCGTAGTGTGGAATTTATTGTCGAAATGGTTTTTTTATATTTGTGTCAGCTGAAAGAAAAGCAAAACCTATCAAAATATTATCCACTAGCTTTTAGCTAGATAATATACTTAGCTAGTTAGTAGTAGTTTAGTTACTTAATATATTTGTGATAGTTATAAAAATGAGTTTATTGACGATTTGAAAGTGCTTCTTAGTGGCCTATTTAAATTAAATATTTTTTATTTCTTTCTTTCTCTCTATCTGCCCGCGACTTTGTCTGCGCAGGATTAGTACTAGGAATAGCCTATTTTTAACAAACTAAATTACGTAAGCGCTCCTATTATGACAGTAATCAAAAATAAATAAAGACACGAAAAGAAATAAAGGTATAAGGTATTTTAATTTAGGTGTTTTATTCTAGTTTGGTTATTCAAACAAGAATATAATAACACCGGTGTATATTCAGACACGATAGACAAACAGGCATTATGATATTGTGAGTTAACGTAAATTTAGACATGACATACAGATAGACAAACGTACAGGCGGACAAACATACACAATGATGCTGTGGTTAAAATAAACCAAGATACCTATTATAATTACTAATTTAGCGGAGCATAAAAATTAGTCAGGTAGTCAGGCTGAAATTTTCTGATCTTTACAATCTGGACTGTTTGACAGTCCAACGAGAAGACATACCACTTTACACTTTGATCTGTTCCATCATCTGCTTTCCAGAGGCTTATCGGCATTTAAATATGCAGACTAATTGCCCAATTTCATATTTGTAGCTTAATTGCTTGGTAGAAGTTACTTAGTAGAAACCATTAAAGCCCTTTCTCGGTTTATCTTAAACCAAGTTTTTGAATACGAAGTTGAGTTAGCTAGTTATTATAAACTCTTTGTTCTGAGCTGAAGTAGACTATTAACACAAGTAAAGTATCATACAACCTCCTGTTACCAGTTTACCGCCATATTGACCCTGATCAACCTTGAAATACTTAGAACTGTTGTAGTCTTATTCTACTAGTTTTATTTACTAGGTAGTAGGCTCATATGTAGGGTCGTCTGGGTAGGTACCACCGCCTTTTTTATTTAAGCCGTGAAACAGTTCGCTGTGTTTCGGATTGAAGGGAAAGGTAGCTAGTGTAATTACTGGGCATGGACGGCATTTCATTTTAGGCCCCAGGATGACAACCCACCTGCAATATCCAGTGATTTTTCCTTGTTATTGCAGGTGTCTATAGGTGACGGTAACCGCTTACCATCAGGTGGGTCGCCAGCTTGTTTGTCATTTAGTAGTAAAAATAAAAGTCTACAAGGAATATCTCAAGTTCCAGGCTTTCATTTTATGTTTAAAAGGTGGTAAGCAAGCATACGTGTTTTGACGGTAAGCGGAGTGAGAGCGCGGAGAGTGCTCTGAAGGGTGTTTTGACGTGACCCCACCTTGTCCTTATCGCCTTTGTTGAATAGGAACTCAAAAGCACGCGTGCCGGTCTTCGGAGTCATCAATTCACTGTCTCCAGCTCACCATGGCGCACAAATAAGTTTCATCCTCATCATCATCACCAGCCTATAGGTATACGTACCACTGCTGGGCACAGGCCTTCCTACATGGGAGAAATACATGAGGAGTTTCGGCCATAGCCCACCAACCCGCATTGGGCCAGAATGCGGGTCGGTGGGTTAAAGCGGTAACAACCGGGGCTTATGTCCTAAAGTGCCTTCCGAAGCACAAAGGGGCTCGAAATTAGAAATTTTGGCTGACCCACCCCGGTATCAACCATGGAGAAAGTTGCTTTGTTTTCGTAATCGAAATTTACACCACCGAGCTCCTCAAAGAAGTTGAGTAACTCGTTTCTTCATTGTACTTCCAAAACTTGGGATTCTTTGCCAACACATGTGTTCCCTCCTTCCTACAACATGGGTTTCACCCCCTGAAGAGGCAACTAGAACAGTGTGATCAAGCTTCACTAATTGTCTTCCAATATGGACTCTTCTTCTCGCTTTACATCAGGTGGTGTTGAGTCATTTTCCGGGCTTGTTATGAAAATTTTAGGAATTGTAAATTCGCCCTTACAAACAATGATACCAAGACTGCCAGAAGAAGTGCTGTTGACCTACATAGGTATATTCAATTGGCTACGATTTTCAATAAGCTCCTAATTGCTATTCCTCAAGAACAACCTTCAAACTTAGCTAAGTTGCAAGATATAGCTATATCTTGCAACTGTTTTTTGAAACATTCACAGTCTTTATTTCAAACCCAATTGCAACGTGTGACACTAGTATCAGTTTCACTCAGTTAGCGCCCCCCACCCCAGCCACCCCCTATTGATTTTGTGCGCCCCACTTTTGCTCGCCTCCCCCCCATTTTAAAGCGTCGCTAAGACAATGCACTTCTTGGTTAAATTTCTGTAGACCGCTTGTATGGATATCGGTTAGAATATACAGAGCTATACTGTTTTGTTACGCAACTGTTTGTTGTTTGTATTCAAAGTTGTATGTTGCTTGTTATATTTGAGGTAGTTGAAAAGTTGCGTGAGTACTATGTTCAAAGAGTAAGACAGAGATAAAAGCAATCAAAACCTCAAAGTTAAATGCAGATGCAAGTAAATTCTATGAAACGCTCCTAAAAATATGGACCTTTAATATTAGAGACAAACTTGCATCGTACTAGACCAAATATTTGTGTTTATCATTTACCTTCTCTAACAGGTTTTAATCCGAAGTGGTGTAATAGTGTAGTCGATAGAATGATAGACTACTCTTTCAAGTAACTTTAGACAAATTCTTATCTCTTTAAGTTTCAAAACTTGAATTATCTCATGACAGAAATTATAGATCAGTATTTCATTTGATACCCTTTAATTAAAGACAATATTCTAGATGTGATGGTTACCACTTAACGTCGGGTGGATCATCTGTTTCATCCTTAAGATGCTAATATTATGAATGCAAATTAACTTTGTCTGTCTATCAGTCTGTCTGTTACGTTTTCACTCCTCAGCCACAAAACTGATTAAGATGAAGATAGATTGCATCTCAATCAAGGCGTGGTAGTCAATGTTCACTGGGCAGTTTTTACAACATTTAATCAAATGCCTTTTAAGTCAACAGTCAGCTATTATGTTTGTATTTTAAAATTATGTTTGATACTGGTCATGAAATTTATTCAACCACTGGGGTCCGCCTGATGCAATTTCTCAAGGTGCAATACTTTACTATTTTTCTGAATCTTTACGTGACTTCAAAGAGCATCCATTGCATGTAATTGAATGAATTTAAAGCAAGCGACAACTGAATAAATAGCTAGTCAAAAATAAACGTAATAAGACTATGTTTGTGGCTGTGTCGCGAATATTGGAGGTTACATCAGAGTCGCGAAGCCCGCCCGAATCAACAAGTATGAAATCTACAGGGGAACGGATTCATAGCCCGCTCTTGAATACAATAGTCAATATCTTTATGCATAGCTTTAATCATATATCTTGCTAAACATAATGCAGTCTAATAAATATAAATATTTTTCAATATGGGCCCTGTTAGAAAAACAGCTGTAATGTAATTTCAGAAATGGTTATCGAAAGTATAATAAACATTTTATCAATATCTTGCAACGTATAGAAATAATTTTGAATTGGATATTGGATCATCATCATCATTCCCGCCAAAACACGTCAACTGCTGGACAAAAATCTCCCCAATTTGCACGACTCTCTCCCCTACGCTGCGCTTTAGGACAATCTCTAGATAACCTGCTTTAGTTAGAAAATGAATTATTAATGACCTATTAAAGTGCCAAATTTATAAATGGACGCAATGGTAATTGTTGCATCATTAGATTTCGCCGTGACTCAGATCCCAGTCCCTTTATTTACAACTGTCGGACTAGATTCGAATTTCGGAAACTCTATACCCTTTGTCACGAAACGTCAACGCGAGACGCCATGTTACTTTTCGAATCGAATCCACGATCCGACAGTTTCTGAATAAGGGGGAAGGGTCATCATCTTCTCACTGCTAATATTGTTATCTTGAGAGAGCCCTTACTCCATTCGTAACTGAGGCGCCTTTCGTATTGCAACTGTTACACTTGATGCCCTATCATCTATACAAAAGGAAGAAAACATAAATTTTACATATTTAACGGTGTTTTTTAAGAGCGATATCATACACGTTATTAGAAGTTTGAAAAAGAGAAAGAAACGAAGCGTGTGCTTTTGTTGTAGTAGTTTTACTTTTGTTGTAGTTCTTTTTTCAGCTGTCTTCTTCTTTGTTTGTCTACAAAGAAGGAATCTTCCAGCAGATGGTAAATCACTGAGAATACCAAGAAGTTTTCGGTTTCCATAAACACTGGTGCCCAATTCTGCTACTGTGTTGTATTAGTTACAACATTTTTGTATTCTGCTGACTCAGTGCTATTGAAACGTAGTCGGAACGCATCAGTTTGGAATTCTATTAACTATGCATCGATACTTCTTTGGTTGAACTGTCAAAAGGTAACAACTGTCAACTCATTATGCTAAACTATATTTGTTTCTAGCAACATTGTTAACGATTTCTTTGTTCGTTTATTTATGTTCATTTTATTATGTAGTACAGTAGAAAAAGTTTAATGTTTTCTACTTCTTCATTTTTAGTTTGTTCTTGTTTTATATTGAGAAGAAATAGTTTATAATTTTAGTTTTAAGAATATCAACATATATTTTTAACATTAGTTTGATAAGTAAAATGTATGCGACTAAAGGACTTGTATCCAGGCTATGAATAAAAAATATTAAAAAAAAATATCTAGCCGATCTTGAACCAACCGAGAGCATTTCGTTAGGATTCCGGCTGTTATGCAATGTTATTGGAGTACCTTTTTGTATTACAACCGAATTATTAACGATACTGAACCGCTGCCGATCCGTTTAGGAAAATAAATAACAGAATTAGCCCACTGATCCTTCAGCAATAATCATTTAAAAAAATGTACTCATAATAATCGACCCGCACTAAGAATACCGGCCCATCCTTGGAAGCGGGGGCACACACGCACTCACACACCCACATCTGCTATATTGGATTTTGTTTATGCAAAATGGCTTCCCTTTGAACCCGTGCAGTTAAGCAGATTACTAATTACTGGTAGAATGTGCACCTGATTTTGCTACTGCACTTGTTTAGGTAACGATTATTGTTTCCTAAGCCAATGATGTGAATATTATTAGTTTGCATGAATCAGAGAACAGTCCCTTAAAATAAGCCAAATGAACATTGAAATTTTCGTTATCATTATCGACTCCGTGTTTTTTGTATGAAAATTAGAGCGCGCACCTGGCGGGCGTTATTGGAACTATAACTAGTTTTCGAAATTTTCGCATAGTCATCAAGGGTGACAGTAGTATTACTATTCTATTCTAATTTTTATATTTATGGCTATGTCGACAGTAGTATTGGCATGGGAAATGTGAAATTACAACAAGGCATGACGTCAATTAATTTTCTCTGTCAAAATTTGAAAGCTGTTTGAGAAATATATTATTATTGCGACCATCAATTTTTTTCTCAATCGTCATTACATTGAGCGAAAATACGTTGACGACACGAATCTTTCAAACAATCGTGCTAGAAGAACAGAACTAAAAGTTAACTAGGAATGTTTATAACTAGAAAGAAAGAAAGAAATACATTTATTCAACCAGACTCAGAGTGTTGGAAAAAATACTGTATTAATTCACGACACTATAGTCTGTCACTAATACCACATGCTACTGAGCTAATATTTCCTATCGTGATTTAGAAACTTGCCTTTTTGAATAAGTTATTACTTATATTATTCATTGCATAAAGGCAATAAATAATACAATATAACGGTTTGGAGTATCGGTAAAATCCTAACAAAATTCACATCAACAGCAAAGTAATCTAAGGCAAGAGAAAAATCAAATTAAAAATATAAATAAAAAACAACTTAAAAGAGGTTCTATCAGAAAGCAAAATCTGTTTATTTCTAAAAATATTTTCTCTAAAATTCTGCAGTAATAAATAATAATAATATTTATACACTTACACCTATTATCTAGCCCAAAGTAGGCATCATTACTTGTGTTATGGATACTAGATAACGGAGAAATAATGATAATAATATGTAAAGTAATATTAGAAATAAACTAAATAAACATCCACGACTCGTAAACAAATGCTCGTGCCCATAATACAAACATTTGCTCCCACCGGGATCCGAACTCGGGACCCCCGACTGAGTAGTCTGTATAGCAAGGGGAACAGACCACTCGGCCAGCTGGTCGTCAGTGTGTATGAAACTTGAGATTCATCTAATACCGTTTTCAATCATTGTGAAAAAACTGAAGATGCAGGTATCCAATCATTGATGCATCGAATTAGAACATTAATGAGCAATCTTGCCATAGAGTCAAAGTTACTGAAATATTTATGCTTTGCAAGAATATCTTTTTGGACTTAGAATGACGTAAGAACCTCAGAAGCTTCACATAATATTTACTCGAACACAATCTGTGGAAGTTACAACTGATTTATAAACATTGTTTGTAGGATAGACCAATCTGAAGTCTAACCACACGATAGGGCTAAATTACGTGAACATTATAAAAAGGAGATTACCCGAAAATGTGTAAAATATTGGGCATTTAATATTTATTACTTTCCATAACTCAAATATTTATGTAGATGATTTTATCAAGCATACTAACATAACCTTTAATATTAGTCTGGCTCCAGCCAGACATCCGCTTCACTCCATTCGAATAAATAGATCTCTTCAACAACTAATCACTACAACACGCATCAGCTAGAAAAATCCACAGTTTTATAACAGCAATGACATCACACAGTTCCCTCATCAGGATGTACTATTCAAAACATCCATTATACTATTCTACTGTAACTTTGGAATAGACAAAAACACAAAACCTAGGCCATTCTCACGTGGGTTTTATTTTAAAACAAGCGCTTTTGTTTGTGACCTTCGGCGGGCGTGAATAGGCGCTGTTGGGTCATGTTTAGAATAACTAGAGACTGCATTGTTTAAGGGTGTGGACACGTGGACATGGAAGTTGCTGGCACACTTCTCTTGCTTCTTTATGTACTTAGGAAAAAATTATTTTTGAAAGCCAATTTCAAAATATTGTCGCTTGAAACTTAAAACTGGCTAATTAACAGATCCCGGCCCTTAAATTGATTAACCAATCGGAAACCTTTCTTATTTTAACATCTGGTCGCAAAGACATTTTGGGACCAGCTGTCTTTATGACAAAAAATTAAGTATTAGCTTTTGTTTTTTTTATTACTACTGCATTCTTTTCAATTGACACCAAATTTTCAGAGGCTCCCGCAAATTCTATTGGTGGTCGATGACCCCAAGTAGGCGGCAGGCCCCAGTACTACAGGCCGACCTTGGTGTACAAAAATGATTTTTTGTGTGGTAGGGTAGTTTATTCTTTGATGGTAGCATATGTCACTCCTTACTTGTCACTTGTACTTGTCACTCCTTATGTTCTTTATCTCCCTCGTGAAGAGCCTCGACTATCGAAATTGTTGTTGCTTCATACATAGTATTAAATTAACCCTTATATCCCGGCTTTTGTCTTTGTAGTACCAACTGAGCAGTACCAACTGAGCAGTACCAACTGAGCAGTACCAACTGAGCTCAAATTTTACGTGAACTGCTATCTCAATTGGTGGCTGCCATCAGATGGGAAAGTTAAACATATTAAATCAGGTTGGCTCATCATTCTTCGAGGAATTCCGGTATATGGTATTCTCTGGGTCCAGAACGATGACATATTTGTTTCGAGGGTTTCACTCCAGGTTCGAAAGAATCCAAAACTAATAACTTTCGAGATACAGATACGGAGAGTGACACTCTCTCATAATATTAAATTGTTTATTCTTTAGTTCAAACTGACAATATTTCTCAAATACAAATGTCTCAGCGGACATAATGCATTCTCATTGTGTATTCGTCTAGACGAATTGTATTTCACCAAGGTCGATGCAACTGCGGCTAATTTTGCCCACATATATACATACATAATATATGTTACTACAGTGCATGCAAGAGACCTGATAATACGTATGAGCTGTCATCTTATTGCTTCAGAATCTTGAACATACATACTTTTATTTCGCGTTATATTTGCCAAATTTCAAATTTAGTATAATTTGTTACAATCTCAATTTTACTGAAATTCTTCTACAAAATATAAGTACCTATATGCCCTTCTATTCGCAGGGCTTGATTTCCGCATTAGTGACATAAAAATAATTTTATAAGTGAGGTGTAAGGAGAGCGCTCTCGTAAACAAAGGCAGTGCTCTTTTTTCATTTTTATTTGATTTCAATTTTACTTTTAGCAACTAGTAGTTAGTACGACCAGCACTGCCAACTGCGTTTGTTTAAGAGAGCACATTTTTTAATGCAACTAGATGACAAACAAGCTGACGGCCCACTTGTTGGTTACCGTAAATGGGTAATTTTATTCCCAAAAATTTGTCACTCTGGTGAAAAATTTTATCAACTGTCCACTTCTGCTTCGTGTTAGAGGCGAAAACTGGTAAACTTTTTCCCGATTGATTGAATTTGTCCTGTCTGACTCCTTTTTAAGTGCGTTTGAGGGGCAACTGGGAAACAAAATTCTAAGTTGTCACTATTTTTCAAAATTACTGCGTATTTTTGTCTAATATTGTCGCATGTCGTAATATCTGACAAGATTCGCTTAAGTGTTTTAATATACATAAATATTGATTGCAAATTTATATCCAAAAGTACAGTTACGTGCGTTTCGATGTATACACTATATCGAAAGCGTCAGTGACTCGTATTGCAAAGACAATATGGCACACGAGATGTCAAAAGTGTATGTCTTTTTGCACGTGACTCTACAATAAGTGAACTAAGCATTAGCAAAATAATACAATACGGCTGACGAAGAGCAATCGAATATCAGATAGATATATATTTCAATAGGTAGCTATGTACTAAGTGCAAAGTTTGGTTGTTGGCATAATGACCTAGAACCGACTACAGAGCTAAGTCCACAGCTGATCGAAGTGACTCATCTTGGAAACGATGAGTATATTAAATCGATGTATTAGCTAAATCGATTTTTTAAAGAGACTCATGCAATGATACTTTGTGGTAAGGTGACCATCGCATAGACTTGCGAATTAAAGGAAGGCCGGAAATGCGACCCTACGACATGTAAGCAATGAACGATTGAGCTGAATTGAACTGATTGGGTTAAGACAAGTCGCGGGGTATCTCCAAGCGGAGAGTATAAAAAAACATATAACGACAGTAAATCTGCATTAATGACATGGATCAACCCACTTAATTACGAAGAAACTGATAAAATATTAAAGTAAATTGAAGTTTTTGTGGCTTATAACTTCTAAACACACCACACACACACACAAATACCTTTGTCCATACCAAACAATATCATTAGATGAATCTGTTTTGTTTTGAGTTAATCGTTATCGTCCACTTACTAATACAAAATGATATTAGAAGGTATTTTTTTTTAAATGTATTTAAGAGTTTTTATCATGATAAAATAGGAAAAGAGTCAATGCTCCGGCCTTGGATTTGAGAATGAGCCCACTTCTCAGCCAGCAGAAAGAAAGTATCAACTATCATTTACGCTCACCGGCGATTGGCTTTTTTGATTACAAAACCAAAACAACTTTCGCCGGATGGTTTGATCAAAAATTTGTGATCTCGAGTTCGTCCGTGCTTCGGAAGGCACGTTGCCGTCAGTCCCGGTTGTTACTACAATGGGGCTAGCGCGATGGTGTTGAGGGCCAAGCTCCAGTTCCGCCACGGAACTACTGGGAATAAAGGCATGCGTTTTCCCCATGTGGGAAGGCCTGTGATCAACAGTATACCATATGATCATGATGTTGATGAACTTCCCGCAAAGCCTTAGTATTTATAATGAATAAAATTGCGCTGTGGTCTATTATTTAGCTGACTTCTTTTACTTATAATTGAACACTTAGATATTACCAAAAAAATATATACCTATGTATATTATACTTATCCTGAAACTTAAAAAATTGGCTGTGAGATAATAATAAGTAATTTATAATTTACATCACCTCGCAAAATCAAAGATCATAATCTAATTGGGCTTTAAGGATGTTTATTTCTTTATTAAAATTTAATAAATGGCCCACTAGGTGGTAGGCCCGTATGTAGGGTCGTCTGGGTAGGTACCACCGCCTTTCTTATTTCAGCCGTGAAACAGTTCGCTGTGTTTCAGATTGAAGGGAAAGGTAGCCAGTGGTTAATGACTGGGCATGGACGGCATTTGATCTTAGGCCCCAGGATTTTTCCTTGTTATTGCAGGTGTCTATAGGCGGCGGTAACCGCTTACCATCAGGTGGGCCGTCAGTTTGTTTGTCATCTAGTTGCATAAAAAAAATGCAAGCGTAAACTCTGTCTGTCTGTAACGTTTACACTCCTTCGCCGCTGAACCGATTTAGAGGAAATTAGGCACGGAGATATTATATCTTGCTAACGATATAGTATCATCATCATCATATTAGCAGAAAGTCGCCCACTGCTGGGCATAAGCCTCCTCCAAGTCGATCAGTCCTGCGATGCCTACATTCATCGGTTTCCTGCGACCCTCAACAAATCGTCGGTCCACCTTGTGGGGACCAAAGCTGCGTCTCCCGGTACGCGGCGGCCGCCATTCGAGGCTCTTTTTTTAGGAGGCGATTGACCCGGCTAACTTCGTACCACCTAACATTTTTTTTAATACTTATTGTGCTATTCGGGACACCGGATCAGCTAGTAAGATAAAAAAGAAATAATAAAGTTAATAAATCAACAATTACATTATGTCAAAATATAAAAATTATAGAACACTTAAAATTCTTTTAATAATCACTTAAAAATCACAATGAAAATTACAGTATAAATATTGACAAATATTGACATTAATATTTATATGATACTAACGTCACTCAATCGTTTTGACTTCCCGGAACCCCTTAACTAACACTTAAACTTTATGGTATTGTATTAAAGTTCAAATTGACTTTTAAGTTTTATTACGAATCTTTTGTATTGGAGTATAGTAAAGTGTTGTTTTTAGACTTTTTCGGGCAATTTTTTAATTTTCTCACTCCGTAAGAACCATCCTTGTACTTCAAGGAATATTATAAAAAAAGAATTAGCGAAATCGGTTCAGCTGCTCTCGAGATTTGCGCTTAGCAACACATTCAGCGATTAATTTTTATATTAAAGACTAGCTTCATATTATTAAAAGAAGAGAATATCAAATCGGTACGTTTCGCCCACGCAATAGTTTACTGTTATCTCAACAAATTTTCAGCAACACGACAAAACTCAGTGTTGCGTCACAATTTGAATTCTAGTTCATGTTTCGTGCGAATTATTTTAGTTCGTCATTCACACGCTTACTAGAGAAATACGAAGCGAAATTTTAAAATGAAATCTTGCTCCAAGCACAGATAAAACAAAGAGTAAAACGCCTTGCCATAGAAGTATTTGAAAATTCATAGAGCAGCGATAATGGAGTGAGCTTTTGGACTGTAGTTGTAAAATAAACTTTATTAAAGAGCGTATAGCCACGACAGTTAATATGTATCCATTAGTGACATTTTAGCATCCTTATTACATATGCGATAAGGGTCATGAACTGTCAAAAGTGCGCACATATTATTGCTCGCGACCATACAAGTGATTTTCCCTTGTAATTGCAGGTGTCTATAGGCGGCGGTAACCGCTCACCATCTGGTGGGCCGTCAGCTTGTTTGTCATCTAGTTGTATAAAAAAAGGTATCAGAAGTAGTCTTAGAGTGAATATTACAAATCGAGTAATATTGCAAATGAAAAATTGTCCATTTTGTAGAAAAAACTGCAACACAGCCAACTATTCATCAAGGCGCCTATTTCACTTTGGTGACATTTAGTTGACTTCTATATCGCCCGCTATATTGCCATAGTGAATACCTGTGAAATCGACGAAAATTTTCAATTTATGTACAAAAATACTACGCATGAAAAAGAATCGATAATATTTTTCCCGGATTCAGGAGATTTTTCCTGTTTTTTTGAGATACTGTACATATACCAGGCCGGATATGGAACATCTCCTTTGGAAAGTATTAATTTATTTTTCAATAAATGATTTTCTATAAACACAACGAATAATATATATATACACAGTGTGTTCACATGTCATATAAATATGCACAAGTCCAAAATAAAATTTAAGGGAGTGGTAGCTCGTTTTCACTAACATTTGCTTAGCGATTTTCATCTCAGTCTATCTAAAGGAGATAGAAAGAGACAAATGTCGTTAAGAGTCACGTAAGCCTGAGGAATGGTTAGTGAAAATGGACAGCAGTGTGCTTTGTTAAGTTACCTTTGAAAGTTCGACAGGTTTCAGACCACTTTTATTTTCTGATTATATTAATAAAAACATTGTAATACCAGCTTGTGACTACCCTTTAATGTGTATAGCGTATCATACACTCACGCAACCTCAAAATTCCAAAGGAGGATGTCAATTTTTGCCCCAACCCAAGTTTAATGTCCAACAAATCAATATTTCCAATAATGCCTCATAAATAGAAAGATTATTTTTGGAAATAGTTTGAGTTAATATAAAGCTAAGGTTTTGTTGACAACATAAATAAAATCTTCAAAAATCTTTTATTCCGGAGATGTAATATTTTGGCAATGAAAACCATTGACCGGAGCGTTTTGTTTCATAGAAAACAAATACTTTTTTATGTTTTGAAAACCATAAAAGGTATTATAATTTATTTATCATTATTTTTTCATATTATTATTATTATTTTTATTTTATTACAATAAAGATGAGTAATAATTAAATACAGTAATACTTCATTACCTAGGAAGAAAATAACAAAACGCACTTTGACAAATGACAAACATTGCTAGTGTTGATTGTTATTACAATTCAGTTTTCTTTTACGTATATCTCAGAAATCGCATCTTTAAACAAAAATGTATTGGTATGTCTTTACATACCAATACATTTTTGTTTAAAGATGCGATACTTTGTCTTAATAATATCTAATTACGCCCTAAATTACTTTTGGACGTGTCAGTTTTTAGGTGGGGCAAGGCTTCATGCTAAGATTAGCATTCACCCTTATTTGGGAATTCTGTTACACCCGGTATACAAAGTTTAAGGTGAGAACGAATATGGGTGCTAGTGGTAATATTTATTTCTAGTGACATTTCTACCGGTAGGAGAGAGTGAGGTAATGAGTCGGGAGTCGATCGGGATAGGGACTGCAGTCCCTAATTAATATTTATTTTTGACGCGGCTTTTGGGACCAAGACCGTGGTCCCGAACGCTATCTTGAAATTAATAATTATTTTCAGTGGTAAACTGGACCACAAATATATTTATAGACGTAGTTATTATTTTGATTTCCTATGTCGGGACAGTACAATTGTCATATTCTCGTTCATATTTTTTGTAGGAATTAGTTAATCCTCGATTTTCGAAACGAATCGACCCCAGTGTATCCCCGTTAATATTATTAGGAAAGAGAATTATACGTTCTGACTTAAATCTATTCGAAGATTTAAATAACTATTCAACGTTACAAATATATCTATCAATTAAATTATATGGCAGCCATTTTGTTTCGCTGAATCTAATTTGAGATAGAACGCCTGTCCTTGCAAAAACAAAACATGGTTCTGTCAATGCCGAACTCTAGTTTTAGGCTGCGGGACCCGTATAATTAAAGGAATTAACGTTTGTGTAAAGACATAGACTTTGTAACTACAGACATAATTTTACTAGATTACGGTTGTATTGGCATTCAAAATTAATTTCTGCATCATTTTTTATTTTGTGATAATAATGTAGTAGGTACATATTATATTACATAACACCAGCCTACAATGTTAATGTACTCCCACTGTTGGGCACAGGCTACATGGGCTACATGTGAGAAACATTTGAGGAATTTGGGCCATAACACGCTGCCCCAATGTGGGTGGGTATTCTCCAGTATTTTTATACTCATGCCTAGCTACGTACTTAGCGCAAATTATGCAAAATTAGCGCACATCCTGCGTAACAGTTTGACCTTGAGACCGACCTTACTGCGTTCGTAATAGAGGCGGCTTTCGTAGTGCAACAGTTACACTTGATGTGATGTCGTTGACATAATCTGCATATCCCTAAATTTTCATGAATAACGGTGAAATCGACAAAAATTTCGACTTTTGTACAAACAAACTATGCATGGAAACGAATTATTAGTATTTTTCACGGATTCAGGAGATTTGTCCTGATTTTTTAAGATACTGTACAGATAACTAGCCTGATACATCACTTTTCCAAAGGTATGTTGATACTAACTTAGCACTAAGAGCGTTGGACCTTAGTGCTAAAGTAGCCTGAAGATATTTAATTCGAAGTCGAAAAATGTCCGGGTAAATCATAAATAAAAAATACAGTCGTACATCGTCACAGACCCCTAAAACGGTGGAATACAGATGCATGGAAGCCTACATCGCAGCATTGGTCACAAGGCCGCCTATCTGGGTCGCGCCGATTCGGTACCTAACTCGTGTACGCACTATCTAGGTTACCTAGCCGCCGACTAGATTATTACTGAATTGTTTGACGGCGATTAAAATATATTATGTAAGGCGAGATATAGCTGTAAAACGGAGCTTTTTTTAACCGACTTCAAAAAAAGGAGGTTATCAATTCGACTGGTTTTTTTTCATGTTTGTTACCTCAAAACTTTCGACTGGGTGAACCGATATTGATGATTCTTTTTTTGTTCGATGCGCAATAGTTCCTATTTGGTTCCATATTTTTTTTTTGAAAATTAATGGGGTAGTTTGGTTTTTAAATCAAAATAACTGGAATGAGTAAGTCATCTACGTAAGCGAAATTGCGGATTTTCGCTTTCCTGTGATTTTTTTGTGAAATGATACGACAGTAGAAAACAATATAAGCTCACGGTCACCCATCTAGCTTTGACTTTAAAAAGTTATCACTAAAAATTGTGAGAAAACATATTTTTGGAGTTGGTGACAACTTCGTGTTTCCAGAAACATCAGTTAGTGACTCCAAAAATATATTTCTAGGGGATGAGACCGACTAAAATTCAATTATTTTATCCTTTTCAGTTCTTTGGAGTCGGTATTAATTATTGTTTAATTTTTTTTTACCTACCTATTTCATTTTGCAAAGCAAACGACACGTGGTGCTATGTTAGCAACGAGGGGCTCGTCTCATATCACACACATCTGAGTTTGTTGCCGGTATCTTCTCGGTAGTTCAACTTTTGGAACCGGTGTAAATTTAGACATGTCAGACAGACACTATAACGTTGTTAGTTAATATATTTTTTGTGATAGATATAAAAATGCGTTTTTGACGATTTAAAAGTGCTTCTTTGAGGCGCATTTAAATAAAATATTTTTTTAATTTGAATTGCTGTCATCATAAATCACTTGGATACAACGTATAAAATGACACATTCTCTTTATTTTTACAGAATATACAATGCGTCTGTAGTTCCAAAGGTGCTACGAGCGTCTGTAGGCTAAGTTACCGCGTACCATTATAAAAAATAATTTTGAAAATCGGTTCACAATTGACAGAAAAATCGATGAACATACATATGGTCAAAGGTTGCTAGAATCAGTTTTTTGAAATATCTCGCGTCCTTTGCCTCGTATCGTATTCGTATCATTATAAAAGTTGCAGAGTTTAAAATTTTCTGCAAATTTTGTCTCAAATATTTTTTTATGTTCTAAGCTCTCACGTAACCTTATGAGTTATTAAGACTATATTTAGAATGCCATAATGAAGGTTTATTTTCTGCTAGTTCCGTTTCAAGCGGAAACTGACCGCTTTTCTTAGCTAAAATTTAGGTAGGAAATATGAGTTTTTAATTAGTTTCTGAGGAAAATACCTAAACTGAAAAAACATGTGCTGGGTATAAAGTGAACCCCTTTCACAATACAAGTGTCTGCTCTGACTATTCAGCTGCCGGCGAGAACTTAGATTTTGTAATGAATTGAAAATTATTACATAAGTTAAGTGATTAAGTGGTGAGCTGTTCTGTACCTCTAGCACGAATGTTTTTAAATTTCGAATCGCCATCGTATCGAGTAGTTACGTTAGCGTTTTTCTGGCTTTTGTTTGAAATTTCAAGCGCGCGTGAACGATACGATTCCGATTCGAAATTTAAAAGTGTTCGTGCTAGGGGTACTGTTGAAGGAAATAAATAAAAACAATTGCCTGCTGTAGTAGTTTCTGTTGTGTTAGAAATTTCCACAAGCTAAAGTCTTAAAATTTCAACTGCTTGCAATTTTTATACCTGAGAATTTGAGGAATCGTGAGAATTTCCCGTGAAATCTTTGAAATATAACCAAAATACCCGGTAGAGGGATTGTACAATATTCATGCGAGTGGGTAATGGTCAGTGAATGCTATCACGCGATCAAGTAGGGTAGAGTGGGGTAATTAGGAACGCGGGATAACTACGAACGAGGCTGTTTATATCATGACGATAAAGGAAAAAGAGTCCATGCTCAGTGCCTGACCTCAGATCTAGAGGTCCAGGGTTCCATTCCCTTGGAGCAGAAATTTTCTGCTCGGTTCGGTTGGTGGTAGGCCTTTTCTAAGTCCGCCTGGCTAGCTACCACCGGCTTACCTAAGTCTGCCGACATAACAGTAATTTTAACAGCATTGTTGTGTTCCGGCAGTTGGAGGTAAGATAGCCGGTTCATCTGTGGTTGAGGTATCTGGTTGTAGCTCGCTTCCATCTTCGACCTTATCGCTCACGATCAGGTGAGATGAAGGTTAAGAGCTTCTGCGTAAAAAGCAACATAAACATGGGTCAGCCAGCAGAAATAAATTATCGTCTTACATTTTCGCGAGCACTACACATTTGGAATAAACTTGAAATCTTCCCGTGACCACGATCGCTGTAAAGTAATCAAAACGTCGGGTGAATAATAATAATGTAACATCTAATTGAACGCGAGTTAAATCCGGTAAATTGGTTTTATTTTAAGAAATTATCGACTATCCTTTTCAATTTATATTCATATTCATTTATTGCATCTCATAATGTCATGAACACGGCCTCTTTCAAAATTTACCCCACTCTCCCCTACGTACGACGGTTGTACAACACCGAAATTAGCCATGAGATATGTGACCGATGGAGCTTACTGGTACAGTGGTTTGAGCAATCTAATTTCGATTAGGAAACCAAGCGACTTGCATTTTGGTTGAGCACGGATGGGTCAAATTCACTAGGTGGTAGACCCATATGTAGGGTCGCCTGGGTAGGTACCACCGCCTTTCTTATTTCAGCCGTGAAACAGTTCGCTGTGTTTCGGATTGAAGGGAAAGGTAGCCACTGGGCATGGACGGCATTTCATCTTAGGCCTCAGGATGACAACGCACCTGCAATATCAAGTGCTTTTCCTTGTTATTGCAGGTGTCTATAGGCGGCGGTAACCGCTTACCACCAGGTGGGCCGTCAGCTTGTTTGTCATCTAGTTGTATAAAAAAAAATCTAAAATTTTTAATCACAAACTCTTCTTTGATCCTGGTTATACCTACTAATTCTAAGTTTAATTAAACGAGAATGTATTAAAAAAATGAAATCAACAAAAGAAAATCAACAAACATAATATACATCAACAAATTATGTTGAAATGTTTTTATTTTCATTTATGTTTTTATTTATGGATTTTCAATTATGTTGAAATGTTTTTATAGTTATTATAAGGATCTCGTTTTGAACATCTTGTAGTCTTTTAAAAATTATGTTTTGTTTTTTTTTTATTATTATTATTGTATATTGTATTGTATAAAGCTGTATGTTTGCGCAGAGTTGCGCTTTTCGCAAGGTTTCCGCAGAAAACCAGTGTCTTGGCAATTTTCTAGGTGCCCTGACGTTATACTGAGCGGAGACCTTTTTGGTGCATATAAATAATTTTTTAAAAAAAATATCTGTTGTAATTTACGGTATGTGTAATGCACTAAATAAATTGTTTTTCATTCATTCATTCATTCAAATAAAACCCAAAGTGCAGTGTGGTGCAGTGGTATTACCGAAATATCGGTACAAAAAAGCTAGCTTAAACAAGATAATGGTAGTGTCAGCCAGCACGCGACAGCCACTGGGAATATTGAAAATTGACAATGTACAATTTGCAAGACGTTACACAAAAAACAATCTTATTGCGACTGAATAAGGTCAGTCTAAAGTAACTACAGTTACGTATGTGTAATATCGATTATACAGTTCAAAAGTCGACAAAGATATATAATTATGGCCCCTGTGCGGTCATAATAAGAGTTATTTTACTACCTAACTCTTATACAACATAATAACTGTCGAATTTTCGTGTTTAAATAACAATAGTTAGTAATGCCAAAGCTGCTGCGAGCATCTATAGGCTGCGTTAATAACGCGTGAGTAGTGCCAAGCCAAAGGTGTTACGAGCGTCTATAAGCTACGGTAACAACACGTGAGTAGTGCCCAAGGTGCTACGAGCGTCTATAGGCTACGGTGCCAACGCGTGAGTAGTGCCCAAGGTCCTACGAGCGTCTATAGGCTACGGTAACAACGCGGGAGTAGTGGCCAAGGTGCTACGAGCGTCTATAGGCTACGGTAACAACGCGTGAGTAGTGGCCAAGGTGCTACGAGCGTCTATAAGCTATGGTGACAACACGTGAGTAGCGCCCAAGGTGCTACGAGCGTCTATAGGCTACGGAAACAACGCGTGAGTAATGTACTAGGTACTACGAGCATCGGTAGCAATGCGTGAGTAGTGCATAAAAGTCATCAAAGCTATTCCACGTTTTCCTTTACAATTCCATCACAGCACTCCAAAAAACGCATTGGAAACAAAACCACTCAACAGCACCACGTGCTACATAAACGACGATGCTTCGTTTTCCCTCGTGTTTCGTCATTTTAGTCGTTTTCGTCACTCGCCGTTGTTTTCATCGCTTTTCGTGGCGGCCGACGGCTTGCTTCCACGTATTTCATCGGGTTTTCAGGACGTCCAACGATTTGTGGAAAAATGTTGTTTTGTAACAGAGAACGTAGTGGAGTCGGCTTAGTTTTGGAATTGTTAAGAGATAACTTAAAATGTTTGTAATTTATAATAATATTCTTCACCTCCTTTAAAATACCTCATAGGAAATTGTCAAGAGTGAACTTAGGTCTGAAGAAATCTTTTACAGTCATCTACAGTCATCATGGAATATGTGTGATTGTTACGAGTAAATGTAAATGACAAATTGAATAAAATTCATAATACCATCATTTGATATGAAATAAATGTTTAGGTTTAGTTTTTTTTACTCCAGATAGTAAGGGATTTTTTGTAGTTTATATATTTTTTCTAAATTTCTTATTTTAGTGTTAAAATCAAAATCCAGATAATAAATAATAACACAAAACGCGCATATTATTATCATTTTTAAACGTCTAATGTTTGTAATTTTTTTGTTATATTTACCGGTCAGAAGACAATGAATTTGTCAAGCGGTGTTATACCGCCGGGGGGCTATAACAATTGAAAAATCAATTGTGTCTGGAATCTCATGCTTGACGGGTTATTGTTCATCATATTTCTCTCTATAATTAAGTAGTATTTTTATACAAGCACTGCAAGATTACGTCAATAATTGATCCACGGCTGGTTTGAATATTCTATTAACAGATAGACAAGGGCCTCAGCTAGTTACTGAGTAAACTTCATTGTTTGCGGTTGAAAATTTAAAAAAATATACACTTTAAATAGCACAATGTCGTGTCCACACATTCGTTGAGAGATCCATTTCGGCTAACAAGTAAGTAATTACAGCAAGCGGCGACACCGCCATGGCGCCGCGGCAATGACGCGCGACACACGCTTTTGTTACCATCGACATACTGAACTGGATTGCAGAATTTGCAGATCTCATACCGAATTACCTGCGGAGCGACCTCCTTACTTCATTGATATGAACTTAAATAGGGATTATGACGTCACATAAAGAGAGGTGTGAAAAGGCGCCTTATGGTCCGGCAAGGTGGAGGCGGCTAGATCAGTGTGTTTCTAGCCGCACAGTCCATATGCGGAGACAGCTAGTCTTTGCTTATGGACTCTTCTTACCGCTTCACATCAGGTGGTGTTGAGTCATTTACCGTGCTTTGTATGATTAATTAATTAATTATTGTCATATTGAATTCAATGATGACATTCACTTAAGTGTAAATGTCATACTCGCTTTCAATTATGACATTCACACGTCAGTGAATGTCATAATGCCATACTTAAGTTCTTATGGGAAAAGAAAGCAACTTCGATGGTACCACGTACGATCGATTTCTGAAAGCATCGCCCATATTTAGAACCTTGCCACGAAGCAAATTGAGGCCACCATCGCACCATTTCAGCCGAAAGACGTCCACTGCTGGACAATTGTCTACCCTACGAACTATACGACGATTGGTGCTGCGCTGCAAGCTACCTTAACGCGTCGGTCCTTGTTGAAGGCCTGCTCACGCCGTGTGTAATACCTTTCGAGTATTCAGCATAGCAAGGAATTAATCCCATAGTTCATACTTCTTCTTATTTTCAAATATGTTAGAATTGACTGAGAATTTTGTATTTTACAAGAGACAATACATGAATGAAAACAAGCGAAAAACGAAAGATAAGTATTTGATTTTGTTCCCTTTTTCCGTTTTAGCAAACGGACGAATATTTAAAACCCAAACTTAGTTTATTAGAAAGGCAATTCACTATTGGAAATATGCTCCAAAGAGTTCTATTAAAAAATCACTTTTTCAATTTATAAATAATTTCCTTGTGTTTTCATCGCACTGAAAAGACATAATTCTTCTATCCCTCTATATCTCGACCGAAAAAAGTTCACGAAGTTCTTAAAGTTTTATATCAATAATGACTCGTCAAAAAAGGGTTTATGATGATGTTTCGCAGTCAATCGTACAAATATAACGGTAAACGGTTAGGAAACATGTATTTATATAAATAAAAATATTTAGAAGATAACAAGCTTTTTCTGTCGTATTACACGTGGTGTGGGTGTAGGAACCTACCTGTTATAATTTGTTGCAGAATAAATTACTACCTACGTAAATAACGCAGGTGCCCTTGAAAATGTCCTTAGCTCAGAATAGTTCCACTGAAATACTGCCGAACTAGTGAGATATTGTTCTACTTACGTTTGACTCTACATTTAGTAGAGCTAGTGACAGGTTTCTAAATAATATTCAGTGTAATGCAGCTATATTTCCTAAGTAATTTATATGTACCTGTTATAATTCAAATGGAATATACCATACTTCATAGCTCCTCTTGTGTTTCTACCATGTAGGAAGGCTTGTGTCCAGCAGTGGGACGTATATACGCTGGTGATGATGATACCATACTTAGGTCAAAATTACTATACATAAATTTCATCTAACTTGCTGTGTACACTTGGTACGTCAAATGTTTTCGCATCGTATGTGTTTGTATGTCAGTTTTGTTCAATTCCTTTAGAAATGTTGTTTTGTGCTAACGTTGACTGTGATCATTATGTGTATGCCAAATTATGATTTTATAAATTGCTGTTTTCATTAATTCTATGGAGGTACTTATTTATCCTACAAAGATAATGTATAAATACCAGGAATACATAAATTACTAAGAGGTATTTTGTATGTTACAATATTAAATTTCAAATCCATTTTTTTACTCGTGTTTAAAGAATACCTCCACTTTAAAATATAGCGCAGATAGTAGCACTACAATATGTTGTGTTGTCTAATTTTTTAATAAAAATAGGAACTAACTGTAAAGACCAATATTTTTGGTATTAAAAGGTAAACTTCTAATGCGATCTTGCGTTGTTTTTTCATATACAAATACGAATATTTCATAAAAATACGGTCAACAAAGATATAGCACTTTCCTGCTATCACATAATTGAACACATTTTACAAATGCTGAGGTCCTATTCGCTCTTGCCTCTCCTATCCATCTTCATTGAGTTTCTGAGTCAATGCTGCGTGCGTTTTAAGTTTTGTCTTGAACTTTTTATTGAAACGTCTACCATACGTGTTTATCCCGGTCGGCTGCGTCCTGTCGTTTCGCCTTCAAACTAGCCACTCAACTGATGCAGACTCCGTGAAATTGCACTATTCGTAATTATCCAGCAAAATTCAGCTGAAAACGGCGAATTCTAACAGACCCTAAAAGGAGACGGATAAATACACCCTCGCGTCCCTACACAGTTTTCCGAACAACGTTGGAGAATTTCGTATATCTTTGGTTCAACTGCCTCTGTGGTCACTAGACCACAGAGTCGGTTAATGAGTCGGTAAGTGGTTAAACCTTTTTTAGTTTGGTAATACGAACATGCTTGCAAATTTTATATACATGTCTATTGACTCTTTTGTTTTGTGTGTCACTTTATTACTGTGTCTTGTTTATTTACTATTAAAGACGTATCTACTTATTTTCCATCGTAATTCTTTGACCCGACCACACCCCGACCGAAAGTTTGATAACTTTAATAAAAATTTCTGCCGATTATGGATGGTGGTCGGGCTTTTCTAAGTCTATATAATATTAATAGTTAACATTGTTTGCATCTTCGATCTTATCATCACTAACACATGAATTTGAAAATTGTTATTATTTGATGTCATGTTGTAATTTCGTGCCGCCTATGAAAGCAATATGGATTTTTAAAATTGAAGTTAGGCAGTAGCCTTTTAGAGCAGTTAGGCAGTAGTTGATATTTAATTCTAATGCATAGGTAAATGAGACATCTATTTAGACCTAAGGAATTTATAACAACATTTTTTTTTATTAAGAATGGATTGGTTTTGTCAACCTATAGAACTCTAAAGTGGCTCATCAAAAAACGTAACAGATCTTCTACATCAACAACTTGTACCATTTAAAATAAATATCAAAGCATTTGAAAACCGATCACTTAATAATTGAAATAAAAAATCTAAAAATGATTCATACCATCCCCGCCAACAAGTACAGACAGCAGAATAATTGTAATAAAATGTCTTTATAAATAAACGAATCATTGTTGTACGCGGCGCGAGGAAATTAAAGTTCCGACTTGTCAGCTTGTTGCACCGCTCCAACACGGGATAAACAAAACAACGGAATACTACTGAAAAATATATCTAGTACGTAACTTCGAACAGCGGAAATTCACTAAAGTGTTGCCACTGTACCCTAAAATTGGTACTTGAAAAATATGTTAGAATATTTCGACATTGTGAGAGCATACGTTAGTAAGTAACGCAAACAAAGATATATGCTAGAAGAAATTCAAAGGGCTAGCAGCTCGTATGGTTAGAGCAATAGCAGAAACACGGCTTGTGAAAGGATACGTGTTCGGTACCCGCTTCAGGACAGGATTTTTTCTATTTAAAAAGTTTTCGATAACTCAATGGCTAAGTTGTGTTTTATACGCTCACCTTAATGATAATTTTTAATTCCTAACGGGGCAGCCGAGAAGAAGAAAGGCTGAAGGCCAAAAGACTTTCATCTCACCTAATAGTAAGTCATGGAGGATGGTCAAGGCCGAAGATGGAAGCGAGCTACATCCAGATTCATCAACCACAGAGAAACTGGCTATCTTACCTCCAACTGCCAGCACACAACAATACTGTCAACATTATTGTTATGGCGGCAGACTTTGGTAATATGGTGGTAGCTAGCCAGCGGTACTTGGAAAAGTCCTACCACCAATCGAGCAGGAAATTTTTACCCGGACCTGTAGATATTAAGTAGGTGACCTTAACCGCTAGACCACAGAGGCAGTTAAGAGGCGGTTGATGTAGCCCAAATATAGCATAATAATGTCATAATATTTCCGATAGCGGAAAAATATGCATTATAAATACAGCGGCTGCTTTCATAGTACAACTGATATACACTTGATCTTCTGACGTCTGTATATTGTTTTGATGGGTTTCAATTTTCAAGCAGCATACACCACAGTTCGCCTCTGGTGTTGTATTCATCATCATCATCATCATATCAGCCTATGATGGACATCATACTGCTGAGCAAAGGCCTCCCCCTTCGATTTCCAAATGACAGTTCTGCCCAACCTACATCCAACGGCTCCCCGCGACCCTGACCAGGTCGTCTGTATTGTACTACTTATATTTTAAAAATCATCTACTAAAAACTGACCGTTACTTTTAGAGTCCTTTTGATCAGACCAAGATCACCTTTATCTGGCTCAATCATATTTAGAATCAAATGTTCATCTTGCTGCCGCGCACAGGCCTACATACATGGAAAAAAAACACGAGTTTGGGCCCTAACACTACCATGCTGGCCCAATGCAGGTTAGTGAGTGAAAGCCTTTGTACACACGGCAGCACATCAAGTGTAACGGTTGCACTAACAAAGTCGCCTTTATTACGAACGCAGTAAGGGCAGTCCTCAAGGTCAAACTGTTACGCTTGATGTTCTGTCGACTGTACCTACAACGGCAACAGAACGTGCCTTGTGAAGCAGACTACAAATTTTGATGGACTGTTTCGGAATCTACCATAGTGAAAGTTGCTCTGTTGTCGTAATCTTAACCAAAGGACACAATACATTTACAATAGATTTACTATTGTGTGTAAAGGAAGACAGTAATGCAACTTTTGGAACTTTTGTAAATTCAGACATGACAGACAAAAATCCTTTATGCCTAGTTACACTGAAACATTAATTTAATTATTTTATTTTTGTACAAAGCACGGCAAATGACTCAAGACCACCTGATGTGCAGCGGTAACAAGAGTACTTACATATGCGAAGACAGCTAGTGCAGCTTGAAGCACACTGTTCTAGCAGCCTCCACCTTGCCGACCCATAAGTTGCCGTTTCAGGTCTCTTTTGAAGGAACCCATTTTATGGGAAGGAGGAAAAGAATTACAAGTTCTGGAAGAACGACAAAGAAACGAGTTACTAAACCTTTAAATTAGTTTTTTATTTAATTTTTATTAGTTCATAAAAGTAATTTGCAACTTTTAAATACATTTTTTTCGTTTGATCATTTCATGACATTTCTATGAAATAAAGCAGCCAATGTTATATTATATTACAACCGAATAAAATGTAAGCATTTTAGAGTTTTCTTCCTGCATACGAAAACATTAAAAAATATCTAGAACACATTTTTACAGAAATATCAAGCAATATCAAGTATTCGAGATCGGTGGAATATCGTTTAGGCCGATTTCCAAAACACTTCACAAACTAAATGAAAGTACAGTCGGCATAGAAGTTGGTTTGTGAGCGAAGCCGCGACACAACAGCGCGGACGCTCGCTCGCCGGAAAATGGTACGGTCTGCACAAACAACAGACAAGGAGTTTTTTATATCTAATCATAGTTGATAATGATACCTAACCTTTTAGTAATTAAAAGACAAGTGTCCAAAATAAATAAATAACACAATACTTTTATTTTACTGCAGAAAAATAACGATATAAAATAAGTATTGTATAAAACGGCAACATAGAAGTCATAAAAGTGCCCAAAAGACTATAGCCACAATAACGCTGTTAAAAATTAACTTATAGGACATATTGACATTTATTAGAATTGTCAATCACTTCGTATTTTTAACGGTAATGTTTTGAGTGCACTTGAAGTGTTTTTGTTGTTTTTGAAATTGTTTGACCCTGGCTAAGAAGAAATAAAACGACAATATTCAACGTAGAATCGTAAGAAACAAAATTGTATTATGACATTTACATTTTGTTTGCTTCAAAATGGCGACCTCTGTGATGTTTTTCTGCAAATGAAAATATTTTTTGCCGCTTCTATTAGTCGATATTTATGGAAATCTTACAAAAAATAATTGTTCGAAACAATTTGTGCTCATGAGCTGGCCCGAATCCCATAGAAACTTTTACTATCTCCTTTACCTTGTTTAATTGAACATAAATGATTAATTAAGAAAGATCAATTTTATAAATATGAGACTATGATAAAAAACTCAAACCTCAACCTGTTTTGCTAGCCGTAGTTGTCGGATACGCCGTCCAGCGCGCTGTCAGCAAAATCCGAGATATTGCATGGAATCGAACCGAAACTAAGCCGGCAGCGGTACGCCGCGTTCGGCTCGCCCTGGGTGCGTTTAGTTTTATGCTAGCGAAATAAAGTATAAATAAGGTATCCGGGAACGCAGTCGATCAGCCGAGAGATGGCCAGGTTGGATCTGAATGTAGCCAAACAGTATCTACAAGTTCGAAGGGAATTTTTGTCTACTTGGACTAGGTATAAAAGGTGTATGGTACCAAGATACCAACCAGGCACCTACTCATGTTAATATAATCATATATACTATAGCATTTTGTTTTACTGACCGAACTATTTGTATAAAGAAATTTGAATTTAATTTTTCAAATTAGATTTTTTGGTAACACTGTAGTACTTTTATAACTATGTTGTCGAGTGTAGGTGCTCTTTTGTTATGCTTTGTTCCAAACAGCTTGCATATGATTTTAGAGATATAATATGTAATATAAGAATTAAAGAAAGATTAAAAAGGAAACATTCAACTGACTCGAAACACACCATTCTAGCCCCTTCACCTTGCAGGCATATAAGATGCCTTTTTACGCCTATTTTGAAGGTACATGTTATAGCCAACACATGTGCTGGCAAAGAATTCCAAATTTTGGAAGTACAGTCGACCACAGAAGTAGCTGAACACTTAAGTACCATGTGACACCGATCTTGTGCACGTACTTTATAGTTGCTACCGTACTATATTGACGCTAGAGTCGTTGTGACATGGTACTAAAGTGTTCAGCTACTTCTGTGGTCGACCGTACCACAAAGAAGCGAGTTACTAAACTTCTTTGTGCGTGATGTTGAGGAGACAGTGATCTGACAACTCCGAAGACCGGTACGTGTGCACCTGATATATATATATATATATATATATATAGATATATATATATATATATATATATATATATATATATATATATGCCAGTTTTAACCTCCGACGAAAAAAGAGGGGTGTTATAAGTTTGACGTGTCTGCCTGTGTATCTGTGTGTCTGTCTGTGGCATCGTAGCGCCTAAACGAATGGACCGATTTTGATTCGTTTTTTTTTTTGTTTGAAAGCTGATGTGACTACGATGGTTCTTAGCTATAATTTATGAAGATCAGTTCAGGCGTTTAAAGAATATCAGGTCATTTTCTACATAATAATAGGATTTTACTTACTTTTACAGATCCGATTGATTTCAAATTTGGTGTACTGTCACTTCGGTGACATTCCCATGACATACTAACTTTGAGCTGATCCTATACCATCAAAAAGTCTGCGCAATGGTTAATTCTTCAGAAACTTACAGCAGATATAGCGCATTTGGGCTCTTATGAATAGTCTTAATGAGATGGTGCTAGATAGATGATTAATGACGCCGGCGGTTACTTAAAATTTTTAATGTTGTAATTACTATGTAAATAGTCAATACAATAAGATTTAGTTTCCCTCGCACCATCAGTGTCGGACATGTGTAGCAGTTCTCGCGTCATGAGCGGTGCGTACGCGCAGTTACACTAATTTGCCGCTTCCGGCAGCGCGAAAGCAACTGTGTGGGTTGGTGTACACTGCACACTACGTGATTTTTTTCACCAAACCCAATCGAGCCACTGCTAGACGTTGGTACTCTAACAAGGAAACATAAGCCCTCTTATTATAAAACGCGGACTAAAGTTAGTACTGGCCTTAAACTGATGCTGTCACTTTTATTTCTTAAAAGAAAGACAGTGACATCGTCAGTTTTAGACCAGTAATAACTTTAGACCGCGTTTTATAATAAGGGGGGAGAAGTTTGGGATAAACAGTGTTTTCCGAAAGTCCGAAATAAAATTTAACGGGTGGTTGTGTTCCCTGTCTATGAAAGTTTGACACCTTTCAGACCACTTTTATTTTCCAATGAAATTAATAAAACATTGTCCTGCTCGCGACAACAACCTAAAAACAACGTAATAAAATGCAAACTATAAAAATACGTATCGCACGACACACTACAGTTATACCACACACATACTCACAACTCGCGCACATACTACGATATTCAAGCCCAGAATTACATATTTCATTTCGAAATTCTGTTACATCCGGTATAATTATGTTATCTAGGTAACCATTTTGAACAAAAAATTTTACGTCTTTTCTTTATGCTAGATATTGTCGTGATATATCTTCACAGCCAGGGTCAAAAACTAAAGGGAAAGTCACAAAAACACTTTAAGCGCATCAATTAATTCTTGGTTGAATTATATTATATAGTAATAATTGTCAATATGACTTTAAATTCAACTCTTTGAAAGCGCCAATATGGCTATGGACAGAACCTACACTTATGGGCACTTTTATTAATTTTATGTTGTCATTTTATACAAAAAATATTTTATTTTGTTTTTTATTTACCATAAAATAAAAGAGTTCTGTGTTAATTAAAGGAAATCATGTTATTCAGTACATTTATGTCTACTATTTAAAATGGTACCCATGAGCTGGCTTAAAACTTTACTATCTACTTTAACCGCATATTTCGGGAAGAAATCCCATCCAGATCTATCCACTGCTAGCAACGCGACGAGTGTGTGTGGAGGTCCAGTACGACGGCACTGGGAAGAAAACTCTTCGGTATCACCACTGCCCTTCGCGGTAGTGGACTCTGCCGGAGCAATTCTACCTGTCCACCCACAGATCCCACGTGACCAGCTCTATCCGGCAATTACCAACGTATGAAGCAGTGTACGCGAACTACAAAACTCGAAGTAGTCGCATATTTTCTATCTAATAACTGACTAAGTGGAAATCGCAAATGATTATTTGAGAGTTAAAAATTTCACTCGTAATGCTCATATTGACCCAAAACGAGTTATTACTTGATTTATGATGTAGGTACCTGAGAAAATTATACTAAGCTTACTAATAAATCATTTGAATAACTAGAAATACTTAACATTTCCAGCTTTTTTATAAGTCATTGTGATAATGTGAAATTAGTTTATTTAGCGACATTATAGAGTATCACAAAATTGTAACTAGCAACAAACCATAGTTTTAGAGAAATAGCTCCAAATTCGAAATAAATTTTCACCATCATTTCAGCTGAAAGACGTCAACTTTGGGGTCCTGGGTTCGAATCCCGGTAGGAGCAAATATTTGTATGATGAGTACGTGCATTGGTTCACGAGTCATGGATTTTTACCTATAAGTATGTTTATTTAGTTTACATACCACAAGCTCTTACTGATGCTTTCTTGGGGCTAGATAATAGGTGTGAGTGTATAAAAAAAATGCTACCTGCAAACTTTACCAGATTATCGGAAAAATAAAAATATTTAATAAAAAAAAGAAAAAACTGAAACGAACAAGAAGTTTTTTCACTAGTTACCTATACCTACTTCACTCGCCTAGTCGCTACATAAGTATTTTATTATAGCGACTTTGCGACCATTGCTAAAAATGGCGAAGGATTCAAGTTTCGATTGTTCCAAATTCAAATTTGAAACTAAACTTGGTCCGCGGTTCGCCGAAACGTTCCGAACTCAAACAATAGCTCAAGTGTCCTTCCCCGGAATTGGCGCGGAAATTTTTGTTATCTTTTCGTGTTCCCCGAACGGATTTTAAATTGAGAACACAAATGTTGGGCCGCTAAAATGAGCATTCATGCGCAAAAATCTTTTGTTAAGAATAATTTTACTTTGTTTCTTGATTTCAAAAGTTTGGAAAAATTTCCTTAGCAATAATGTTGCCTAGGAAAAATAAATACCTACGATTTATACTAGATCAGTACCAAGTAGGTCTCTTCATTTTCAGCTAACTTCAAACAAGAGGAGGTTCTAATTCGACTGTATGTTTATGTGTAAATTACGTGATATCATCGTCGTTAATATCTAAACTATTCCTTCTATCATTATTCCTTTTTAGGTTTCCGTACCCAAAGGGTAAAACGAGACCCTATTACTAAGACTTCGCTGTCCGTCCGTCCGTCTGTCACCAGGCTGTATCTCATGAACCGTGATAGTTAGACAGTTGAAATTTTCACAGATGATGTATTTCTGTTGCCGCTATAACTACAAATACTAATAAACAGAATAAAATAAATACTCAAGGGGGCTCCAACGTGATTTTTATGCTTGTTTTTGCTCGATATTGATAACAGCAACAGGTAGACGCTTGTTAATAGATAATGGTGCAGACCCATTCGTGCGCGAGTCCGACACACGTTTGGCCGGTGTTTCATATCTATTAAAAAAATGGTACTGAATACATTACATTTGCTCACCTTCTAAATACTATAATTTGAAAGTGAATGACTGGTAACTAAAAAACAAAAATCAACTTTCTGATAATAAGTTAGAAAAATATGCTATGTTAAGTTGGGGCCATAATCAATACTGTATAAGTCCAGTAAGCGTTTGAATATAATTTCAATGTTCGCTGTTCGACCATTGAAACCGTTACAATCATTCTAATTATATTTTGAATTTGAATCTAGAACAAAAGAGATAAACAAGTGTTACAACAGTATAAGGCTAACTTAAAAATATATTTTGAGTTAATTATAATTTTGGTTTTCAAATAGTATACAGACTGTAAGGGTAATCCATGCTATACGACTGCTGGCCAAAGGTAAAAAAAACTATCAGTAAACAGCCCTTTTACTGTGTGTCCCGTGGGTATTTACGGTAGGTATATTATTTTGACGGCACTAAATTATTTGCAGTTCCACTATTACTTTTTTACGAAGTAACAATTGTGATATTTTGCATTGTCACTCAGCAATGTAGGCACAGGCAATTTACTCAGTAGTTATCATTCTAAATGACAAAATAAATTGGCGTAGAGGTCGGTCAACTCTCCGCTATCTAAATGCAGATAAATTCACACCAAAATATGTAAAGGAACATTTAAGTTTTTAATTTTCAATTATGGAAGAAGCGCCGTCTTAGCGCCCAGTATCGGTTGGCGCCATAATCGCGACGATAAGAGCGCATTGTTCGCTAGTTTCCATTTGCGCGCGCTCGGATGTGACCGATGGATTTTCGTACAATCGATTCAGCGACAATCGATTTATTGCCATCCTACGATATAAAACTTATTGTCTTTGGTTAATTGATTCGCTGTTGAGGCTTCGGATTGTTATCAATTTGCTTAGAGTACAAAAAATAAACAGTAAAGAATTGGCCAAGAGCGAGTCGGATACGCATCAACGGTTCCTTAGTAATTTCGGGCAGATCCAACTTTGATTTGGTTTGGTCATAAAAAAACCATGACCATAATTTCCATTGAATTATTGTGAAAGGCCCCGGGTTCGGTCCAGGACATGATTCTTTCTAGTTTAGACACTTTATTTATACAACTTGATGTTTGACAGTCAATAAACATTTTGTATGAGAAAATCAAGAGAAAACGTTTTTTTTATTTATTTTTTTCGACAATTTTCCAATGTTTTTAATAGTTATTCTGCTATTCGGGACGAAGTACTTACAACAAATCAAAAACCAGCCATTCTAGAGTTCCCTCGTGTTCGAACAAACTCGACTTTTTATATAGGTATTATTAGCTAGCCCCGCATACGTTTTTATGCCATAAAAAAAAATCCAAAAAAATAGATAGTAGCCGGATTCTCAGACCTACTGAATATACATATAAAATTTCATGAAAATCTTAATATTTTAAAATTTCATAAAATTTAGTAGGTAACCATACTCCTCCGAAACGGCTTGACTAGCCGTTTTGGAGGAGTATGGTACCTAACTAAATTTGTGACACGAGAATTTTATATTTTACAAAAAGATACTTAATTACAAAGATACTAAGCACTTAGATTGTGCCTAAATATACCTATTCTTAATCCTTTATTACCATTGCAATGCTTTAAGCATTGGCTTGTGTTACTCGTTCTAAGTATTCATTTACTGTTTTGTGCAAAAAAATATGTTTCTATGCATACTAAATTAATGATAAAAATGCAAACCAGGCTATAAACTTGATAGATGTTTGCAAATTCTTGCTACGGGTTGACTAAATCTAGACATTCAGGTTCACAAATAGCATTTAAGCAAAAACCAACTAACAAATATTTTTAATTAGCCGATACATGCAAATGGTCCAGAACATTCTAAAATGCCTTTTTCAAAACCCTGTTTCAACTAAAAATAAACCATCTAAGTAACAACTTGGGGATCATCAACCCGATGTAAAAACGTACATAATTCTACACTCTGGGCCCTTATTAAAAGGCTATAATAGCTCGAACGGCTCCGTGAGAACTGAGCATGCGCGAAACTCGTAGTTAAATAATACTGCGGCCCGCGAATTCAATGTAAAGATCAAGACCCACTATTACATCGTAGGAAAATGACAACCGTCTACGCGCCATTTATGCACCAATGACAGTTAGACGCACACAAAACAAACGAAAAACAACCTTATCGGGCAGTTTACAAGAGTCACAAACACGAAGAGATAATTCAAGTTTAGAACGGCCGCAAATGTCAAACCTTAACCTCAAAACCGTGACGCGATCGACGCCATGTTAGATTGGTTCGGCTATATTCGGACCAATTCGGCGGAGGCTCGTAAAACCAATTTCATTTGACCCCTCTGCCCCTTCGCTATTAGAACAACTTACGATCTATTAGCTCATCTATTAGACAGAGCCTAGAAAATATGAAAGGTCTATTTATATTGGAAACTGGTAAATAGTGCGAAGGGTGCCATTGAATAGATAAGGTAAGGACACCTTGTAAAACTGGAATAGATACAGCTATTAGTTTTTCTAGATTATATCAAAATAATGTGTTACTTATGATATGAGTCAGTTGATTGTTGTTTGTCTTGTTTTTAATCGCGTCATTTTTTATTAAGATTTAAAAATAATTAGTCTCTTTATTGAATATTTTCTAGATCGAGTAGGTAGATTTGAGTTTTGACATTTATCTTTAACTTATTGGCATAGTAGTTTTATATTAGGTAGGTAATTAAATAAAAGACAACATTACAAAATTTATCTCATCAATCAAATTTTACGAAATTTTTAATGTTTGTCAAATGTTCAACCAAAATAGCATTGTAAATTGTTTTCATGTATTAAATCGTAATCGACCGTGCAAATCGCATTGAACTCCTAGAGTTTTCCAGCAAGCACTTAAAAAATATTCCCAGATAAAACATACTTTCACCTGGTGTCAGCAGTTCACCACACTAGTATAGGAATGTGTGTGTTGTGACGAAAATTCCATACAAACAATTCTAAAGAGTCGTATATCTACATTCACACAAGGCACACTTCACTTTAGGACATTAGAAATAGAGTCGAAAATCGAAAAGTTCCAATAGGAGTTAAGACCGTAAGTATTCCAAATTCAAAAATAACTTGGCGGGCCTAATGACAAGGTTAGCGAATGAAACGCGTAAGAAACTGGTCCTAGTTCGCTCGGCCGTTAAGCGATAGACAAAAAATAGTGGCGGCCATCTTGAAAGCGGGTGATGACTTTTCTTGCGTTTAAAATTATATGAGCGCGTTCCAGGAGCTTTGAACGGACTAATAGCAGGGGATTCTAGTGATTCGTTCCTTTTTCAAATGATGATTATTTTTTTCCTGGAATGTATTCAGAATAGTTACTCGTATGTGTTAAACGTAGCTATACAAACACGTAGACAATTAAGATTATCCAGCTTAGATAGTTCATAATCACTGAAATATTATTTAAAGTAAGTAAGTGAAATATGAAATAATTCTAATGAATAGTGAAATATTTAAATATAAGTTAAGTAAACAAAAAAGAAATGACACACTACCGCGGGATGAGGAGCTCACCCACGTATAGATCCAACCTCTTTTTATAAGACCAAGGTCACAAACAAACATACGACCCGCTTGATGGTGAGCGATCTGGTCTTCTAATCAGCAATATTCATGATATAGGGTGAGGAACTATCTATGTTCATTCAGGTGGCAACCACTTACCACTTACGTCAAGCATAACTAATGCGTCCGTACTGACACCAAGCTAAAGGTTTCCAAAACTTCAAAAAGAGGCACTGCTGTCATTTTCTAAGATTTGAGAGTTGAGCGCAGACACGATAGTAACGTTTCACCAACTTGAAAACTAGCATAAGGGCCTCTGGTGGTAATTCTATGTGAATGTATATTGATCATAATAATCAAATCTACTATTACATAACTAGAAACTTACAAAAAAATGAACAAAGAAAAGAACCCACGTATGACAGAATTCCCCTCGCCTAAACGGCGAGCTAGATTACTCAAAGCACTAACCCGCAAAATATTCAGTTTCCGTGACAAAACCTAATACTAGCCGCAACGGAAAAACTAAAAAACGGAACGTCACAATGTGCCGCGGCCCCAAATAACGATAACAGAACGGTAATGGATAATGGTCCGCGTGCAAGGCTTTGTTACCGAAAACTTGCAAATGAAATTTTCATGTTCCTGGAGTAATTAGAGCGACGATCTATCAACGTTAATTATTTTACTTTAGGGTTCCGCATATGGACTCTTCGTACCGCTTCACGCCAGGTGATGTTGAGTCAGCTGTGCTTTGTATAAAAAAAGAGTTGCAGTGGAAATTAAGAAGACTGGGTCTTTTCGACAGCTCTGAACTCTTTTTTAAGCATATCATACTAGCTTCTGCCAGGGTCGTCGTTTGCGTCATCCCGTGAAAAAGCGTAAGCAAGGGGCGAGAAAGTATTCTAGTCTTGAAGCAGACTGCATGATCGTTCTGCGCCAAATGTTCATCCAGATCCGTTGAGCCACTGGCGTGATAGAGAAACAAACATAAAAACTTTCTCATTTTAATCAATATAGTATGATTAAAGTGTCGTAGAGTCGTGTTTGACTTAAGTCACATTAAAGTGTCGTAACCACGACCGGTAATTATAACGTCGTATATCGTATTTAGTATAATGAAAAGTAGAATACAAATAAATTTAAAGAGAGCCCATACTCGTAGTAGTTCGTGACGCACACTTAAAAATAAGAAAATAAATACTATGACTGATTAAAAAATGAATTTGTTGCTGCTTAAAATATTCTCCTTTAGCTTCAATGCACTTTTTTAGTACAACTAGATGACAAACAAGCTGACGGACCACCTGGTGGTAAGCGGTTACCGTCGCCTATTGACACCTGCAATAACAAGGGAAAATCACTTGACATTGCAGGTGCGTTGTCATCCTGAGGCCGAAGATGAATTGCCGTCCATGCCCAGTAATTACACTGGCTACCTTTTCCGTCAATCCGAAACACAGCGCACTGTTTGCGGCTGATATGAGGAAGGCGGTGGTAGGTACTACCTCCGGACTCATCATCATCAGCCTATATACGTCCCACTGCTGGGCACAGGCCTTCCTACATGGCAGAAACACATGAGGAGTTTGGGCCATAACACCACCACGCTGGCCTAGTGCGGGTTGGTGGGTTAAAGCGGTTGCAGTAACAACCGGGACCAACGGCTTAACGTGCCTTCCGAAGCACGGAGGAGCTCAAGATTATAAATTTGATTGACCCATCCAAGGACCAACCATGGCGAAAGTTGCTTTGTTTCCGTGATCGAAACCAGAGCGCTCAAACCAATACGCCACCGAGCTCCTCCCTCCGTACTCTACATACGGGTATCCTATCCTATACGCCTATCACCTAGTAACTTTTTCATACGAATAAATCACTTTTGAAAATATTTATGTTACTCCTCCGTTGGAAACAAGCTTTTTCTAGTCCTCAACAGCCTCTTCCGGTGATGAAAATCGGTGATCACGTAAATGATTCTTGATTTATAAAAACAGGAAAAAGTCACATCGGGACTCTACGCAGAAATACCAAATATACAAAATTTAGCCTTTCAAAAATTCGTTCGACTGGCCTTGTGAAAGTTGGCATTGTCATGACGCAAAACGAAGTTTTTGGTTATATTTACGAAGTTCGTTAATAACTTCCAGTAAACCAAATGGTCGTGTACCGATTGCTGTGATTCATTGTATGACGATCCTCCAAAGCGTAGCCGCATGCCCAATTTTATTTTAATAAAAAGGAACAATTATCCGCTGAACAAACAGACCGCACACTCGCCACTATGGTTTCGCCTCACCTGGAAAGATCCAAACAGTAGATTGCTGTTTTATTTCGGGACCATAGAACCATATTAAAAGGAGATGTTTATTTCCGGCCAGGTATATGTACACTATCACAAAAAATCAGGAAAAATCTCCTGAATCCGGGAAAAATACTGATAATTCATTTCAATGCATAAGTTTGTTTCTACAGAATTTGACATTTTTTGTCGTTTTCACCGTTATTCATTAAGGCAATATGGCGGGCGACATAGAAGTCAACTGAACGTCACGAAAGTGACATAGGCGCCATGATGATTATTTGACTGTGTTGCAGTTTTTAATAGAAAAGTTCTTGTTTTGTGCCACGCAACAAAGCAAATAAAAAGAAAATGAACAATTGGGCACTCTTATGCATATTTTTACCTGTTTTTTCTGTATACTGTACTTACATAGACCTGGCCGGGTCTCCATACATTTTTAAAACATATCCTTAGACACATTTGACTGTTTCGAGCTGTTTTGATGTGACGTATGCCGATACAGTATCTACGTTTTCGATGTTCACGGCGGAAGACAATCACAGCATTCATCATTGAGATTGACACGACAAAGTTTGAATTCTACAAATCAGCTACAGACAGTCGGCTTGCATAGTGCTTCACCACCAAAAGCAGTTTGAAGGCGTGCGACACTTTGCTGAGACGTCAAACTACATTTTAAATTGTAGTAAATCTTACTGCGAAATTGTTTCGAGTAGAATCCACAGTATACAGTAAAGACACAATATTAAAAATACTCAGTGCCAAATTCTAAAAACAAGTGACAAATAGATGGAACAAAATGAGTTTTAAAGACGAAGAGTTCCATTTTCAAACGGTGACATTATTTTTTTAATCTTGCTAACGTAAGTGGCCAGTTCCTGAAATTTTTACCACTAGTGTAGCTTATATAAATCATTACCCTGTAGAAGATTTCAGCTAAATAGCTAATACTACTTCTTTGTAGCGGCTTCTTTTACAGCTTTCTGCGATTGAGTCGGCCATAAAGCATCTCATGAATCAGAAGAAAATGCATGCATGCATTTTGGCTGCCTATACGGGCTTGCCCCATAGACGGACTTACATCTTTTATTTATACTACTAACTTTGATGGTAATCGTTACCATATTCAGTTAAGGTAATATTCCTACAAGTGCATTTCAAATAATCCATATCTATTGATTTCAAATTGATGTCATAAAACCCTAAAACAAAGCCCCACCTACCAAATAGCTTCTGTAATTCAAACAAAGTGACTAATAAAGCAAATTAGTGACACGGAAAAGGCGTACTCGGACCGCGTACAAACGATGCATTCGACATGACACCGGCAGCCACTTAGTATCGATTCAGAGCCGAATTACACCATGAAATATTAAAATACGGGCATTTTGGTCCGATCGATAATTTGACCAAACGACTCGCTCATAGCGCGGTTACAATGCGATGCATTTACATGATCGACAAAAATATTTGTACACCGGGAAATATTTGAAGTCAAAAAGGATAAATCCTAAATAGTTATTGAATTAGGCAGGTATGTTTGTAATTACTAAGTAATTTTTCAAACATTTATAATAATGTTAAAATCAAAATACATAAATACAAAAAAATACATATACTTACACATATACATATAGATAAGTGACATAAACTCAATCACATCAGACATGGCTGTATGGGCATTAGTTCCTTTTGCCTTCCCATTACAGGGAGATTTAACAACAAAAAATTTTCAATAAGTTACCTGATTCATTAAAAAACATCAGTCATGAAAAACACTTTATAAACAGCCTAAAACAATTTCTTACTAAAAAGAGCTATTATAATGTAAGAGAATACTTAGAAGACAGAAATATATAATAATAATAATTACCATAAAATACTGAAAAATTAATAATAGATAGGAAACCAAATGACATAACTTATGTATGAAAATTAAATATAAAATAAGACAGTCCTTTACAAAAATAGTTATATTTCTATTTAAAATTATAAAATACTAATTAAAATATCTAATTAATAATAAAATTAAATATAATAATAATAACAATGACATAATAATAACAATAACATAATAATAATAATGACATAATAATGAATAATAATTAATTATAGATTTTAAAGATAAAATACTAATCAAAATAATGAAACTAACAATGACAATATAATGTACATATATATTACTAATAATAATTACAAGTATTCCTCCTCTCCATTATTGTTGTGCCCGACAGGGTCCATAGTGATTCCTACTGTGTAATCAAACATCTATTGTAAATACCTATGGAATGCAATAAACGATTGAGTATTGAGTATTGAGTAAAAATAAAAAATAAAAAAAATTAAGGTATGTTTGTGTTGCAGCCGTCTGGTTAAATCAGCCGTTTAACTGGATAACGCGTTGATTGAACGTCGGCATCCAATCAAACATCATGTCGGCCGTCTGGTTTAATTAGCCATTCAATTGGACGCCTAGGCAGGTCGTTTAAATCGAAGAGTTTTCGTGTAACTGTTTAAGTGATTGGTAGGTTTGAGGTAATTTTTTTTTGACCACTTAGAGCCAAAATGATGTCGGTTATAAGTGGTCATAATTTAATTCAAATTCAAATTCAATACGCCAAGTCGTTATACGTTAAGTGAGTCTAGTTCAATTAACTATCGGGCTAGGCATTCAATTGGATGCCGGCGTTTAATCAACGGGCTAGGCATCCAAAAAATACAATCCTAATGCGGCGAACAAAAATCTGTTTAAAATTAGCGTTTGACTTAACCTTGATTTTTTGTTTGATTAAACTTTGGCGTTGATCCCACCATTCCACTTACTACCAAGGAGCACGCGTGCAGGTCTCCGAACTTATAAATAATCATACCCATCTCAACATTTCACACAAAGAAATTTAGTAACACGGTTTCAAAATTCATCAACAGTTTTCTCCTTCATAGGAAGGAGAAATCTGTTGATGAAGGTTATAGAACCTATGGGGTTCTACAAAAGAGGCGTGTAAAGGTACCTTATATTATGGGCAAGGCTAGAACAGTATGTTTCAAGCTTCACTAGCTGTCTTAGCATATGTACTCTTCTTACCTTCTACGGATTAGGTGTTTACGCGCGTACGCTCACGTTGTGGAATGACCTCCGTGCAGAGGTTTTCTCGAAGGAGTACAGCATGGGGTTCTTCAAAAAGAGCTTGAAACGGTTTTTACAGGGTCGGCAACCTGGTGTTGCACGCGTCCTTAGGCTACGGTAACCGCTTACCATCAGGTGGGCCGTATGCTTGATTGCCACCTCATTGGTATGTAAGAAAAAGTTAGGCTGCGTGTATTTCATAGTTCGATCACACTTTTAAGAACTTAACCTATTCAGAAACCAGTTTATATCAAATCGATTTACAACCGATACAATGGTCGAAGCAAGCAATGTAATCGATTAAATCACCAACCGATTACAACAAATCGTTTGGTGTCGTACGGCGTTCGCAATCAGTACGTTAATCTGTCGCACGGAAATAGATTTGACGAACTGACTGTTATGGAACTGTGAATTTTTATTTGTTTTAGATTGAATCAAAGATATGAAATGTTTTTATCAGGGTAGCTCTTGACCTTCATCTCACCTGATGATCAGTGATGATAAAGCCGAAGATGGAAGCGAGCTACAGCCGGATTCCTCAACCACAGAGTATCTGGCTATCTTACCTCCAACTGCCGGAACACAACCATGCTGTTAACATTATTGTTATGGCGGCAGACTTAGGTAAGATGGTGGTAGCTAGCTAGGGGAACTTGGGCAGCCCTGTCACCATCCAGAAAATTTCTTCCCGGGTATGGAACTCCATACCTGAGATAGGATCAACCACTAAATCAATAAGCTGGATTATTATAGATAACATAATATTTAATCACTTCAAATCATCATGTCAGTCCACCGATATAATTAGGAAGTTAGGTACATTTAGTACCTAACTTCTTAATTATATCGGTTTAATATGTAGTATACGCTGACAGTCTTCTAAGTGCTCGCTGATGAGGTGGCTATGATTATATCCTCTGTGGCAACACGACCAGACACTTGCACAAAACTGCATCCAATATTTACTCAGACATAGTTTTATACACTAATAAATTAACCGACGCTTTCAAGTATTGCCAAAAACTTAACAAAAAGAGAGGTAAGGGTTATGTACAGTCGACCACAAAAATAGCTTTACACTTAAGTACCATGCCATACCGCCTATTGTGCTCGTACTTAACAGTTGCTTCCGTACAAAATTGACGCCATAGTTATTGTAATATGGTACTAAAGTGTTCAGCTACTCGTCGACTGGTCGACCGTACCTACTTAACAAGGCAAGGAAATACAGCTTGTCTTTCAAGAGATTTATTCCAACTGACATTTAACTAACTTACCCACGATTGATATCTTTATAAAAATAAATAAATAAATAAATAGAATATTATATTACATTCTGTTAATACACTACATCTCCACTCACTTATATTATATATTCCTTACATCTAAAATAACAACCGTTCTTTAACATCGTTTGTACTATTTTTATGATTACACTACAATTGACGACCGGCTGGCCGAGTGTTCTGTGCCCCTTGCTATACAGGCTACTTGGTCGGGAGGTCCCGGGTTCAAATCCCGGTAGGGGCAAATGTTTGTATGATGAGTACGAGCATTTGTTCACGAGTCATGGATGTTTAAATGTTTATTTAGTATATTTGTAATATTTATATACCTATTATTATCATTATTTTTCCATTATCTAGTATCTATAACACAAGCTTTTAATGATGCTTACTTCGGGCTAAATAATAGGTGTGAGTGTATAAAAAAAAGAAAAAATACAATTACCTTACTGTAACCCTATTATAGTTACAGAATCGTTTACCTTTACTCAAATAAAATTAAACAATCAAAGGTACTATTTATGCAGTGACAAGAGTGAGTATTGCCCAAAGTGCTACGAGCGTCTATAGACTACGGAGACAGCGCGTGAGTAATGCCCAAGGTGCTACGAGCGTGTATAGGCTACGGTTACAACGCGTGAGTAGTGCTTAGGTGCTACGAGCGTCTATAGACTACGGTGACAGCGCGTAAGTAGTGCCCAAGGTGCTACGAGCGTGTATAGGCTACGGTTACAACGCGTGAGTAGTATCAAGGTTCTACGAGCGTCTATAGACTACGGTGACGGCGCGTGAGTAGTGCCCAAGGTGCTACGAGCGTGTATAAGCTACGGTTACAACGCGTGAGTAGTACCAAGGTGCTACGAGCGTCTATAGACTACGGTGACAGCGCGTGAGTAGTGCCCAAGGTGCTACGAGCGTGTATAGGCTACGGTTACAACGCCTGAGTAGTGCCAAGGTGCTACGAGCGTCTATAGACTACGGTGACAGCGCGTGAGTAGTGCCCAAGGTGCTACGAGCGTGTATAGGCTACGGTTACAACGAGTGAGTAGTGCCAAGGTGCTAAGTGCATCTATAGGCTGCGGTAACCGCTGGCCGTCAGGCGGACCAAACGCTACTTTTTAATGCTGATTTCAAAAAAGGTTATCGTTTTACAAAATACGTTTTAGGTATGTTAGCTCATATCTCCATTAAATTTACAATGATTTTAATAATTCTTTTGTGGTTTTAAGTTCTCTCTATTACCGAGAAGGCAAGGGGAATTAATTCCCATACAGCCATGTCTTAAGTATAACATTTTTCAAAAACTCTCCACAGATTATGTCAATGACATTCTGTTATTGTAAAGAGCGCCTGATAGCTCAAGTGACATACATTGGTATGCTTGTTTGCCGCCTGTAAATTTGTTTGAACATATTTCGATAGTATATTTGTGACAAAATCTATAGGGTTTGTTTCAAGATACTCTTACGATAATCATGGCCTATTGATAAGAAAAACAACCTAGAATTCAACTGTAAATTTTAAATAACAAAGAAAACTGACTTCAAAATGCTAAAAACAGGAAAAAAAACTTTATTTGCAATGTCTTTTTTTTTGTCTATAAAGGTCTTAAATTTAAAGATAGTGTGTAATATTTTTCGGAGTCGGTGCTTAACCCTTTGATGATAAAAAAAAGCGCTATGTTGACAGTTTACGAAGTAATCCCCTGTTCCCAACATAATGCTTAATTGATGAGCTCTCGCGACCCTAACCACCCCAGGAACACAACATTATTGTTAGGTATAAGTAGCTATAGGTGCGCGGCTGCGCCCGCCCAACATTATGGAAATATACCAGTGCGTTGACAGCCGACGTTTGTTTCACTCGTTCCCTGTGCTCGCATATCTTACAGTGGCGACGAGGACGGGATCTGGATATCTTACAATTATGATGTCGTATTGTTTGGCTGCTATATTCTAGAAGTTAAGACCTTACCTCAATCGGGTGCTCTCAATTTTTTAATGACATTAAGGTGGCAAGCTGTGCCAAGCATACGGCCCACCTGATGGTAAGCGGTTACCGTAGCCTATGGACGCTTGCAACACCAGGGGTAGCACTTGTGCATTGCCGACTCCGTAAAAACCTTTTCATACCCTTTTTGAAGAACCCCATGCTGTACTTTTCGAGAAAACCTCTGCGTAAGTACATACGTGAGAAAAAGTTCGCTATAAATAAAATTTGAGTGACAAAAATACCGCTATATGCCTTTTTTTAGATCTAATCCTATTTATGTATAAAGAGGATTTTAAAATCAAACCCTACAAAATGGTTTGATTTTATTTTACCAATTAATTCAAGGCTAGGTAAAGGCTAATCAAAAATGTATTCCAGATTTATATTCATTCATTATTATTTCATGGAGGAGCTTGGCGGAGTTCGTTTGAACGCTCTAAGCAACTTTCGCCGTGGTCGATCCAAATTTGTGATCTCTAGCTCCTCCGTGCTTCGGAAGGCATGTTAAGCCGGTGGTCCCGGTTGTTACTGCAACCGCTTTAACCCGCCAACAGGCATTGGGCCAGCGCAGTGGTGTCACGTGCTATGGCCCAAATCCACCATATGTTTCTTCTATCTAGGAAGGTATGTGAAGGTACTTCTTTAGGATTGTGATGAAGACTAACTATTTCATTCATGCTTGAATGTGTTTATAAATTTTACATAATTATAAATAATAATGTAACTTGTTAGTACTTAATTGAAATAGTAATATTTTTTCAGATCATCCAACTCCGAGAATTTTCCTTAATTTGGTTGGGTAATCCCTAAAACATATGCGTTATATCTGTGGCTTATAATGACGAATGTTATTACATTCATGTGTTATGATCACATAACAATTATCAAAATAATGCTAAAACATTAACTACTTGTATCAAAATAAGAAATGCGTCAACTGGTATAACAAAACATTTTTTGTAGCAATTAATCATATTTTTATTCGGTTTTCGGGAATTTATTAAAATTTTTATATCTCGGGAATATTGTTCTATGTATGTACTTAAATTTAAAGTGAAATCAATAGTTTTAAATTTATTTATATTTTTAAATAGAGGAAACAAACTGCATTTTATGTCCAAAGAGTTCCATTTTCGAAAGTACAAATTAGGTTTTAAATGTCGTTAATGTAAGTGGCCATAGTTCCGGAAATTTTCAGTACGCTTTATGTATTAGTTCAAACTATCAAGCATCGAATTCCAAACACAATTGGTTATTAATTGCCATAAGACTCCCGGAAGTCTCACGGGGCTAGACATCTATATGACTTGTCTATCTGTAAATTGTCTTTCCCTATGGGGATAAACAAAACTACTACTACTACTGTCTATCTGTAAAAGTCAAAAATTTATTCATTCCATGTCAGGTTTACTGTCTTTTAAATCCTATGTATTATTTAAAAGAACAATCATTTTTTCGAAACTCCGTTACGGTCCGTAGCACGTAGCAGTTTCCGTAGCAAACAACATAGACCTTGAAAAAATTCGGTATAGCCTTTTTGGCGGCATCGGAAACAAGGTGCTCTGCTACGAAAACCAGGTTTTTTCAATGACATTCGACGCCCTTACTCGTCACAGGAATACCACAGATGCGATCTTCAGTTGAAGTTCATCTCCAGTTGACTTGCTAATCTAAATGCTTCAAGTTTTGTGCTTTATAGTTTAGATATCCAATTCAATACAATTATATAACTCGACTGGTATACAGGTTGGTGCCGTCAATACGACAATAAATTAAAAGATGGGCTACATTAGTTCATAGAAATGGTTTGCCACTTTCAAAAACATCTTGGTGGCCCGTCAGCTTATTTGTCATCTAGTTGTATAAAAAAAATCTTAGTCATTTGATAATTTCATAACTTTTCTATGAAATAATACAGCCAATGTGAAATTATTTCATACAAATGTCATGAAATTTACAAATGAATAAGATGTTTTTGAAAGTGGAAAACCATTTCTATGAACTAATATAGTTTCAATTTATTGTCGTATTGACGGCACCACGCTGTATATGTGTATTTCTTATGCTTTGTACCAAACAGCCTGTATAATGTCCACGTGTTTCATGTTATCGGTAGTCCACTGTACCATTAAGTTCAATGAACAAACCTTCAAAGTGTAAATCAATCTATACGTACCTACTGTACAACTATTTTAATTTAGCTGTTTGTGTATTCTTTTTCTAGTAGCTAGGTTCTCACCGGTTTCTGCACACCTGTCCGTGTTACCCGATTACGGCGAGGACAAGTGGAAGGTTATGACTTTGGTACGATACACAACACAGCAAACATGACACTCGTCGTGGGATTTTCAAACTTATTGCAATGAGAAAAGGTGTACGCTGAAAATATCGCGTTTGAGTTTCGATTGAATGAGTTGACAGACGATTGTTATTTGATGGGGATAAACTTAAAAGTAGTGAAGTAGTGAGTATCAAATCAAAATTTAATTTTAATGGACAAAATGCTATTTTTTCAAAATAGCGCCCTAAAATAAAGATTCTTTGCAACTGTAGTTACTTTTCAAAATGCATTGTTGATTCGTTTTGAAAAGCAAAATGCTTGTTCTCGCTGCAGAAATCAATACAAATTAAAATCAAGAACAGAATCTATTAATTATTGCGACCTAAACATTATCAAGTTAGCTGTAAACCTACCTATCCTTAGCTAGGTTAGTGCATGCAGACGGTGATAGCGCGAAGGCCATTGGACCAACAGTACGGCAGGCAAAAGCCCTTCAATACAGCGTATGTGCCATTTAAAATACAAAAATACCCCTTAACAAGTTCGTCAACCCAAAAAAGAATGGTAATCTAAACTCGACCTTAACTCAGTATGTCTACAAACTAATAAAGACTATTTTTGCGTACAACAACTCTCAGAACGAAGTTTCTGATATGCACTTAGGCGTGTTTGAAATCGCAAGTTCGCAATGCAACTCACTCGTAACTATGTTCACTCCGTTCAATCAAGTTCATAGATTAAGATTGGCGTTCGTAGACTAACGATAATTATTGTGAATTATCAAGCGGTATTATTTTTCACAGCATTTTTGGTACTCACCTAGCGAAGAGCATGCATGCTAAGTCCATATGCGCACATCGAACGTTTCAAGAAGTTTATATATCCAATCCAATATACTAAGTTCACGAACACTATAATAACCTAGTTTATCTAACTTTGCACTATGACATCACAAAATTCCATTAGTTTTGTACGGAGAAGGCACTAAGTCTACATCACAAAATTGAGCAAAGTGAAAGAAAAAAAATAGTTTCACTTTATGAGGTCATCGAACGCGCGGCAACTATTCTGCCGCGTTCGAAAATGGAACGTTTTGAACACATTCACATGAAGTTCGAGTTTGATATTTGGCGGGTTTTCGTGGTCCATTCGGGAGATTTTCGTCGGTTTCCGAGCAGCGGCGGGGCGCGTGCGGGGCGGCTCGCGCGCAACTGAAGATTGTCGTAGGTTAAGTTTGGAAAAAACACCGCTAGCTCAATTTTCCGCGTTGCTTCCAGCCACAGTTTCACCGTGGCGAAACGCCGCCACCATCGCAGCCGAGAGCTTCCACAAACTTTTGAAGCCAAAAATCATCACACCGAGGTTATTGTTTTGACAGCTCCGTGAATTACAACCATGTGTACTACGCGAATCTGGGACACGCGCAGGGGGCGCCACTGGAAGACTGCGAGGAACACCGTTAACTAAATAAACTAGCAACGCGCGTAAACACAACGAATTTACTGAATGCCACTTTTCATTATATTATTTCGCTATGCACCGGCCGACGTCACCGAAATAGCAGACGCGGGGCGGGTATGTTTGTCTCTTTCACTCGCGCGTTTGAGCATTTCGCATCTAAATTCGAACATTGGGGTTTAGGATCAGTGCTGTCATCTTTTAATATTGTTTTGTTTCCGCGCGTTGCATAGATCGTGCATGCGTGCTCGGGACCGCTTTAGCACTGAGGCTAGATGACATTCACACAGACTTAAACTCAAGTTCATGCGGATGCCGCCGCTCCACGCACAGACGTAATTTTATATAAGTTACGCGCATAACATGCACCTATGCGATGCATTCGCGGGGTCCAGCTAATGAATTTTAACTGCCGAAAAATTAATGGACCAGTTACATAAGACCTCCTTTACATGAAGGCGATTTTTCGTTCTATTTTTGAATATGAAACTGGACTTCAAAATTTTTGAATTACGAAACAGACTATTGATTCAAAAATAATCGGTTCGATGATTCACAGTGACGATTTAAGTACCAAAACAAAAATAGTTTGAGGAAACGGAACGCGAACAAAAGTCAACTCATTGTATAGGTACATTGTCTTTTTATCTCTGTAATTGGTGAAAATTATAGCCGACGTAAACTAACACATCTAGATTGAATTTAGTTGGACTAAGGGAAAATAAACGGGGTCAAATGAATTTCACAAGCTACTTTCTTTTGCGATATTGCGACAACGAATCTGCTATGTTTGGACTTTGAACTTTTCTCATTAGTGTAATTTAATAAAAATTATGAAGTATGAGCGAAAATTATTTCGCTTACCAATACTTATATTGCTTCGAACATTGATTGTATCACTTATGATTGTATTACAAATTAGGCAAAAATTAGCTACGTGACAAAAGGTATCAAATACAATGAATTGATCATGTAATTACGGCTAGATGGTTATGTTAACTATAACAAACGTCACATAGCCTGGAAAATAATAAAAATCAAAGATGAATTTCTTTTGCAATAAGAGATATGAAAAAAAAATGAATTTAAGTAACATCAAATTATGCCCAGCAGTTGGATGTGTATAGGCTGGCGATGATGAGATAATGATTTCTGTCTCCAATTTGTTGAATCATAAATACTGACTTTTCTTTGGAAAAAAATCTGAATAGAAATCAATATTTATAGTCTTACCACACCCCAATAAGAGGGTTGAAGTGGCGCAGAAAGGAAAAAAATGGAACGCGTTTGCCCAGCAGTACTGTCTATTAGTTGATAATAATAATGATTTTTATTTATTCTTACCATAAATACTAATTTAACTTATCGTCTGAATTAAAAAATTCAACCACATACTTATCTTAGTACTCGTTTTTTTGTTTTTGTATATGTATTAAAAGGCCAACCCGGAGCTCACACACAATATATTTCCTATAGTGTTGACATTATTTTAGGTAAACAGAAAGACAAGAATTTTTTTTTGTAAAATTAATAATATTTGAAAGCACTGCCCTTACTCAACCGAATCGTAGGTATTTGTAAAAATACTCGTTTCGGATGTCGAAATAAAAACATTTCGACATTGTAGGGTTACCTCATAAACGTAAATACAGATAGACTAGAAGAATTTCACAGGAATATCTCAAGTCCTGGGTGGCTCAGTTGGTTAGAGCAGTCGCCCGGATTGCGAAAGGTCGCGGTTTCGATTCCCGCCTCAGGACGTGAAATTTTTCTAGTTTTACATTTTTAATTACTAAGTAATTTTTCCAACATTTATAGTAATGTTAAAATCAAAAATTAAGAATAAAAATATATTGTTTTTTTTTATACTACTAATAGATGACAAACAAGCTGACGGCCCACCTGATGGTAAGCGGTTATCGCCGCCTATAGACACCTGCAATAACAAGGGAAAATCACTTGATATTACAGGTGCGTTGTCATCCTAAGGCCTAAGATGAAATGGCGTCCATGCCCAGTAATTACACTGGCTACCTTTCCCTTCAATCGGATACACAGCGAACTGTTTCACGGCTTAAATAAGAAAGGCGGTGGTACTACCCAGACGACCCTACATACGGGCCTACCACCTAGTGGTGCGAAGAGTGTGCAGTGGTTCGGTGGTCTTGTCTTTTGCACCTTCCATTGAAAAATGAGCCTAACTGTTTTAACAATACTGTGTTCCTAATATTTTTGAAACTAGCGCGAGGTTTTTTTTCCATTTGGCAAAATTCGGACATCTGCGCCTCGACCTCGAGACACGTTTTGTATGTGAAGGTGCGCCACAGCCCCCCTATTCGCCAACCCCTTTGAAGCCCGATAAGCCAGACACAATTAAATTTTAATTGTTATGGCAACTTAAGTTGCCGTCCGGGCATTAAGGGAATGACAAGTGCCGATTATTCCAATGTAAAAAAAGCTAAAATTTAAGAAACTTTGGAAACGTATTAGTAGTATGATTAGAACGTTCGAGAGTCTTTTGTTTATTTATGGAATTTAACCTTCTGGCATAAAAAAGCTGCCTTTTTCTACATTATGTTGGAGAAACTTTTCTATCTTTAGAAAGTCATTTGTCATTCTTTGGCTTACAGATGGGTGGTTATAGTCCGTGCCAAGTATTTTAGAGAAACTATCGGGTTATTTTTTAAAAAAAAACAACCATATTTATCTCCACAGAGTCCACACATTAAAATGTTTCGCAGTGAATTATATTAGGTAAGTAGGAAAAAAAAAAAAGGTAGGAATTAAAGGGTTTTCCAAAATCTTTGAAAGCTCTGTGGTCAAAGGAGTCAACCTGATTTTGAAAGCCCGCGGGTTCGGCTCAGCTTCAAGACATGTTTTTTTTTCTTTATTTATATGATATTAGTTCTCCTTACTTTTCACGTGAGTTTCCAATCCCTGAAGCTAATATAAGTTTCAGAACTACTTAAAAATATGTGTGTGTGTGTGTGTGTGAATTAACTATTAAATACTTAATTAATATGGGAGAATAATTCTAGTTAATAAAGAAAATAATTGAGGTGGTATGCCCGTATGTAGGGTCGTCTGGGCAGCTACCACCGTGATATGTTAAATGTATAACTCCCGAAAAAAAATATAGATTTCATATTAGGTTCCTAAATTTCCTTTACGAATTGTTTTTTTTATTTCTGCCTTTTCAGTGTTTATAGTTCATTCATTCTTTCTGAAATTCATGGTTCTCATGAATTCACGCAGAGTATTCTATGATTGACGACGTCCCACATTTTACACAAGATTTTATAGAACAAGTATTGTCTTATATTTTCGCGAGCACTACACATTTGACATAAAACCTCTTTACCGGATGCAACTCGCGTTTAGTTTGTACATTATTGTTAAATAGGGACCCGACGTTTCGATTACTTTACAGCGATCGTGGTCACGGCGAGACTGAAGATGTCAATTTCCTTCGATAAGTTTCTAAATAACTACCGTCACTTTGTGACTATTTTAATTTGAGTGGCCCAATTCAAGCATACGGAGCTCACGGTGTCAGTTTGTCAGTTAAACAACTTTTAACTTTCAGTCAATTTATTCATGTGTGTATAAAGCTACTTACTTGAATACCACGCTGTCCATCCCCAAAAAACAATAAAAAAATGAAACCATTCCACATTCAAAAGCAAAATGTCAAGACAATAACCACCACAAACAGTCCGTGTATGTAGTTATTGAAAGTAAAAGCTCACCCACACAGCCACGAAACGTACACAGACCTGACCTTTCCCAACGCGTAATGGCGTCGCCGAATACTGGGGTCAATGACCGCTTGCACCGGCCCCGAGGCCGAATGCGCGCTGCATTTGGCAGGACTCGTTTAAAAAAAACAAGACATCACTTTCGCTGAATGAAAACGAACGGCGAAATCCGGAATCTGATTTTTCGTGAAACATGCATGCATCCCATCAATTTTTCGTGCATGCATACGAAAAATTTAATACCATATTTGAATATCTTAACGTTTATTTTTTCTTTCTTGGAATTTTGTATGACAATCAAGTTTATGAAACCAAATTTAATTCAGTTTCTAATATAAAACAACCACACTATCAGTCAACAAACTTCTAAAACGCCATTTCAATATAAAAAAGAGAATAAGAGCGTAATAGGAGTATATGTATCATGCATTGTATGCTAAGCTTAAGCATTATAGAGGCACAGATTTAAATTTCTGTACGAAAGATACGTAGCTCTGTCATAATAATGGCCTCCTTGTGCGAGTTAAGATCTGTGTTTGCAAAAATGGTTGATTACCACAGCTTATTTATCGCCATGTCAATGTTAAGGTTCATTGGGTTACGGTGCTTTTGGAGAACAAATTCCAATATTGCCATCACAATGCTGCTTCCCTGCAATACTGGAATCCTGGCTTACTTAACAATCGCATCATCTATCAAACTTGACTTTCTTTACCAACACATAGTGTTCCATCCCCTTTAATAATAAGGGTAGGATGGAAACCCATTAGGGTTTTTTTTGTGCAACTAGATGACAAATAAGCTGACGGCCCACCTGATGGTAAGCGGTAACCGCTGCCTATAGACACCTGCAATAACAAGGAAAATCACTTGATTTTGCAGGTGCGTTGTCATCCTGAGGCCTAAGATGAAATGCCGTTCATGCCCAGTAATTACACTGGCTACCTTTCCCTTCAATCCGAAACACAGCGAACTGTTGCACGGCTGAAATAAGAAAACCTACCTAGACGAACCCACGGGCCTACCGTCTTAAAACAGAATGACAGACAGATTTTTTGACAGAATTTTCTTACAAACTGTCTTTTAAATTCATTATGCAATTCCACACCATGAAATCTATGTTCTTTTTGCCTTAAACAAAAAAGTTAGAATATATGCTAACGTAATAGTTTTTTACGTGCGTACAGCAAAATTTAAAGAATTTGACCGTGAATATTGTTGCAAATGATGGCGTAAGCTATGGGGGGTTGTGTATACTTAGCCGTACCTGCCGCCTTTTAAATAAGTACCTGTGCAGCAGCAGTCACTGAGACTATACTGGGGGGTATGGAATGTTTCATTCCTAACACCTTAGTGGCTGCAGGGGTTAAAAAGCGACCGTGGTTTAATCGGCCATGTAGAGAAGTTCGCATTAACAAGCAATCTGCGTTTCAGGCTTGGACCACGGCCCGAATCCATCAGGATTCGAACGTCTATGACGTGAAGCGGAAGTATTATATAGGCAACAGACAAGAGTAGTTTTTTCAGAAATCAAGTTTAAGAACTCTACATAAAATCGATACCACTTATGGCCATGTAATTACGATTTGATTACCTTTTTTGCGGGGAAAAAAGGCATTTACGCCTGCCCTGCACCATTGGGAGAGAAAGGTGCAGGCTTCACGACCAAAGATGGTACTTATAGGTCAAGACGGGCAGACTAGAACGACCCCGGTGCTTCAAGTTCTCGCATTTTCAGAATATTATGACGGACCACCCTTGCCACGTAATCACACTGCGGGCAGCTTGACTCGGGTGACGGGGCTTCCCCTGTCTTCCAAGGGCCCACTTCCTGGAACCAGCGCACCGATGAAAGATCAACGGCTGCGGCAGACTCTACGTTTACAGTTGGGATCCACCGAGGGTTCTCTCTCTCGGGATCTATCTTGCTTCTCCTTCTCACAAATGACTGCCTCACAGAATAAGTGGAAGGCTTTGGCCTCCTTCTTCCGTAGACTATGCAGCGGGCCTACCATAAAACATTTTTTGAAGTTTTAAGCCCAAAATTAACCCTGTTCCGAGACCGTAAAGATGTTAATGGAGAAACTCTAGTCTTTCAGTATTTGAAACAATAACTTTATGGTAGCTTCTTGTTTTGTATTTCGCTATATTTCCTGTATAGTCATCAGCAAGATAATGTTCACATATTCTCTTGTACCTCAATATATTAAGGATCAAAATCGTTAATTATTTTCGATGCTGACAGTAAACACCGAAATTAAATAATAACCCATACGATGTTATGCGTTTCTTATCAGTTGTTATGTTTAGATAAGGACAACCGAAATAAAGCCGTGTTCACGAAATTCGGCGATAACTTATCGTGTCACTGACCTACCGTTTGTCACCAGTTGAGTAAGGTCATGGTTGCTGCTTTCCTTTCACTCTTATACAATGCTGACACCTGTCTCGCTCTTACGGCACAATGAGCTGTTGCCACAGGTGATTGGAACGTTTAAATATTGAAACAATCTGCATGGATGATTATTTTGTTATTTTTATGCAATTGTCACTCGTTAATCAATTTTAATTGAAACGAATTATTTGAATTTCGTGGTTAAACATGTGACTACTGTGAAGTGACTCAGAATGAGCAATAGAAGGTTTTTTTTAAATTACCCAATCCCTAATGACTGAAACGATGATGTTATTGAAAATTGATTGACGAGGGAGATAAAAATCATTCAACAAACGTAGAATTGTTTAAAAAAACAAATATCGTAGTAGTAAAATTACATAATGTTCTGTCTCCTTCTATAAATTTGAAATTAAAGCATTTCCTATCACATGTTCTTACTATAGATACGAGTTACAGAAGATAAACTAAACTATTTTTGATATGATAATAATAATAAAAGACATAACTTGTAGAGTAGTAATTGAATTTATTTTTCACACAGAAGAAAAATTAATTATAGCCATTCCTTATACAGCTTTTTTTATACATACAAAGTACGGTAAATAACTTAACACCACCTGATTTGCAGCGGTAAAAAGAGTACATATATATGCGAAGGCTTCATTATGTCTTTATTACATCAGATATGATATATTTAAATTCATATTCATTTAATCATGTTTAGATTCATCTTATTTACATGATTGATTTTGTGTATTATATATAATACAGTCTTATAACCCCTATTTTAGGAAACTATTAAAAAAAATGATCACATACAATTTTTTCATCATTGAAAGAAATATAAATATCTTCTTGCATTAAAATCGGCGTTATAAATACACAATATCAAACATTTACATGTGAAGCGGTAAGGAGAGTCCATATGCGAAGACAGCTAGTGCAGAATAGACATTGCTCTAGCCGCCTCCACCTTGCCGGCCCAAAAGGTGCTCTTTCACGCCTCTTTTGAAGGACCCCATGTTATGAGGGAACACATGTGCAGGCAAAGAATTCCAAGATCTGAAAGTACGACAAAGAAACGAGGCACTAAATTTCTTTGTGCGTGATCAACATCAACAAGGGTGGAGACAGTGAAAAATTCTTGAAGAAGTATTCTTTCAGATCACTTGAGGTGTAAACTTCAATGACTGGCGAGATAAACGTTGCTATAAAAATGTTAAAAGTAGTAAGCGGCGAAGAAATTGCTAGGTTACACCTAGTGCTCCGGTGGCTGGAGGTTATCGCGTCTTGCCGGACCCCAGGAGACGCAGATTTGATTCTCGCCTGGAGCACACTCATTCTTCATTGTTTTATTTATTTGTATTTCTTATTAGATTCATCATCATGAATGAAATGAATTTTAATATTATATCAAAATTTAAAAGGTGTTTCGAAAAATGCAAAAAAGGTATGTACGGAGGTGGTAAGCGAACCAGCAACCTTTTACATTCCAAGTGATTGTACTAATCACCGAACTCTTCAGTGTCTCAGTGGCTCTCTAGGAAAGGCATCGCTATCCCGGTGATTGCTGCACCACCAGGATAAATGTATTTTCTAGTTTTTTTTTTTATACAACTAGATGACAAACAAACTGACGGTCCACCTGGTGGTAAGCGGTTACCACCGCCTATAGACACCTGCAGTAACAAGGAAAAGCACTTGATATTGCAGGTGCGTTGTCATCCTGAGGCCTAAGATGAAATGCCGTCCATGCCCAGTAATTACCCTGGCTACCCTTCCCTTCAATCCGAAACACAGCGAACTGTTTCACGGCTGAAATAAGAAAGGCGGTGGTACCTACCCAGGCGACCCTACATATGGGTCTACCACCTAGTAAGTAGTAGTCTATACGTTCCTCGAATTATCTGTGTGTCTTGGATAGCCTAAGTTATCAGTCACACATTCCAGACACTATAGGCTTTATTTTTGCCAAATCGCCTTCAGTCTTACAAAAGAAATGTTTCAAAATGTATGAAGACCCGGCCAGGTCTATGTACACTTTACTAAAAAATAGGTAAAAATATGCAAAACAGTGTTCAATAGTCCATTTTCTTTTTATTTGCTTTGTTGCGTGGTACAAAACAAGAATTTTCATAGAAAAAACTGCAACACAGCCAAATAATCATCATGGCAGCTATGTCACTTTAGTGACGTTTAGTTGACTTCTATGTCGCCCGCCATATTGCCATACTAAATAACTGTGAAAGCGACGAATAATTTCTACTTTTCTACCAACAAAATATGCATGATAACGAATTATCAGTATGTTTCACGGATTCAGGGGACTTTCCTGATTTTTTGAGATACTGTTCATATACTAGGCCGGATATGAAACATCTCCTTTAACTGTATAATTCTACAACTGACACAATATTATCTGTGCTGTTCTGTAAGTAGGGACTTGGACGGTCTAAGTTATGCGGTTTACGTTTTAGGGTTCCGTATCCAAAGGGTAGAACGGGACCCTATTATTAAGACACCGCTGTACGTCCGTCCATCTGTCACCAGGCTGTATCTCATGAACCATGATAGTTAGACAGTTCAAATTTTCACAGATGATGTGTTTCTGTTACCGCTATTACAACAAATACTAATAGACAGAATAAAATAAATATTTAAGAGGGCTCCCATACAACAAACGTGTTTTTTTATGCTTGTTTTTGTTCGATATTGATAACAGCAACAGGTTGACGCTTATATTAAATTTTGTGGATAATGGTACGGAACCCTTCGTGCGCGAGTCCGACTCGCACTTGGCCGGTTTTTTACACACGTGTTTAAAATTTTACAGTTTTTAGTGTATAAAACAGCAAGTAGGTAATTCATCTGCGCGACATTTGAAATTTTGGCTAATTTTAATAAATTATCACTTAAGCGTCCGGTAATAATGTGTTGTTTTCCTCATAATTATTTAAAAAACGCGACGAATTCCAAATAATAAGAGACCAAAGTTGACTAATAAAACCGCAGCGATTAAAGAATTTGGCAATTTTGAATTGGTAGAATATTCTAGAACAATATCGTACAGTCATACGCGAAATACTTAGTCATAATAATTTGGGGAAATTCAGTAGACGCAATTTTTTTTAGCTCACAAAAAATTCGTTGGAGCTTTGCATGGTATCAGATTTGATGAAAGCTGCAAAGCTTTCTCCGTTAAGGACAATATACTGCCACTTCCTTTACTAGTTAATACTTTAGTTATTAAGTTTGTAGGTATATCGTTTCTAACTTGATATACTTTTACTATTTCTTTTTGTATGGCACTGCACAGCAAAATATTTAAATATTGTAACCACAACAATTGTGACTTGAAAAGAGTGACAACACGAGTTTGTTTTCGGAGTCTTCTCAGTAGTTCAACCCTTGGAACCGGTGTTAATTCAGACATGACAGACAGATATGCAATATGACATTGTGAGACCATTTCTTAAATAGATATACATAATTTGTGATTTTTGACGATTCTAAAGAGCTTCAGGAGCCTACTTGAATAGATATATTTTTGATTTTGATTTTATGTCACTAGGTATATATTTCAGGCCCGCAATTTTGTTCATAGGCATTGCGAGTTGTTTGTTAATAAGTTAATTGCTGAATTACTCGGAGTACCAAAGCCATCTTTGTTGTCCAATTACTGAATCACCTCCAACTATGGAAGCGAAATAGTTGTATATCGTATACGTCAAAATCCCTTTAAAATAAACATTGACACACATTGAAATACATGATTTACGTTTTTTACAATTAAACACATTGTTAATACAAATTAGAAGAACGTCACGTCTTATCGCGTTATAAAATTTGTTATTTGTTGTTATTGAACGAAATCAATAAAGCATGTTGACCCAGATGTTTCAGCGGTGAACGAACGGGCGACTCCTTTGATCTTGTCTGTTAAATGTTTTATTCTTTACCGAGTTGATGAGCGGATAGTTAACTTGGTAAGATAATAATTATAGCCCAATGTGCACTAGATTTTTAATTTATTTACGCTAAGTTTTTTAATCACTCAAGCGCCGTTATCCCACCGGAGGGCTTTAACAATTGAAAAATCAATTGTGTCTGGAATAAACTGATATTTGACAGATTAAAGGAGCACTTCATAAGCGTTTTTGGGTGTTTTAGCACATTGTTTGCGTTCGTCTTTTACTCGAAAGTATGTTCCAAAAGTACAAAAGGTTTGACACCTTTCAGGCCATTTATTTTCCGATTCAATTAATAAAAACATTGTCTTGCTCGTGACAACCCTGAAAACGTACGACACACTACAGTTATGTATACCTAATTAAATTTAGGTGGTAATTGCTAATTTTATTTAGGTGGTTAATAAGTAAAACATCTATGCGAAGGATAGAACACTAGCTTTTCTTTTCTTGATTCGGGACATTTTGCCACCAACCACACGCTACACAAAATACAATTCTTCCTAAGACAACTATGTCGACCATATGGTAAGTGCCATAGAAATCAGTATCGCACCTTTGGTATCAGTATGATACTCTGGCTAGAACCAGAATTAGTCTGTTTCATCTTCACTCATATTTCGTCAAACCGATTTGGACGAAATTTGGGGTGAAGATACATTACATCCTGAGAAAGGACATGACAACCGACTTTTACGCGGGCGGCGCCGCGGGCGGCCGCTAGTTATATTACAAGCGAATAATTAATCATAAGAAGCCTACAAGTAGTACAGTACCTATGTAGTCATTAATTGCACAATCATAATGTTTATCGCGAAATATGCCTTCGCCGTTTGAAAATAGTGGCCATGTTGCAATTCTGGAAATATCTCAGTGATATGAACTTTTTATCGAGTTTTTATCAGTCAAACACCTCACTACGCTAGCGTGTCTGAAATATTGGTCGGTCATTGACTTACTTGAGTACCTCGGGTGAAAAATAAAATAAAATTAGAAAACATATGTATACCACATCGACTGTATAGAAGATCGTAGCTAAAAACTACTACTTTGTAGTATTGTGTCCCTGCGGTGAGCCGCACGAGTGTCCATAGGCTATGGTGAGAAGACATGAGTAGTGCCTAAAGTGCTAAGAGCGTCTATAGGCTATAATAACAACGCGTGAGTAATGATCAAGGTGCTACGAGCGTCAATAGGCTACGATAACAACGCGTGAGTAGTGCCCAAGGTGCTACGAGCGTCTATAGGCTACGGTAACAACGCGTAAGTAGTGCCCCAGACGCTACGAGCATCTATATAGAGGCTATGGTAAGCGCTTACCATAACGGCCTGGCCACGGGAAATTTACTGAATATTCGGTAATTTACCAAATAATACCGACGAATATTCGCGGTATAAGTTTCATTTAAAACATCACTATTTATTAGCTGACAGTAGGACTATTTTCCGTGTTTTTAATAAAAATGAAATATAAATTTTATTAGTTGTTTTGAAAAGGTTGTGAATGATAGAATACAATGTAAAAGGAATACAGACTGCGCCGGCGCAGGCCTTAATAAAGCTTAGACTAGAGCAGCCCCCTTATTCCCTAAAAATAAGAACTGCTGATGCCTGCCACCTTCTGCATACATCGCTGTCTCACGCTACAATGTAACGAAACGTGTGTCGTTATGAGACATCAATGTACGTAAAAACACTGAAGAGTTTATCCACCGGCACTTGTCGTTTGAGCTACGGAATAAAGGTAATAATTTATAATATATATATATATATATATATATATATATATATAATAATAATAATTTGTTAATTGCATATAAAATAAACAATACACACAAAAATACAGAGTACACAACTAGTTGATTATTTTTTTCTCTTTTTAATAATAAATTACAATTATAATTATAAATAAAATGTGCATTTTTACACTTGACCAAACGAACCGTGCGGACATTAGACAAAATACTATCGATAAAAATCGGAAAAACAATTTCAATAGGTTAGCCATTTCGAAAATCAAAGCACTTTAATTTTTTTTTCAATAAAAAGCCCATCTGTAGGTCTTTCCCCTTTTTTCTTTTTATGCAAACGGCGCACTCTCCTCAAAGCGGTCTCACTTGAAAGCCAGAAAGTCGAACTAGTTACAAAAAAAAAACCAACAACAACAATACATAGGTACGGAACCCTCTGTTTGCAGAGGAGTCGATCTTTTCGGGTAATTTTTATGAAATCAACGTTATCTGTCGTCTGATGTGTCAGGGTCGATAAACGCAGGATTAACGCTAACCCAAGCTAATGTTTCAATGTCAAAAAATATACACGTTTCTGTGCTAGTTTACCTAACTAACTAGGACTTCGATGTTTAGTCTATCTTAGCATATCTTACGAAAGTGAGTTTTATAAAGCCTAGATAGATGGACAGAGAATATAATGGCCGGCTGGTCGTGGTCCTGGGACTTCTACTAAACTAGAAGTGTCCGGTTTAAATCTCGGTAGGGGTATGTGTTTGTAAGTTGCGTACCAACATTTTCTCTTGACGCTCATGAATCAGGGATGTTTGTATGTTTATCTCTATGTATAAAGAAGCCGGTTTATTGACTCATCAACGCCCAGCGGAAACTACTTTTAAGGGTAACGTACCCAAAGGGTAAAACGTATTACTAAGCCTCCGCTGTCCGTCTGTCACCAGACTGTATCCTATGAACCGTGATAGTTAGACAGTTGAAATTTTTACATGTGAACTATTTCTTTTGTCGCTATAACAACAAACACTAATAAATAGAATAGAATAAATATTTAAGGGGCTCCCATACAAGAAACGTGATTTTTTTGCTTGTGTTTGCTCGATATTGATATATAACGGCAACAGGTTTTTTATACAACTAGATGTAAGTACGAGATTTTGGTGAGGGAACCGCCTTAAATGCAAAAAGTACGGAAAGTGAAGGTCTATATTACATTTTTTTTTTTATTTATTTGAACAAATAAAAAAACTTACAATTTTCACAATCTGCCAAACTGCATAACAGTTTGTCGGCAGTAGTTCTCGTGGAATTTTTAAACTTAACTTACTTAAAGTTATCACCAGAAAATCTTATTTTATAACTATCACTTACAACTATGTTCTTTAAAAATAAGCTTAAGCTAGACTCCATGAGATACTTAACAATGGAAAATTTATGCAACAATAGTGCAGACAAATTCTAATCCCACACATAAAGAAAAATCAAAAACTCATTTTTGTAACTCTGTCTGTCTGTCTGTCATGAGTCATATCTGAATTAACGTTAACTAACAATGTCATACTTTTTGTCTGTCGGTGTGTGCGGCCGGCAGCCGCCCGCAGCCAAGCACAACTACCTACTTATTTAACATTACCTTGTGTAAGCTATGGACATAAAATATAGACATATAGATTACATATAGAAGGTCTATATTACATATAGACCTTAATAGAAACAAATCACTTTGTCTCCAGTAGACACAGTCATCTACTGCACCATACACAGAATCAAATAGGAATCTACCATGAAGGTCACTCTACGTGGCGCCCATCCAACTCCGACACTACTTAATTAAAATACTTTGAATCTAATTACATGATATTACGTCAGCATTCCAATGTACAGACGACAGCACATGAAGCGTAACAGTTGCACTGCGAAAGTCGCCTCTATCTCTAACAGAATAAGGGCGGTCTCAAGGTCAAACTGTTACGTTTGATATGCTGTCGACGGTACGTAGATTTACAACAAGGGTGGCAAACAAACAAGCCCATCTGGTTGTAAGTGGTTACCTGCAGTGTCGACTGTAGTCGCTCGTAGCACATTGGAACTAATCCTGCGTTGAAAAGTCCTGTAACATAATATCAAGTGAAAACGCTATGTTGCCAGCATAGGACATGAGCCCCCCAGCTCCCAATATAACGCTGTCGCAATGAGCTCTGGCGACCTTACTCACCGCTGCAAAGAAGTGTATCATATCTCTGCAAAGAAGTGTTACACTGAAAAAAATACAACTTAACTTTTTAATACTTACGTGTAGTTCAAAAAGTGCTCCTTAATTTAAGGTAAACCCTTAAGCAATATAAATTTGCTGGTGACTACCTAGTTGATCCTCGCTTCGTTGGTCTTGCTTATTATTGTAAACAATGTATTAACCGCTAATTAGGAGTCGAACGTCTAGCACAAGAATATCTTAGCATTTTGTAATATAACCTCGTCACAATATGAACTTTACTAGGTGGTAGGCCCGTATGTAGGGTCGTCTGGGTAGGTACCACCGCCTTTCTTATTTCAGCCGTGAAACAGTTCGCTGTGTTTCGGATTGAAGGAAAAGGTAGCCAGTGTAATTACTGGGCATGGACGCCATTTCATCTTAGGCCCCAGGATGACAACGCACCTGCAATATCAAGTTATTCTTCCTTGTTATTGCAGGTGTCTATAGGCGGCGGTAACCGCTTACCATCAGGTGGGACGTCAGCTTGTTTGTCATCTAGTTGTATAAAAAAAAATGAACTAAGATGTACGAATATAGGCACAGATTAGATAATAGTTAAACGAATTTACTAGCTGCTTGGCCTGTATGTTGGATCTTCTGGGTAGGTACAGTCGACCACAGAACTAGCTTAACACTTTAGTACCAGGTCACAATAACTATGGCGTTAATATAGTAGTGGCAACTATTAAGTACAAGCGAAATAGTAGTACTAAAGTTTAGCTACTTCTGTGGTAGACTGTACCACCGCCATTCTTATTTCGGCTGATAAACAGTTGGCTATGTTTCAGATTGAAGGGAAAGGTAGTCAGTGTAAATACTGGACATGGAAGGTATTTCATTTTAGGCCTCAGGATGATGATGAGGATGGCACCTGCAACACCAAGTGATTCTTTCCTCTTTATTAATTGCAGGTGTCAATTGGCGACAGTAGATACTTACTACCACCTTGTCAATTTGTTGTATTTAAAAAAGTGACATAGCAACCACGCTTTTTGTCATTTTCCGCGCGAAAATTTGATCACTCTCAGTTTGCGTTTTATGTGAAAAATTTTAGTGGCTTTGTGACGCCAAAGGGTTAAAATGAGATTGTTTTACAAAATGCCTAAATATGCCTATTACGGCTGTAGTCAAAATCATCGCCAATTACAGAGGTATTTTTATTTTTGTCTTTTCTTCTTGTTTTTTATCCAAACAGCTGACCTCCGTGCTTAGAAAGGCACCAGCCGTTGGTCCCGGTTCTTACTGCAATCGCTATAACCTACCAAACGGCATTGGGCCAGCGTGGTGGTGTTATTGCCCAAACTACTCATGTGTTTCTCCCATGTAGAAAGACCTGTGCCCAGCAGTGGGACATAAACAGGCTGGTGATGAAATGTTAAAATAATATTTTTTTCTAGACACTAAAAAGGCAAAAATAATTATAGTTTAATAACTTATATCCTTATCTTTGAAACTGGAAGTGAAGCAATGACTCCAAAAAATACCTATTAAAGACGAGATTGTGTGTCTGTGGAGGTAGCACAGCTGTATTAGTGAGTGTTAATGGGCATGCCTCATAAATAATCCATAACAAAGAGACTGGTCTAGGGTAGTCGACAACTTTTTTTTATTTCATAAATAAGAAGTTTATAAGTCATAAAGAAATATTGCAAAAGAAATAGTATGCCTAAGTTAAATAGTTGTATGTTTGGTATGTTGAAGCGCAACGTCCAAAAACGCTCCGTAGAAAATCTACGGCACAGGTGACATCCCATGTTCCCATATTACTAAGAAATGTATAGTGAATACTGAGAAAATTAATAATAACTGTGTATAATGTATTAAAAGTTGTTTAAATTGACGTCAGGAATTGAATTGATTTTCATTAACATTTTTGATAAAAAAAAAATTAAAATTTGACCATTTTTTAAAATCTTTAAAACGGTACAATTTTAACAATATTTCATATCTTTGAAGTTTGAATTATTTTTATGTAGCGTATATTTTCCGAATTTGTGAAAATAGCGCCATATTCAAACTTAGGCAACATCCCAATTACATTTAAGTATTTTCTTCCCCGTTTTTTTCTGCTTTATCCTTGTTTTTATGTATTAGGTTGGGGAAAAAGTCTTTTCGCATTATAGTATGTATGAACTTGTAATAAAATCTCTTTGGCTGTATTATTTGTATCTGGCAGGTTTTGGTATCATTAAAAGTTTAGATTTTAAAAAAGATAATTTCAAATTCAAATTAGGAAAATGTGTGTTTTTCATTTGTTTTTCGTACTGTCAAGATCTAATCTAATGAAGAAATTCGATACATTTTAAAATTTTACTATAAAAAAGGTAAAAATGCAACGCAAGCCGCGAAAAAAATTAGCGATGTTTATGGACCTAGTGCAGTGTCTGTGAGAGTAGCACAAATTTGGTTTAAGCGTTTTTAATCCGGAAATTCAGATGTCAAAGATGCACGTCGCTCTGGTCGCCCTATTTTTTTTTTTTTTATATACCACTAAGGTGGCAATCAAGCATACGGCCCACCTGATGGTAAGCGGTTACCGTAGCCTATGGACGCTTGCAACACCAGGGGTATCACTTGCGCGTTGCCGACCCTGTAAAAACCTTTTCACGCCTTTTTTGAAGAACCCCATGCTGTACTCATTCGAGAAAACCTCTGCAGGGAGCTCATTCCACAACTTGAGCGTACGCGGGAGAAAGTTTCTCTGAAACCGTACAGTACGCGACCACTTTGGTTCCAATTTGTGAGGATGAACTCCCTGCCGATGGTGAGGGGTGCGATGATAAAAAGAAGCCGTGGGCATCATGTCAAATAATTCCTCAGAACACGCCCCGTTATACAAACGGTAGAACACACACAAGGAGGCAAAATCGCAATATCGCCCTTTTTGGGCACCGGGTGCACATGGGCAGTCTTCCATGAAGACGGAACTTGCCTGGTGGAGTATGAAAGCGCGAAAAGACGCGTCAGAACAGGACACAACTCAGGAGCACACTGCTTCAGCACCACTGCCGGTATACCGTCTGGCCCGCTCGACTTATGAATATCCAGAGATAACAACTCAGCCGTACCTCGCGTTGCGTAATGGAGATCTCCGGCATAGAGTTGCCGCACCAGGGGATGGTAGGTGGTACAGCACCTCCGTCATTCAAAGTCGAGTTCGAGGCAAAAAGAGCACCCAGTAAATCGGCTTTCTCTTTAGCGCTGTGGGCCAAGTTTCCTTCAGGCTTACGCAGTGATGGCAAGGACGACCTACAAAATTTTCCCTCGGCAGCTTTGGCGAGCGACCAGAAAGCGCGACTCCCGGAGGGTTGTCTTGCAAGTTGATCGCCAATCCTGCCGACAAAATCGAATTTCGCTCTGGCAATCGCTCTTTTACAGGACCTCGAAGCAGCGTTTAATTTCCGCTCCACGTCAGAGATGTTGGGATCCTGATTGATCTGGGCCGTGGTCCAAGCCTTAAACGCAGCCTGCTTGCTTTCGCGAGCTTCCCTGCATGGCCGATTAAACCACGGTCGTCTCTTAACGCCTGCGGCCACTAGCAGGTTAGGAATGTAACATTCCATACCCGCCAGTATCGTCTCAGAGACTGCAGCCGCACAGGTGTCAGGATTATCTGACGTGAAGCAGAGCTGCTTCCACGGGTACGATGCGTAAAACTCACGCAACCCATCCCAGTCTGCTGACTTGTAGTGCCACACTCGACGCCCCCCAGCTGGCCGGGGGCCATCAGGCTGCGCACTGTGCACTTGGGTCCGGACGAGGCAGTGGTCTGATGAGCCTAGGCGCATCCACTGAGATGGTATATCCGTCCGGACGCGTAGTCAGCAGAAGGTCCAGTAAAGAGCTCGTATGGCTCTCGATATCTGGTATTCTCGTAGGAGAATTAACCAGTTGCGAGAATCCATTATATTAGAGAATCCATCTATTACGGATAAAATTGATGCCATTTTTGAAAAGCTGGAGCAAGATCGGCATCTCAGTAGTTACGACGTAGCTGAAGAACTGGGAATTGACCACAAAACTGTTTTGGTGCATTTAAAAAATAATGGCTACACAAAAAAACTCGATATTTGGCCCCACGAGCTCACTGAAAGAAACCTAATGAGCCGTGTACTCATTTGTGATTCTTTATTACGACGTAATGGAACCAAACCATTTTTGAAGAAGCTGATAACTGGTGATGAATAGTGGATCACGTACAACAAGAACGTGTGAAAAAGGTCGTGGTCAAAGGCCGGTCAGGCTTCACAGACTGTGGCGAAACCCTGGTTAACTCGCAACAAGGTGATGCTGTGTGTGTGGTGGGATTGGAAGGGCATTATTCATTATGAGCTGTTACCACCAGGCAGGAGCATCGATTCTGAACTCTACAACTGATGAGATTAAAGCAAGAAGTTGAGAGAAAGCGGCCGGAATTAATCAACAGAAGGGGTGTGGTTTTTCATCATGATAACGCTAGACCTGACACATCTTTAGCCACTCAGCAAAAATTAAGAGAGTTTGGCTGGGAGGTGTTAATGCATCCGCCGTATAGTCCTGACCTTGCAGCTTCAGATTTCCACCAGTTTCGCTCTCTTCAGAATTCTCTAGGCAGTGTCAGGTTAACATCACGAGAGGACTGCCAAAACCACTTGTTGCGGTATTTGGATCAGAAGCGCCAAAATTTCTATAGCAATGGGATCATGTCCCTACCTACAAGATGGCAAAAAGTTTTCGAACAAAATGGTACCTACATACTTTAGTTAAATGTAAATAAACTATATTAAAAAATGTTTTGAATTTTCTTAAAAAATGCGAAGAAACTTTTTCCCCAACCTATTATATCGGGCTGTTTATTTATGCAAAGTTACCAAAACAGTCGTCGAAGCTTATGTTGGCGTGTCGCGTCGCGTCGCCGAGCGTCTGCAGTTGTCATTGAGCGGGTCAGTGCCGCGTGATAACGAACCATGAGTTTTGTGCGGCGCGCGACGCGCATTTAGGTCGGTACAGAGCGCATAAAACTTAAAAGTTCCTCGCTGGGTTAGCGATTATCAACTTTAGAATCCGACCATCCTCTGTTTAGTGATAAGAAATTTAATAGTACTCAATCCTTTTACTAATTTTTTTATTCAAAACTTACAATTTGCAAGTTTATTGATAACTGTAATTTTAATAAATAAATAAATGGCGAACAGAACCATTTAAACTATCAAAGGGCGAAGGAGTTCTTTTATAGTATGTGGGGCGAAACTCACGAGGCGAACGGGTGCTAGATCTATTTATCACATCTTCAATATAGCTGTGTTTATGTGTGTTTGTGAGCCGTCACAAACACACATAAAAATTTATATAAATAAAAATCTATTTTTGTATGTTTGTGAAATGATATGAAATGCGCCATGCAACTGTAATCATTGATCAGTGTTCTGGGGACGCCCGCAAAGGTTCAATGTTGTATTAAAATACTTTTAAATTTATTTCTTTTATTATAAAATCTAACAGTTTTCTCTTTACGGGCACTGCAAAGCATGCCGGACAGAAACTAATACACTCACCCTCATAGGTGGACTAGTAACACATGATATATAAAATACTTATAATAAACCAAGCCAAATCATCACTTGAAAAAAACATCGTCCTCCCAAGCGCAGATTACACAGACCTGCTTGATTTCGTAAATTTTATGGTAACTTCAACAGCTATGTCAAGGGAGGAGAGGTTTGGAAGTATTTACAAGTCGACATTCTACTTAGCGCCCGACTGGGGTAGGAGTTCCATCTTCTGAAGATTTCAGCTAAATAATAGAACCTTATTCCTATTTTTTTTACAACCTGCAACCAATACAACCTTTATGTTGAGAGTTGGGAGCAGGATGTCTCAACTCCTATTTAGTTATTTTTCGGAAGACCAACAGCTGCCTATTAAGCCAAAGCTGAAACATATTTGTATACACACTGCAACAAATCAGCACACGCATCGCAGCGCACTAGTCATCTATGTTTGGGCTAGATAACAGACTGGTATAATTTTTAGTAATTTTTGTTATTCATTTCTAATAGATATTTCGTCGCCGTAAAGCGTAAAGTCACCAAGTCGACATTTGGCCAAAATGAGTTAGAAATGTCATCAAAATCTCCAAATTTTTCCACGGATTTCAACCTTACAGCCATGTCTACACGTATCCAAAGATTAATGAGGTATTTTAATTTTAGATAGTGCAGAAAATCACTAATTCTACATTTGGACTGCAGCACATTAGTCAAAAATTAATTAATTTGCGTAAGCACTTTGTCATCGTCCCGTGGAAATACAAATCTGTACCTAAGTCAGTTAGTTATTTGTCCCCTAAGAAAATTAATCATAACTGGAATTTAATCCAGGGCAAAATTAACTTAAATAACTTGATTAGTTTTATAATGACTATGGAATTCATAGTCTGAATGTATTTTTTATAAGTCGTATTCTAACTAACTTGAGTTATTATTTTTTAAATTGATCCTGATTTAGGTGAAAAGTCACTAACTCTATTTAACTTAAAATGTTGGTACCTACTGGATTAGAGGGTGAAAAATAAATAAGACTGTTTTTTTTAAATTATCTTAGTAATTATATGTAATTCATTGAAAGTAATAATGTTACCTTATGCGCTTCTCTATTTTCTAAGCTAAGAAACTTTAAAATTAGAATTATCGTACACCAAAACTAAGTAACATTTTCTTTTTGCTTTCTGAAACCTTCATAACTCAAAACAAGCTAAGACCTATTTAGTGACTTTTCGCTCTACGGCGACGATTTATTTATTTATTTAACACATTTAGACTTAATCACCCGTATGGCCAAGGTGAATTTTCAAACAACAATATATATTGGCACGTTGGTTCTGCCTGCAATCTGTCATATCATATTCACTTTCACTCTCAATTACGAATCTGCTGACCGTCCCTCAATGGCAATGCATCATCAAAACGCGGGTCAACGCACTCTGAATCACGTCTGCTCATTTGGAATTTGTATGACATTGTCCTACTCGCACTTACGTTATCGGATCTTCTGTTTCGCTCTAGCATGTTTCTTTCTGCGAAAAATCTTATCTTTGTCGACTAGGATCATATTTTGGCGTAGTGCCAGCCTTAGGCTTTGCAGTTTTTCGTTTGATGTGTAGCCAAAATATGATGGTGCTAATGTTGCTATGTGATTAAATAAAGAATGGGATTTGGAATGGCGCGGCTCTATCAAAACTTCAAGATGTGTGGAGCTAACAGCTGATAAGCCCAGAGCTCTATAAGCAGTTGTTCAGTTTTTCGGCAGAAGGGGGTTCCCGGTGATGGTATTATTAACTTGTAGCTAATCCATACTATTTATTATTACTATCATACTATCATTATTATCAAGAAGATTAATTAGGTACGCTATCGAAATGTGTCGTTAGAGAAGAATGCTTAAAATAATATCATAATAATATCAGAGACAATTCGTACCAAGTCTATGTGGTGGTATCTCGAAGGTGTGCGCTATCCTTAGCACTGTCGTTCAAACGAGGCTCTCTCCTTCTTTAGTTTCACATCACGCCGTGCAGTCTCCATTCAGCAACACGTGGTGAATTGTTGAGGGTAGCAGCGCGCGTAGGAGATAGGCAAAGAGTGGACAAGTCCCCTAACCAGTTAAACGAAATGAAAGTGACAATGGGAGTCATCTTCAGTTTATCTCCTATTCCTTACTGTGTTGGAAGGCATCATAATAACGTCAAAGTACTTACCTACATAATACAGCAGTGGACTATCAATAAATGGGATTGGCAACTGTCAATGAGGAGCTCGGTGGCGTAGTGGTTTGAACGCTCTGGTTTCGATCACGAAAACAAAGCAACTTTCGCCATGGTCGGTCCTTGGATGGGTCAATCAAATTTATCAAATCTTGATCTAAGAAGGCCTGTGCCCAGCATTGGAACTTATATATGCTGGTGATGATGATGAACTGTCAATGTTGCACTGCGAACGCTTTTTCTAAAATATCTAACAAAACGAAGGGTGTATTTAAATTAAATAATGTATCGCTCTGAAATATACAAGTGCATTAAAAATGTTTGAATTCACAAATTTCCTAAAGATCAGAAAGAAAAAATCAGAAAATCATCAGAAAAAAAAACAGCTACATATTAGAATTAAAAAGTTTGCGCCAACAAGAACTAAGTATAGGTTATGTCCAGCTCACTTAGATGAAAATGACTACCTCCCCATCTATTTTGACTCTCGTCCATTTACAGCTCCCAAAAAAGGCGACCGATTTCAAAGGTTTATCGTAAAGTTTCAACCTGGAAAATAAATGGGAGAAAATATCCTACTGCTTTGACACAAGATTTTCATAAATTACACAAATATATCTCTTGAAGTAAAGTACGAGTATTTATTGACAATAAACGTTAATGTTGGTATGTGCTAAAATTCTAATCTTTCAGCTAATTCGATTTTTCTTCACTTTGTCGACACACCGTCAGATGATTTTAATAAGTAGGTATTTTCTTTCGATTTGCAGGCAAACTATAGCTCAATTATTACAGAAATTGGCCCTTTGTTTTGTTTACAAAATATTTTATACTCCTGTCCATCGTTCGCCAATCAGGAACACGCAGCGTCGCGTCGTGTACAATATTTTTTCGTTGCCAAGGCCATTTCAGATGAAGAATAAGGCTTCTTGCATGATACGGGCGAATCCACAATATCCACATCCGCGGAACCACAGAGTAAATAAGATTCATCAAACATTTGTTAAATAAGGCTAGTGAATTGATTTATTTTTGAACTCATAAACTAATACCAAACGTACCAAACAACCAAAATGTGAATAAAATTTAAGGCACAAAAATTACTTTTTCCAAATTCAAATTTATATTAACTTGAATGAGTAAATACCGTATTGAATACGATATAAATATGATTAAAAAAAACAAGAGCTCCTCGAGTGGTCGTTCCATATATAAATCAAACCTCGGAAGCGAATGGCGATCCCCAAAAATCCGTCGAAACAAAGGGGCCGGCGCGACCAAATTCAAGGTCGCGTGAGGCAGGTCAGCGTGACGTCACTGGCGCCCTCCAAAACCGGGGTCATCGACCGCGCCGCCATTGCGGAAACTGTGTTGTGCGCGTTCGGAATTCGAATTGGGGCCCATTGTCTGTGTGAGTGCGGGCCGCCACGAAATTATTTGTTTATCTGTGTTGGTAAACCTGTTATTGCTTTCGTGTGCGTGCAATTTGGGGTTTCTTATTTTTTTCCCTCCAACCGGCCGCCCGGTATTATGATATTGACCCTGTTTTCAAGTTCTTTGTCGTAATTCCGTGTTTTATTTTCGTTTCCCTGACATTATATTTGACGAAATCGTAACGAACAACGTCTAAATGTTTACGATACTTCCTGCATGTTTTTATTCGCAATAAAACTTAATTATTGTGTGCTTGGTGTCAACTTAAAAACTTAGTAAGTAACTTTAAATCATCTTTGGGTTTGTTAGTTTCTAATGCAATCATATACTGGAAAATATTTTTTTTATAGTCATGATGTGTTACTAGAGGTAGGTCAAAATGCATGATAATTGTTAAGAATTAAAATTAAAACATCATAAATATCGTAGTACCTAAAAAATAATAAATCAAAATCATTAATGAACTTATTGGTAGCCATCTTTCTCTAATACTTACACAAAAATGTACATAATCGAAATTCAAAATGGCGTCCTAATAGTTCTAAACAGGTCTACACAAAGGCCCGTCACCGCTCCACCAATCATCTAACTCGTTTCAAATTTCGGCAGCGCAGGAGTGGGGGGCGGTATTAGAAACGAGCTTGGCTCCCTTTTATGGTTGTGTGTGTGCAGTTAGTCTTGCTTGGGCCATCCATAGACACACAGATGTGTTTTTTCCTATGTCTAAAATGAACAACATTAATTATTGTATTTGTTAGGGTGTGGTTATTTAGTAACCGTTTGCGTAGAAACTACTAGGGTATTTTATGTCATTGTTTTTTAATACACAATAATTTTCTATAGGTCTGCGCAGAAGTCAGCACAATATGTGTAACAGTTTCACTACAAAAGCCGCCTCTATTACGAACGCAGTAAAGGCGGTCTCAAGGCCAAACGGTTACGCTTGATGTGCTGTACTGTCGACTGAACATAAGGACCTACTTTATTTTTAGTTTAGGTAAATATTTTTCTAGGCCTTAAGGTAGATAATGTGGATTTAAAAATAAGTACTTAGATGTACTAGTATTCTTTTTAGTTTTTTTTGGGATGTCACAACGAGAAATGTTTCTTTCTGTCTCCATATTTACTTTTTGATTTGCTATTTGTGAAAGAAAATGAATTTAAATATTTTTAATTTTTTTTGAACATAATACGAATTTATAAAAAAGGTTAACTATAATAATCTACTAAAAACAAAATTTCTTACAAAAATTCAAACTATCGTTTACTAAATAGACCCTAACGTATAGAATATTTTTTATAAGTCTCTTACTATTGGTATACCTTATGTACAACTTTACCCCCTTTATTTACCAAAGCCATAATAGTAAATCTGTTAAACATCAATCAATGTCAAACACTCTCCTCCCGTGACCAATAGAATCGTCTTCAAATTTTTTCTAACAATTCACGGACCAATAGCGTTGCTCCAAATTTCGTGGTGCGCGCGAGTGGCCAAAAATCTAATAGCACAATGTTGTTAGACGCAAACATGCGTAGCCTGTGTGTACGGATGAGATAGTGATGATACGTTATACGGGAGCTACGTTTGTGTTTGTGGGATTAGATTCAAAATGGCGATGATGACGATTTTATAGGTTTCTTTAAGTAAATTTGTTGAATTACCATATATTCTATAATATTATTTCACTAATTATTTAATAATGACGAAGTTAAGTGTATTTTAATTTTTTAATTAGGGGAGAAAATACATATCAAGAACTATGTTTACCTGCCTTAAATAAAAGGATAAAATAATACCTTTATGATAAGTAAGTAACCTTTCTAATATATACATATATTTCCTGTTTTGATATTTGAAAAATATATTAAATTTAGAAAAAAAAACTATTAAGTACTTAACTTATATTTATGTAGGGAACTATTATCATAATTTCAGCCTATTTAGGATACATGTGTTTTAGTAAAACAATTTGTAGCCAATTGAGTCGCACCAAAAATAAATTACCTACTTGTTACGTGTAGCTGTTCGTGATCCAGAGATTCGTGAGTGACCGAAATCGTAATGACCTTAGGTGCACACATTGAAATCGTGAAGTAAATGTATCTACCGTAAATAAATTTTTATGATAGTGTCTATCTCTACATCCGCCTCCACCTGTGTGCGTAAAATAAGGTTGACAAATTCATTACCTAATAATATATTTCTTACCTAGGTATTTTTTTTTAGATGACAAACAAGCTGACGGGTCACGTTAATTAATGTAAAGAAACTAGGTAGAATTATAATTACTTACAGAATTTTGTAAAGGTCATTCATTTTTGTTCAGTTGAAATTCAATTACTTCTAGCTAGAGCTACATAGGTATAAGAAAGGTGAAATTAATAAAAAATCGTTACGGAGGTAAGTACCTACCTACCTACTCTACGCGACATAAACAATTACTTAATTTATATAAAAAAATTAGGTAATTTTTTGTCTTCTTTGTGTGGCGTTGAATAAATTTAATGTATTTCTTTCTTTCTTTATCTACCTATTACAACTTATAATTAGAAAATGTTATCCATATTATTTTGACAGCCCTGAAACCAAGGGTGCGTTAGTGTGCGTGACATTAGCATGTAGTCAATAGGTGTCAAGAGTATGCATGCTGAATTATTTATTAAGAGTTTTCGGCTTTTAAATGTCTAATGCGAGTGTTCTATGTAGAGTCTCTCGGTACCTACCTACCTGCGTACATTATCTAGTACACAAGTGTCTTACTAAGTGTCAATTGGAATTTATGTTAGTGATTTCGAAGAATTATTGATAAAACTTACCTAAATACTTAGCTAGCCTAACTAATGACTATACGACCTAGGTACCAAGCTTTAAAAATTTAAAAATTATGCAGCAAAGGAGAACGACTAGTTTAGGCCCAACTTCTATAAGCCGTTGAAGTTTAGACACAAAACCTTTGAGAGATTTTAACATACCCGGTTTTTTTTATTTTATTTAATATGTCTGTCTCCATTTTCCCTCACAAAACGTTTCAGTTCATCATCAGCCCACACAGCTGGGCATAGGCCTTCCTACTTGGGAGAAACACATGAGAAGCTTGGGCCATTACACCACTACGCCAGCCCAATGCGGCGGTTGTAATGACAACCGGGACCTACGGCAAACGTGCATTCCGAAGCACGGAGGAGCTCGAGATTATAAAGATTGATCCATCCCGGGACCAACTATGACGTAGGTAACGCAGAGCGCTCAAACCACTACGTCATCGAGTTGATCAAAAACAATACGTACGTTTCGGATATTTCTTTAATTATATTATAATTATAATGCGGTCAGCCAAGTAGTCAAATTCATTATCTGCCAATGAATATAACTTTTTCCACCACCTACAAATGTTTGACCTTGACCTTGCCTCTAAATTTAAAAAGTGTTCTTTGATTAGTTGCTCTCAGTAATTAAGCATAGCGGATAGTGGAGTCATACAAAATAATATATTTTATTTTTAATTCAGTTATTTAAAGACACACAATAGGTTACAAATACAGTCAGTACGGTACATAAATTACTAAAATAAATATATATGCTAAACTGCAGACCAAAAACATGTGTGTGTCATAGAGTACTAATAAATTAAAGTGTCTGTAACTTTACAATATACTACCCAAAATTTTTAAAACGTTTCTTGAAAATGTTAAGATTTCAGATGAAATTTTTTAAATGGTCATTAGTCTGGAATAAATCGTTGTAAAGGCTAAAAACCTGTATTAGCTTGTCTAAATAATACTGAACTCCAGAATCCAATTGTAGCTTTTGGCTCAACCACAAACACATAAACATACTAGATGGTGTTAGTTATTAAAAAGAAGGAGAACTTTAATTTTGTTTCACAAAAGAACGTCTCCAAATATATCTGGTCTGCCAAATTACACATCCCTAGTACGGACACACTCCAGACGCGGGTGTTGCACAAACGGATCCTATTTAGTCCAACAGAATACACTGCCGGACCTAGTTCAGTGGACAGGAAAAAAAGGTGCAAAAGATTATGCATTTTTTCTGTAAACTACAAAATGTAATTATTTTATATGTATTTTCGGTATGATACAAATCGTGTCACAAGTAGGTAATATCTATATTTGATAAAGCTGAATATACAATCGATAAATCTTGACATGAACGATAAGTGACTTACGCTTGATGTAAAAGCACTAATAACGCTATGCCAGAAAAATGTATGCGCATGTCCTATAGCGGGAAATTTTCACTCCTATATGAGATATGAGTCACTGAACTGATTTAGATTAAATTTAGCATGAAGGTAGATTATGACCTAAAATATGATTACGGCCACATTTGGCAACATCCGGCGGCGGCTGCCACAAGTGCTAAAATAAAATTAAAAAGAAAAGTGCCTAACTTGATCCAACTCGTCGGTATTTCTAAAATTAGACTACAAAAACCAATTGGTTTTTCACAAAACCTCAGTAGCTCAGTTGTTAGAATAGTTACGATTATTAAAGTTTTTGCATCCCGCCTCAGGAATCCTGTTTTAGAACATGTCATTTTCTAGTTGATACTTTTCAAACCTAACATTTTTAAAATGATAACTATTATCATCACAATCAGTGTAAGTATTAGTAGTGACAGCAATGTTTTAGCAACTTATTTTAATTTTAATTTGTACTTGTAATATTTTAAGAGAATAAAGTTTAATATCAATTCAATATTTTATTCGTTTTACAAATTTTGGCGCCCAACTTGGGCTCGAACCCACGAAACTCTGACATTATGAGTCTCTTGCTCTCCCGACTGAGCTAGTCCTCACATAGTTTATGTCAAAATATGCAAAAAAAATTGAATTAATTATTTTCAAAATTGAAAAAAAGTAGTATCGCCAGTAAACATGAAAAGAGAAATGAATTGTTATGTCATCGGAATATTGTAGTCAAACTTCATACTTATTTGCTTCCCACTGCTGGGCGCCTTAAGCCATAAAACTACCACGCGAGCCCAGCGCTGGTTGGTGGCGCAGAAGCGGTTGCAGTAACAACCAGGGCCAATGGCATTAAACACATTGGACGACAGACTAAAACTTGTGCATTGCCCGATACACGGTGTCCCTTACGACAGTCAATGAACTAACGTGCCTTACGCAGCACAGACACGCGCAGTAAAGTTTTGATTCACCCATCCAGGATCAATCATCGTAAAGGTTGCTTTGTTTTTGTCATCACCAGCCTATATACGTCTTACTACTGGGCACAGGCCTTCTTACATGGGAGAAACACATGAGGAGTTTTGGGCCATAACACCACCACGCTGGCCCAATGCGGGTTGGTGGGTTAAAGCGGTTGCAGGAGCAACCGGGACCAACGGCTTAACGTGCCTTCCGAAGCACGGCTGCGAAGAGCGGCTTGTTTTTGTAATCAAAACTAATACAACACCACTACGCTTCAGACTACGCGCCCAGCAAGCTCCTGGGCCCATGAAATTTAAGAGAAATATTAAAACATTTTCTCGTATAAGTTCCCATTTATCTGTCCTTCACTGTAAGTACAGTTGGCGCGCAATTTTTAAGACTAATTATCGCCGTCCGTCAGTGTCGCGCGGTGACGTACCGCATTTGTCGTGCTGACTGTACTACGTGGGACGCTAGATGTACTCTACACTCTACGTAATTTTTGTTTTTGGATTTTTATTTGCTAGAAACAATTTATTTATCAAAACACCTACCAATAGCCTATAGAGATATATACTCTATGTTAGTTTGTCTAGTTAAAATGACTAAAAGACCAATTATTGTACGATAGTCTAAAACTATATGTTTATGTGTGCTTAGTTGATAATAAGGTATAATTAACTATCTTTGGAAGAGCGTGGTGGCGTTCTTGCATAAGCGCTCTGGTTTGGATTACGGAAACAAAGCAACTTTTGCCATGAGGCGTGAAAAGGCACTAGGCAGTCAAGGTGGAGGCGGCTAGAACAGTGTGTTTCAAGCTGCACTAGCTGTCTTCGCATATGGACTCTTCTTACCGCTTCACATCAGGTGGTGTTGAGTCATTTGCCGCGCTTTGTATAAAATAAAATAAAAATTATTTCCTCAGGCAGGGACCGAACCTGCGGCCTTTCACAATCCGGGTGACTGCTCTAACCATCTGAGCTAACGAGGACTTGGAATGACCGTGTGAATTTCTTCCAGTCCATCTTTATTTGCGCTTTAAGTTAACAAAGACATGATTTTTTCTAGTTTTAATACTTTTCTAATAATGACAAACATTTTAAAATGTTGAAAGTAAAATTAAGAGTAATTACAAAAAAAAAGTGAAATTACTGGACATGGAAAGCATTTTAAGGCCCCGCGATGACAACGCACCTGCAATACCAAGTGATTTTTTCCTTATTATTGCAGGTATCTATTGGCGGCGGTTACCACTTACCACCAGGTGGGTCATTGACTTGTTTGTCATCTAGTTGTTTATGAAAAGAGACTTCAGAGACTCTGCCCTACCTAATAAATTAGCATTCGTGAAACCATTTCTTTTAGCAGAGTGAGGTAATAAGGTAGGTTTCAATTTCCTCAGTCAATTGTTTCGTGAACGGACTAGGTGTAATCTACTGGATTAAAGACTCGTCAAGTGTCGTATGAATACAAACAGCCGTTAGCTGGGGGCAAACACGGTAAACGTCGATAGCGGGCGCCATTGTTGTATATTTTGGTTTGTTTTCATCCCATTAACTTTAGTTTTAGCTTGGGGGTTGGTACTGGTTATAGGCTGAAGCGGTTCGATCTACCGAATAGAAATTTGGAAACAAACAAACCGATTTTATTCATTATCACCAGCCTATATACGTCCCACTGCTGGGCACAGGCCTTCCTACATGGGAGAAACACATGAGGAGCTTGGGCCGTAACACCACCACGCTGGCCCAATGCGGGTTGGTGGGTTAAAGCGGTGACAGTAACAACCGGGACCAACGGCTTAACGTGCCTTCCGAAGCACGGAGGAGCTCGAGATAACAAACTTTAATTGACCATGGGACCATGGGATCGACCATGTCGAAACCAGTAGAGCGCTCCCCATTACGACACCGAGCCCTTATTATGACTTTTCAATTCATGCATAGGCAAAGTCAGGCAGTCTAAAAAGTTGATAGGGGTCGATTTTCTTAATTTTTATTTTAACATTATTTTATATGTTTGAAAAATTACTTAGTAATTAAAATATATCTAAACTAGAAAAAAAAATCACGTCCTGAGGCGGGGATCGAACCCGCGAGCTTTCGCAATCCGGGCGACTGCTCTGACCATCTGAGCTACCCAGGACTTTGGATATCCCTGTGAAATTCTTCTAGTCTATCTGTATTTGCGTTATGAGCTAACGTCCACCCTACAATGTCGAAATGTTCTATTTCAACATATTTACATCTTGTTCATTAGATATTATCAAATGAACAAGATGTACTTATTTGAAAGTTGCAAAACATTTCTAGGAAATAAGATAGCCCATTTTTTAATTTATTGTCCACCGCGAGTTAATTTTGTCACATTTTATTATTAGATACACCACATACCACGGGCAACTTGTTTAATATATTTAAAAGAGTCTCTTTATGTAGCTTTTCAGCACCTTCTAGGCTTTAAGCTACTTCTTTTAACTTGGACCGAGCCAATGCTTTTAAGTTAATTAAGCAATATCCAGTACTCGCATGGAATTCCCCTGGACGTTTGGGTACTAAGTCCTATGCTCTACTTAAACTTTCTCAGTACTATGACCAACATATTTTACTTGACTCTTTAGGGCGCATCGGTATAATTCGCTCTATAGATGGTCTAGTGAAGAAGCTTCGCATTACTGAGGCCTTCCTGTGAATTTTACCTCAAATGCAAAGTAATCGTGCAACGTGGTCTATTATGAGATTGTTGATATCTATCGTAACTGCTATATGATAGTAATTACTAATATTGTTCTACTAAATGCCTAAGAGCATGAGCGCTCTGGTTTTGATTACGAAAATAAAGCAATATTCGTCATGGTCGATCCCGTGATGGATCAATCAAAATTTGTTAACTCGAGCTCCTCCGTGAGAAGACACATTAAGCCATTGGTCCCGGTGATTACCACTTTAACCCACCAACCCGCATTGGGCCAGCTTGGTGGTGTTATGTCCCAAACTCCTTATACTCATGGAATCGTCATCGTAAAGACTCATTTCGATTTCATAGACAGAAAGATGAGACATACCTATTTCATAATTTTTCATCACACACAACTCAAAAAGCTTTACGCTATGGTAACCACTTATTATAATAAATACCGTTTCCAATCAGAAAAAATCGCATTCTAAAAACAACTTTTTTAAAATCAAGTAAAATTGTAAATCGTTAAAAAAAATGAAAATTAAAATATTTTCAATTACGACTTTACAAGATTCAAGAGATAAGTGTATTTATTATACAAATTACAATTACTTGATCTGAAATTAAAATGTTTATTTATGTTGACAACTTCGACAAGGTTCCACACCCTTACTGATTGCGAACATGCAGGTATATTTAACAAAGCCTTTAGTAGCTGTGATAGTACAGTCGGCAGCACATTAACCGTAACAGTTTGACCTTGAGACCGCCCTTACTGCGTTCGTAATAGAGGCTGCTTTCGTTGTGCAACTGTTACACTTGATGTGTTGTCTTCTGTACATACCAATTAGTTCGTAAGATATGTAAATGTTGGTGTAATAGTGTTTTTTTCAATTTACTAATTGGATTCCGCTAACAATTTTATTAGAAGATTAGACAGCTTTTTATGTTTTTATATCAGGATCGAAAGACCATTATTATTATTAAATTTATGATGGGAGAATTGAGACTGAATTACTTTAAGTAATATATTATTTGGAATCGCTTAAATCTCAATCTCAATCATAGTTTTATCTAATATCAAAAGGCAATAAAATTGTAAAGTAATAAAAGCAAGAATCTTTTTGCCGGTCTTCGGAGTCATCAATTTACTGTCTCCACCTCAACATCTCGCAGAAAGAAGTTTAGTAACTCGTTTCTTTGTCGCACTTCCAAAACTTGGAATCTTAGCCAGCACATGTGTTCCCTCCTTCCTATAACATGGGTTCCTTCAAAAGAGGCGTGAAAAGGCACCTTATATCAGGTGGCGTTGAGTTATTTGCTGAGCTTTGTATATAAAAAAAAGAATATGAATAGCGGAGTGTTTCTAAATTCTATTTTGTAAAATATTTTTATTTTTTATTTTGTTAGGATAAACAACTACGCCCAGATTTCCAGTGTGAAGTCCCAGTGCAGTTCAAGGTCTCAGTGTAAGGTCCCAATGTAACACCTTAGTGCAAGGTACGGTCAACCACAGAAGTAGCTGAACACTGTAGTACCATGTCACAATAACTATGGCATCAATATTAGTACGGTAGCACTATTAAGTACGAGCGCAATAGTCGGTGCGACATGGTACTAAAGTATTAAGCTTCTTCTGTGGTCGACTGTGCATGATACTGTGTGGCTGCCTTCAGATAGATATCTGCAATCGGCCATCAGATAGTGCCATCATCATCACCACTCTATGTCCCACTGCTGCGCTCAGGCCATCCTTTATGGGAGAAACACATGAGGAATTTGGGCTACAACACCGCCACGGCCCAGTACGCTTCGTTAGATCAAAGCAGTTTACATCTTACAACTGAGACGAACAGCTATGCGATTCTCTAACTAAAGTCAGCAGCTTTGAATTCGTGGCTGTCGACAGCGCTGTCATACCTTTTGGCGTTTGTTTGACAACCGTTCGCGACACCAGCGTCCCGACGACGAGCACGGCGTGATCCGGAACTAATAAGTTGTTTATTTTTTTATATATTTATGTAAAAATTAATCAAATATTAAATGAAGTCATTGCGATACAATTTAAACACAAGAAAAACTAAGTCAAAAAATATATCGACTTTACTTCATGTCGTATATCCAAAACAGCGACAATCATACAGGGCCATGAGATCGACGAAGAGATTAGTACATACGCTTGCGCGCAGCGCCGTGCTCCAACGTCAAAATTAATGGCAGCTCGTCGTCTTGTCAGACGTCAAGCTCGATGTCGAATATTTCTGTTTGTGAATCACACTGCAGCTTACTGTGCCTTCCGAAGCATCAGTTAGTGTACCATACCTATAATAGTCAGCTATATTTTACAAACTCATGACATTTAATTCGTGTGCAGTACCAACAAACGGCGAATTGTCCGTCGGGGTCACGTTTACTGTGTCACCAGTTATAAGTAGGCTGGCCATGAATGTTGGACATTATTTTATTTAATCTGTAAAGGAGATAACCACATATTATTATTGGAGGCAATTTGATATTGTAATTGAGGGCGAGCTTTTACGAATTGACAAGCTCATATACCTACTGAAAAACAACACGCCAAGAAAGCAAAGACCTAACGGCCTGGCCACGAGAACGGGCGGCGCGACTGGCAATAGCGTGAAATTCGCGGCGGATGAATTCTGTTCCACCAGTCGCGTCGCGCCGCGTCGCCGCCTCTTGGAGAACTCTTTTATAAATAGGCGTTGCGAATCTTAAATCTACTCAAAGTACAAAATAGATGTCTTTTTTACAAATTCTAAATTGTAAAATTTATTTAAAATTTCTTCATACCAAAAGTATAGTAAATAAAACAAAATATATAAATATCAAAATTAATTTTATGATTTTGTTTTACAATTAATAGGCAAACATTTGACCACAGTCACACCTGTTGTTAAGTAGTGACATGGCCTTGGCCATGGCCAATGAATAGGCACCTTCTAGCCTTAAAGACGTCTAAATTTTAGGTTTCGTACTACCTTCGTACGTCGACTTTAGATAAAACCTTATGACTTTATTGTAAGAAACACAAATAAAGAAAGAACACGTTATACGAACGCACAAAATTAAACATGTAAAATGTGACCATGTTAAAAAGGGTGCTTGCTTACCCGCTTGTTATATCGTGTACCTAACACCTCATTATAGTGTTATTTTAGCTCATTAGCCAGGATTGTCTGAAAATGATACTAACTTATGGTTACTCTACACTTCAGGTGAAAGTCCTATGGTCCAATTAGTCGCAGCCGCGAGCATGCCGGCTTTAGGCTTAATTTGGAAGCTGCGATTTATCGCACCATGTGCCCGGGACTATTTATTTGTAAAACCAATACGTATGGGATTTTCCTATGATGTTTATTTACCAGAGCTGTGTCATCCTCAGTTATTATTTGACTATCTATTATTTGGTTCAATCTACACTGAAAAAAAAACATCACCATTACCTACCTATACATGTGTCACTTTTAGGCACAGGTCTCTCTACGTTTCTGTGAAGCACATGAGGAGTATGGGCCACAACAAACGAAAAAGTTGACTTAAGGTTTAAGCGCTCCGGTTTCGATTACGAAAACAAAGCAACTTTCGCCGTGGTCGATCCCGGGATGGGTCAGTCATTTGTAATCTCGAGCTCCTCCGTTGATACCGATTGTTACTGCAACCGCTCAAACCCACCTACGTTTTACGTGTGTTTATCCCATGTAGAAAGGTATCTACCCAGCAGTGTGACATGTGGCTGGTGATGATGATGATGATAAGGAACACCCATAAATGCTTTTATTCCTTTTGAAGGAACCAAAGTTAGAGGAGCGAAATGTCATAAAATTATCCTATCTTTGCATGGCCAATTCTGTCTACATGCTTTGAGCAGGACGGACACTTGTTTGTCGGTTATTACAATATAGAAATCGGAGGATGAAACGCAAAAAGCAATTGACAAAATCACTGGTGACGTCACCAAGACCTAATCTAGACAGACATCGGTGTGGGCGCCAGACGAGGTCTACATTCCTCGCAGATTGGCCAGCAGGAACACGAGCCGCTATTTTTAGTGCCACCGGCTAAATTGGAGCCGAACGGACCCTCAAGGATGATGCTAGTTCCTGGTGAAATAAGATGTAAAGGAATATAGCTCCTGTTACCATGGTTTAAGGGCGATGACGCCTTGAAGAGGTTTTTGTTTTAAGATTATCAACTATTTATCTTAATAAATAGTTATAATGTACAAGAATTTAGCTGTTGTTGGCATGGTTTGAGGACGATTACGCCTTGTCCAAATATCTTTCTCTATTAAACTGAAAGTTCAAACAATAACTAATGTAACGGCCCGGCCCCGGCCTCATTAATCGTCTATGTAACAACATCTAATTGAGAGTATTCTTATGAGCCCAAACATGCTATATCTGCTGTAAGTTTCTGAAGAATTAAACAACCCGCAGACTTTTTGAAGGTACTGGATCAGCTCAAGGTCAGTATGTTAAGAATGTCACCGAAAAGACAGTACACCAAATTTCAAATCAATCAGATTTGTGCAAGTTAGTAAAACACTTCTATCATGTAGAAAATGAGCTGATAGTCATCAAACGCCTGAACTGATCTTCATAAATTATAGCTAAGAACTATCATAGTCTCGTCAGCTTTCAAACAAAAAAAAAAAACAAAAAAGAATCGGTCCATTCCTTTAGGAGCTACGATGCCACAGACAGATACACAGATACAGACAGACACGTCAAACTTATAACCCCCTTTTTTCGTCGGGGGTTAAAAAGTAAAAATAATTAACTTTAAAAAGTATTGTTAAAATTTAGAAGTCAAACTCTTCCAATAGATAAATCTATACACTCGCATCTTAAATCTAACGCAAACGAAGTGGACTGGTGGGTGATAACTATTGCAGTAACAACTGGGACCTATCATGACCCATCCGGTAACAACCATGCACAACGTTGCTTTAGTTTATTTTTTTTATTTTAAACAAAGCATGGCAAATGACACACCACCTGGTGCCAAGCAGTAAGAAGCGTATACAGCATTATGGACTCTTACAGATTGATAAACACTTTTCCAGCCGCCTCCACCTTGTCGGAGTTGAAGGCTGCCTCCAACTTAACAGCGCAACTATGCGCTATATTAGTTGCGCTGCTACTGCGCTTCTAGTTATATTGTAACGGGTTAGGTGTCACTAAAATGCCAATTCAATGGGGAGAGGTCATATTTATTAAAAACACAGACGCAAATTACAATAAAACTAATAAATTAAAATAAAATGTTAATTACAACGTCATTTACACTCACAAATAGAACTGAATGAATGCCGGTGCCGCGACACAAGTGCTTATATAGCTGCCGAATACTACTAGACTAGATAGCTCTCGAAGATTCCACAACATTACCTACTTTGTTTAATCGAGAATACTAAAACATTCCTTTTAAGGAATAACACACATGTACCGTACGTCAGGAGCCGGCGAATACTACTTGACAATTCTCGAAGTTTCTAGTTTCTTTGTCTGTTCTTGTATTGCAGTCTGCAGATATATTGCGCTGTCTTTCCGCGACCGTTCCAGAAGGTTCTTCTTTTGTCCTTGTCTAGCATTAGCTCTATCTCACTCACTCTTATGGAATTTTACATAAGGGCGTGAAATTGTCTTAAGGGTTCCTGAAAACGTCTGAAAACGCCTGAAAACGTGTTTTCTGAAAATAGAGCCGTCGGATTAGTTGGCTTCTGAAACAGCCTGAAAACACGTTGGAGGTGGTTTTACTAGGCGGTAGGGCCCACATGTAGGGGTTGCCTGGATAGGTACCACCGCCTATCTTATTTCAGCCGTGAAACAGTTAGCTGTGTTTCGTATTGAAGGGAACGATAGCCAGTGTAATTACTGCACATGGACGCCATTTTCATCTTTGGTCTCAGGATGACAACGCACCTAAAATATCAAGTGATTTTTGCTTGTTATTGCAGGCGTCTATAGGCAGCGGTAGCCGCTTACCATCATCTGGTTGTAAAAAATATATAAAATATCAATTTTAATATTTTAGTTTCACAATTATAAAGTTGAGATAGGGTCGGTGGATGGCGGGCTATTGCTCGCGGAGGCACCTTCGACGTCTGATGGCTCGTGTGGCGCTGCTCCAGCACTCCTCCATACAATGGATGAGGCAGGGGAGATAGCAGTGGACGGTGAGCCTAACTTGGACCAGCGGACGAGTTAGGTCGCGAGATGGCAGGCCTCTAAGGCCGCAGGTCGCACCTGACCAGGTTGGTGGTGGCGACTCGCCTCCAGCACTGTACGCGTATTTGTTTTTTTGGCCCCTTTTAGGGGTAGCGGACCCTTTAGGGTCAGTGGATGGCAGGCCTTCAAGGCCAGCGTGCCGCTAAATGCTGCTGTGTAGGACACGTCAGTTCTTTGAGAGTGGACCACTAGCTCTACTTACTCTTCGAACTGTGCCTTCGAACACGTCGCGGTCCTAGCTTAGGACCCCCCTCCAAGGAGGAGGGCCGTGGTATGGCAGGCATCCTAGGCTTGCGGGGGACTGCAGCAAGGGGTGGGCAAGCCTTGCTGCCCTGTACGTCCCTTCGCTAGGTGGAAAGTACCCCATCCCTACGGGGAGTGGCAGTTACCAGAGATGGTCAAGCGCGGAGCCGGATGCGGACGACTACCAAGTTCCCTGGATCCGGTCCTCGTAAGCAGCCTCCTGACGAAAGGAGATTTTTAGTGGGTAGGGTCGCCGCATCTTTGCGGCGGAGGAGTCCCACATAGCCTCGGAGCCGCCCACAGGCACCGCGGGGTATGCAGCACTAAGCATTTTCCGTCCGAAAAAAAGGTCAAAAAGCTTTTCAGAGCATAGTATTGTAATTGGAATCAAAAGGACTCCTAAAGAAAATATATTTATAATTACCAGATTACGTCTGGCTTTTGGGTCTTCACAGATCGTTAACGAGCGTTTCTGATCGATTAAGGCAGCTTTAAGGCAAAATTAACTAGCAAAACCCTTTCTAATAACTCCATTAGTTTTGGTATGTCGAATTAGTAACCCGAGCTAGCGTTGTGTAAACAGGGAGCCGGCGCGGCATTACGCAGTTTTCAGGTTTCAGTTTCAGCTAAGTCAATTTATTTTGCGAGCTTCCGAACCAGCGGGTAGCTTCACTCACTTGCATATTATACATATGGCGGCGCACTAAAAATTTCCTGAAACGCGAATATTCGAATTTTTGTATTATCAAAGTATTGTCGCTCGATATGACGATGCAAATGATGGTCGCAAGTAATGGCTATCGAATCTTCGACAGGAAAATGAAAATGGCGTTATGATTTCGTTGAAATTTCATGATTCGCATACGAATTCTATAGACCAAGAGCCCACGACAGCCAGACCTTCGTTATTTTATAAAGCCAGACAAAAGCTGACTTTAACTCTATACGATGGCGATTCGTTTAAAAGTGTTCGTTCTAGAGGTACAGAGATCTCAGTTTAAATAACCTCTGATAATTGAATAAAAATTTGGTTGCAGATATTATTATCTTCCTTTTAAGTGATAAACCTTAGTGGTATAAAGAAGCAGGTAAGTATATATATTATCTTCCTTTTTTAGTGGTATAAAAAAGCAGGTAAGTCGCATTGATTGGATACCCTATCATAAGTAGTTTCTGCGTCGAAAATGCTGCCTAGATACTGCTCTCTGAACTAGAGATTTCGTTCTAAACAAGTAATCGAACTGCAACCCACCGTGCACTTCTAATCATGGCACCGTACGGGTTCTGTGTTTAGTATTTTGTGCTACAAATCTTATTAGCGTCTAACCTTACGTAACGAGGACGAGACGAGCGCGCAACGACCGCGTGACGACTATACGATTAATGAGTAGCAAACTAGACGTAGAAACTTTTATTGGTCATTCTTAACAGAACTATGAACGGATGTAATCATAATTGTATGTACCTATAATTGTGTATTATCTGAAATAAATGATTTATTATTATTAGAATATATGTAATATGTTTTATGCTCTTTATCTCCCATTCGCAGGTAGGAAAAAATACACGTTTGAGTGTTGAAATAGACGGAAAAACAAATAGACTAGAAGAATTTCTAATGGCTGAAAATCAGTGTGTTGTACGATGTCTTGACACAGTCGCACAATCCTGATAGATCTTGATAAATAATAAATCCTTGTAGATAAACTATTAAACTTTATTTGATTCACTTAACTTGATAAACACACAACTTGTTTGTATGATAATTTTAAATGAATGAATTGCAATAAAATAATAATTAGTAAAATAATAAAGTACAATGTTCAGGTTATTGCTGATGCGGTAGAATGTACGGTAATTGGACCGTACATCTTCCCGGGACAAAGAAGATTATGGAGAGGTGAAAAGCTAGATAAGAAGAAAATTAATTAATGATTTACAATAAGTTTAGTGAAAACTAATTAAACAGATTCATCCTTAAATATTTCATTAAATTTTCTTAACACTGGGCTTGTAGATCTATTCTGCAACCGAGTGGCGCGAGGATTTGTCTCCAGCATGTTGATCGTGGTGGACTGCGTACCACGAGTCCCTCCCGGCGCCTGCACCACCGCCTGTCTTGCTTGGCCTTCTGTACCACTTGTTCGTTCTCTTTGACTGCTCCAACATCTAAACTGCATGCGCTTGATCGCAATGACGACACCTATCACGATTACTATTCCAAGTATACCATAGATCATAGAATAGTGGTGTATGTCATGATATGATACACCTTCTGTCAACACTTGACTGTCCTTTATTTCCTGTATCTTGTTTTGGATATCGTCTGCTTTTTGATTGAATTCCCCATGCGACTTGTTGGTTAAGTTCAAGTGTGGAATCGTAATGTTTATTATATGATTAATTTGTGCGATGGTAGGGGTGTATAAATTTGGTGTTATTCGAACCTCGCTTGTGTGAGGTTTGTGAGGATATATCGTGAACTCTTCTGTCTTAATGATGCATCCATGACCTACGCTAATAAGTCCGGCGCCCGTCAGCCAATGTGCTGTAATCTGATCATCGCACATTGTTCGAACATTACACCGTTCGCAACACATATAAATATATGTGTTTATAATATAGCTATCAAGCCATGTATTTTTACAGGAACTCTCTTCCGTTTTGCATTCTTGATTTTCTTGTTTACATAAATTATTGTCGCTCTTCATCTGATACTCTGGTTTCTGACTATGACAGTAAAAAACTTCTTGTACGAAACAGGCCTTGACGTCTATTTCGCTCATTGGTATAAAAATGTCTTTCTTGATATTCATAGCTACGTAATCGGACACTGGCGATAAGGTTATGGTCTTGTTTCCATGGTGATATGGGATTGGTATAATTTTCAAAATTTCGTACGTTTCTCTACTTATAAGGGGTATTCTTATCTCAAAAAGAAGATATTCTTGCAGCATTCTTGTTTTGACCTTGATAAGATTATAAAGCTTGCGTATATCTGAATGTATATTTTCAACTGGTAGTGAAACATCCTTAGGTAACTTGCTCGAGACAGTGCTCAATTCTTCAATCAATTGTTCTGGCGTCAGCAGGTGTAAGTTGAAGCGCCCTTGATAAATGTCCATGATTGTTTCTAATAATGTGTTTTGTAGGTTTTTCAAGTTATTAAGTACGTTGTTTGCTATTATGGCTCCTATAGCAAAGTCGTTAGAGATGCTATTTGTTTGTGCTGAATTTTGAATTTCTTCTATGGCCTTTTCCAAGGCTATCATATGTTGATTAATAACTTTGTGTTGTTGGTTCATCATATTTTCAGTACGTTTCAAGAGATTATTTTCCGACTCTACTATAGTCGTTTGATTTTTCCAGAGACTTACAATGTGTTTTTGGTTTTCTTGTAGTAAACGGATATCTTTTTTATACTGTTCGGCGAAACGGTCATCTAATACTCCGAACAAACTATTAGCGAGATATCCGACTCCGTTGATAAGGCCTCTCTTACGTCGCTGTGGGGCCGGCCGCTCGCCGAGTTGCTGACTCAGTAACAGCTGGTTGTAATACTCGAGTTCCTCGAGGCCGTGACGTAACTGGAGTAGTATTGCATCACATTGTTGACTTTGCTTTCGTATTGATTTGCATGTTTTATCGAGTGTTTGAATATACATCTCCAGTGCCTTATTTCCTTGCCAGTAAGGTTCCATTTGATAATACACAACGATTTTCCATTCATCTTTAATTAGAAGCATATTTGAGACTTTATCAAAATAGAGACTTTGTTTTTCTCTAAACTTAGTGATGTTGACCTTGGCTTCTGAACTTGATATAACTGATAAAAATAATAATAATGCCATAATAATCGATGATAAAAAATTCATTTTTGACGTTTTTGATCTGTTGTTAATTTTTGTCACGTCATCTTCATGGAATCGTCTTGTATGATTCACGTTTGCATATATTGAATCATCTTCTGGGCCCGTAAGTTTGGACAACTTAACGATTGGTCGTTTCAAGTAGCCACTTTGAGTTTTGAGGGTCACGACACGCACGTACCCGTCTTTTCCAGGATGTTGTTCAATCACTCGGCCCATGATCCACTTGCCTGGGGGTAAATTCTCTTCATGGACGAGAACAACGTCATTGATCTTAATATTTTCTTTTGAAAGTTGCCATTTACTTCTTGAAGTTATTTGTGTTAAATATTCGGCTTGCCATCGCTTCCAAATGTCTTGTGTGATTTTTTGAGTGTGATGCCAACGTGTCCTTAAATCATTTTCAGTTGGTATTAATGTTAATAATGGGCCACTTGTAAGGAAATGAGATGGGGTTAAGTAGTTTAGATCTTCAGGGTCGTCTGTTAACGCACATAGCGGTCTTGAATTCAAGCATGCCTCGATCTGGGACAGAATGGTTGAATACTCCTCGTATGTGAGTTTTTGGTCTCCAACCACTCTCTTCAGGTGATATTTGAAGCTCTTGACTGCAGCTTCCCAGAGACCCCCTGCTGATGGCCATGTGGGTGCGTTGAAGTGAAATACGATCTCCATATTAGTTAACTCTTGTTGTAACTCTTCATTAAAAATGGCCATAATTTCTTGATATTCCTGTTGAAGGATTCTACTACTGCCAACGAAGTTACGTCCGTTGTCACAGTAAATATCACTTGGCGTTCCTCTTCTTGCGGACATCCTACGCAGTGCCGCAATGAAGGAAGATGTAGTCAAATCCGAGACTAACTCTAAGTGTACGGCCTTGGTTGCCATGCACACAAAGACTGCCACATATCCCTTAGTGGTTTTTACTCCACGACCCTTGTTGGTCTTCAAAAGGATATGGCCGGTGTAGTCTACACCCGTGTGTTTAAAAGGGCGTGAAGGATTGACTCTTGATACTGGTAAATCTCCCATTATTTGTTGTTGCATGACTGGTTTTTGTTTTTTACAGGTTACACATTTATGTATATATTTTTTTGTTGTTCTATTTCCACTTGGAATCCAGTACTTTTGTCGCGTGAATGCCAGTGTAACACGAGCCCCGCCATGATATGTGAGCTCGTGCGCGTTGTTGATTATCAATTCCGTAAGCCGATGATTATGTGGCAATATAATCGGGTTTTTCATTTCAGGGCTAATACATGCGTTTTGCAGCCTCCCGCCCACGCGAAGAATCTCATCCTCATCTAAAAACGGATTCAATTGTAGGATCTTACTCTTCGATGGTACTTGTTTCTTTTGTTTCAGATTGCATATTTCATCTTCAAATTCTTGACCTTGAACATGCTTGATGATCTTTTTTCTTGTCTCTCGTAATTCCGATAAGGTGAGCCATGTTGTCATTTTTTTGTCCTCTTTTTTTGTCACGAATCTATACACCCATGCTAAGATCCTTACAAGTTTTGGAAGTGAACTGTATTTGTTGATCATCTCCTTGATGAGATTTTTGTCACGGCACTGAGTGACTAAGTGAACTTGCTTTTGTATTTTCTCTTCCTCATTCATCGAGTATACAGCGTGCTCTTTTTTCGTATTTTCGTAAGCAGGTAGCCATGTTGGTCCATGCCACCATAGGGAGTGTTCTAATAGTTGACTTGCTATTAGACCTCGGCTAGCGCAATCTGCGGGGTTTTCCGACGATTTAACGTACTGCCAACAGTCTGGAGGTATTACCTCTACAATCTTTCGAACTCTATTGGACACAAATGGTTTCCAGCGGTCGGGATTTCCTTGCAACCATCCCAGGACTGCTGTTGAATCGACCCATCCATGTACCCTGATGTTTAAATTAGGTGAAAATGCTTGCTTCAGTTTTTCCATTATTTTAGAAAGTAAGAGGGCTCCGCTCAGCTCCAATCTTGGCAAGGAGATTTCTGTTTTGCTCGGAACTATTCTTGATTTTCCGACAATTAATTTTATTTCAGCTTGACCTGATTTCATTATTTTGCTATAGATGACACACGCGTACGCCTTTTGCGACGCGTCGCAAAAGCCGTGTAATTCGATCGTACATGTGTTGTCTGAGCCCAACCAGCGTGATATTTTAATGTTATTTATTTGTTTTATATCATATTTAATTGATTCCCATTCTTGATAAATATCTTTTGGGAGCTTGTCATCCCAAGCCATGCTCGTTTTCCATACTTGTTGGAAAAGTATTTTCATCTTTGTAGATAACGGAGTTAGCCATCCCAACGGATCAAATAGTTGAGAAATAGCTGAAAGCAGGGATCTCTTCGTATCTTGTGTGTTCTGCACATTTATCTTACATTGGAATATAAAGATATCTTGGTCAGCATTCCAATGCAAGCCGAGAGTTTTCGTTGACTCGGTAGACTTGAAGTTGTAGTTACATTGATCTTGATTGTTTTCATTCTGTAGTAGTTCGCTATAGTTTGAGCTCCACTTTCGTAAATTGAACCCACCAGATTTTAACAGGTTGATAAGATCTTGTTTTAATTGAAGTGCTGAGTCCAGTGAATGCGTCCCGTGAATTAGGTCATCCATATATAGGTACCTTTCAAGTATTCCTGCAGCTTCCGGATAGTTTTCTCTTTCATCACTTGCTAGTTGTCGGAGCGTCATCATAGCGAGAAATGGAGCGGCCTTGGTGCCGTAAGTCACCGTCGTTAGTTGGTAATCTTGCAATAATTCATAAGGATTATCTCTCCAAACTATTTTTTGTAGGGCTTGGTCATCCTCATGTAGCCAAATTTGGCGAAACATCTTTTCTATGTCAGCAGTAAAAGCGACCTTATACTGCCTCCATCCCATAATCAATGAAAAAATATCTTTTTGTAAGTTAGGCCCTTTACACATGCAATCGTTGAGACTTATGCCGCTTGTTGTTTTTTCAGATGCATTGAATACTACGCGATGTGTCGTAGTACTAGAATCTTGTCGTAGCACGCAATGGTGCGGTAGGTAACAATCTAATATAATATTGTTGCTATTGACCAGTTTCATATGACGTAGTTCTTGATACTCGTGAATAAACAAGTTGTAAGCGAATTTGATTTCATCATTTTTATTGAATTTTCTTTCTAATTGCCGAAATTGGGCAATAGATTTGTGTTTTGACTGTCCCAATTTGTCGATGTTCGAAGTAAGGGGCAATCTTACTATATATCTCCCGTCTTCCAACCTTGTTGTTGTTGACTTATAAAACTCGATACAGTTGCTATCTTCTGTAGAATATGGCTTTGTTTCAGAGACGTCTTCTATCTCCCAAAATCTCTTCATGTCTTCTATGTCGTTTAAAATAACGTTGCATTGGTACGTCTTTATTTTTCCGCACAAAATCCACCCTAAACGTGTTTTTTGGGCAATCGGTGTCATGTTATTATTCTTGTAAATGCCTTCCATTATAATTTCTGAATAGATATCGGCTCCTAAAAGCATATCTATGGGCTTGCTCACATTATAGTCAGGATCCGCTAAGTCGATTTTTTGTAAGGCCTCCCATGTTGGTTTTGTGAATGAATCGTTGGGTAAGTTTCTTGTCAAACTTTTCATGATAAAAACATCGGTGTTAAAACTGTAACGTTCAGCTAATGAGTTGCAGTTAATGTTTATTACTCCTGTGCAGGTGTTGTTCTTGGTGCCTACACCGGTTATGATGCCCTTGCATTTGCGGCGAGGTATGCTCAAAAGCTGGGCAGCTTTGGTTGTGATAAGCGATACTTGCGATCCTTGGTCTACTAGGGCTCGCATAGTTTGATATTCTCCATCTGCTCTTTGGACGTTTATCAAGGCTGTGGGTAAGAGTATTTCTCGAACATCATATTGTTGGGCCACGTGCGAAGTATTGCTTGATCGTTCGACACGGCGGCTGGATTCGGCGTGCCTTGACGTCACGTCATTATGTATCATGTTATTATTCGAATAAGCGGCGTGCAATATGGTATTGTGACATCCGTTGCACTCGCGGCATCTTTTGCTTGATATGCATTTTTTTCCATAGTGATTATAGAGACAATTAGCGCATAAATTTAATTTCGTAATTGTCTGTCGTTTCTGCGTCGGTGGCATTTCCAGGAATTGTCTACAAAAATAAATTCCATGTTCCATGCTGTCACAAACTGGGCATTGAAACTTGTTTCTTGAACTTGATTGCGTACTAGCCTTGTTGCTAGAAAAATGCTTGAAATGATAAGATTTTTCTGGTCTACTTGATGAAGATGGACCCGACTTCTGTTGGTAGCTTTCTTGTTTCCGGCGAGCGGATTCCATTGTAGTAAACTTGTTTTCCAGGAATTTCAAGAAATCAATTAGGTTTGGTAAATCACGTGGCTCGTTCAGAGACTCGAGATAATCACTGTGTGTTTCAGCGTCTAATTTCTGTACTAAAAGGTATACTAGAATTGGATCCCAGGAATCTATGGTGATCCCTAAGTTCTTAATTGCATTCAGGCATTCAGTGGTGACGTCATGCAAGCGTTTGATATGATTCGCATTAGCCTGTTGCGTAATAGGGAGATTCATCATAGTATTCATATGAGTTGTAAATATTAACTTCTTGTTATTATATCGGTGATTTAATATTTCCCAACAGGTAAGATAGTTGTCAGAGCTGATTTGGAGATGTTGTATCAAACGCTCAGCCTCTCCCTTAAGCTTGCTCTTGAGGAACTGCATCTTCTGAGCGTTTGATAAAGTAGGATTATTATGAATTGCTTCGCTAAACAAATCCTTGAACGATATCCATTGTTGGTAGTGTCCATTAAAAATTGGGATATCTAGTTGAGGCGTAGATTTCTCTCTGTGCGAGACTGACCCTAATTTGCTATTGATGGTTCTTTTGATATCATAGTATTTTCGCTCGTGCTCTGTGAATCTGGCTTCGTATTGCATGTTGGATCCGTCTAGTTCACTGTCTAATTCCCAATGAAGTAAATCAATGGCTTTCCAGCGCTCCTGTAAGGTTTTCAGGGTATCCTCAAATTCCCATTTCTCTTGCATTATCTCTATATTAATATTAGAAACAGTCCTGGCAAACGCCTTGAAGTTGCTCAGCTGTTTTTTATACTTCTCATCTAGTTTACTGTTGATTCCAGTACTTATTTTATTTTTCGAGACTTGCTGTTCTTGTGCACTTGCTTGCAGGTCTTCTTCCTGTGACGATGAGTAAGTTTCATAAGAAATTGTTACTTCTTGAGGCATGTTTTGATGTTGCAGCTTCTCTTGGTTCACGCATGAGGCAGCAGGTTTCTCTTCGTCCGACTCATTGTCTTTGAAACTGATGATACTTGTTTTTTCTATATACATTTTAGTTTCTAGATAACATTGCTTTGTTTGCTCATAATAGCCGCCTGTAAAATAGTCGTCGTCCATTGACAATAAGTCAGAAAGTCTTGAATGATTCGTCTTATATTCATTCCAACTCTTATCTAAAGTCTCGAGGCGTCTCTTGATATGTTGAGTGGTCCTGCGTCCAGGGCCATCTTTTTTGTAGTTGGTCAAAACCTTCTTGATCTCCTCTGCTAACAGAGATTGTTGATATAGTATGTCATTTGCATTCATGTTGAGTTGTTGACAAACTTACTTGATTAATTATTTTGCTTGAATAAGACTGTTCTTGATGCTTGATGTCTTGTTAAACTTTCACTTGATTGTTTAGGAGGTACCTTTCTTGGTAGTATTTTAAAAAAAATAGTGCACTTTGTTCACACTTGATGATTAAGTGGGCTTGTATTTTGCAACAAACTATCCACTAAAATATACTTGTTTCTTGATACTTGCTAATCTTGCTGGTTCTTGATAGTTTAGCGTCTAATGTGTTCTCCAAGTGATATATGCGCCTTCTCAATTTAGTTGGTGAGACCCGCTTGTGGGAGGCCGACTAAACCGATTCGCTATCACACGAAAAACTCAAAAAGATCACTAAACCACGATTCGAAGGACCATATGTTGTACGATGTCTTGACACAGTCGCACAATCCTGATAGATCTTGATAAATAATAAATCCTTGTAGATAAACTATTAAACTTTATTTGATTCACTTAACTTGATAAACACACAACTTGTTTGTATGATAATTTTAAATGAATGAATTGCAATAAAATAATAATTAGTAAAATAATAAAGTACAATGTTCAGGTTATTGCTGATGCGGTAGAATGTACGGTAATTGGACCGTACACAGTGTTTTGCCTTGTGGTGAAAATTATTTTCAGTTTTACGTATTTTTTGTAACTGCAATAAAAAGCGTTGTCGGTACTCTTTTCTATTACTCATTGTAAATAAAAATAAATATATATCGTTCATTACAAACACCAAATTTTCAAAAAAAAACATTTTTAAATTATGACAAAAACACACATGACCAAAACAATAGCTGATACGCCTCTAGAAGACTTCTTGATTTTGATTAGATCAGATTGTAGCTTAGAAATTCACAAGAGCTAAACTAAAAAATACACCAAAAAACAATGGTTGATTTATCTCTAAAAGCCTCCTTCACTTGGTTAGATCAGATTGCGATTGAAATCCACAGGAATCAAACTGGATTGTACACCACTAAAACAATGGTGGATTTGCTTCTGGAAAACTTCTTCACTTAATTACATTAGACAAAACTGAAAATACACCACATAAACCTCCTACATAAGGCCTCCTTCAGTTTTTTGAACCACTAGGTGGCATGAAGAATTTGATTAGATCAGATTATACTTCGAAATCCACAAGAATAAAACTGAATCAAACACCACCATAACAAAGGTCGATTTGCCTTTAGAAGACTCCTTCATTTGATTAGATCAGATTGTGCTTAGAAATCCACATGGAATCCGTATTAGGCTTTGTTCGTTAAAACAAAAAGTTTTCTCGCCATCGCGGGCGATATCGAAAATAATAACCGTTTATTGGCTCCCCCTACGATGCACGGAAACACACGAAGTGGTGCGACGGCATCCGACAGCGCGATAGTGTCCGGTGAAAATAGTCGCCGCGAAACTGTGTTATTGCTGGCAATAGAAGGAAAGGATTCAGTGGCGCTAGAAAAGCTTTTCAGTAAAAATATAAAATTGAAAATAAGTACATAGTCATATTTTTTTTATTTAGTTAGATACCTATATTTCTAGATATACATACCTTCATCACCCTCCATTCCTAATACTAATATGATAGATGTATGTATGTTACGTTGTCACTCCTTATCCTAAGCCACTGAACCGATTTATATGAATTTCGGCATGGAAATAGATGGTCGTACTTACAATGAGCCTCATAAGAAGGCTCAAAGTCACCCAAAAAGCAATGGACCTTTCCATTGCTTTTTGGGTGACTTTGATTGGCTATGCTTGGTGTTTCTCTGCGTAATCGAATCAGAAATGCTGAGATCCACAGGAGGACTAATAGGTCTCTGACATAGCCCAAAGAATTGCGAGTCTCAACTTCTCAAGCGGCAGTGGGCAGGCCACATTGCAAGGAGGACTGACGGCCGTTAGGGCGGAAAAGTCCTCAAGTGGCGGCGACACCGGTGGTGTACCGGGAGACGCAGCGTTGGGAGGCCCCCAACAAGGTAAACCGATGATCTGGTGAGGGTCGCGGGAAGCCGATGTATAATGGCAGCGCAGGACCGATCAGTTTGGAGATCCTTAGGGGAGGCCTATGCCTAGCAGTAGGCGTCTCTCGGCTGACATGATGATAATGATCATGATGGAAATAGGTTGTGTTCTGAGAAAGGACATAGGCTTCCGCTACTCGTAAATACTGGTGGCCGCTGGCAGTCACCCGTTTAGTAGCAAAACCTAACAGATAGACAGACATTTTCGTATTTCAGCTGTGAAACAGTTCGCTGTGTTTCGGATTGAAGGGAAAGGTAGTCAGTGTAATTGCTGGGCATGGACGGTTTTTCATCTTAGGCCTCAGGATGACAACGCACCTGCAATATCAAGTGATTTTTCCTTGTTACTGCAGGTGTCTATAGGCGGCGGTAACCGCTTACCATCAGGTGGGCCGTCAGCTTGTTTGTCATCTAGTTGTAAAAAAAAGACAGAGTTATACGCATTTACAATATTGAATTTGATTGTCTCCGAATAATTATAATATCTTCGTCAGCTTTTCACATCTAGCAGGGTCGACATCTTTGTCTCCTATTCACTAGTCGATATGAGTAACATTTAAATGAGTATGGAGGCTCCACACCTGTCTGTTATGATTTCATATTATACTATTACCTTTAGTTTTCTATATAAGGCAAACTATACGTGGCTATTCTTAATTTTTTATTTTAACATTATTATAACAACATTAACACAACAACACACATTACAACAACATTATTAATTACTAAGTAATTTTTTAAACATTTATAATAATGTTAAAATCAAAAATTAAGAATATTTGAAAGCACTGCCCCAACATAACCGAATCGTAGGTATCTGTAAAAATACTCGTTTCGGATGTTGAAATAGAACATTTCGACATTGTAGGGTGGACGTTAGCTCATAAACGGTGGCTCAGTTGGTTAGAGCAGTCGCCCGGATCGCGAACGGTCGCGGGCTCGATTCCCGCCTCAGAACGTAAAGTTTTTCTAGTTTTACATTTTTAATTATACGTGGCTTTTTCAAAATTAATTAATACTGTATGTGTGGTAATGCTTATAAATAACCAAAGGACATGTTCTGAAAATGTATAGGAGCTGGTACTCAGCTACCCCCCAAGACAAAAATTATATGAGAAGAAAGAGTATATTTTTAAGAATATTATGAGATAAAAACTATAATCTTTAATGCCTGCATATAAATAAAAAATAACATTTTATTCTGGTCAAAAAACTGTTATCCAGAGATGTAAAATTCCATTTTAAAAATGTGACACATCACAGACATAGTTTAAAAAACGTCAATGTCGTCTATTGCCTTGTCAAATATTTTTTATAACTAGGCATGGGGTTGATTTGGTTCAGCCTACGATTATTTTGCAATTATATTTTATTGTAAATGCTAGAAGAACATGGCCAATTGGTTTCTGCACTTGTTTCTGACTAATAATAATGATTTCAATTTATTTTTTACTATATTTTGTCAGAGAAACTTTGATAAGAAGCTTAGAATTCTTGCATTCACTTTTCAAAATTACTCAAAAATGCCGGGGTATCAAAATGAAAAAATAGTATATTCAAGATCCTCTGAGCATAAGCTTTCGCATAATATATAATTTATCGTGGGGGGCTTTCGAATACCAATATCGAACATCTCCTTTATTATGATTGCCTCCCTGTCATCCAATAAGGCCTGTTAATGCCAAAACAATGAAATAAAGACAGAAAGCTAAAGTGGAAGTCGCGTGTGGCGCAGGATAAAGTCCTGGCTGAGTAACTTCCGAGAGTGGACACAGTGTGTTGCGAAGTACGCGAACTCCAAACACTCGGTGTGTTATCTTTGACTGTAACATTATCTATTGTCATAAGGACATAGACATAAGGGATTTTTGACAATTCGAAAGTACTTTTGGGGTAATTAAATAAAGATATTTTCATTTTCCTCAATCAAAAACAATGCGCACGGTGTTCCCTGCTTTCAAAACCTGAGTTCCCTTAAAGCAGAATTGAATAGACAATATCTGATGAATGAGCTAGCAACATCGTCACGTCGATCCTCGTGACTTCTCGCAGAGCAAGAGTGGTATCAAGAGTAATCCCATTTTCATAAAAAGAGAGAGAGATGAGAGATGTAATGTGTGAGTTTATTTATTTTTTCATTTATTTCAGACTTAAGTCCATAGTTGATTAGTACAAAAGTAACAATATTGTCTTACGTACCTAGGTTATATAGTGTTAGTAGTGATATTAATTATTAATGAAATTTAAATAATAAATAAGTTAGTACATAGCTTCCTAATTATCTATAAAGGGAGGCGTTCACTAACTGAGCATTAGTCAGTACACACGACAGCACGTCAAGTGTAACAGTTGCACTACGAAAGCCGCCTCTATTACGTACGCAGTAAGGACGGTCTCAAGGCCAAACTGTTACGCTTGATGTGCTGTCGACTGTACATGAACCATTCCACAATAGTTTATGTACTGACAATCGAACCTACTAACAAATACCCTTAGGATGCCATTATTATTTATAACTATATTTTATTAAAATGGTACGCCGACTTTACACATTAATCGTATTCATGTCTATCCTGTCCATCCAAAGGTTGCCTGGAAGAGATAGCTATTTAGCGATAAGGCCGTCCTTGTACAATTTAATATAAGCATTATGTTTTATTTGTAATTTTTTGTGTACAATAATAAAGTTTATTCCATCCACTATAATATAATAATAATAACATACACCACTTATCTCGCCTATTTCTAGCCCAAAGTAAGCATCATTAAGAGCTTGTGTTATGGATACTAGATAACGGATAAATATTGATAATAATATGTATATAAATATTACAAATATACTAAATAAACATATAAACATCCATGACTCGTAAACAAATGCGCGTACTCATCATATAAACATTTGCTTCGACCGGGTATCGAACCCGGGACCTCTTGACCGAGTAGCCTGCATAGCAAGGGGTACAGACCGCACGACCAGCCGGTCGTCTGAGGAACTTGGTGTCGTATTGGTTTAAGCGCTCTGGTTTCGATTCGAAAAACAAAGCAACTTTTACCATGGTCGATCCTGGGATGGGTCAATCATAGTTTCTTATCTCGAGCTCCTCCGTGCTTGGAAGGCACGTTAAGCCGTTGGTCCTGGTTGTTCCTGCAACCGATTTAACCCACTAACCCGTATTGGGCCAGCGTGGTGGTGTTATGGCCCAAACTCCTCGTGTGTTTCTCCCATGTAGGAAGGCCTGTGCCCAGCTGTGGGATTTATATTTTTTTTTATACAACTAGATGACAAACAAGCTGACGGCCCACCTGGTGGTAAGCGGTTACCGCCGCCTATAGACACCTGCAATAACAAGGAAAAGCACTTGATATTGCAGGTGCGTTGTCATCCTGAGGCCTAAGATGAAATGCCGTCCATGCCCAGTAATTACACTGGCTACCTTTCCCTTCAATCCGAAACACAGCAAACTGTTTCACGGCTGAAATAAGAAAGGCGGTGGTACCTACCCAGGCGACCCTACATATGGGTCTACCTCCTAGTAAATAGGCTATTATATAGGCTGGTGATGGTGATGATGATCTATCTATCTTAGATTTTGGCTTCTTCAAGTATCAAACTATGACGTTCTATTTTTGACAAAACAAATAAGTCCAAACCACACGGTTTGGACTTATTTGTTTTGTCAAAAATAGGCATCCGGATGTATGTAGACGTTTTTACGAGTGCACGGAGACCAGAGTAAACACCCCGGTGATCAAGATCGAAAATTGAAGTTTGGGCCGCGAGAACTTTTAAAACGGATATAAAACTTTAGAACGGCCATACGGCTGCGTATGACGCGCCGCTACCAATGGGCAAAGTAAGATTAGACGCAAGTTACAATATTATTATCCATATCTATCATAATGAATTTTATGTGAAAGTTACTTTGTCTGTTTGTTTGTTTTTTTGTCTGCTACGATTTCACTTCAGAACCGCTGAACAGATTGAGATGAAATTTGGCATGGAGATAGAACAAATCCTGAGACACAGGCCACATTTTGGCGCGGTAACCGTCACCCACGCCACTAGTATAATAATAAAACAATAGCATCAACTTATGACTTATCAAAAGCAAAATGTAACATTGACTGACAAATTTCTATAAAATTACAAATACCCACCTGATCGTAAGCGGTTACCGAAGCCTATGGACGCTTGCAACACCAGGGTTATCACTTGCGCGTTGCCGACCCTGTAAAAACCTTTTCAGGCCCTTTTTGTAGAACACCATGCTGTACTCGTTCGAGTAGTTCATGTAGGGAACTCGGGGTAATTCTACAAAGTCGTTTAAGAATCATAATAGCATAAGACTCAGCGACCATGCTCAGTGTCTGGCATTGAACATGGTTCGCTCTCTCCCTAGTAGAGAAAGCAATCATCAACTAACCTCCAGTACACAGCCTCGCTCGTACTTTACTCCACTCTTTCCTACAAAGCTGAATAACCAAACTCACTTCAGCATCACACATCGAGAACCGTCGGTAGCCGTCTCCGCTAATGCTGTCGGCAGTTACGAGCACTCTCTATTTATGGGCCACATAAACTGGAAACGCTCAGTCGCACCTAAGGCGATGGGGGGAGGGGGGCACCATAACTTACTTATCATCTTCCACCAGTTGTATTACGCTGGCTGTTTATGGTGAGTGATTTACGAAGATGTCTTATCTATGGCTCTACCAAATTTACTCCAAAATCAATGGTTCTTAGGTTGGTGCTTCAAGATATTGGTTTTTCGAACGGTTCCCTATTGCTGATTGATATCTTGTATCTTGTTCCGCCTAGATATATTTCCAATACTTACATATATGTTAATGTAGACGTACGTAATTAAAGTTTTCTTGTTATAAAAGCGGTAAAAGTGTGCCTTCGATGAGTTTTGCCCTAATTGTCAAGGAAATGAGCACGTCTTCTTCCGAGTTCTTTCTTGTTCTTCTTCATTCTTTGATTGTGCAACAGAGGCTTTGTCTGGCCTTGCATGCTCTGCAATTTTTTGGGACTCCTCACATGGATTCTGGTCTAACATAGCAGCTAAATATTGGGCAGATTCTATGTTAAAATTCACACGTAAAATATCATAGCCATATGACATCCATAGATTACTATTAACGACAAAAGACTAATTTGGTACACTTTCAAAGAAGGAAAAATATCACTTTTTTGAACAACTGCGCTGCTGTTGGATTCTTTCCTAGTACAACCATTATAAGGCAGGTCCGATCCCAACTTATCACACTTGATTTGCTGACGATTGTACAATTAAATGTAAGCGCTCATTATGGATTCCTAAGATTCTACGACCCACGCTATAGCGCTTAAAATCACACTGCGAATGGTTTGATTCATGTGTTGTCCATTGTAGCAGGTCGCTTTTCAATTAATTAACTAGACAGAGGCAGGCGACGTGGCTGATCCGCGGATTACAAGACGCCCGGTTTATTTGCAGCAATTACATAGTGCGCCCATCAGGCAAGATTGAAGGTTTTAATTGAGACTACACAACTACTGTTACCTTAGAGTGATTGTCACATAATGTACTGCTACTAATGCCCTCAAACTTTAAACTGTATACCTACAGGGTGGTGCCATCAATACGACAATAAATTGCAACATGTGCTATACAAGTACATAGAAATGGTTCGCCACTTTCAAAAATCATGCGTAGGTATTGTGCCTGTATGTACTGTATGTGTGTGTGTAATGCTTCCTGTAATTATATAAATATTATTATTAAAAACGTATACTTTTACACTTAATTTGCCAAATGAGTCGGAACTTAGTAGTTTTACCACAGCGTAGTAGTGCTCTCAAAACAAAAATTTAGGCGACCACGGAAGACCAGCGTCGGATGTCTGTGACAACCGACATATGCTGAGTGGCTGTCCTATTAGTGTCACAGCTATTACTTTAGTCTTAAGATTTTTATTGTGAAGTAAACAATATATTGTGTTACTAAATAAATATTTTCTTTCTTTCTTTTCTTTCTTTCTTATTCATTTGATAATTTTATGACATTTTAATGAAATAATGAAACATTGGCTGCATTATTTCATAGAATGTCAAGAAATTATCATATGAAATTATCCCATAAAGTCATAAACAGTATTAGTAATACGGTCTTTTAGATAACCAGCGCCAAACGTCGCTGCGTGGAAGAACACCTTTTTTGTTCCGGGGGTGTTCCTTTTCCTTAGTGGCAGGGGGTGTCAACTTTCCTTAGACAAATATTAATACCTACGGGGGCAAACTTTTCTCATTGCTAGTTTAAAAAATGTCGGTTTTTTAAATTATGGTATCCCTTGGGGATACTCTTTGTTATATCCTGAATACTTTAAGTAGATTTTTGTGAAGAAAATATTGCTTTATCATTAAATTTTTCGGCAACAAAACAATTTTAGACCAATACCTCTCTATGCGTTGCTATTTTTAAAAGCAAAATGTGATAAAAAAATTAATTTGATTAAAGAAAAACTATTTATTTTTCGTACGTTGATAAAATGATGGTAGATAAATTACCACGTACGCTGGCAAGACCGATCTTACAAGTAGGACGGACGTAAACAATCATGGCGGATTTTACTTTTCTTTGCCGGCCGGTGTCTTCGTTTGTATTTCGTGATCTCTCAATTTCATGTGGTTTGGTTTTCGGAGTATAAATAAATTTATAATTTTTACATGCATACGACGTCGAATTGATTGAGTTCCTCCGTCTATGTTTTTGTTTCTGAATTCTCCTCAGTGATCAGTGATATGGTACCTACAAGACAGTGACTTTAATTATTTATTTACGAGACAGTGACTCTAAACCGGTGCAATATGTCTATTACAAAGGAAAGCAGGAGAAAGTGTTCTGAGTGTGGCAAATCACATGCCTTAGACGAAATCAAACATTTTCGTTTTCTAAAACCTAACCTATTGCGGTACGTACTTGTGTGCTATTTACGCCGTATTATGACATGCATCAGAATTAGTTTTATCTGAAACTTGGATTAATATATGTTATGTATGTTATGTGGAAGTACCAAATAAAAAATAAATAACTCAGCATAAAATTATAGTTTTTTTTTTACCTTTTAAGGGCAAACTATTTTTGAATGGAGGGATGGGCAATTTCACTTGTAAGAAAACTAAAAAAAATAGTTTTCTTACAAGTGAAATTACCCATCCCTCCATTCAAACTTAATTAAATATTTTTGCAAGGTATTTATATTTTGCCGCTGAAATAGTTGACGGTGGGTCAACTATAGGTGGCACTAGAGTGTTGTACTTCCGCTAAAACCGGAAATATAATTTTTAACTATGGAGTTGTCATTCTTCTCCTTGGAGTAATATTATTCTATGCTTAGTGGTCCCGGAAGTTCAGCCTTTGACGCATGACAGGGATTGCGATAACCTGTCGTGAGTCGAAGCCTCGACTAAAGTAGAACATGTTGGTTTTTAGTGGGTAGAGCTCTGAAGAGTCCCACATAACCCAGGGGCAGCTCCACTCGCCTCTGGGTAGCTATAATAGCTTTCTACAACGATATAAAAGGCTATATGGTTATTAAAATTTACAAAATTAAAAATATGTGGAGCAATACGCAACAACACAAAAAAGCTATGCTTTGTGTGAACTTGTTACCCATCCTTGTAATAGTGGCATTAAAAACAGATTGGATTATCTTTTTTCGAACCTAGTTTCTGGACTCCAAAACG